>JAKISA010000004.1:0-620278 GCA_022577855.1 Wickerhamiella azyma
CCCCCCCCCCCCCCCCCCCCCCCCCCCCCCCCCCCCCCCCCCCCCCCCCCCCCCCCCCCCCCCCCCCCCCCCCCCTTAAAAAACTACTGCAGTCGATGCACGCTGATGTCACTTCATGCATAGCAATCTAAATTTAGGGAATGGTGCCGAACCTGCAAGGGTCGATGCTGTGCAAATTCCTGCTAAAATCTCGCTTCGAGACCACAATTGTGTTGTAGAAATTACAAATAAATTAAGCAGGTCATGGTTGCGCCCAGTGCCGTTGCGGGGCGGCGGCACCTGGTCCCATACTAGCCCATTGTTGATCGTGTGCCACAAACGCCCACCAGGCTTGCAGCGTGTGACAAGCGAGCAGAGCCCTCGGGGTTTTAGGGGCACAGCAGCAGCTTTTTAGCACAAAATACATATCTAACGAAATTATAGAGCCTCTTACTCGTCCTCAATCTTGGGAGCAAAGAAGAACTTCAGGTGGCCAGTGCTCAACGGGTAGCTGATTTCAGCAGGGGTCTCGGCGCTAAGCATGAGCTTGACAGTGCTCGACATTGATGCCGACTTGGCGATATTTGTGAAGTAGTTGGAGTTGAACGACAATCTCACGGGCTCGCTAATGTTGATCTCGATCGAACGCTCACTGTTCTCGACGTCGTGGTGGGGCTTAAGTGTCACCTTGGCCTTGGTATCACCCTCGGCAATGAAACGAACGCTCTCCTTGTCAGCCTCAATGGTGATCGAGTCCGAAAAGCTCTTAAAGTCGCGCAGAATACGCTGCAACTCATCGCTGGGCATGGTAATGCTGGCAGTGTAGTCGGTTTCGGGGATGTTGAGGTAGTCCTGCTCAATGTCCATGAGCTTGAGGCTAAACTCAGACATGCGGTCGCGCTTGGCATCCTCAAAGGTCAGCTTGAGCGACTCGGCGGATCCATCGTCCTGGGCCTCGAGGGTCAAGACGTCACCACCATCACCGCACTTAAGGACGGTGGCGAGAGAGGTAACGTTCAAGCCAAGGGTCACGGTACGGTCGCATCTGTACTCAGAGAAGCCATCGGAACCCAGTAAGAGGGACACGAGAACAATGTGTGACTTGTCGAGGGACTGGAGGACAATTCCGGTCTCGTTGCATTCAAAGTTGCACTCGCCGAGCATATCACGAATGGCATCGACGATTTTCTTAAGGGTAGAGGCTTGTTCCAGCTTGGCTTCAAACATTTTCAACGAGGGTGAAGGAAAGAGCGTGAAGAGCCCTTGCCCTTAATGACTGGGAACGCGTCGCGCCCTACCCTAGCCCTGTAAAGGGGGGCAACCAAATGGGCGGCCAGTAATATAACCAGAGTGTGAAAATAGACTGGTCATTGGCCAGAAATTTGGAACAAAAATTCTAGGGTGACGCGTTTTTTGCCGCCACGTTTGTTTCACATACATTAGCGCCTACAAATATCACCAGGCTGCCGCCAAAAGTAGTAATCTCAGTGCCAAAAAGCAAAAAAGATGGTCCCTAGCAGGATCGAACTGCTGATCTTCGCGTAACAATTTCAAGGAAAGTTATTAGCACGACGCCTTAACCGACTGGGCCAAGGGACCAATTCGAAAATTTTTAAACGCTGTCTACTAGGTTCTAACCGCTGAAGTTAGCTTAGACGCAACTACCAAGACAAAACCAAATCAAAAAAAGTCTTTATTAATATATTAATTGGCAAATGAGGATAGAAAGGTTTTAAGTTTTTGGATTTTTTATTTGCCAATCAACATATGTATTTTTAGGATAAATATTGTTGTTGTCGCTGCTCGCTTTGGGGTCGAGCTAGGTGGTGCTGTGTAACGCGAGGCACTCATTCGCAATAATGGTGGCCGCAGCCATCCAGCCACTTCTAGGCGAATATGGCTCGTTCCTCCTGAGGTTGAGCTAGTGGAGTGTCCTTACTTTGATATCGATACTTGGCGTATAACCGCCTCACCGCATGGTAAAAACACGCCGAGCGGCGGTGCCATGCAATTCGCTCCTCCACACCCTTTGCAGGGTCGAAAGAGCTGTAAAGCTCGGGTCGATTGTGAGGCCTTTGCCCATTCGTAGACCGCAAGCGTCTCAAAGTTGTGCTGTGATGCTGCACTCGAAAAGGAGGTGGGCCAGGATCAGTGATGTTGTAGGCGATTTGCGACTACTCCGCGAGCCAGTTGTCCATGTGCGCAAAGGCAGGTGGCCACTTTGCGGTGAGCATGAGGCGCCAGCTGTTCGAGGCCTCTCGCTCCTTGAAGTCGAGACGACGCAGCGCGATCCAAAATTTGTGGGCCTTCTCGAGCTGGGCTTCCTGGAATGCCTGTTGTGTTTTGCCCGAGCAGCGATAGGCTTCAGAGTCGACGTTGAGGTCTGGCGGGGTCGCCATGTTGGTGGAAAAACCATTCACTTGCCACGTGGCCGGTGGTCGGCGCGCCAGCGCTGGGCGCAGCACGGTGCGCTGAGCGTCGCTAAAGGAGCAGGGACTGAAGACACCCTCGCCCTCCGCCTGCGAGTCGAGCTGCAGGCTTTCACAATTATCGGTGTTGCTCTCGTCCCAGGGGCGAAAGTAGCGACCGCCTGGGGTCAAGGGCAGGAGTGCTTGAATGTGTGCGGGGAGCTTGGCGCCCTCATCAATCGGCGCGAACTCGGCGCGAACAAGACCGCCTCGGGTGCTGTAAAATTGTACCAGCGACGGTGGATTACGGCGCCGAAGCCACGCTGGAGCTTGAATTTGGAGGCTGCCTTGGGCTTGGTGAAGCTTAGCATGGCCTTGCGCAGAGGGACTGCGAAAGCTGGCAGGGCACCCGCGATATCGCGCTTATCGTCGGGATCGTTGAGGCGTGCGCCAAAAAAGGCGTCAGGGATTTTGGAAAGGTGCTCAAATTTACTTTATTTCACAGAAAGATGCATTTAGTTACCATACAGATCGTGACCTCGTTCAGTCGAGGTCCAACTCCTACGAGAAAAAATGCACTTGAAGGCTGAACGTCTCTATTTAAAGTCTACTGGTAGCCAAATGGTACACGATATGGATTTATCTGACTGTATAGAGATGCTCTCATACGAGCCCGCTCTGACCCACAATTCTCACGCTGTGAAACAAACACCTTCGTTTTCTTGCAAGAATCTATTGCATTTGCACACACGCTCTCTCTTCTAATCGCTGGTTTGGGCTCAAGACTACACTAACTTGCAATTTGCTTTCCAATTCTGATAAGCAGTTTTTGGCAGTCCTGAACTGCCTGAGAAGATTGATACAGGCTGTCCAATGGCCTGTTCATATTTTTTCAGAAATCTTTCTGCTTGATTGCATGACTTGTGTCTTGCCTGGGCCATGCGAGCCATTGGAAACGTCCATATGATATCGCGGATCAAGCTTCTATAGTGCTCATAGAAATACTCACAGACCAAACCTATTAACCGCCTCAATCTTCAGCCCAGCAGCGTAGCTACCCTCTTTATCTTTTGATCCAGGCAGGTACTACTCTGCAAGGAAAATCGTGGGCGCGCACACCTTTCGGTGAGCATCTTTGCATTAACTGATGCAATAGATGACTGTCTGAGTACTGCTTAGTAGTTTTATTTTTTCCAGCTATTCCCCTAGTGTGCAGAAGTTCTCAGCTGCGCCTGCGTATCCCTCGGCTCATCCGTGACCCCAAGAGCTCCTTTAACACATTCTCTCAGTATGATCGCCATGAGAGTATTGTTGAATTCAGTCAAAGCTAATAATTAATGTCTCGATGTTCGTATGTTGCTCGCTTGGCCACCTGCAGCGGTGGGCGCCTTGAACCCCCAATTATGAGAATCGTCGTTTAAATTGTTAGACTTGATTTTGATTAGCGTTTCATATGGTGTGGGAAGAAAAGACTGGTCGATTGACCAGAAAAGGTCGGCCCTCGCCTGATCGATACTGGCAATTTACCAAATTGGGCCTGCATCGCCAGATAAAATCGATAGAGATCGGCTATGCACCGCGTAAGCAAGATAGCTGCATATGCAGGAGCCCACAGGAAATATGGCTCGAAAATTTGAATTAGGCCAAAGTGACGAGTCATTATGTATATTGAAGCTTTGTGGCGAAGCAAAAGTCACCGAAAAGACTCAGAACAGAGACGATGGGCTGATTGTCAGCGGTGACATACTCCTCCCCACCGTGCGGGGAATATCTTGGCCGAACCCGGTCAACTTCGCAGCTGTCTATAGTGATAATTTTATTCGATTCTTCTTTGGAATTGGATCCAAATGAACTTTGTGGGCTCGCGCTAAATCCAAAGCATGTCGATGCCTCTTATAGCCTAATTTCAGCATAGACTAGTTGTAACTTCGATTAGGCCTTGGCTTCATTTATCACATGTTGCGCTGCATTCCGATAAAGCGAAACATGCTCCTTGTGTACCTCCACCAGAAAATCCCGCTACCAGGGGCCCATTTAGGGTTAGAATTTCGCTCCTACCATTGCAGACACAAATAGATATGCACCTAAGCAAGGAGTTCGGCACACTCAGCTAGCCGAAATCTTTGCAAAGGCTGGCTGGCTGGCTGGACACTAAATAGTCAGATAAATATCAATATATGCACCCCAGCCCTGCCAAGATTGCCAGGCTTACAGGTTCTGAGACAGTCACGGGCTTTAAACATGCATACGTGAAACGTTTACAACAAAGACTAGAAACATCCTTCTCTTTAGATGCCAGAAGCCTCACATTCTTTCAAGCCGTGCAGAGAAGCTATTCTTGGAGCAGCCGGCCCTGCGTGTCTGTGCAGGCATACGCAGGTCACGAAAAAAGGCGCGCGCTACGTGCTGGTGTTTCAATATAATAAAAAAAAAGACAAGCCGCACATGCACGAGCCAATCTTTTGCTTTGTTATGAGCCTGGTTCAATTTTATTATCAGTCAATAAATTTTACAATGAATTTTTGGGGT
The DNA here is from genome assembly GCA_022577855.1 of Wickerhamiella azyma. Classification (NCBI taxonomy): domain Eukaryota; kingdom Fungi; phylum Ascomycota; class Dipodascomycetes; order Dipodascales; family Trichomonascaceae; genus Wickerhamiella; species Wickerhamiella azyma. The sequence goes on from JAKISA010000004.1 coordinate 4,917, forward strand.
CACCCCATCCTGGACTTTGAACCACCAGGGCGCCGCACCAATTCAAGGTGGTCCTAAACTGAACAGTTCAAGGCGAAGACATTTGCAGCGGCGTCAGTGCTGCGCAAAGAGTCTCGTCTCATCAGGACACTATCCGACACATGCAGGCACTTAGCCTCACCCTTGGCCGCAGAACAGTGGGCTGGGCTCGAGCCAGAGCTGGAATAGAGCCACGAATAAAACTAGGGCGTGCCTAGGGCCTCAGCAAACACCGTTTCAGGCGGTTCCAACCGCCCTATCGATGGTGGCGATCCATCCTCATGACCAAGTCACGCATGTGCCCTTACCCTGTTATGCAAATGTATGCAGGATTGGTTCCTAGAGTCCGCTGCTCCGGAGTTTAATTCGTTACCTACACCAGCCCTCTGAGTCCCCTTTGTGTTCCACAGCTTGAGCTACATTTAATTAGACGTAGCGATGCCCCAAACATGGCCATAAGGCCACCAGGGCGTCCAACCTATAATTATCGAACTCGAAACTTTCTGTGTAGATCAACTACGAATGATTTTGGGTCAGAGCCCCTAGGACGCCCGTGTGTGACCCCACCTCCACATTTACCGCATGCTTACCGCATATACAAGTACAGGCTCCAAGTTTGTATATTTAACTTCTCATTTAGATCATATTGAGCTCTGCTTTTCAATTCAGTTTGACCATACCTGCCTTTTCGCGATGCAAGCGAGGTTCATGGACACTGATTGCATGAATTTTATGCAGTCGTATGTGTGTCTCAGGAGGAGCGAAGCACAGGAGGTGTCTAATCTGAGCGCGCTTGGCAAACTTTGGGGAGTAATATTGACGAAAAACAGCTATTAGCACTAAACGGTGTAATGCTTGAGGGTTGAGGGGCCAGACCCCTCATTATTGTACATGCATATGCATGCACATGCACATCAATAATAGTGATTTTCGGAACTGCGGCATGAAACGCGCGCTTGCTGCACGTGAGACAATCACGGGATTTACTTAAATTTAGGCATTTATCCCTCAAATCGCATACTAATCTAATGGTCAACGACTTCGATACGCGCGCTGGCTCCAGCATTGGAACCCACATCGCCAGTGACGATGCTATTGGAAGCAAAGTAGTTCCCAAGAAGACAGTCTATGTTAACAAAGGCGGTTTCGCCACTGACCTCCTCAAGGCTTTTTTGGGTGAGCTCTGTGGTACCTTCATGTTTCTGTGGACTGCCTACATTATTGCCCAAGCTGCCAACCACGACTACATTGCCGCTGTTGCCACCGCATCTACTGAGTACCCTAACACCTTATCTGCTGCCATGGTACTTGTTATTGCCCTTGGCTTTGGATTTGCCGTGTCGGTTGCCATCACTGTCTTTGGCCCCATCTCTGGCGGTAACCTCAACCCCGCCGTCACCCTCAGTTTGGTCATTACTCGTGATCTCAACCCCATTACTGCTTGCGTGATGTGGGTTGCCCAGATTTTGGCGGCCATGGCCGCTGCCGGTGCCGTTGACGCTATGACCCCCGGTAAGATCCTCTTTGCCAACAGTCTTGGCCTCGAGACCTCCAAGACCCGTGGCTTGTTTATTGAGGCTTTTGGTACTGCATTGCTCTGCACAACTGTGTTGTTCACTGCCATCAAGCACAGCCACATCCCCGTGCACATCAACTCGATCGCCATTGGCGTATCGCTGTTTATGGCCCACTTGGTGTGCATTCCCTTCACTGGCGCCGGTGTCAACCCCGCCAGATCTTTTGGTCCTTGCGTGGCTGGCCTGTCATTTCCCGTCTACCACTGGATCTACTGGGTCGGCCCCATCATTGGCGCTGTGTTTAGCTCGTTGATCTACCTTGGTTTCAAGGCCCTCACCAATGTCGTGCCCGTGGACGAGAAAGATGACATTGAATTTCTCCAGAACGCCTAATACCAAGCGCGAAGTATTGCCGCCGCCGCTAAATGGCCGTTCAAGCATCTCATACTGTTAGGTCCTGAAACTCTTGTTTTCGTTTATAGAATAGCGCCTAGCACTAGTTAATTCTTCCAATTATCCACTCTCGCTCGTGCAAATTTGCGTTTAATCGTGCAGCGCTGCATTTAGACGTGCACGTGCCGGGACGCATCAGCCGCACATCGTTTCCTGCATCGCATCTTGCATGGTGGCGCGCATTAGCTGCACAGTTCAATGTTCAGTGCAGACTTAATCAAGACTAGATACTACATCAGCTTATAAGATGGCTCCGAGGGATCCGACGACTTGGGCGCGTCAACCCCAAACTTAGCCGAGGCCTTAGAAAATTTTTGCGCGGAGTGCCGAGTTTCCCCGAAAGCTGTTTCCCTCACAAAGTCGACAACTTTACTTTTGGGTCTCAGGAGAAAAGAGGCGCCTCAAGCATGCTTTAACTGCCAAGCCTTGCTGCAGGTGCTCAGGAACCTCTTGGCGAGCTTTGGTGTAGTTATGGGCCCCCTGTCCCTGCAGCTGTCAAGATTGTTGGCAATAAACAAACACATATTCTAGCAAACGATGCACTACTTAAATTAGAATAGATAACGGAGCAAACTCTGGCGAAGGGCTCTTCTTTGGTTCATCTTTTGAGACTGCACAAACGAGTTGACGGTGACCTTAATTGCACGGTCAACATCCGAGGAAAGCACATAATCCGACAATCTCATGCGGGCAAAGCTCTCACTGAGGCGAATAATTGACTCGAGGTGGCGCACAGTGATGGGGAACGAGCCCGTCTTCTCCGACTCTTGGCGGAGCTGTGTGTAGAGACCGGTGATACGGTGGACGTCCACCTGCATTAGGCGCGGATTGCAGTGCGTGCGTGCATAGTGAATGTACTTGCGGAGCATCCCCTGGCTCAGCTTGGTGTTGTGTCTCGTGTCCTCGGTGACCGAGGCACCAGCCTGAGTGGCCGAGCTGCGAGCGTGGTTCTTGACGACCCACGAAGCCAAGTTGCGGTCCTTCTCCTCGTTAACAAGATCCTGTACAACGCAAACAACGTCAAAACGTGACAAAATGGGCTCGGTTAAGTCGACGTTGGACATGAGAGTCTCACTGGCATTGTAGCGGCCATAACGCGGATTGGCAGCAGCAACCACCGAGCACCGGGCCTGGAGGTTAGCAACGATACCGGCCTTGGACACACTGATGCTCTGCTGCTCCATAGCCTCGTGAATTGATGTACGGTCCTGGTCGTTCATCTTGTCAAACTCGTCAATTAGGCACATACCCTTGTCGGCCAGCACCAGCGCACCACCTTCCAAGGTCCACTCACGCGTGATGGCATCCTTGCGGACAGACGCAGTCAAACCGACCGCCGAGGCACCTTGACCAGTTGCAAACACGGCACGAGACGCAGTCTTTTCACAGTACTTGAGCAGCTGCGACTTGGCGGTACCGGGGTCACCCAAGAGCAGCACATTAATGTCACCTCTCAGAGTAGTTTTACCGGTCTCCTTGGGCACGCCGCCAAACAAGGCACAGGCAAGAGCTGTTTTAATGTCCTCGTGGCCAAAAATGGACGGGCACATGGCCTTGATGATCTCGTCGACAATTTGGGGGTCCTTGGCGATATTTCTCATCTCACGCTCCTCAATCTCGCTGAGACGTACTTCGCTGAGCAGACCAGCATCGCGGCGCACCACAGTGTTAGCTTCAATGACGGTGGAGAACACGGGGAAACCAGTCTTGACGTTGAGACTGTTGTCGTAGGCGTTGCGGTAAATACCAACGATGTCAACTTCATCACCAGGCTTGGCGGCATCAATCAAGTCGGCAAGCAAAATCACATCGCGGTGGCGAGGCAAACGACCAGCAGGCACTGTACCGGGGCTCTCCTGCAGGGTCATGCGCTGGTAGTTGCGATAAATTGTTTCTTGACGGTTCACAGTAAAGGGGCCACGACTTTGGCATGATGAGCAGTAGTTGAGCTTGACCTCTTGATGAGATTCCTGGATGTAGGGGCCCAAAACTGCGCCACACTTGAGGCAGTCAAACTTGATCCATTTGAGCTGTGGGAACACACCTGTGCGGCGCGTCACCACGCCAGTCACGCGTATTAATGTGTTGAGGTGGTGTTCTCTGAGCTCACGCAGCGTGTGACTGAGCGGCAGGTCGGTGATGCGAACGTGGACCTCGGGGTGGATGCGAGCGAAATTAGGGAACCGAAGCTCGATGACCTCCATAGCGGTAACGTCCATAATTTTGAGGACCTCAACGGGGCACACAATCACAAAGTAGGCCAAAACGGAACGCGCGTCGTTGAGATGCCGGTAGTGGACATCTAGGGACTCGGCGTTGGCCTCGCCCAACGTTAGAACTCGGCTACCGTAAACCGAGCGACCCTTGGAATCTGTGTATTCGAGCAAGAAGTTTTTAAACTCACGGGCAATCGTCCTGTGCACCGCAGGCTGGGTAACCCACTCCAAAACCGTCGGGGCCTTGACAGCGCTCAGCTCATCGACCGTGAGGTAGCGACCCTCGCCCTCATCCATATCCTCATCAGCTTCAGAAAGCTCAGCCTCGTCAAACTGGGTACGAATGCGGCGGTTGAAGGGCAGATTTGCATCGTCTTGCATGGCGTCCTCGTCGTCGTCGTTCAAAAAGCCGCTGCGGCGGCCGCCCAGATCGGGCACATCACGGCCCTCTGCGCGAGCTCTGAGCATTTCGTCCACTCTGCGGCGCTCGCCAAAGTCCATCTCCTCGTAGTGCTGGTCGTCAATATCGGCAGCGTCTAAATCGTAGGCGTCTTGGGCTGCATTGGGGGCATAATCTGTGATTGCAGTCTCCTCGAGGTCCTCGCCATCCTCGTCACTGACGTCACGGTCGACATCGTCAATTTCGTCCCGCTCTTCTTCAAAATCGCCAAAAGCAGGAAGACCTGGTGGTGAACTGGGGATGTTTTCACCTTCACCAGCCTCGCTAAATTGCGAGCTAGGCTCCACAGGGTCGCTGTATACTGAGTAGTCTCTTTTAGGGCCCATTTTATTTTCAGCGGCGTCCTATTAGTCTCGATTAGGAAATGTAATTGATTTCTCAGCTGGAAAACGCGTCGACGCGCGTCGCTTAGTCACAACACCCCCTCGGCTCTCTGAAAACCCCACCCCCTTTCCCAATTAGGTTAAATTATTAGTGCAGGTCGCAGTAAACAAACCTCGACGATCTCACCTCCGACCAAGTGCCAAGAAATTTTTCGGGGTAAATGAAACGAGGGGCCCCGTCAGATACCTTGGCTAGCCCCAAGCGGCAGAGACCCACAGATGGCAATTTACACCCATTATTGATATCTAAACCCAAACTGTGCACCGAGTACCATGACTATGTGATGGCTGTCGGCCCCTCGGGCACACTAATTACATGCAATTTGGACGTCAAGTCGCCCCAGACCCCAGGGTTCTCGGGTTGTGCGCTCTATCAGCCAGAGTCCGACGAGCCCACCAGAGACCCCGACGCATACCAATACTTTGCCCGCATGGCATTGTGGGGTTTACCGAGGTATATGGGCGCAAACGTAGGCGTCGAACCGACCCGTCTGGTCCTCAAAACCCTTGACTTTGCAGCAGACGGGCACGTCACCTTGGGGGGTATGCAGGGCCAAACAACTATTTATATTCGGGCCCGTGGTGAGGCAGCAATTCCGTTTGTCTCGCTCAGGATCTTAGACTTTTCGCCGCAGGGTTGGGTGGTGACGTTTGGTCCCCAGTTAACGGAGTTACAGTCGTTGTCAGACTTTCGGCTGGAGAGGGCCTGATGTCCAACCCCTCTCTTGTGATGGCGTAGAAACACAATCTAGGCGCCACATCTCCGCTATAGAGGACCTTGAGCCGGCGCAGAGTAGCAGAAACCCGGGTGAGCTGGATTCGAGTATCGACGTTGCGAGCCAGCCCCCACCCCATTCTTGGGTGGTCAGCCCAGCCACGAGGGCGGACGCCCATCACATGAGGGATCTCGCGGTAGATTCCCTGAGGAACGCCGTTAGCCCACTCTACAGGCTCCACCGCAGGGGTACTCACGACACCGTTGGTTAGGACAACAGCGATATCGTTCTCCACGGCCAGTTTTCGTAAAATAGTAAGAGCAGATATGAGATCATCAGTTTCCAGCCAGTGCAGCGTATCTATAATGAGCACAGATATCCTGCCTGTGGTTGCCAGGGTGCGCAGCTCGTCTGAATGAATTTTGGCCTTGAGCGCCTCTGCAGTCGAGATCGCCTTGGAAACTGTAATGATTTTGTCTACAGATGCAGGAATCTCCATTTTGAGTTGGTCGAGGCGCCGAAAAATTAGCGACTGCTCACTAGCAAGAAAGCACACCTTGCGGGGATCACATGCTTGAGCCCCCAAGGCCAGCGATAGGCACAACAGAGTTTTGCCAGCAGCCGCTGGGCCAGTAATTTCTGTAATTCGACGCGTAAATATTCCGCCACCAAGCACGCGATCCAGTTTTGGGACCCCTGTGCTGAGGGCACGGGGCAGCAGCTCGGGCACTGGAATGGGCTTTGGTTGCTCTGGCATGATCGCAGCTTGTATTTCGGCTCTAGAAAGCTTGTGCTTGAGAATTAAATCATCGATCGAAGTGGTTGCGATTTCACGCAAGCTGAGGTCCATCCAGCTGCGCAGCACCTCGTGCTTCGTTCTTACCAAGAAAAATAAGAGAAATTTGACTCGCTTCAATTGGCCCAAAACTGTTTCCATATGAGCGACGACAGGCCAAAACGTAGAGACAGATCCAATTCTGTCATTAGTAGGTCCTCTTCTGTTGGCCGCAAGCCGTTTAGCTTTGGCAGGTCTAGGGGCCTTTCGAGGTCAAGCGGGAGGTCTGGCATCAGTATCGCCTCTAGTTCATCACGCGACTCGGGTATTGATGCTCAGAGGGACGACGATGTGGATTCGCAAACCTCTGGTAGCGCCGAAACAGACGAGGATGTGTGCTATCCTCTTCACGAGCAAAACCCGGCTCAGGGCCATGATGGGGGCGTTAAAATCGATGAACTTGATATGTTGCTACAAATGTCTGATGATGGTGTGGAAAAAAGCCCCCAGCTTGTGCCCCAGAGCGCCGATTCAGCCTCAACTTGCGTCGATCACCAGCCGGCTCAGCCACCCCGACCGGCGGAGCCTGCAGAGCCTGTGGAGCCTGTTGGGCGGCCAACACACCAATCGGACCAAAATTTGAGAGTACCTTTTGTGCCGCAACCCCACCCTAATAAGAGCACCGTCAAGCTCGATGATAACGACGAGCCAGAGGACCCACACCGATTCAGCTTTTTTGCAACTAATCTCGATGCCACAATCCACGCCAAAGATTTGCCGTCGCTAGTACCTCAAAATGACTCGTTTTCCTCGCTTTTCACACAGACAAATGGCACGTGGTGGCTCGACTGCTATGACCCCACCGACCAAGAAGTCAAGCTTTTGAGTCGTGCGTTTGGAATCCACCCCCTTACCTCTGAAGACATTCGTACCGAGGACTCGCGCGAAAAGTTTGAGCTGTTTCACAAGTACTACTTTGTGTGCTTTCACACGTTTGGCAACAACCCCGAGAACGACGAGTACTACCTGGAACCGATCAACTTTTACATCATTGTGTTTACAGATGGTGTTATCAGCTTCCACTTTACCCCAGTGGGCCATTGTCGCAACGTGCGCCGCCGGATGCGCCAGCTACGCGACTATATGTCAGTGACCTCGGACTGGATCTGTTATGCGCTTGTTGACGATATCACCGATGGTTTCGCCCCCATCATCCACGAGGTCGAAGCAGAGACCGACTACATTGAGGATCACGTGTACTGCGTGGGCCACCAAGACCAGATGTCGAGCATTTTGAACCGGCTGGCCGAGACGCGCAAGACAACAATGTCGGTGATCCGGCTCTTGACCGGCAAGGCAGACGTGATCAAAATGTTTGCCAAACGCTGTACAGAGAATTGGGGCCAGAACGCACCGCGCTCCGAAATTGCATTGTACTTGGGAGACATCCAGGACCACATCATCACCATGTACCAAAACCTCAGCGCCTATGAAAAGATTTTGAGCCGCAGCCACGTCAACTACATGGCCCAGCTCCAGATGGAGTTTGTTGACTCGTCAAATCGCATGACTGCCGTGCTGGGCAAGGCCACCCTCATCGGTACGGTGCTCATCCCCATGAACCTAATCACTGGCTTGTTTGGCATGAACGTCAAGGTACCTGGCCAGGACGTCGACAATGTTAATTGGTGGTTTAGTATTTTGGGTTTCCTCATCTTCTTTGCGCTTGTGCTTGGCGTTGGAGCAAATATTTGGGTCAACAGATTGACTCGCAATTAATTTATTTAAAATACATACACTTTAGTACCCTTGACGCTCAAATCATGCAAAAGATCAATAGTCTCGGGCAAATCCCACACGCTGCTTGCCTTTTGATCAATAAATGAACCCTCCACCACCACGTTGGTGATGATCTTGGGGTCGAGAATCTTCTCCTCAATGAGTCTGCGCACGCGGCCAGGGGTCGCAGTCAACAACCTGGGCTTCTTTTCAAGTAGCTCCTTGTCGACTGGCAACTTGTTTTTAGGAATAAGCTTGCCCACAGGCATCTTGAGCGTCTTGAGAGCGCGGGCAACATCGCAGGCACGGATGGCCGAGATATTCAGCACAATTGTGAGGGTATTGTCCTGAACAATTTTGAGGTTCTTGAAGTACTTGACAATAGTGGTCAAACTGCGCCTGTCGTCCCAGCCACTTGTATCCAAAATGCTCGATTGTGACACTGCCTTGTCTTGAATCTCAAGCGCAGACAATTCGCTGTTGGACTGGCGAATCTTGGACACAATAAAATCGGCAATCATTGCAGGCTCAAGACTACCAATCAGGCGCTTCTTCTCGACCTCAGCCTCCATTTTAATCTGCCGACTTGATTTACCCTTTTTCTTTTTGGGCTTTTTCTTCTCCTTGACAGGCTCAGCAGCCGTGGCCTCTTCTGGCTCGAGCAAGTCGTCAATATCGTGTGAAATGGGCGATTCGGGCGAGTTGGGAATGCTACCAATATCCAAATTATCCTCCAAGTCGTCACCTGCCATGTGAATGTGAAATGTTTTGTCAGACTTTTTTGGCACCCCTAGGCCCTTGGGAGTTCCTCGGGCGTAAAGCGAGTAAATGGTGAGATTTTCATTTTTTCAGCGTTTGTCGCCCTCGTTGGGCTCATTTTTGTACTCCCATATGGTCAGCCATATAAAATAAGCATGTGCATATAATCTCCCATTGACCGTTGTCGGCCGTTGGGCCGCTGAAGCTCACGCAAGTCCAAGACTGGAAACCGTTAGAACAATGTGGCTCCTAAAGCCATAAAATTGCTGTAAATTTCTTTGGCAGTACAAGCATCACATCAGCTTGCTGGTGGTAAGCTCGTGGCTTGTTCTTGACCAATAGCTTTGCTCGAAGCCGTTCTTCTCGCTCGGGCCGCACAGTCTGATAAAGTCTTGGCGTTGCCTGAATTTACCATAATATCCAAATTTTATTATATAAATACGACTGCATTTGGCGATCAGTGCAGCTGCCAAGGCCCGCAATGAGGTACCGTCGAGACTTCGCCATCCCTGTTCATGCATGCATATGCATATGCAGCCCAAGTAAAATAGATAGACGCACATGCAGCGTAACCACCTCCCCGCTGCAACTGCAGTTATTCCCAATTTCGATCGAAATTCAGGGTAATAATGATTTCAAGCATGGCTTGAGCATAGATTACTGAAGTAAACTAAAATGCCTGCATCATCTTCACTCCAGGTGTGTACCTTTTCTTGTGGCCCACTGAAAGGTTGGAGGCATTTTGCCCATCCTCGGAAAAAGCCATTTTTATTGATCCCCGACATATGTACTGCATTTTAAACCATTATCAGAATAAATGAAGTCACTAGCGTCCCTCAATATATCGTTAGCAAAAAATGGTGAGATAGCATCCAGGTTTTCTAAATTGAGACTGAGCGCGCAACGCCAAAATTAGTTCTGCATAGTGTGTTGCCATTGTTTCATATTAAACGAACTGAAATGACTCTTCGCGTGTCGCTAGGATACGCAAACTCTTCACCAGCACGAATATGCGCGCCAACCGCCTCACATAATGGCTTGATTTGCCGAGGTATAAAAAGCGCTAACAGCGACTTGGCTATCAATTCAAGGTGTCTAAAGAAGACAGCTGGATTCATTTTGATTTTAAGCTCACTAAAATTAAATCAGATATCTAATGATCTACAGCGGTACCGTTAAATGCGCGTGTCTGAACGGCTGTAAACGTCGCCAACGGCTGCAGGGACAATGCGGCTGGGCGAACGGCTTCAGGCACCGCCAAGGCCAATTTTTTTCCGATTTTTCAGACAAAATAAATAAATAAATACTAGAACTCTGAAGATCCCTCGGCGAGCTCGCCCTCAAGCTGCAACGACGGCGAGGGGTTCACGAGACGGCAAATGTTGGAGCCACCCAGAATGTGATCCTCGAGCCACTCAGAGGCCAGAAAGTTACCTTGGCCGCAGGGGCAGCTGCCTCTACACGACAGCTTGCTCTGCAAGTCCCTAAACTTGCGCACGACCTTGGCCTTGTCAAACTGAAAGTGGTGATGCAAGAGGTGTTTTTTGAAATCGTATGGCCGGTTGAACTGGCCACGCTTGTGAGGGCACCTTTTTCTAGGGAAGGGGCAAATGAATCGCGCCGTTTGCTCGTGCGTGCGCATGTGCCTCGTCAAGTCGCGCTTGAGCAGCTTGTTGCACACAGGGCAAGTCGCGCTCTTTTTACCAGAGCGCTCGTCAAAACTCTCGTCCTCGCGAGTGTAGGTAGGCGAATAAGCCTCCTCACTCAGAGGGGAGCCTTGGCTCAGGTCGCTGTGGTGATCCTCGTGAGAGGCTGGCTCGGTCTTGGCGATCGGCTGCTGCAACGGCGCCAGCGGCAGCTCAGGCTCCTGCTGTTGCTGCTTAAAGTTTTGGTTTTGGTAAAACTGAATGGGCACTTCGGGCAAAGGCGGCGGAAAACGATGCTCCACGGGGTCGACAAAGTCGTACTGCTCCCCCATGTACATTTGAGCTTGCTCAGGGGGAAACTGGCCGTAAGGGAACTCACTAGTAGGCGAGGCCACACCGTTACCAGTACTGTAGCGAGGCGTATAAGGCAACTGCCAATGTTTTTGGCTCTGGATCTCACTCGAGAGAGCGCGCTGCTGGCGACCGTGGTTTTGAATGAAGCTTCGCGGGCGCTGTCTCATGCGCATGGCCGCCAAAACATCAGGCCCATCCTTAGCATAAGGGCTAGGCAAGCTCGAGGGGAGACTAGACACGCTCGTCCTAGCATGCTCTTGGCGCGGGGAAGAAGCAGCGGACGAGAAAAAATAGCTAGAGGCAGCCGAAGTATTAGAGTGGTTTTGCTGCATGTAGGGAAAGCCGCTCATGTTGGAGTTAGGGGTGCCATGGTTGGGATCAAATGGAGCCACCTCAGGCGAGAACCCCGAAAACGTGGTCTGGGTTGGCGATAGATTTTCATATTGTGCGGGCTGGTAGCTGTAATAGTCGCTGTTGGCCTGGATGTGCTCGTCAACAACTGGCTGGAAGCTAGGAAAGCCTGGCGGACCGCCGGCAGGATACTCGTGGCCGCTGTGATGAGAGTATTGTTTTTGATGATGGTTTGACATTAAATTTGCGTAAAAGTGTATATCGCCGGTTCCTTCTGATTCTTCTTTGATTTTTTGGGGCGTGAATATCATCACTTGAGTTGCAGAGGGTCGTACAATGTCGTTTCGGCCCTTGAAATGACGTCCTTGAGCTGAGGTTCCAGTCTTGATATCGGAGGGGAATAGCGCTATTTAAATGAGTCGATCGCACACACTGACAATCGCCCAGCGGACGTCATGGCGCATGCGCATAAGCACTTTAAACGATCAAGCATGTATCCATTGCATGGCTGCTGCAGCAGGCCAGGAAGAGGGGCAAACATGCATGCACCTGTTTGCATAATGCAGTGCAGGCGACAATCAGTCCGCGGTTACGGTTACGCCGCTAGGATCGTCGTTGGGAGATACACCCTTAGAAAATTAAGGCTGTTTTGTCCGAGTAAGAGCAACGCCGTTTCCTATCTAACGCTTAGAACTGTGAAAATTTTCAGCGAGTGGCATGCACCGCTCGCATCATGGTGACAAACCTGCATACGAGAGCAGGTACCCTTGCCCTCGCCGACCCTTTTCTCTCTGGAGCCACTACGTATGGGCCTGCAACACCGCAGGTGGCTCTCGCTTGTTTCAGATGACTTAGGCGTCAAATTTGATCCTGGAACTGGGGCCAATTCAACAGCTACCGTGACAAAACGCGGCATTAGCTCGGTAGATTCCAGCGAGTAATCCCAGGATTTTCCGCAAAGTCGTTTCTCACGCCTTCTACTCGGCTGTACCCTGAGTAGCAACACGCAATGGCCCACACTTTGCTGTGAATCCTGGAGGACTGCCCGAGGAAGCAATACAAATCTTGCATGTGCATGCGTACATGCTAGCCCCTCTGACGGTCATCAGCCCAATATCGCTAGATCGCAGGTGATTTTGAGATGAATTTTGTCGAGTGTTACGCACGCGATTGGATTTTAGTCTCTTAAGTTGCGCACAAAGCTGATTTCAATTCGAGTGTGTAACATTGCATGCATACCACATGCACGGGGGACGCTGGCCAACGACAACGGTTATGTAACGGTGATTAAGATGCACATGGGGGGGATGTGAAGTGCCCACAATTGATTTTCTGGAATCTCGAGGTACCTACGAGCCCCGGCCGAGGTCGGCTTTGATTAATATTCGTATACTATGCTGGGATTTACCATAATTTTTCGGAATTTTTTGGGCCCCTCTAAGTTGGGCAGCATATAAATGAGCGTTTTTAAGTCGAGCAGAATTTTGTGTCGGATGGTAGCACCAGCGTCTCTGTCTAGAACACGAGCCGAATGAAGTTTTGGGCATTGTTATCTATTCGCCGCGCAGCGCCAAGGACGCTTGACGCCGCGCCAACTGTGGAGGGTATGTATATGAACGTTTACACCAGCGGCAGTAAACGGTAAAGGCCATATAGAGCACTAAGCTTGAAAAGATCGACGTGTACGGGCATGCTATTATGCCATTACCGTGAACTGCGGCCTCAATTTCCTTTCGCCCATCACGCCATGCTCCATCGTGTATCCGCGGATGAAAATTTCATCGAGAGCCATGGCAATTAGGCGATCAATTCAATTGATATTGGAGTGTATATGAATTAAACTTCAAGTACATGAGCTATATCGGGCACCAATCGCTTAAATGCTGGGCCATCGGCAAATGAAGCCAATTTTGAGGGCGACCGGAGCATAAGATCGGGAATATGCAGGGACACCACAGGCGAGTATCAAGGAATCAGTTTCATATAAAGCATTACCAGAGCACAATTAAGGTCTGAGACAGGTGGATCCTTATGCTCAGCGCCTAAACGGCTTCAGGACTATCTGTATGTGCTGCTCCCTGGTTGCGATCGCAACCAGCCCACCCAGATCTTAATGCCAGTGGCTTTAAGACTTTTAAATAGGGTATATGCTGAGCGCCTGACGCCCCAAATCAAGCTGAATTGACGTCTCCGCGCGCCTAAATCAAGCCTGATCCAAATTTTTCACTTGACGATTTGGCGCCGCGGTCCTCGGAAGCGACAAGGGGGGCGGCTAAAAGTAAGAGGAATGGCTTTCAGTCATTGATACGCATCTAGCAATTTTTTTGAATCTCGAATTAGATGAAACCACTCGACGAGGGTTAGGGGGCTCAACCCAGCAGCCCGCCTTGATTTGATCCCTGCTCTGTAAAGGCCGCCGGATACGCATGCGGCAGCTCGATTCGGGAATAGTTTGAACGGCACCGAGGCGATCCTAGCGAACCGCCAGCTCAATTGCTAGTATAAGGCTAGCACAGCCTACATGCGCCCCAAAATCTTGGCGCACATGCATGCTGCAGGCCCTGGTGGTGGAGTGCGTTGGCAACGACGAGGCTTCGTGTTTTTAGTACCCAAGGATGGATTAATCTCGTTTAAAAATTCATATAAAATAGCAGATGCGGGTTTAGAATCAATATCACTCGTCAAGTACGAGTTCAGTGCCATTCATCTATTTTTGGCAGCTGGCGGCTAACCCCGACTCGCGCAGTGACAAATTATCCTACGTTTCCGTCGTTTCCTGTACGGTGCATTCAAATTGCTGTCGCAATCACAGCCCGCGGAGACTGCTGCTTGCATTCAACGCGTACAATCCTGTTACGGGACATCACGGCTGGATCAGCCAAGCCCAATCCCACTTTTGTCTAGAATTATGCCCCGGTTCAGTGTCTACAGATCTAACTAACCACCGTTACTCTTGTGTGACGGGCGTTTATTCCCCGATGCACATGGAGTTACGCTTTGTTACGCTTTACAAGCATGTTTGTGCATGAGGCGGCGTACCGGACAGGAACCTGGAGTTACCCCTGCAGCAAAGTCAGACCCTCACTTTGCATTGGTAAAGTAGATATTGCGGCACAGATGACAAGATACGGAACATTCTATCAACTTTGAGCAAAGGAGTATTATGCACGTCTATTTCGGGGCTATGTTGAATAGAGGGGGCTGAGAATTTGCGCCAAACGGATTGGTTGATTACTGCCCTGGTTTTGCATGTGATCCTCAAAAGCTTGGCGCAGGAGCTGGACCACAGCTAGTAAAATTAGCATCAGCGCTGCGTTTTCAGGAGTGTATCTACGTCCAAGACTCTTAATTCACTTGCCCCTCCAATTTAGACGGCGAGATGCGCGTCAATATAAGCTCGCCAAGCCAAACATGTCAGGCATGACTCGGGGAAGGTAGGGACCAAAGTGACCTTTTGCCTTCAAGCGACACTCCAGGGCCTCTATGACACTACATTCTAAACAATCAAATTTTTCGTCTCCCCTCAATCTGCTAGGGCTCTGAATTCTTGTTGAGGCTCGTCAGCAATCACACACTAGTACGGCTTACGGCGCCACGTACGCTTACACAATGGGCCAGATTCTGTCGCAGCCAGTGACGGACAAGTCCAGCGAGAGCGGACAAGACGAATACTATGCGTTTGGCGTGTCATCCATGCAAGGATGGCGTGTATCGATGGAAGACGCCCATGCCGCGGTGCTCAACATGGGCCCGTCGGGTGTCGCATTCTTTGGTGTTTACGATGGCCACGGTGGCGAAAAGACGGCACTTTTTGCCGGCGATAACACCCACGAGTTGGTGAAAAAGAGCGCACACTTTAGCACAGACTACAAAAAGGCCCTGACCGACGGGTTTCTTGCCACTGACCGCGCTATGCTCGAGAGCGTGAACGGGGCGGTTGATTCGAGCGGCTGCGCCGCCACTTCTTGCCTTATCACTCCCAAGAGTGTGATTTGTGCCAATGCCGGTGACTCGCGTACCGTGCTTGGCCGTCTCGGTACTGCCAAATCCCTCAGCTTTGACCACAAGCCCGATAACGAGGGCGAGCGCAGCCGCATCACCAACGCGGGCGGTTACGTGGACATGGGCCGTGTTAATGGTAACTTGGCTCTGAGCCGTGCAATGGGTGACTTTAGCTTCAAGCGCAGCGCCCAATTGCCCCCCGAGGAGCAAGTGGTTACTGTCAACCCCGATATCATTGAGCACGTGCTTGGTGACGACGATGAGTTTGTGATTCTTGCTTGTGATGGTATTTGGGACTGTATGCACTCGCAGGAGGCTGTTGAGTTTGTGCGCCGCGGTATTGCCGACAAGACCCCTTTGAGCGAGATTTGCGAGCTGTTGATGGACGAATGCCTTGCGCCCGAGTCTGATACTACTGGCATTGGCTGCGACAACATGACTGTGTGCGTTGTTGCGCTTTTGCGGGGCCAGACCCTCGACGAGTGGTACGCCAAGATTAGCGACCGGGTTGCCAAGGGGCAGGGCCCTGTCTTGGCCCGCTCTACAGAGGCGGTGCGGGCCGACATCGCGTCGCGCGCACATTCGCACTACGCGCAGCCCGCCGAGCCCGCTCAAAACAACCCCCACGCCATGCTTCAGCAGCTGTTCGCCGGTCCCGAAGGCGGCCGCCTCAACCCCGAGGCCACTAGCTTGCTGAGCAGGCTGGGTATCCGGTTTTTGGGTGCCGAGGACGAGGATATCCAGGATATCGAGAATTCGGAGGACAACTCGGAGGACGAGCAGATTGAGCACGAGCAGAGCGACACTGAACCTAGCGCGGCAAGTGAATAAATGGCACGGCCTGGTCTGCCGGCTAGATAGCTAATGTATTAATCTTACGAATGTGCACACCCCGTGCGGGCACTCCTGGCACTCGGTCTAGAGGAACCCCCTGGGTACCTGAGCGAGGGCCCCAGGCACTGCCTTACCCCACACGCATAAACCGTACATCCTTGTAATCTACAACTCTCTAGTATACTTTATGCATCCTGTTCCACCTCGCCCTCCTCATGCTGGCCAAACAACGCCACGGCATTATCCCAAGCAGCCTTCTCAACGTCCTCCAACGGCACTCCCTTGATCGCAGCAACCACCTCGGCAACTCCCAAAATCTGGCACGGCTCGGCGCGCCCGCGCACCAGCTTGCCCTGCTGCCACTTTTCCGGCTTGGTGCTCTCGTACTTTGTCGAGACATACTTGTGCGAGGCATGGGTCGGCCTAATCTCACACCACGGAGCATCTGTCTCAAGCATCAACTTCTCCAGCGGCACGGCCTTTGCAACCTCGAGATTCTCCTCGGTCTTTAGGGAGCACCCATTAAGGCCAATGTAGAGACCTAGGTCCAACAACCGCTTGAGCTCGTCGAGTGTGCCAGTAAACGAGTGCACAACGCCTTGACGCCTAGTTTCTTGCAGCCAAGGAGCCAACATCTCGATAAAATCGTCTGCGCACGCGCGCATATGCAAAAATAGCGGCAGCTCAATCCGGCGAGCAATCTCGAGCTGTTTGGCAAACACTGCCTTTTGGGTAGCGGCATCTGCATAGTGAAGGCGATCATAATCAAGGCCAAACTCGCCAAATGCCCGTACAACGCCGCGTTGGGCCCCGTCTTGAGCCAAGGCCTCGAGCTCGTCGTAGTAACTTTGGTCGAAATTTTTGGCACTGCAGGGGTGCACACCGCATGTGGCGTACAAGCTATGCTTTTCGGCCACCTCAATAGCCGCTTTGGACTCGTCGAGGCAGCTGCCAGTCACTAGCATCTCGCGGCACCCGGCTGCAACTGAGCGGGCAATCACGTCCTCAAAATCGTTTTGGTGGCGGGGTTTACCGCGGTAAACGCCCGAAAACTGCGTGTCGGTGAGGTTGGCGCCAATATCAAAGAACCGTTTCATAATACGAGCCATGAGTGAGGCTTGAGTGGAGCTTGAGGGCTGCTGAGAGAGCCAGGAGGGGGCATGGCCAGGGGAACCGAGTCCGCCCAGTTCGCCCTTGGCCCTATAAATAATCAAATATGCAAATAAATAAGCTAGCGGCAGTACGGGTTGCGTCTCCGTACTTCCTCGCGGGTGGCATCGCGGCGGCGAGGGCCCAGCCTGCGCTGGCCAGTGGGCTCACGCATTGGCGTGTCCTCTGTGTCGGCGCCGGTGGTTGTGGCCAAGGTCACCTCATCAGCACCCGAGCTCGCCTCGGCAACCGCCTCGGTGGATGCGGGCCCTGGAGCGGGGGCGGGCGCTGGCGCTACTGTCGGCGTGACAGGTTCGGGCTGCGGCGGACGGGTGGGGGGTGGAGGCGCAGGGAACCCAGTGCGCGCAGCAAGGGACTCCGCCGTGGCACGCGCAGCAGCACGAGCAGCAGCACGAGCAGCAGCAGCAGCAGGCTCCTCCGACCGGTGATTCACCAAACGCTGGAAGATGTTCCAATAAATGCTGCTTTGGGCATCACGCTGCCTGCGCTCGCGCTCGTCCAGTTCGCGCTGCCTGTTCTCTCTGAGACGGCGGCGCAGAGTTGCTACGCGTACAGGGGCCTCGGGGCGGACCAAAAAATCCATAATGTTGTAGGGAGGTCCCGGCCGGCCCGCGGCCACCTCCTGCTCACGGTAGGCATCCACATCCTGCATGATTAGCATATTGAGGTAGTTGCGGCGCTCCCGGGTCAAAGGACCATCGGCGTCCGCGTTTGCGTCCCCGGCGGCGTCTGCAGCGTCTGCAGCGGGGGTTGGTATGGTGCCCTCAGAGGCGGCCGCGGGGGTGCCCGTAGTGGCGGCCGTAGCGAGTGTTTCGCCAGTTGCAGCATCAGCGGCTGCCGCTGTGGGCTCGGGCGCTGGCGCTGGCTCGCCGTTGCGCTCACCGTTGCGGTTCTCGGTGCGGTCACGCCAGGCAAACGGCAGCGAGATGCGCTGCGATCGGAGCAAATCGCGGATATCAAACGCGCCACCGCTCTCGTTGTTATCGGGAATAACAACGTCAAAGTTGAGGTCCAGCATCTGGTGCTGCGGCTCCTCGTCGCCTTGCTCAGACTCGACGCGCGCACGGCATACGGGGCAGCTCGGCGCCTTTTTGAGCCAGCTGTGGAGGCACGAGCGGCCAAAAATGTGCTTGCACGGAAGCGCTGCGCCGCTGTGGTCGTCGGGGTTTAGCGGCGGCTCGTCGGTCGCAGCCTCGGCTCCACCCTCAGTTGAGGCGCGAGACGGGTCCGGTTCAGAGCCGTGCACGGGGGCCTGCGCACCCCCGACCCCAGCAGCCTCTGGTTTGGGCTCTTCTTTGAGGGGTGCACCCTGACCCTCGGCAGGGGGCTCGTCGTAATCCACCATTGGCTCGTAGCAAATGGCACAATTGGAGTCGCTCTCATCAATATCCTTGGCAGGCACTCTAACGAGGTTACGAATCGCATTAGCACTGGCCTTTTGCACTGAGTTGGGGGCCGATCGGAAGCTAATGTACAAGATGTGGGCAAACCGTTGCCGACGGGCGTCCTGCCCTCCTTGCTCTGATTGCTCAAAATCTATGCCAAAATCTCCGGTAGTGCCCTCACCTTGATTACTGGGACGGTTGTTGTCTGGAGGCATACCCACTGACTTGCGCCCAAACAACTAACTGGTTGGAGACACGTGACCCGCTGGCCAGGCGACTGCGACTGCAAGTGACTGCAAGCAGCTGCAGCAGATTGTGCGCAATTTTGGGGATAGAGAGGGTGTACCTCAAGGCAACATTTAGACTATAGAGCTATGGGCGACGGCCCGATTAACCGGTAGTTTTATAGATCGCCCATAAAGGATCCGCGCTTGCCGGCCCTAACCTGCCCCAGCCTATTACTCCTAGCTTGTCTTGATACTAAAATTAGATCAAGGCCACACTTGTCTTCAATCTCCAATGATTGATCTGCCGGCCATCCAATTCAAGAATGTGGGAGGCATGTCTCTGGCCTGCAGATGACGGCGGACCCCGCTCAACCTCGACAAGATTCATCAACTACATGGATACGGCTCGCGCCGCATTTTAGAGGTTTTTATTTATGCATTCTTCAGGCCTTCACTCAAGAGCGATTGTTCACCTGCCTGCAGCCCCTTGTGTGTCAGCCTTGTGAATGGCCCAGCCATAGCTAGCTGATCTAGACCCGCGAGTTCAATGATAGACTTTAATTCAAACCGTATAAATCACGCCAACATTGCCTAACCGAGCGGAAGTGCATCCATGTCTCAACCCTTCGTTGCCCCTTTGGGGACCGATTGTGCATGCTCTCAAGTGTGAGACCATACATGAACCAATTGTACTGTGCATGACCCCATCCAACTTTGGACTCCGCAGCGGCCCATATTGCTAGGGTTTGTCTGAGAACTTGAAAACTCAACAATATTGCCGTTTGCCGATTTGGGATGGGTACAAGCCACTTATGCACTGCAGCCAAGGCCCCCGCGGCGAGGTCCCAGCTGGCCACTGAGCATTGCTATTTGAGGTAGTTAAATAGCAACCATGCGTAATTTATAGTACAAATTTAGCACCAAAGGTGCAATGATCGGCACCGCAACTTTCTTGCCGATGCCGCAGTCTAGTTTGGACCAATAGGTCCGGCCCCAGTCATGAAGCTGGGATCTGCGTCACAAACACTAATATAAGCCGATCCAATCCGTTCTATGCGCTCATTTTTTGATGCCATTGTGTACATGGTGCTCAATTTGCGAGGACGATAAGCTGCACAGTCTGCTCTCACGGCCAATTCTAACAATCAAAAACTTTTATAAATAACTATCAACTATCTGCTCATTGTCGTCATCGTCTTCCTCAACGGCATTCATACCGTGCTTGTAGCCCTCAGAGAAGCCATTGGTGAAGCCGCTACCGTAGTAGTCTGGGCCGGGGCAGCACTGGCAAGTGCCCATGCAGCAGCTGCAGCCACCGCACTTGCAGGGACGCGGGAAGGGGATAATTGTTGGTCCCCCAGTGGCAGTGGCAGTCTGTGTCAAGATAAAGGTGTTGTCGTCAGTGGCAGTGATAGTGACAGTGGTAGCGGCACCGTTGCAGCTGCCAGTGGTGGTCACGTAGCTGGTGTAGGTAGTAGTCACGGAGCTATCAGTCTCGGTCACGTAGCTGGTGTACGGA
This sequence comes from Wickerhamiella azyma, assembly GCA_022577855.1. Taxonomy (NCBI): domain Eukaryota; kingdom Fungi; phylum Ascomycota; class Dipodascomycetes; order Dipodascales; family Trichomonascaceae; genus Wickerhamiella; species Wickerhamiella azyma. The sequence continues at coordinate 25,481 of JAKISA010000004.1, forward strand.
ACAGTGGCGGTCGAGTCAGTCTCAGTAGCAGTGTTGGTATAAGGGACTGTGGCAGTCGAATCAGTGTCAGTCACAATGCTAATGTAGGGCAAAGTGAAGGTCGAGTCAGTGGCCGAGGCCCAGCTGTCGGTCGAAGCGCGAGTGTCGGTAGCAATACAAGTGTAGGGCAAAGCCAAGGTGCTGTCAGTGCAAGTGCTAGGGAACGCAGGACCGGTGGGGTAGCCAGTGTCGGTAGGGACAACGGGACCAGTGGGAAAACCGGTGTCAGTAGGCACAGAAGAGACAGTGTCAGTGGGGAAGCCAGTGTCAGTGGGGACAGCGGGGCCAGTAGACAAGCCAGTTTCGGTAGGGACAACAGGACCTGTAGAAAAGCCAGTGTCAGTGGGGACAGCAGGCACAGTGTCAGTAGGGACAATAGGACCAGTGGACAAGCCGGTGTCAGTGGGGAAAACAGGACCAGTAGACGAGCAGGTATCGGTGGGCACAATGGGACCAGTAGGGAACCCAGTATCGGTGAGGATAGTAGGGCCAGTAGAGAAACCATTATCAGTAGGAACAGTGGGGCTAGTAGACAAGCCTATGTCAGTAGGAACAGCAGGGTGAGTGGAAATACCAGTGTCAGTGGGGACGACAGGGCCAGTGGAGATACCAGTGTCAGTGGGGACGACAGGGCCAGTGGGGTAGCCAATGTCGGTGGGCACAGCAGGACCAGTAGACAGGCCAGTATCAGTTGGCCAAGTAGCAGGACCACTGGGGAATCCACTGTCGCTAGGACCAGTGGCAGTAACAGTGCTAGTGTAGGACAAAGTGTATGTAGAGTCAGTCTCGGTAACAACGCTGGTGTAGGGCACTGTCAACCACGAGTCAGTCTCAATAACAACGCTAGTGTAGGGCACTGTCAACCACGAGTCAGTCTCGGTAACAACGCTGTTGTAAGGTGCAGTGTACCAAGAATCAGTCTCGGTCACAACGCTGGTGTAAGGAGCGGTGTACCAAGAATCAGCCTCGGTGAGGTAGCTGGTAAAAGACACGGTGACAGTGGTATCAGATTGACCAGGGCATGTGTAAGACACCACAGTAGTAGGGACGGCTAGCGTCGTGGTCTGGGTGTCAACGTAGGTAAAGGTCACAGGAGGAAGAGTGTTGGGAACAGTCGCAGTGGTGCCAGGCAAGGTGTAGGTATCATAGACGGTGCTGGCAGCAGCAGTGAGAACATTAGTGACCTCTACAGTAGTGGTAATGGGGGCAGCAGAGACGGTGAAAGTCTGGGTATCAACCTCAGTCAAGGTCACCGGCGGCAAGGTCTGGGTATAAACGACAGTGTCGGCAGAAGCAGTAGTAGTGTACAGCATGGTAGTGGCAGGCAAAGTCTGGGTAGCAGTAACAAAGTCAGTCTCAGTGTAGACCTGGGTGGTGCCCTGCTGGGTCTCGGTCACAGTGGAGACGACAGTATCAGTCCAGGTGAAGGAGGAAGCAGACAAGGTAAAGGTCTGCACGCTGGTCACAGGCTGCACCAGGGTAGTAACTACAGTCTCAGCGGGAAGAGTGATAAGCGCGGTGCTGTACTGGGTAGTGGCACTCGACTGGATGGTGGTGAAAGCCTCAGTGGTAGTGGTAGTAGAGGTGGAAGCCTCAGTAAAAGTAACAGTAGTTGGCTCAGGAACAAAAGTGTAAGTGTAGGTCAGAATGCTCGACGAAATGTCGGTAGTAGTGGTGGTCACAGTGCTGGCCTCAGGTGTAAAAGTCAGAGTCTGATACTGGGTCTGGGCCTCGGGGGTGTAAGTGTAGTACACGGTTCTAGCAGAAACGTCAGTTGTGGTGATAGTTTGGGGGGCAGGAGTGTAAGTCAGAGTGCTTGCCTCCTGAGTGTAGGTGTAGGTCTGCGTCAGAGTGTAGGTGTAGGTAGTAGGCTGAGGAGTCACGGTAAAGGTAGTGGTAGAGGGCTGGCAGTCAAGAGTCACAGTGGTGTAGACAGAAAGCGGGCTGTAGTAGGTGACAGTGGACGGTGTGCACGCAGGCTGAATAGTAACTGTCTGCACAGAGGGAGTGGGGATCGAAGTACCAGTTAAAATGCACACGGTTTGGGTAGTGATAATACCACCACCATTCTGGCAAGCAGCGCAGGCACCACAGGCGCCGCAAGCAGGAGCAGGCGAGCCACAGTTGTCCTTCTGGGAAGGGCGCTTGACACGCTTGGTCTTCTTGCCATCAGGGCGACGCTTGACATAAACCTTCTCAATAGCACGACGCGACAGGCGGCTGTTGCTGTTCTGGCCGTTGAAAAAGTGCTCAGCATCATTGACGTGGTCGTTCCAGCCACTGTAGTAACCGAGCTGGTAGCCGGTTTGAGGGGTCTCCTTGGAGGTCTGCATCATCTTGGTGGCACCCTTAGACTTCTTGACATCAAATTCGGCGTTTTCAAAACCAATTTTGTAGCCCATTAAGTACTCGTTAGCACTGTTGGGGTCGAGCTCACCCTCAAAACCCTGGGAGGCCAAAGCAGTGGCGATGCGCTTCATAGGCATCCAGGTAGTAGAGGTAGTACCGGCGAGAGTAGTGGAGATAGGGTTGATGCTAGTAGTAGCGACAATGCTGTGTAAGTTGTGCATGGCGGTGCTGAGAGCGCCATTAAGATCGTCGCCGTAAACAGTAACTACCTCCTCCATGTCGCACTCGCACTCAGTGTCGGCGGCGCAGCCGCAGCCCTTGGAGCGAAAGATAATCTCAAGGTCACTGTTATCACTGTCACTGTACTGAATGCTCAGCGAGCGTCCAGCGCTGTGGCAAGCAGACTCGTAAGTGCTAGCAGCTGCGGATGCACCGCTGCATTGAGCAGTCACAGTGGCAGTCGCAAAGGCAGTGGTAGTGTCGTAGGCAGTATTATAGATCGATACAGTGGCGGTCTGGTACTGAGTCTCGTACAAAGTCTCAGTCTCAGTCTCAGAGATGATCTGGGTAGCAGTCTGAGTGGTGGGCACAAGCTCAGTGGAGATCTCGGTATCCGTAAGAGTGCTAACAGGATAAAAGACAGTGAGAGTGGTATCAGAGCTCACAGTAGTCCATTCAGCCTCTCCAGTCTCGGTGGCAGTAGAGCCAGAGCCGCCAGTGCTCTGGTCAATGTATATGGTAGTGTACGAAGTAGTATAAGACGTCTCATCGTTGTTGTCACCACCAGAACCAGTCTCGGCAGTAGTAGTAATGTAGTCAGACCAGCCGTTGATGTCAGTGCTCGACGGGTTCACGTACTCAGTAGTGTAGGAGGTGGTATAAGAAGTACCATCAGAGTTGCCAGTGCTCGAGCCATCGACGTAGTAGGTAGTATACGAGGTGTTGTACGAGGTGCAGTCGTCAGAGTTTATAATAGTGCAATCAGAATTAGAGCCAGAGTCAGTGTAGACGCTGCTACTAGTGTCGACGGTCATAGTCTCATAAGAGGTAGTGTACGAATAGTCATAGGAGGTAGTGTCCATAGTGCTAGAAGAGCTGCCAGAGTCATCAGAGCCGTTAGAGCCGGTGTCGTTGGAGCCATCGGTACCAGTACCGTTGGCGCCGTCAGTGCCAGTGCCATTAGAGCCATCAGTACCAGTACCATCAGAGCCGTTGGTGCCAGTGCCGTTAGCACCGTTTGTACCCGTACCATCAGCACCATCGGTGCCAGTGCCGTCAGTGCCGTCGGTGCCGGTCTCGTCGCTATCGTCGTCAAACCTAACAAAATCATCGTGATTGTAGTCTGAGAGCTTTGTGCAAGCAGTGCACCTTTGTCACTTGGAGAAGATAATATCAGTTGTGGTGGTAGTAGTAGTAGTGTACAAGTAGAGGGTGTTGGTGACATGCGCGTGAGAGTGGGTTGTAGTGGGCGCCACAGTAATGTATTCGGTAGAGTAGACAGTGTCAGTATTGCCAGTAGGAGCAGGCAAAATGACGTACTGGGTAATGTAACTGGTATCGGTCTGGGTCACCAAGGGGCTCACAGTGACAGTCTTGGTCTCGGTGGGCAGATCGGCAGTGGTCGCATCATCGGTATACACATCGGTGTATGTGTTGGGTGCGTATGAGGTGACAGTGTAGCCGCCAGAACCGCCAGAGTTACCGCCGCCGAGCCAGCCCATGCCCCAGTTGAGAAGGCCACCTAGGTGTTTCTCATCGGCAGTTGGGGTCTTGGATTTCACGTTGACGGCTTTGGAGACCGGGGACTTGATTGCCGCGACCTTTGTGGCAACCTTGGGCGAGATGGCGGTTGTTGTGTTGGGTTTGCCAGCAGGCGAAGTGGGTAACGCGGCAACGACAGTTAGGAGAAGCACCGCAATGCTCAAAGGACTGGTAGCCAACATCCAACGCTATACTATTTAGTGAATGGCGTCCTTAGCTATTTATACAAATTGCAGCAACGTACATTAAACTTCCCTTTTCGGCGAATCTGGGGAGGTCATGCACCTATGTGGGAAGATCTTGGGTGCCACTCGCCGAAATAGGAAAGAAGTCGGATAAATTAGGGGTGAAAGTGTGAAGACCAGTGGTGCGAAATCTGTGATAGCCCATATCCCATGCGAGTAGCATATGAATTTTACATATAGTACATGTGCTATTTGGAAGTCGTACGGTGTTTCTGATATTTTTGTAGAAAATTTGTAATAAATGAGCGCCTATGGTGAAATATGGCTAAACCAGCTCCAATACATTCTAATTAACCCTCAATTGACTCCACCAAATGCCAGTATCAAAAATATGGCGTAGACAGTTGAGCCCCTTAAAGTGATTGTTATAGTTAAAAATATCATAGATAGGCTAGACCCTCGTATCAATACATGTGTCATTTAAGAGATCTCAATATCCTACCAATTTTCCAGCCTTTGCAAAAAAAATTTTCTGCCATCGTGGGCCCAGGCGGCGAAGTGGTCGAGGCTGGACAGGATTACCAAGGTACGCCTAGGTACGCCCAAGAGCTGTAAATAGACTCCTTTGCAGGTGAAATTCAATGTTTAAAAAACGCAAAACAACAAGCCAGTCTCGGAATAAAGAGCACAGCTTGTACGTCAAGCCTTCAGACCCGGCGCCCAAGGAGCGGCGGGACTCTGAAGATTGGGAGGAATCTCTTTTGCAAAGAACAAATCAGCAGCCCCAAGCGCCCAGTTTCCCCACTTATGACTCTATTATACAAAAGTTGCAGGCCAAAATTAGCCGTGATCTCGACAAGTGACTCATGCCTCGTCACTTGACGTCTATTGCCGACCTTTCGGCTCGTGAGCTCCAAAAGCTTGTTTCCAAGGGTATTTCAGTCAAGTCTGAGATTAGAAAAGGAAACTACACAAACAGCCGCCCCCTGCAGTCGCAGCTTGTGGCCCTTCTTTTCAACAAGTTGAGCACCAGAACTCGTGTGTCTACCGAGGGTGCTGCGACTTATCTTGGTGCCCAACCCATGTTTTTGGGCAAGAATGATATCCAGCTTGGCGTTAACGAGTCGCTTTACGATACCACAAAGGTGCTTTCATCCATGACCTCGGCTATTGTGGCCAGAGTTGGTCCTCACAGCGATATCCAGGCGCTTGTTAAAGATAGCAGGGTGCCTGTGATCAACGCCCTTTGCGAAAAGTTCCACCCCATGCAGGCGATTGCCGACGCAATCACCATCAAGGAGTCGTTTGGCAAGACCGAGGACCTCAAGCTGGCTTGGGTTGGTGACGCCAACAATGTGTTGCACGACCTGGCTCTTGCTTGCGTGAAGCTGGGCATCAATGTTTCCGCTGCTACTCCCAAGGAGTACCCCGTTTCGGACGAGATCAAGGCTCTTATCGCCGAGCACAACGAGACCAACAGCTCGGTTTCCTACACCTCTGACCCCAAGGAGGCGGTTGAGAATGCAGACATCCTCGTCACTGATACCTGGGTCTCGATGGGCCAGGAGGAGGAGAAGCAGCTGCGCCTCAAACAGTTTGAGGGCTACCAAATCACAAACGAGCTCGGCAAGGGTGCCAACCCCAACTGGAAATTTATGCATTGCTTGCCGCGCAAGCCTGAAGAAGTCTCTGACGAGGTGTTTTACTCGAACCGCTCGCTTGTTTTCGAGGAGGCCGAGAACAGACTCTACTCTGCCATTGCCGTTTTGGATGCTTTTGTTGCCAACAAGGGCGAAATTAATTAACTAGTACATGATTCGAACTTAAAAGCTCAACTACAGATATGCCAAGAGGCGGCCCTGCAAGACTTTGTGGACCTCGCGCGAGGACTCGGGGTTCTCGAGCATATCATTAGACTCCTGGGGCCGAGCTTTGGGTGCCAGGCCCATGGTGATGTGCGGGTGCTTGTTTTTCGAGAGCGAGCACTCAACGCTCAGAGCAACCACGCGCTTGTTTTGGCAGAGGCTTTTGACAATTACAGTGACTGGGACGTCCAAATCAACGGTCTTGGCGACCTTGTTTTTGGCGGTGTAGGGAGTGTCGAGCTTGGCGGCATACTTTGCCTTGGCCTCCTTGAACTCCTTGGCATGCGACTTTTGGTGAGCCACAGTGACGTGGAACTCGTTGAGGCGGGTGTACCCCTCAGGCAGCGCCACATCTTGGAGCTCCGCTGGGTTCACTTGCACAGCAAAGTACTGCACCAACTTGCTAATAGTTGTCGGTGCAACAATGGCCTTACCCTTGTATGCGAGTGCCTTGGCCATGGCGGCAGCCACGTCCAGCGAACTGTTGTTCAGCGAGCTGTTGATTTCAATGTCGTCGTACTCCTTGAGCTTGGCAAGTACCCGCAGCACATTCTCCTTGGAACCCTTGGCCACATCCAAATCCACAATCGAGTCAAACTCATCGTCAGGAGCCTTGCCAGCAACCACGGGCTCAAACCGACCCACAAATCCCTTCATGATGCCCTCGATCATTTTAGGGGGCATGCCGGTAATTGTTTGGTGATTGTCGCCACGGGCCACGACACGCTTGGTGGTAATTTCCCACGACTTGTTGCCCGGACCATATGGCAAAAAGTTGAGGCAAATGTACACCAGTTTCCAGCCGCGAATACCGGCCGCGGCGCCCAGGTCCTTGAACAGCTGGGCACGCTCGCGCCGTTGGTGATTGTTGCGATCGAAAAAGAGAAGATTGTTGGATTCCATGAGCTCCATGCACCGCCGAATCATAGCGGTTTGCTTGGATTTGCCGCTGGGGATATCATCGTTTTGAGCCAGCGCACAGCCGGTAAGTTCTTGCAGGGCCATTGCCACAGTTGTTTTACCGCAACCAATGGTCGCTACCGGCACAAGCACGTACTTTTTTTGCAAATCATTGAGGCCCATGGCTAAAAGCGCGTTCTCGTCCACGCCGGTCTCGATGAACTTTTTGCGCAACTCGATAATTCCCTTACCCTCGGGGATTGACTCCTTAAGCTCGGGGTGCACATTGATGTAGCGCGCAGCAAACTCGAGGTACTTTTGGCACGACGCAGCGTGACGTGCGTGCATGCGGGGCATGGTTGTGGGGTCCTTGATGTACTGCTTGGTTGCTTCACGCCACTGCCGGTACATAAAATAAGGTTCTTCAAATTTGTACTTAAAGAAAAATGTTGTGCCCGAGTTGGTCTTGCACCGGACCACAAACCCTTCAATTTCACGGCCGTTCCAGGACCCCGTTTCGGCGCATTTATCGACAAATGTGCGCATCTCGGACAGCGAATCAAACTGGCAAAAGTCGGTAACAATAAATCCAAACCGGCGCGCAAACTCTTGGACCTCGCCAAACGGTCTTGTTTTGAGTTCGCGCACATTTTCGTTGAGGCCAGTCAGGTAGATTCCGGGGGTATCGTAGCTCAGGACATGCTCCTCAAACGAATCGTCGCACAATTCACCCACTGCCGTCCAATTATTGGCCTCGAGCTCGCGCACCAGCTCAGCCTCGGGCACACCTGCTTGGGCAAGATGCTTGCGAACCCAATTGAGGCCGGCCACCGAATGATTTTTGGTGAGCTCGTCGCGAGTACCCACCGAGTGCTTGGAGGTTACGATGAGCTCACCGTTGTAGGCGGCAATAAATACAATACACCCATTCTCCTTGGAGGTGCACTCGTAGGGGCCATGGGTCTTGGCAATCGACTCCCATTTGGTTTCTGGGGTCTCGTCAATGTTGAAGAATTTGTTGTAGCCGCGCACCACAATTTTGTCGCCGTCCAAAAACAGTCCTCGAGCATGGATGGGCAGGTCGCGACGGTAATAGTCCCAATCATTAAATTTCCAAGAGGTGAGAGTACCTTGGGGCAGCTCAAATGTAGTTTTACGCAGTCCGCTCTTCTTTTTGCCGCCCTTGTTCAAAACAAAGTTCTCGAGATCCTCTAGTAGTGACATGAAACTTTGTACTTGTTTTCTGACTCTAGTCTATTTATGAACGGTGGGTGGCGCGCCGACCCCAAACTCTCTAGAATGTGTCATCTCTGAGTCACTTGAAAGTCAAAGCACCCCCATAAGACCCTAGGTGCACGTGACCCCCACAATAAACCAATCAGTGCTGACAACCCAGGCTCTTCAATGAGTTTCATTGCCAAGCGCGGACTCTCGAGCCTGATCCCTCCCAAGATCGCTTCGCCCGCCAACTTGGGTTCTAACCCTAACGCCAAGCGTATGACCCGCGTTGTGGACTTTTACAAGGCCCTTCCCCAGGGTCCTGCCCCCGCCAAGGAGGCCAACGGTTTCGCCGCCAAGTACCGCGCCAAGTACGTCGACAACGGCTCTTCGCGCCCCCTTGTGCACGGTATTCTCTTTTTCCTCACTCTTGGCTACAGCTTGGACTACTATTTCCACCTGCGCCACGAGCACCACGGTGAGCACTAGATATGTACGATTTATGTAAAAAGCATGATATAGCTATGCAATGATGTCGAAAAGGCTTTGAGAGTACTCGGCCTGGCGCGGAGAGCCATTATTCGTCGCCATTTTGCCGCTTTTGAGCCCCCTTTTGCTCCATCTTGTCATGCGGCTGTCGAGCCTTATACCCTTGAAAAAGCTATCCGGGCCCACAAGCGTCGACTTGCTGGCCGCACACGGGTTTGTACACAAGACTCAGAGCGGCGTCTATGACATTCTGCCATTGGGGTTGCGTGTTCAGCGTAAGATCGAGGCAATTGTCCGCAAGCACATGGACTCCGCCTCGAGCGTTGAACTAGCCCTCAGCTCGCTCGTGGACCCCGAGTTGTGGAAAAAATCCGGCCGGCTGGTGCCTGACCAGAGCAATGAGTTTATGTTTAGTGGTAAAAATATGCTGGCCCCGACCGGCGAGGAACAAATCACGACGCTCGTGGGCAGCCAAAGCTACAAGGTATTGCCGCTCTCGTTTTATCAAATTACCCGCAAATACCGCGATGAACTACGGCCCAAATCGGGGCTGCTACGGACGCGTGAGTTTACAATGAAGGATGCCTACACATTTGATGCCACCAAAGAAGGAGCCATCGAGTCGTACGCTCAAATGACTAGGGCCTACAAAGCGATTTTTGAAGAGATTGGAGTCAAGGCAGTACGAGTATCAGCCGACTCGGGCGATATGGGCGGGTCCCTGAGCCATGAGTACCATCTTGTCTCTGAGCTTGGCGAGGACACTATTCTCGAGTGCGGCACATGCGGCAGCGCGCGCAACATTGAGCTGGGCTCGGAGTGCTGCGGCAGCCAAATGAAGCAGCAAAAGGGTATTGAGGTTGGCCACACCTTTTACCTTGGCCAGCGCTACACCGAGCCGCTTGCAGCTCAGGTCATGCGCGCAGACAACACTGCGGCGCCCATCGAGATGGGGTGCTATGGGATTGGTGTCTCGAGGCTGGTGGCAGCAATTGCAGACTCGCTCATGGACTCGCGCGGCCTGAGGTGGCCGACTTCGATTGCTCCCGCCAAGGCTTGTATTGTGGGCCGCGACTTGGCGGCTGTGCTCAAGGTGATGGAAAACCTCAAGTTGAGAGGCATGGAATGCGTTGCAGAGGATCGTACCACAAACATTGGCCAAGCTCTACGCTCGGCGCGCGAGGCGGGCTGGCCTTCGATTGTGGTGCTCGGGCGCAAGTTTAGCCAAGGAGTGGTTGATGTAGAGACCAGGGATGGCACCGAAGAGGTCCAGCTGGATGCCCTTCCTCAGTACTTGGCGGGTTTAGTCTAGATCACTCCAGTCCAAGCGTGCCTGCGTGCGGCTTTTCTGTGGCACCCGGCCATGCACGTCCCCTGGACTGCATCAGGGGTCAGCACATGCAGGGACCGCCAATTTTTGTTCGCCACAACCCCCGCTAAATAATGTACATAAAAGGTCGTGGGCCAATAAAACGCTCTGCGAAAATCCCTTGGCAGCGATTGGCGGCTGCCAGGGACATGGCGTCATGCAGGCAGATTGGCCCCGCTTGGCTCGCTTGGCAAGGCAGTGCCGTGCGTGGGAATTTTTTTTTTGAGAGGTGAAAGTAAAAAGTAACATCAATTCTAAACATAATCATTAATCGTCTATCATAATCATAATTCATGGAAACAGAGCGCTTGGGTAGCTGGGGCGGCCCGAGGAGTGGAGCACAAGCTGCGCGTCGCGGTCATCAATCTGGATGCCGAGCTTGCGGCACATTTGGTAAATTACCTGGCGCTGCAGCGGCGACGCCCGCGGGATCACGAGCTCCTGGGGCTTGGCCGAGAACAGCACCAGCGAAGTGTACAGGTCGAGGGTGTCTTGGTCGTTGAGGTCAACGCTAAGCGAAGGGCTCGGGGGCTGTGGCTGCGCGTGCTCGCTCACGGGGCTCGAGACCAGCGAGGACGAGGTCGATGTGTGCTGCTCCTCGAGCTGGCCGCGGCGCTCACGCTTTTCTCGTTCAATTCGCTCCCGCTCCTGCAAAGGAAGCATCTTTTTGTACTCGACACGCAGTTTGCGGCCGCCGATCTCACGCCCGTTAAGGGCAGAGATCACTGACGCGGTTTCCTCGGCGGTGGCGTAGTTGGCAAAGGCCAAGCCGCGAAAGACACCGTTATCAAAGTGGTAATTGAATGCATAGGGCAGCGGCAGGCCCAATTGTGTCATGACATCAACCAGCTGCTCCTTTTTAATCGCAAACGGAATGTTTTTCACCACAATCGCCGTAGGTATCAAGTCGTCGTCAACAACGCTTGAGGTCGAAGCAGCGCTGCTGGGGGCGCCCCCGACAGCGCCAATAGCGCTACCAACCGGAGAGGCGCTGGGCGGCTGCGGGGCTGTGCGGTAGTAGAGCGAGTCGTAACTCGCGAGCGGCGGGTTGAACAGGCCGAGCGGTTTGCGAGGCGACCAGGTGCTCTCGTCTTGAGCCAAGGGCGTGCCCCAGATCGATTTCTGTTTCGTATAGTGCGCAGGATCCTCAGACATTAGACTTGCTGCTAGGGCCATCAATAAACAACAAGAGGAAAGTTTATGGGGGCGAAACCCTGGCCTTTAAGTGGGTTTGTAATTGCAGATTATATGCAATTAGGTTGGAAAATTGCACTCCCTATGATTGGTCAGACGCGTGGAAAAAGGGGAACTCCCAAGCGTTCTTCTTATTTGTGGCGTCGGAAGGTCAGCCGCCACATTTACTCAGAGCCCAGCCAGAACCAAAGAAGAAACCAAAGATCTTGTTGCTTACATGCTGCCCTCAAGAGCACTTGTGAAACTAGCCAAAAAATGCATCTCAATTGATGGCCGGGACGCCACAAAGTTTCTTAATGGCCTGTTGACAGTCAAGCCTTGCATGAATCCCGATACACTTGATCCGGTCGGCTCGTTTGCGGCTCTGCTCAATTCCAAGGGTCGCGTTATTGCCGATTTGTTCTTGTATAGTGTACCCAATGTCAAGGAATTTGGTACAGAATACTTGCTCGAGGTAGACGAGGCTATTTACGAGCGGGTGCTCAACCAGCTCGATTTTTACAAATTGGCATCCGAGGTTGAAATCAAGGAAACAAAAATTAAAACACACTTTTTCTGGGATGATGATGGAGGAGCATCCAACTTGGACGGGGCTCATGCCATCCAGTTTAGCGACTTCAGGGTACCCTCGCTTGGGCAACGAATTTTGTCCCACGACAACCTCACAACTACCGAAGAAGCTAATCAATACCAGATTCGTCGTTATTTATTTGGAATTCCCGAGGGATCCGCCGAGTTCATCCCCGCAAAGGCACTGCCGCTCGAGTACAACCTAGACTATTTACATGGGGTTGATTTTGACAAGGGTTGCTATGTGGGACAGGAGCTCACTATAAGAACACACCACCATGGCGTTGTGCGCAAGCGCGTGGTGCCCATAGTCTTGGGAGAGACCATCCATGAAGAGGTTTACGAGGCCAAGGACTATGGACCAGTAACAGGCGAGGCAATACAAGACGCGAGTCCAGTCCCAAATAGTGAGCAGGTCGCGTCAAATCCGTTTGGTTCCGGAGCCTCAAAGAAGCCGGCTGGGTCTATAATTGGAGCTGTTGGAAATGTCGGCCTTGCATCCATGCGCATTGACACATTTGGGCACAAATTTCACCTCGGCAACGGAACGCCGGTGAATCCCATGATGCCATTCTGGTGGCCTGAGCCTTCGACTAATTAGGCACGGTAGCAAGATGGTCTGGACCGTAAAGAGTCATATGCACAGTGACGTAATGAATTGTATAAAAGTAGCACGCTCTCGAGTCTTGGGCTTTTGACAAATTGAAAAGAATGTCTCAGCCCATGTTTAGAGTCGACGGTTCGCCCTCTGTGCAAGGCGAGGATGTGCGTATCCTTGGTTACGACCCCCTTGTGGCCCCTGGTCTCTTGCAGCACGAAATCCCTGCTTTGCAGGCCAACCTGGACACTGTTACCAAGGGCAGACAAGATGCTATTGATGTTATTCGCCGCAAGAGTGACAAGGTCATCGTTGTTGTTGGCCCCTGCTCGATCCACGACCTCAAGGCTGCCAAGGAGTACGCCAGCATGCTGAAAAAATTGGCCGACGAGCTTAGCAGCGAGTTGGTGGTCATTATGCGTGCCTACCTCGAGAAGCCCCGTACCACTGTTGGCTGGAAGGGTCTCATTAACGACCCCGATATCAACAACTCCTACAACATCAACAAGGGTCTCCGCACTGCTCGCCAGCTGTACGTTGACCTTACCGGCGAGGGTGTGCCCATCGCTGCCGAGATGCTCGATACTGTGAGCCCCCAGTACCTTGCTGACCTGCTCAGTTTGGGTGCCATTGGTGCTCGCACCACCGAGAGCCAGTTGCACCGTGAGCTGAGCTCCGGCCTGAGTTTCCCCATTGGTTTCAAGAATGGTACTGACGGTAACGTCACCGTTGCCAGCGACGCTGTGCTGTCTGCTGCCTCGTCGCACCACTTTATGGGTGTCACCAAGCAGGGTATCACCGCCATCACCACCACCAAGGGTAACCCCGACTGCTTTGTTATTTTGCGTGGCTCCAACAAGGGCACCAACTACGACTCGGAAAGCGTCTCACAGGTCAAGGCCAACCTCAAAGGCCGCTGCCCCATCATGGTTGACTGCTCGCACGGTAACTCGCAAAAGGACTACCGCAACCAGCCCAAGGTGCTCAAAAGCGTTTGCGAGCAGATTGCTGCTGGCGAGAAGGAGCTCATTGGTGTCATGGTCGAGTCAAATATCCACGAGGGTGCTCAAAAGTCGGACCTCGGTAAGGACAACTTCAAATACGGCGTTTCCATCACCGACCAGTGCGTCAACTTTGAGACCACTGAGGTCATGCTCCGCGATCTCGCCGCTGCTGTGCGCACCCGCCGTACCGTCTAAGTGCATTTGAGGCAAGAGTTTGCTATGTAGACATAAAATATTTAGACAAAAATTATCTAGACTACAACTTCTAGCTTTGCTCCCAACTTTTCAGCCTAGGCCTACCCTACGATCGCTCCCGACTTTTCAAGGTTTTGTCACCATGCAGTCTATACGGGCCCTGGTACCGCTCGTACCGGTGGAAGCAAAAGGTCCACGCAGACTAATAACCCGAATAACAAAAATGCTGGGTGATTTGAGCTCGGACCCGGCCGAGCTGCAGAGTTTGGACAGGTACTACTATGGAAGTCACAATGTGCGATTCTCCAAATCACAGTTCCCCAAGCTGCCGGCACTACATGAACCAATACACATTGTAGACCAATTTGTCGAAAATGTCACATCAATTCATTACCGACAAGACGCTACGCGGCAAGCTCTCCAGGAACTAATGGAGTCGCGCAGCATCAGCCGCGAGTCGTTCAACCAGATCGTGGGCTGGTATGCCAAAAGAGGCGAGCCAGTATCCATTTTGGAGCTTTTGAAAAGCTGGGACAACCTCGAGCAGTCACATTTCAACCACTGGATTTATTCGCTATATGTGCAAAGACGCTATGCAAATGACTTTAGGCTCACTGGTATGGTACCAGTACTGGCCACAATGCGCGAACAGCATGTAGCAAATGCCCAGACATGGAGCAACAGCATGCTGGTAATGCCTACCTTTTATGGGATGCGCACCCTTTACGATGAAATGGAGGACCGTGGGATCCCTCTGTCCAAAGAAGCCTCGTTCAGGCTCGTCAAATACCTTTGCTCAACGCTGGGCGTCGACAAGGTTACGGCTCAAGTGCTGCAGGATGGCGCGGTTGGAGGTACGGCCGACATGGGCACTGTGAATGCGATTCTTGCCACCAAGCTGCGGGCCAAAAAACCAAACAACCAAAACGTACTCGAAGCATTTGGCTTTTTGGAGCTATGGGCGGCCAGTGGCGGTGTGCCCACTGCCTCAACTATGAATGTGTTTTTGGCACACTTTGCCGACCGCGGCCACCTCGACTGGCAAATTGGGATCCTGACCTATTTCGAGCACGAGTATGGACTGCAGCTCACGTCGCGCTCATTTGAGCACCTTTTGAGGGCTATTTGGCACATGTTTGACTGCCCCGAAAAGTATTTGGCCGCAGGCATGATCATCAAGGAGTCGCTCAAGGTAACCTTGACCAACCACTCGCGGTCAAATATTCGGATTTTGGCTGGCATGGCCGCCAAAAATAATATGGCCATCCAATACCCTGGGCAGCATGTATGGAATTACCTCAAGCGGAACCTCGATTGGGGCAAGTTTGGTGGCCCTCAAGACTACGCCCAACCTGCGGCTGCTGAGGCGGCAGCTGTGCTTGGCATAAAAACAGGCGCCAAACCAGGCGTGAGGATCAGGCCGAGTTCAATGGAGGATGCGGGTGTGAATATGGACGCGTTGATGCGTTGAGGGTGGTCTTGACCTCGCGATGAGGATGCCGCCGCAGCCCTATGTATATATTTTATAATTTCTGCTTCAACCAGGCCAGCCAGCACCAAGGAGCTCACACCAGGAGTCACCTCGAGGGTTCTCTAAACGCTACCCCAACGAGCCCTCAGCCCTCCCGACGGACCACGGATCGCGTTCACGGGCCGCGTGCAACCACCGATGAAATGAAAAAAATTTTCCCAATCGCAAAATTAGGCGCTTCACTATTTAAATCAAAAAAATTTATTTGCAATTGACACCCCATCCTACTTCATTTCCCACTGACAAAAATCGCGTCACGGTTCCAGAGCTGACATGTTGTTCCTGCTGCTCGGATCGGTGCTGTCGGCAGTGATGCTGTGGGCGGCCATTTTCGGCTTTTTGAGGAGTTATCTACGGACTCCAAAGAACCCTCAATGGCGCAAGATTGTCGACCTGGCGCTCGAAACAGGTGCGCCGCTACCCAAGGCCGTCATCACACCCCAGGTGCGCCGCCAGCTGATTTTGCAGGGCGATTCGCCCTCAAAATACAGCAACGGTGCTTTGCAGATTGATTCGTGCGAGCTTAGGCCCCGTGGCCGCCAGATTGTTGGCTTCTTTCACCCCAACGCCAACGCCGGCGGCGGTGGTGAGCGTGTCCTTTGGGCTGCCATCAAGGAGACTTTGGCGATTGAGACAAACGTTGTTGCCTTGTACTTGACCAAAGGCAACTTGAGCATGCGCCAAATCATTGAGCAGGCCTCGCAGCGGTTCAATATCGCCTTTTCCAGCGCCGAGATCGACCGGTGTGTCGCCATTTACCTTACGCAGGGCCACCTCGTCCAGGCGGAAATTTACCCTTTCTTTACCCTTGTTGGCCAAGCCCTGGGCACTATGCTCTTGACTTACGAAGCTCTCGGCAACCTTGTGCCGGACGTTTTTGTTGATACAATGGGCCTGGCCTTTTCGTACCCTGTTGTGTGGCAGCTGGCCCGTGTGCCCATTGTTGCCTACATTCACTACCCCTGGGTCCAAAGCGACATGTTGGGCAAGCTGAAATGGTTTAGCCCCAAGCAGATCTATTGGCGTTCCTTGCTCGTGGCATACAAGTTTGCCCTGAGCTTTTCGAGCATCAACATGGCTAATGGGTCTTGGTGCCACAATCACCTCAAGTCGGTGGCCAAGACCAGCGTTGTGTACCCTCCCTGCAGCACCCAGAGCTTCAAGGAGCCGAGCACTGAGCGCAGCCCCACAATTGTGTACTTGGCTCAGTTTAGAGCCGAGAAGCGCCACGAGCTGCTTGTGCGTGCGTTTGCCCAAATGAACCAAGCTGGCAAGAAGCTGCTCAACGGCAAGTGGCCCCACCTCATTCTAATCGGGTCCATTCGCAACAAACAGGACCAGGACCTGGTAAAGGAGCTGGATTTGCATGCGCGCGACTTGGGCCTCACCGACAAGGATTACACCATTCTGATCAACTCGCCCTGGGAAAACGTGCGCAAGATTTTGGAGACCTCGCTCATTGGCGTTAATGCCATGTGGAACGAGCACTTTGGCATGGGCGTTGTCGAGGTTATGGCTGCCGGCCTAATTCCCGTTGCCCACGCCAGCGCCGGCCCTCTTCTCGATATTGTCAAGGATGACGAGGGCGTGCCTGGCTTTTTGTTCAAGTCCAAGCAGGACCCCGACTTTACCCCCGGATACCCTAATTTGCGGGATGCTTTGCTCAAGGCCTTGGAGCTTACGCCTCAACAAAAGCGTGAGTACAGTTTGCGCAGCTACAAGGCCGCGCAGCGGTTCTCGGATGCCGAGTTCTTCAAGGCGTGGACCAACGAGCTCAAGGGCCTCGACAAGCTCGTGGCTGCTTGCCACGCGTGGCGCAAAAACAAGGGCCTTTATGACTAGGGCTATATAGAGTTGAGCATACATATATACATACAGAGCATAACCAGTGCAGAGCTAGCCAGGGCAAACAGCATGCAGCCAGGGAGCCATTCACTACGCCCCCCTTCAGCGGGCTGTGGGGCGGGGTCTCAGCGGTCTTTGGGTCGGAGCGGTTTGCCGGGTCTGCGGTCTGACTGAACCTTGGGCTCACTCGTGTAGGCTCTTGCAGCTTCACTTATTCGGGGCTCGGTATAGACTCAGTAGCCTGGGTCTCCCTTCCACCTACATCCTCCTTACCATCTAGCTAGAGAAAGGGCATATAACGGTAGGCATATACATCTAAATTACAGGAGAAAATTAAAACTTGGAGCCACTCGTGGTATCGGGGAGATCATCACCGAAAAACAGCTTGGCGGAGCCGGTCTGGGTCTTCTCAGTGGGGCTGAGGGGGGTGAGGCCTTCCTCACCACCGTACGAGGCGGTAGCCTTCCGCGAAGCCGAGCGCTTGATCGACACCGAGGACTTGCGGCGCTGCATCTTTTGCTCGCTATCCTCAACAGTCTCATTCTCGGTACGGGCCAAGCCAACGCTGGGGTCAACGGTTTCGTACTTGTGGTAGGTCTGGGTCAACTTGCGCTCAACCTTGGGGTCAAGGTCGCTTCCCGGGGGCTTAAAGTCCTCGCCAGTGTAGGTGCTAGCGCGGTGCTTCTTGTCGTACGAGAAGGTCGAATCGGCATCACCCTCGCCAATCGCGGACTCGGACTGCTTGCGCTCAAACGCGGCCAGGTCCTGCTGGGCCTGCCACGCCGCGCTGTGAGCAGGAGGCACGCTCACAGAGCCCTGCTTGGTGACGGGCGACTGGGCCACGTCAACCTCCGAAATGTCCGATGCAGAGTCGTCACCGTAGCTCGAGGAAGCAGTGGTAACAATGGGGGGCACGCCCGAAGCGGCAGCGGCGCCGGCGCCGGGGCCAGCAACCGAGCGGTCGAGGGGGCTGATGGCGCTATCCTTGCGGGGATACTCGCTAGTGCGCTTAGCAGCAGGCTCGTTTGCGTGGGCAATAGAGTTCTCGCTCAAGAGACCGCCCTCGCCAATAAGGCCAGTCTCGGTGGCAGGGCTGTCGTCAAGAGCAGTGCTGAGGCTGCGGCTCTGAGTCTTGGCCACAGGAGCGGCCTGGCCGTCAAGTGCAGAAACACCCTCAGACTTGTCTGTAGCGCCAGCAGTCTCGAGACCAGCACCAGTAGGAATGGCAGAGCTGTCGTGGGTAGTGGGCACCTCGCCAAACGCATCCTTCTCGTCCTTGGACTCGTGGTGGGCAAGAGCACCGCCAGCAAGAGCGCCAGCGCCAGCACCGCCAAGGGCACCAGCAGCAAGGCCAGAGCCAGAGCCGGCGGTGTTGCCGGTGGTGGTGCCAGCATTGTTGAGAGCGTTGCCAGCAGACTCGTCAATAGCAGAGCCGCCAACGGTGCCATCCACAGACTTGCCAACAGGGGCATCAACCTTGACGTGAGGGCTCGAGCTCGAGCCGCCAATCACGTCGTTACCCGAAGTGGAGACAGGAGCGCCAGGGGCAGCATCGCTGGGGAGCGAACCAGCAGCGCCAGCAGCGGTGGCGTTAGGGCCGAGGGCATTGTTGGTTTCGTGCACGTACTCACCAGCATAGGCGCCAGGCTCAGAGTGCTCTTGTGCCAGAGCAACGCCAGTAGCACCGGCAGCAGCGCCGGTAGCAGGAACGGCTACGCCCCTGGTGGAGTTACCACCCGAAGCGACGGCAGCAGTCGAGGCAGTGTCAGTGGGGGCCTCGGTGGGGTCGACGCTTTTAGGGACCTGGACGCCCTGGTTGGTAGTGGCCTCGGGCTCGTAGGTCTCGCTACCGAAAACAGCAAGGTGACGCTTACCAGGAGCGGCCTTTGTGATCTTGCCAAGGTCGCTGGCCCAAGCCTGAGCATCATCCGAGCGGAACACCCATGTGTGGTGCTTGCCCGAGCTCGACTCTTGTTGGCGAGCGTAAAGCACAAACTTGTCGTCGGTGGCGTGCTTATGGTCGGTCAACAACTCGGCGTCGCTGAGGTCAATGGCCAAGGTACGCTGGCCATCCTTAAGCTCGTAAAGGGTGCTCAAGGTCAAAATGTACTCGGCAGGCACGAAGCTGCGCAGGTACTTTGTGCGGCGCTCAAGAGTGCCCTTGCGCACGAGCTTGGCAGCGGTGCTGTACTGGCCCTCGTACTGAATGTTTGACACGTCGCGAGCAGGCACGTCCTCGGTGATAAAGTACTGCTTGTTGTGGAGCAAAAACTCGTCGTACTCCTCCTCAGAGTTGACCTTGAACACGTACTCCTTGACGCCCTTGTGGAACTCAATCAGCACCTTGCCGGTGGTGGAGTAATTGACGTCGAGGTCCTTGATCGCCTTGTGCAACTCCTTGACAATAGCAGAGTCGTACTGAGCGCCGAGCGACTGCACTGTGTGGTAGTTCTCGAGCAACTTGTTCTCCTGGCTCACGTGCTCGCCAAGGCTGCGGTCGAGGCGGCTCTTAAGCAAGTAAAGGTCCTCCTTGTGGTCGCCGGCCTTAAGAGCGTTCTGGTAGCGCTCAAGCTCCGACTGCGACTGCTTTTGAGCGGCCGCAACGCTCGACGAGCTGCTAAAGTGTGTGCTATAAGTGCGCACATTCTCGGCGCGCGACTGTGCGTCGGCGGCAATCTGCTGGAAGCGCTTGCTAAGGCTCGCCAGGTTGGTGGCGCTCTTGTTGGCCGCCAACTTGAGGTCAGAGTGAAGCTTGTTGAGGGCACTGGGGATCTCGGTGAGCACGGCATCCTGCTCGGGCTGGATGGTGTTGGTGCTCAAAAGGCCAATCAACTTTTCGTGCGACGCAGAGTTGGACCGATTGAGCTCACCGAGCTGCGTCGTGTACTCTGAGAGCTGCTGGCTCAGCTTGCTCCAGCGCTGGAGACGCTCAGCAATGGGCTCTACAGGCGAAGGGTTCTTGGGGAATTGGAACGGTGTCACTGGATTCACCATGCTTGTATGCTGTATAGGTAAGAGTGGGAGAGTGGTGCCATTACGGCATATATAGTATCGGTTCCTTGCTCATGCCGAATGATGTCATATAGTGCAGGTACCTGCCAGGCTTGCGCATTGCTGAGCAAGGTTGATCCGGGGTATTGCAACAAGTCCAGCCTTTGAGGGGTGTTTAAATCAACAATAACGTGGTTTAGTACATAAATGCTAAGAATAGACTTGCTACAGCTTGGGAATTCTCAAGCTCTTTGAGATCATCGTGCATCCGCTCGCGGCAAACAGCAGCGATGCGGGGTGCATCTCGAGGGATGTTCCGACAAACACGCGGCCAAGGGGCAAATTCTCGTGCACGGTGCCCTTGTACAACGCAATGCTCATCACAAACACGAGGAAAAGCGACGAAGGGATTGGCAACCCTTCAAAGTGCGACACCTTGTTTTGACCCTTGGACAAAAAGGCTGCTGTAACATTGAACCGAGCAAGTCGAAGCAATCCGCAAAGCACGAAAAATGACAGCAGCAACGTGTCGACGTGCGACTGCAGGCCAAGCGTGAAACCAATGGTGGCGGGGGCAACGCCAAAGCTCACCAGATCGGCCAGCGAGTCGAGTTCCTTGCCCACTAGCGAGCTTTTGTTCATCCAGCGCGCGACACGCCCGTCAAACACGTCAAAAAAGCAACCCAGAAAAGTGTAGGCCATTGCCCAGTAGGCGTCGCTGTTCACGCCACTCTGCACGTATCTGGCACTCGAAATCACCGAGTTGAAACCGCAAAAGCAGTTGAGCGCAGTGATAAAGTCGGCAACCTGCAGCGAGCGCAGCATCGAAAAGTGCCGGTCGTCACTCACGTATGCCTTGAAATCATTGTCTGCAGGGGGAGGAGGGCTCGGACTGGGGCTAAAAAAGCTGCTGCGACGTCTAACAACCTGCTCACGACCACGATCACTACTCATCACAATAAGCAAATGGTTTTAGGCAAGCGAGATATAAGGGGGATTACTGGCTGTGGCAAATGTGGCAAAAATGTTGTGGGACTTTTGCTCCCTGTGGGGCGCATTGCATAGAGCAACGTCATGTGATGCTTCTATGCATGCGTTACCGCCTCCATTGCTGTAGCTTTTACAAAACCAAAACCTGAATCTTGCTTAAAAAATCAATCTAACGCAACCCAATCTCTACGCCTTTTAGAGTCTGCAGCCCTTTTTGAGGCCGGTATATAGAGCGAATAGCCTACCCCCAGATTCGGAATGGACTGCTCGAGTATGGAGTCAAAGAGCACTTATTACTCCATCGAGTCCTTCAACACTGTACACAGCTTTAACCGTACGCTCGTGGCCGACATCTCGGATCAGGATTTAGACTTTATTTTCCACCATTCTGCAGAGTACACACTTGATTTTGCGATTTCAAGTATTGCAAATACTATGGAAAGTCACCGGGATGACCCTGCAGTGCCTCACAAGCTCTTGAGTTACTTGAGCCAGCTGCTCGACTCCAAGGAGAACCCCGCCGAAATCAAGTTTTTTGCATTCTTGTTCAATGACTGGTCAATATACCCCGAAGTGAGGTCTTGTACTCGACCAATTGATGAAGTGGAGGAGCACATGGAGACCTGGCGCGTCTATTTGCTGGGTATCTTGTGGTCATGTGCAGGATCCGTGCTGGCCACGTTTTTTGCCAACCGGTTCCCCTCCATTTCGTTGGGTTCAAGTGCGCTACAGATTCTTATTATATTTTCGGGCCGTTTGCTGGCAAGACTGCCCAACTTGCGTGTCGGAAAGTGGCAGCTCAACCCCGGCAAGTGGAGCTTTAAGGAACAAATGTTGACCACACTGGCCATGTCTGTCTCTGTAGGTTGCCCGTACTCTATGAATGCTATTGTGGCTCAGTCAAACAAAGAGTTTTACGATACTGAAGGTGCCACCATCGGCTACATGCTGATCCTCACATTTAGCTCGCAGCTCATGGGCTTTGGTATTGCCGGTCTCATGCGCACGTTTTTAGTGTACCCTGTCAAGTGCGTCTGGTACAGTGTCTTGCCCACAATCACCTTGAACAGATCCCTCATTATCGCTGAATCGGAAACCCACCCAAATACCAATGGCTGGAGCTTGACGCGATTCGAAATGTTCGCCATTTTCGGCGTTGTGTCCTTTGCTTGGTACGTGGTAACCAACTTTTTGTTTACTTCTCTTGGCTACTTTGACTGGATGGCTTGGATTAAAACCTCAAATGTGAATTTGCAGGCCATCACCGGCTGCATCAGTGGCCTGGCCGTTAACCCTATCTCTACATTTGATTGGAATATTATTGATCAGGGTGGTATGATTGCCCCTCTTTTTGCCACTGTTAATCAATTCGCTGGTGTGGTAGTTTCGACTGTTGCCATCTTGATCATTTGGTACACCAACTCGTGCTGGACCTCCTACTTGCCTATTAACTCTAATATGCTATTTGCCAATGACGGCAAAAAGTTCTCTGTTTCCAAGGTCTTGGACTCTAACGGTCTCCTGGATATCGAGAAGCTGCGTAAGTACTCGCTGCCTTTTTACTCTGCCGGTAACCTCATCAACTATTCTGTGAACTTTATGATTTACCCTGCCATGTTTGTGTATGCTGGGCTCAATTATCACACTACAATGTGGGACTCGCTGCGCGAGTTTGGTGCCTCGTTTAGATCTACAGGCAGGGGCCTCAGCCGCCACAATGATCGCTTCAGCCGCGCGATGCGCAAGTACCCCGAGGTGCCAGAGTATTGGTTTTTGATGATTTTGGTTATTTCGCTTGGAATGGCAATTGCAACTGTCGAGCACTACCGGTTCACAAACACGCCTGTGTGGACGATCTTTTTTGGAGTTGGCTTGGCCACGCTGTTTACGGTTCCTTTTGGTATTTTGTACAGCCGCACCAACTTGAGTCTCGATATTAATGTCTTGTTTGAGTTAATTATTGGCTATGCCATGCCTGGAAACGGTATGGGTCTCATGGTGTCCAAGGTCTATGCTACCAACTTTATGGCTCAAACTGACAACTACATCACCAACCAGGTACAGGCACACTACACCGGTATTGCCCCGCGCTCGCTTTTTAGACTTCAGATGTTGAGCGTGATCTGCAACACCTTTGTTCAAACCGGCATTATTTACTGGCAGCTCAAAGGCGGCATCCCCAACCTGTGCGAGATTGACAACAAGGAAAAGTTTACCTGTCAGGGCGTGCGCACTTATTTCAATGCCAGCGTGATTTGGGGCGTGATTGGTCCTCAACGTATCTTTGAGCATGTGTACCCCTACATCAAGTGGTGCTTTTTGATTGGAGCCGTGTACCCGCTAATCTTTTGGACGTTGCGCAAACGATTTGCCAGTCTCAAGACGGTGAATGAGATGGTAATTCTGAGTGGTGCTCAGTGCTGGAGCCCTACCAACTGGATGTACCTGCTGCCCAACTTGTACACAGCTCTATTTTTCAATGGCTGGGTCAAGACCAAGTACCTCCGGTGGTGGACTCGCTACAATTACATTCTCAATGCCGCACTGCGGGTGGGTATTGCCTATGCTGGTCTAATTTTATTTTTTGGCACCGAGTACAAGCACAAGGCCAGTATTGACTGGTGGGGCAACTCGGTTGCATTTGACACTATGGATGCTTACAGCTCTGCTGTACTGCGCAATATTCCTGACCAAGGCTACTTTGGCCCGGATATGAGCACGCTCAAGCTGAAATAAAATTACTCATGTACTCGCCCCTACTCAAGGTCGGCCTTGGGGCCTGTCTTGTATTTTATGGGCTTGTCGGGGTGAGGCAAAACATTATGCTCGAGAAACTCGGTGCTGAGAGCACTGCCAAGATCGCCGCCAAGCAGCAGGAGCTCGACCAGCTGCGGTCCAGCCAGAGCCAGGGCCCAGCGGCCGCCAGCCCCCAAGCGAGCTCAAAGCCTTGGTACAAGGTGTGGTAAAGTTGAAACATAACTCGTTTGCTATATAAGGCCCATAGGAATGGACATGCAATAAATATTACTGCCGATGGATCGGTGAGATTGGCGTGTTTGGATACGAGTAGTACCCGCCATTTCCGGCATAAACTGGGCTGATGGGCGGGCTGCAAGTGGTTAGCGGTGAGGGGCTAACCGGAGACGGCTGTATGCTGCCACTGCTGAAGCGAGTTTGGAGAGGGGGCAGCGCGGCATGCATTGGGCTGAGATGGCTACGGGAGCGCGTAAACGCAGGCAAATGGCTAGGAACGTCTGGAGATATTTGCATGCTTGGCTCCATTGGCCGCAGCGGTTCGTGTGCAGTTTGTTCTGGCTGAGGGATAAGTAGCTTGGCCAGCTGGGGGAGCGGCATGTACTGCTGCTGAGGGTAGTGGGGCTGCTGCTGCTGCTGAAGGTACTGTGGCTGGCCGTGGGGCTGGCCGTAGTGGGCATTGAGGCAGCCAGGCTGCTCTTGCCCCACATTCAGTTGGGTCGGCATCGGCGAGGCGTCCAGGGGGCTAGGAGGACCGGCCTGACTGGCGCTGGGGCTGATGCGAGGACTTGGCCGCGGGCTCGCACGTGGAGTTTGTTTAGGGCTAGTTTCCAAACTGCGCTCGCGCTCACGGTCTTCGGCCCTCACGCCCGGCAAATCCACCGAAAATTGGTTGAAGGATCCCTCGCGGCGGACCCGATCCTGGGGGTGTACCTTGATAATATTGTACATTTAGATTCCAGCCAGTTTTTGCAAAAACTGGTTCCTCAATTATTTTCGCACAACAAACACTTGCAGGTAGAAACTCGCGAGTCTTATATTGAATAAGTTCAATGGGGGCTTGAGGCAAGATCTTGCATATCTCCTGCATACTCACGATGAGACAGCGCGATAATAGGTGAAAAATTGGGTAGTAGAGGCGCATTGTTTTGGCTATAGCAGATGAATCATAGCCTATAGATGATAAAATGCGTCAAACCATCGATAACTTTTGTGCCTGGCAGGCGCCTCAAAAATTTCTCCTGCGTGCCAAGGATTGCAAAGCAAGGCTCATGCATACAAAGGCTGCGCCCCATATCATCAGTCGCTCGTTCGGCCATTTGGCCTATTTATTTATCAATCGGGCTCTATTAGTTTCAAGAGTGGGCGCACCTACGGAAGTTTTGCAGCTGCATGCAGCAAGCACCCTTTGGCGCACCCACTCTGAGCCTCCGGTCCTCGGGAATGAGCGATAGCGGAGTAGTGTGGGGTCAAAAGGGAGGCCAGCAAAGAGGCTAGGAAGGTAGAGGCTATCTAAATAAATTAAGTCTTGTCTCCAGACAAATAACGCATAAACTTGGCCGTAGATTGCTGCATTTTGGGGGTCGAGAGGGGCGTGGTTGTCTGCAGCTTTTGAAGCAGCTGGCTAACCGTCTCGGGACGAAGGCGATCGTACTTGCGCATACGGACCTCCGAGTTGCTGTAGGCAGCTTTGGGGTCGTCCTCGCGCATAAGGTCGACGCACTGGCGCACTTCGGTCAGAGTGTTTACACTGCTCAGGGCGTTTTGGTCGTTTGTGTCGCCGGTCAATTGCTCGACCGTGCTTTCCAAAAAGACCAAGTCAGTGTCAAAGTCCTCCATTGACTGTGGCGAAACGCTATCGGGCGCGCTTAGCAGTAGACCCATCAACTGCGTGTTGAGGTGGTCGATGCAGCTAAGGTACACAAACGAGCGCAGGTCCGAGGGCAGGCGCGCCAGCACGCTGTTGGCCAATGTCAAGAGGTACGCAGCCATATCCAGGGCGTACGGGCTTTGGGTGCCCTGAGGTTTGAGCTCGTGCCAGTCGTAATTTGCATTGGACACAAACGAGGTGATGCTGGTGTTGACAAGATCAAAAATTTTCGACTCGACCTGCTTGTACCCTTGCTCAAACTCGCCTACAGCTCTCAGGGTGAGCTTGCCGCGGCGGCCGCTCATGCGGTTTTGCTGCAACAAAGACCGCACAGACACGCTTGCGTCCCACATGTATTTGAGATCAATAACGGCCTGCACGAGCTTCTCGCGGTTATCTGTGCCGACCTCGCTTACCATTGTTTTGCAAACTGTGTCGCACAGGTACGCATCGACCGCAGTCAACATTGTTTCTTCAACAACAAAGGGGTCACGCTGGAACTGGTCGAAAAACTCGCTATGCAGCGAAATGAGCGACCTTAAATCAACGCACATAAACGGATATATTTCGGAAAACGGCAACGCCTTGGGGAATGAGGTGGGCGTGTTCTCCAATCCTTCAAACACTGCTCTCTGCAACTCTCCATAGAGCTCGCGGCGGTTAACGACCATTGGCATGTGATCGGCCGATTTCCAGATTTTGATAAATTGTTCGTGGCTGGCGTCCAGAGCCAACTTGCTGAGGTGCCGCAACAACTCGTGCAGCACTGAAGAGACCGGGGTCACCTTGAACCCAAAGTTCTCCAACGTCTCCATAAACTCGGTTATTGCTATGCGCATGGGTTTAAGGTCCTCGAGAGATTTGGCCTGTGTGATGTGTCTGGTCAAGTTGGGCAAAAACCGCTGGCAAAACTGGTCCCAGGTATCCTTGACCAGGTGGACGGGCCGAAGCTCGGGCATGGACTCGGACATGACGCGTTCAACCACGTAAAAGCCAATGAGGCGCTTGAGGTCTCGCCAACTCGTGGAATCCAGCTGCCGCGACCGGTGCATGCGGGCCTGATGGATGTGCGGCAGCAGCTCGTCGAGCTTGCCCAGCTTGCTGTACACGAGCTGAGTCTCGTACAAAGGGCCCAGCTCTAGCCCAATTTGGTCAAGCGCGAAAAAGTTGCTCGTGGACTCGCGATACGCGCGCTCGGCGTGCGAATTGAACCGGAACGCCGCGAGGTGCGGGTGCCGTTTTTGCAGCTTTTCCCATGTATCACGCTGCCGCTCAAGGCAATTGACGGCTGTTTGGCCGACTTCGCCATCATTTTGACCCAAATTCTCCAAAAAACTGTCGAGTTGGGTTTTGGTGCTTGTGAGCACGAGCTGTGTGAGGCCCGGCATGGCCCGCGACAACATCTTGCCGAGCCCCAGGTGCCGCAGGTTTTGTAGCTCAATGCCGCCCAAGTCGCTGATTGCCTGCACGGCGGCAATACGGTGGTTCTGGCGAAGCAGGGTGTGGACCTGGTTTGTGTACTCGAGGGCCTTGAGGCATACCCTGAGAGTGTCCAAGGTTGAACCAATATTGGACGTGGTGGCCGCAAGCGATTGGTGGCGCAGTTTGGACTCGATGAGCTCCGAGCCGCTGCGGGCGATCTGGGCCTGCACGATCTCGGCGCACGAGCCAATCTCGCCCGCACCTTGGGATATTTGCTCGAGATAATCGGCAGTTTGCAAAAAGGGCTCCGTGCACGCGTCGCAGTGCTGCTTGAGTTCGCTCTCCTTGACAGTTTCGAGCTCGGCCAGCACGTCGAGCAGGTCGTCGGTCTTGCCGTTTTTCATCGAGGAACTGAGGATCGGCGCCAGCGTCTCGACATAGCGCGTCTCGTTTTCCCTGAGGCCCAGATCACCGCTAAACAGCAAATGGTTTAGCTGCAGCTTGACGTTGTCCATGACGAGTGCGAGTCAGCAGCAGCAGCGGCCAAGCGAGTCTCCTGCGCCGGCTCACCGCTTGCACCTGCACCATCAGCCCCATGAAACAATTCGCAATTTGACAGGACCGCAACGCCAAGATATCCGGGCTTCGCAGCGGACATTTGAAGGTGCGTATATGCGTACAGCCTTTACCGAGCTCGGGTTTGGGTTGTTGATTGTACGGCTGTTTAGCCGTGAATTCTTACCCATTGGCTCGGTATTTACTGCTCATGCCATTCTAATGATTGGCCTGAGTCTGTACCAGCGTGATTTCCTCGAATATGTCTATGATCACGACAGTGCCATCTTTACCACCGGTGGTTACAATGTGTTGCTGGCTGCGGGACTAGGTATTAGTGCGCAAATTGCTTTGCTTGTTTTGCTTGTGAGGATCTAGTGCGTAGAGCGGAATATGCTCCTGCGTATCCCTCCATCTCCTTGGCTATGGCTCAGACTCGGGCCGGCAAAGCATTGATTTGCCCAAGTCCTTACCGGAATTTCTTTATTTAAACTTATTTATCAAACTACACTACAATTCTCTTAAAAAACGGGCCCCACTTATCCCTATATCTTTCCCTGATCAGCTCCCACCGTCAGCATTTTTTCATGAATAAAACTCCACAGGTGGAAAAAGCTATTCCGGTCGCCTACGACCTGGGAAACCTTGCCGTGGCCGATACAAACCCGCTTGAGCTCTCCAGTAACCTCGAAGAGTCGCTTGCCGCCGTCACCCGCGACAACACCCAGCTGCTCGTGAACCAGATTTTGCAGCTGCCGGTGAAGCGCACTGCCGAAAGCATTAATTCCTCCTCTACACAAGATTCGACAATGGTTTTGTTTCAGTTGCCGACCCCATTGTGGCAGCTGCCCCGTGAAAAGCCTTTGCCCAAGCCCAAGCCTAAGACCAGATGGGAAGAGTTTGCCGAGCGCAAGGGTATCAAGAAGCAGGCCAGAGAGGGCAAACTTGTGTTTGATGAAGCAACTCAAAAGTGGGTTCCCAAGTGGGGCTACGGTGGTATTAACAAAAAGATTGATGAGCAGTGGATCACGGTGCTTGACGACAAGCAGGCCAAGAACGATGATGAGCTCATTGATCCCCGCAAATTGGCCAGAGCCGACCGCAAGAAGCTGGTTAAAAAGAACTACATTCAGCAAAAGAACAACGCCAAGCGCGCTGCTGGTAAATAATTGTGCATTTTATATATTTTTTAAGTTGACCATGGACACCGCCTGCGCAGTGTGTACGGGCATTTGCCGGTGAAATTTTGTGAAATATAGCGCCGAGTAGCAAAAATGAAGAGTCTGCACTGCTCAAAAGTGCAAAAAACCAAAAAGATAACGACACCTGAGAGATTCGAACTCTCGCGGGCAAAGCCCAACGCCTTAGCAGGGCGTCGCCTTAACCACTCGGCCAAAGTGCCAACCGTTTATTGGTATTTCAAGAGGATATCTCAGAATGTTCGCCGTAAAAATGCAAGATTTTGAAGCATTTTAAAATTTGGTTATTTGAGCATGTTCTGGGAGTCTCAGGAGTTAGTTAAGCTGAGGATCTATAGCGCGCACTGTGACACATATAGTGATGGTATTTTGGGAGCGCTAGGTGGCCGTTAAAATTTGGAGATTTTTAAACCGTGTTCGTATAAGTCGGTAAAAGGCTTGCTGGAAAGAACTAGAAACAATGGAATTGCACGTTCAGGAGCTGAAAATGTTTGCAAAAGAAACTTTGCGGCTATTGGACCAATATTGAGAGACCCGAAAATCAGATTTTTCTGGCCTTGTAACTCGATGCTGGTGAGGTTTCAGAAAATTTAGTTGAGCTTGACGCACAGGAAGAAAAGGCAATAAAAGGTGCGAGCCAAAGTATGACTTCTCTCCGTACCCACAACTGAGTAGTAGCACCGAGAAGTTGGCCGGAGGGGCGCATGTAACTGCTCGTCGAGAAGCCGTGCGACGCCAATTACCGCAGTACATAGCTAAAAACAGTTGAGAAACACAACTACGCTAGTGATAGTCTCAGAAGTCACATCCCCGAACAGCTACAATTCTCCTCCAAGGGAGCACCAAAACCACTCCTTCACGACCCACCTCAACCTAACCAATCTCGTTATCTATATTTTTTGTCTATGTAGGCAGCGTAAAGCTCTGGCCCTGGATGACTTTGGTGTAGTAGACGTAGAAAAAGTCAGAGTAAAGGGCGGTCTGAATGATGCCGCCAGTGACCGAGATCCAGTCCACAGGGCTGCCCACAGCCCAGCGATAGATCCAGTTAATAATATAGAGGGCACGGTAGATACCCAATGCAAAGATGTAGTGCGGGGTCAGGGCCTCTGCCTTGCCGGTGCGCTGGACCATAAACAGCTGGGGCAAGATCGCCACACTCTCGAGCCAAATACTGTAGGACCACAAAAGTTCAAGGAATGAAAACTTGAGGTGGAAAATCAGGGCCATGATGGCTGCACCGCCGTAAAGGTAGCGGGTCTTGAGAGTATCAATTTGCGGGTTGAGGGTCTTGCGAAACTGGCCCTTCATAAGGTAGAGGATCCATGCCGAAGTGCCAAGGTACGCCAACTTGAACAGCGTGTTGTAAAACGAACGGAATGGGTGGTTGAACAGGTCGAGGTACCGGCAGATGTAAACAACCATGTAGATGAGCTGGGTCTTGTAACTGAGGCCCGCCACGCTCTCGAGGGCAAAAATCTGCCCGATAAATAGGTATATGCTCCCCAAATGGACGATGTCTGCCAGGATCCGAAACAAGTTGTACATGACGTGGAGGAGTCAGCCAGGCGCGCGAGCTGCTTTTGGATGGGGGGTGGTGGTGTGAAGAAAGGGTTTTAAGAGCCATTGGGGATCAAGTCCAAAGCATTACGCTCGAGGCGGTCTTGCATTTCCTCATAGGCTAGTTGGGCCGCCTCTAGAGCGTCGAGTTCACGCTGGAGGCGCGCTTGCTCGCGCTGACGCCAGGCGGCGTACTGCTCGGCCGCATCGGGCCCATCAGTATCGTCCACAAGAACTGGTTTGTTTTCAATCTGTAAGTTCCAATTGACTCGCTCGGTTTGCTCGGGCGCGGCCACTTTGGGAGCAGGGCGTTTGCGTACAAATTTGGGCCGAACTGGGCGAGCAGAGGACGAGTCGGAGCTCGAGTCGGAGCCTGAGGAGCCTTCAGAGCCTGATTCCGAGTGCTCGCTCGAATTTGAGCCCGATTCGCGCTCAAAACCTGATTCACTACCACTCTCCTCTCGCCGCCGCTTTTCCACGGCTGACATGTCCCTGCAAGCAGAGTACAATGCCTACAAAAACACAATGGCACGCCTAACCGAGAAGATCGCCGAGGTTCAAATCGATGCCGAGGAGCACCGGCTGGTGCTCGAAACGCTCGCAGGGTGCGAGCCCGAGCGTAGGTGCCTGCGCATGATTGGCGGCGTTTTGCTGGACAAGACGGTTGCCGATGTCAAGCCAAACCTCGAGGAGACGCAGGCCGCCCTCACGCGCATGAACAGCACCCTCAACCAGCAGCTCAAGGACACAGAGGCCAAGCTCGAGGAGTGGAAGAAGAAGCACAATGTCAAGATCGTTGCAAACTAACTTTATCTAGTTTAGAATTTAGGTGCTCAAGCACTGAAATAGATTCCAACAAAAAGCAGCCAAGCCGCAGTCACGCTGAGCGCGCTGCTGATGTAGACCCAGCTGTTTGTGATGGTCCACGACCGCGGCCACTCGTCGTTGGCGGTGTGCCTAATAGTGACCAACTTTTCGTCGTCCAGGTACGACAACCCGCGGCGGGCGTATTTCAAGTCAAAAGTAAACATGCCGTACTGGTCAGGAATCGTAAACGTGGTGCACTGCTTGCCCTCAGTGGTCGGGGCCAAAAAGACCCTGTGGTAAGGATCCAGCATTCTAAAGTCAAGCTGGACATCCTGGCCCTCAAAAGCAGCCCACTCTTTACCGTTCCACTCCTCAATGGACGCGCAATAAGTGATGGGCTCGCTGATTTTGTACACGTG
The DNA here is from genome assembly GCA_022577855.1 of Wickerhamiella azyma. NCBI lineage: Eukaryota > Fungi > Ascomycota > Dipodascomycetes > Dipodascales > Trichomonascaceae > Wickerhamiella > Wickerhamiella azyma. The sequence continues at coordinate 57,160 of JAKISA010000004.1, forward strand.
GTGCGAGCCGCTCGAACTGTTGTGGGAGACGCCCTCGACGCGAAGCACGCCCTTTTCCTGGAAAGTCCAGCCCAAAATATCGTTTCCGGCAGAGCTTTGCAGCAACTCAGCGCTGCCGAGCCACGCAAACCGCGCATTGTTGCGCAGCTGCGTAGCGGCAGCCACGTAGCCATCGCCATAACTCCAAGGCTCTGCGGCCTCGTTGCTGGTGGACTCGAGCTTGTTGTATGAATAAGAAGTGGCGGGGCTCTTGATGAGACCGAAGGCAAACCCGTTGGCGTCAACCTGGGCCACCGAGGAGCCCTCGACGTTGATGGCGCTGTGAGCAACCACCGCGGGCACTTCAAACGCACCCTCCGAGGGTTGAGCACCAAAGTAGTCCACGAGGCCAACGCCACGCGGAGCTACGCGGATGCCGAGCTGCGCAGCAGTCTCACGCACAGACACGGGGCTCGATTGAGGCGTAGTCAACACGGCGAAATTTCCGCCATCCTGAAGGTACTCGAGGATCGCACGCGCACTAAGGCCTTTACCGAGTCCTTTAGTTTTACCGGGAACAACCAAAACATTGTCATAGAGGCGCTCGCCGAGCTCAAACAGCTCGACGCCATCACGCACGGCCTTGACCTCTACAGAGTGTCCGCGCTGCTCAAGGGGTGCACGCACCGCCTCATCTTCCACGGGCGCTCCATTTGCGTCAATTACCACCAAGGTACGGTCTGCAAGCGGTCTTGCCAAGCCGGTCGCTGCCAACAGCCACCACACGCGCATTACAAAGAATCAATCTCCATCTCAATGAGCCAAGAGTACAGTGACGTTTGGGAGCAAGTTCGCAATGCCGAGCAGAGCTGCCATCATATGGAGAAGAAGTTGGATGGAATCCACGCGACCCTTGACAAGATGCTGGCCGAGCTTGACCGCCAGACTGAGGCTGCAAACAAACAGTACGGCACCAATCTACCGGTCCAGGAAGAGTAAACCTCTTTTTATTTAGTCTATAATACCACTAACCCTCAAATCTTTGCCTACGCAGCGCCTGCGGCGCGTAGCTTGCGCCATTTGTACCGGCACTGGATGCGGCTACGCGTACCGCCCATCCGCTCGCTCACAGCCGTCCAATTGATCTTGTCGTCCTTGATATTGCGTACTAGGGACACTGCCTGCTCCAACATTTGTTCTTCTTCGGGCGACCACTTGTTTTCATTGCGTTGTTCACCACACTTGACATAGTTTCGGTACCGGTCACGACAGTCTTCGGGCATCCGACCCATTATGCGGCCAATTTGTTTCCACTGGGGGCCTTTTTCGGTAAAGAGCTGTCTCAGCTTTTGATCATCGTCGGGCATCCATTTGGCCCGGACCTTGAAAACGTGGTATGTGCGGCGAACGTGCTTGTACACCGAGGCCCGCGTGCGATGGGGTAAAACAGCTGTCACGGCATCCCAAAAGCTATCCTTTTTGCGGTCAGAGTTCCAGACTCGCTCATTAAACTGCTGCGGCGTCAATTTGTGCTGCTGGCAGTACTGCTCTTTGAAGTTTTCCAGGGCCTGCATCTCGCTCGCATCAAACACTCCGCCCATATCGCCCTCCCACGAGACTCGTGGTCGTGCCGGTACGGGCACTGTGTGAGGACCAACTTGGGAACCTGTATGAGGAATTGAGGTAACCGGCGGATGTACCTGGTGGTGCCCTGGATGGTGCCCCTGGTGATGGCCTGTGTGATGCCCCACAGTTTGGGGTGGCCCAGAGGGGGGAGCAAAACTGAGCTGGGGGTCAACAATGGGCGCATCCACTCTTTTTCGCTTGCGCACCTGTTGTAATGGATAAAAATCGGGGTAGTTTTGGTCCAGGATGTCCCAGCCCTGGTTGTTCATGTAGACCCCAAACGGATCAAAATGCGATTTGCGCTTTTTGGGGTCTTCTGTAAGGGTGGATCCGACAATGTGCATCACCGCTTCCTCGACATTCCCCGAGTAGAACTCGTCTTTTTTGTCCGACATGCTCAAGAACGGGTTACCCGGATTATGTGAGGTGCCTGGAGGTGCCTCGAAGCCGTTATGCCTGGTGCGTCCTAATTCGGTAGTGAGGGCTGGGTGAAATTTTGCCCGTAGGGGGGTGGGGCGTGATGGCATAAAGTCAATTTTAGTGTAAAAGGCACTAAGTAGTCTAAATGTGGGTGAAAGTTGCCCTCCGCACTCTGGGCACCTTGGGCATCTCAAAACCAAGAGTACTTGCCGGCCTGGACCCATTCCTTATCCGAAATGTACATGGGCAAGCTCGAGGTCCTGTCTATAGCATCAGGCAGCTTACCCTTAAGCACAGAACTCTGCCAGATCTCGATCTTGGCGATACCCTGGTTGGCAGCCGCCCAGTGCGCAGCTTGGATGAGCACAGGATCAAAGCTAGTCATGACATAGACCTGCAGTTTCGAGTCCTGAAAGTGGAAATTCCATGAGACCCACTCATCCCCCGCCTTTGCACCCACCAGATCAATGGCAGGGTGGTTAGCAGCAGCGGCAGTCAATTCGTACTCACGCAGGCACTCACGGCGGTACTGCTCCGAGGGCAAGACAGCAATTTCACCAGGTCCAACCTTGAGAGCTTCAGTGTGAAGCGCATTCAACTCGGTAAGGCTCGTTTTGGTGAGCTTGGTGGCGGCCGCAGGCCACTCGACCTTTTGGGTATCCAGAGTCAAAGTGGAGACATCTGGGTACATTTTGTAGCCGAAGCGGCTGTAATAGTCGCCAATGTCGCTAAACAGAGTCACTAGCTCACACTCTTTGGACAAGACCTGAGTGACATGGGTCAGGAGCTCGGTGGCATAGCCCTTGCCGCGGAACTCGGGCAGCGTGTAGACGTTGCCGATACTGGCCTCGGTACCACTGGTGGCAGGCCTCACAATTGCACGACAATGAGCAGCGTACTTGCCATCCACCATCTTGGCCCAGTACCGCTTGGGGTACACCTGCTCGAGCTGCATTTCGCGGTCGGCGTACTGCTCTGTAGTCAATTGACGCTTCCACTCGACGGAGTTATCAATAAACGTTTGTCTGGGATCGCATTCAACAATCATGTGGCGTAGGTTAGTGAGCACGAGTCACAGCAGGTACACCAGGTAAAGCAGGTAAACCTCCGCATAATGACTGATTAAATATGTAGTACTAGCAACTGGGCTTGGATTTTCTCTGGAATTAAATTAGAGCCGCGCTTTGCATACGTTTTCTGGGTGGTCGTGGGGGGGGGGGTAGGAGTAAGGGACTGGCGGCTACTTCCAGATAAAGTCTATTAGGTCCTCATCCTCAATATCAAGGCCTTCAATGGTATCTTCGAGTTTTACAGAGTCACCGTCAAACTCAACGCGCATAATTTTCGGGTCCACGCCGTACTTATCACCAATGTAGGCAGCGATCTTGGCTATTGTGTGACTGGGCTTGACATTGACGTCGCAACGGCCGCGCGGGCTGTTGATTTTGACCGAAATAAGTGTTTCTTCAACCTCGGGCGGCGTATCATCCTCATCTTCCCTCTCCAAAAGCGGCTGCGACTTGGAGCGCACATCGACCTCGAGCTCGTCTACAGGGCCATCATCAAACGCCATTTCGGGCGTACCATACCATGGCACCTTGTATCCATCAACTTCGACCGTCAAATCGTCGAGATCTGTGCTGAATACGCGGAAAAATGCTTCGAAATTGTCGGTTGTTTTTTGCTCAAACACACCGCTCGTTGGCTTGTCGCGCACATGCGCCACATACTTTAGGCGCACTGTAGTTTCATTGTGCTCAAACTCGGACGAAGGTGATGACCCGGTCTCGCTGTCCAACACCACAATCTCTTTAGGCTTTTTGGGCGGTGCAGCCACCTCCTCCAAGTCAGAGTTTGAGGCGCTGTATGTGCGCTTAAAGCTGGTCTCCTCCTCGTCGGTGTCGCACAAATCTATAACTTCGTTGCTCATGATCTCTGTCCGGCTTTGAGATTTAACCCTTTTTTGGTTTTAGGCAGCCAGAGTCAAAACAGCTCAGCTTCCTCCCCTCAAGCTTGATTTGGTAATAATGGAGCGACTGGCGGTGTTTGACGACACCCCGCTCGCAAGCCATTTATCCAGTGCAGGCATGGAGGATTGGGGTATTGATGAGACCCCAATGGTTGCGCCTAGGCGTACGAACGGCCCTGCGGCCTCGCTGCGGCCCCTCAAGCTCTCGGAGTCGTCGTCGTTTGTTGTGGCGGCTAAATTCCGTGCCCTCGTGCGCTCGGCGCTCGTTTCAGCCATCTCACCGCGTGAAGCAATCCTGTTTAGCGAGCAATTCCGCTACCAGCTTGTCTCATCCAACCTTTTGGAGCAGCGGCCTATTTATGCCCGATGGAGCGGCACCACCTCGGAACGCCGCCTAGACCTGCTCTACTCACATAAGGGTCCCTGGGATATGATTGCGGTGCCCATCAAATACTGGGCAAGCGGCGGTGGCTGCATTGTGCTCGTTGTTTCGCTGCTGGCTTGGAAATCTCGTCATTCCTCAAACGGCAAGCTTTCGCTAGTGCTAGGGCTCCTGACACTGCTCTACCTGGTTTCTTGTGCCAAGCGTCGTACTCTCAGGCTACTACACCGCAAATGTCTTGTCCAAATATCCATTTTGTGCCATAACTCCAAGCTGCTCGATGGCGACATTGTGCGCGCATTGCAGAGCGTACAGCGCTCCGACCAGCTTGCGGCCGGTGCAGGTGCCCGTCAGCTGCGGGTTGTACTCGCTTCTTCCCTCTCGTTGTTGCTTGAGCAGTACCTCGATGCCATCAAGGACTGCTTCAGCATGTGCTCCGAGCTCGACCTGCAGCAGTACTGGCACGTGTACGACATGGCCGCGGCCCAGCAGCAGCTTGGATTTGTGATTAATGATAACTTTATTGGGTTTGAGCCCACTCAACGGCCGGTGGAAGCCGCCCACAGCCTCGGCAGCCTCAAGCTCGAGTTTCAGAAGATTCACTTTTTGCGTCGTGCTTTCATGTGCATCCTGCTCACTGTTGGCGCCTCACCCGAAACAACGCTTGCAGAGCTCGAAAAATGGACCGTGGTGTGCGACCAAACCACCCAAATCTCGGACTTCGCTGCCCAAGTCTCGACCCTCGTGACCAAGGACCGGCTGCAGCAAACCGAAGAGCAGGCTCCTCAGGGCGACAAGTCGGTGATTAATTTGAGCCTGGTGTCTCAGCACGTGGCTGCGCGCCTTGATTTGTTGGCCAATGCCTCGCTGGGTTCGGACGAGTACACTCAGACCGTGGACCAAATCTCGACCGACCTGGCTATCCTTAACCAAATGTGGGCCGAAAAAAACCGCCACGCACGCGTCCAGGCAGTGTCAGCGACAACCTCAGCGGCAGCCTCGGCGACCGCCAAACGGCGAGCTTCATTGACCCCGAGCACCCCTGACACCTTAATTGACAACGAGACATTTGAGTACTCTGACTCTAAACACATCCAGACGTCTACGCCGATGTCTACGCCTGCCACCACGCCTGCCACCACGCCTGCTTCCGCGCCCTCTCAACTCGACCGCTCAGAGTTTATGCTCGAGCTGTCAAACGTGTTACGCAAGCGCAATATTTAATTTATTTATTTATCTCCCTCCAATCCCCACTCTCTGGTTGAATAAATAACACTCGCGCTGCCGATACAGAATGGCCTGGAGTTGTTGGTGAAGCCGTGCTTCCATGTGCTGTAGTCTAACGTCCAGTTCCCGTATTTGATAGAGGAATTGGCGCGATTGTTTTTTCATATCTTTTGTTTCCGGGTGTGGCTTGAGCTTTCGTGTCGGCGGAGTATATGGAGGGGTGGCCATGGCGTAGACGGGCGCACCGTTATGATATGCTTGCGCAGGCGCATAGCATGCGCTATAGCTTTGGTGTGGATAGATGGTCATGCCTGAGGTACTTTGACATCTGGCTTTATATTCACAAGCACTTAATATTGTGCGGGCATTTATGCATGTACCCGCAGGACCTGCATTTGTTCTAAATTTAGCGATGCCACGATCGCCAGGGATAAAAAATTTCGCTGCTTGTCCGTTGCTGTACATTTGTTAATTGTCAATTTATATTGTCCGGCCCGTTTTACCCCACTTGTGTCTTGGTGACACAACGTCCCGCTTAAGCTAGCGCAACGAACAAGGGCTGCGACATTTTTTCTGTTACCCATTGCTCGCCGAGGTTCTCCGATCTTGTTAAGCAAACCGGTAAATCGGCCATCGGCAACACCTGCGTCAGGCTGGAAACCTTAACAACAAACGGCACAATTCACACCTGCAAGGGGTCGTCGATCCTTGCATGCGGGCGGACGCGCACAATTTTTGGAGCCACTTGACCATTTCTAAATGAGCCTGAATACAATAGCTTTGAAACAGTTTTTCCGGAGTGCATGTCTCGAACGCGGGATTATATCCGGATGGGTCCCTGATTCACATCTCACGTACCCCTGAGCTGTTTACCTAATTGGGGCACTCGAGGCGTGAAATTTATGAATGCAGCTCAGGTACTGAAAGTGTCCTCTAGCGCTTCTCCTGAGGAAATTAAACGCGCGTTCAAGCGTGCGTTGCTTGAGAACCACCCAGACACTGCAAAAGGCCAACCTAAATACACTATCGACGAGATCAACAAGGCCTATCAACGGCTACTCGATACTTCTCCGGCCACTCTTGACGCCTCGGTTCAGTTTACCGAGGTCTGCGACTTGTCTGAGCTTGATTTTGATGAGAAACTAGAGGCATTTTCCAAGTTATGCAGGTGCGGCCAAAACATTACTCTACTCGTCACGGACCTCGAAGCAAATGGAGACGCGGATGAAATCGCAGTACAATGCTCAGGATGCAGTTTATGGGTACTGGTCCAATATGAAATGGAGGAGGACTAGAGGCTTGGTGGCACCGCGGCTTGGCAATGTATCACATGCACGCTGTCTCCGATCCTGCACAGAAGCTAATAATTTAAAACATTGCCACCAAGGGGGCGGACTATTTACATTAGTTTCAGAGGCATATCTACATTATGCAAATTCCACAAAAAAAAGCAGACAGTTCACATGTCCAAACGCTACAAACAGCAATAGCTGCAAGAAAAAATCGGGCTTGTATCTGTCTTTACCGCATGCAGCTGCAAAAAAATTATTTGAATGCACACTTCACTTTGCAGAAAAAAAATGCGGGGAAGATTCCGGCAAAAAAGGTCCTACCCGGATTCGAACCGGGGTTATCAGGAGGTTTTTAATCAAAACCTGAGGTGCTAACCACTACACTATAGAACCGATAATATGATGGTGTGGGTGCTAGGACCAATAGCCGTGTTTGCTGATGGTGTAAAATGCGTCTTTTATATTATCAAGGCTGAAACTTAGTTTTAATAGTAGCTTCTATTTGGTGCAAGAAGTAGATTGAGCCATTAATATGTTGGTCACGTGATTTGGTCTCGACCCGAACCCGGTCCATGCCAGAGTCATCCTCATGCGCCACATCGATTCTGGCGCACACTAGGAGCATTGTCCCGAGGGCTGCGCGCACAACGTCCACGCCAAACAATATCTTCACCCTCTCCAACACGAGATCGCCGCCAATAATGACCCCGACGGCCAAGACGCCAACAAGCAGGCGGGCGTCAACGTGGGACCTGTCTTCTTTGCCAGCGGCCCACTGCAGCTTGGCCTGGCCCTCGTCCTTGGTATACCCTTTGAGGCAAACGCCACGAAGCCCAACGTTTGTGAACAGGCCCTTGTAGATGGCCTTGCCCTCACCGCGGCTATTATTGTTGGCGCCACCGCTGCACATCCTGATGATCTGTGCCAGTGAGGGCAAGGAGTCGTTACCCAGATTAACCTCATCTTGGTTCAGGTTTCTCAGAGCAAAGAAGACTGGATAACTCCCCCAAGAATTTCTGCCCCGGAAAACTGGTCGCGGAGTTCCCCAGTTGTAGGAAACGAGGTATTTTGGAGGGCACGCTTGGAGTGGTGCTCAAATTCAAGCGAAATTAGCAGCTTCAAAAGCCCGTTGAATCTGGGCTAGCTTACGACCATTAGCAGAAGCTGGAGCTTATAATCACATGAGCGGTGTGGATTTAGCATACAGGAGCAACAAGGCTCTACATTAATTATGATAAAGTATATCGCCTAGACTCCGGCTAGGGTTCCCCTGCATATTGCACAAAACAAAAGAGTGGAACTAACACACTCGAACGGTTTTTAGATTTTTCCTTGTTATGGGGACCAGGTATGTTTGAACAAGCGAGTTGCAGGGCCATGGTCTTAAATTTGCGCAAATCAACTAGGTGCGACGGCCACAAACTCTTGTATAGACCAATTATTTATCGTTTATGCTCCAGGCTGCCTCTGGTTAGCCGGTAGGCTCAAGGCTCGCAGCAGGGCTTGGTCCAAGGAAGCCCAAGGAGGCCCAGGGCACAGGCAGCCCATGGCCCAGGAAGCCCAGGGCAATCAATAGGATAAACTGCCATCAACTGACAACTGCTACGCTAGAAAGTCCTACGCTGCCTTGCCCAATCAATCAATCAAGCCCCACCTAACCATATCAGTGCCCGTCCACTACTACAATAGTTCAGCCGTATCTCATTCGTGCGGTCTGCAACCATCATTACCTGGCTGTACAGTAGCAGGGGCTTGCAATGTTTACGGTGTCCCGATCCTTGGCCGGTGTTCATGGAACACATCGAAAAGTGGAGTGTGCCCCGTTGATCCACGACCAACGGGGCGAGATTCCGCGTGTCCTTGGTATTTGTGCAAGAAATTCAAAACACAAATACAAAAAACACGCGGTTCTCTTACCAACTTGAAGAAAACCCGAGATAACACATAGGAAAAAGAAACGTCAACTCACACTTCACCCAAAGGGGTCAACGGCAATACAGATTCACGGCCCGGGTTCCGCCGTCAACCTTATAGAGGATCTTCCACCGTTTACCACCCGACAAGTCTAGATTAGCAACCACAGCCTCACATCATCAAAATTCAACCTGGCACGGTGCCTTTGTCTTGTACTTGTACTTTTTCTCTGTCTTTTTGTCCAAAAAAATTATCGACGCAGGAATCAGGCGGCTTAACCACCTTGTACTCTTCTGCTCGTCCGGGCGTGGAGGGAAAACGCGCAGGCTGGTCCTCAGAAAAACATGCCTGAACCGCAGCTAATCCGTGGCGGCCGCCGTCTCGCCCCCAATCGCACACAATTATCTACACCCGCTTCTCAAGGGGTCCGCGCCTAATTGCACCTCGTGACATCCGGTTGAGAAGCTAAGCGCACGGTGTCAGCTTATAGCTCGGGGAAAGCGCAAGCCTATTGGCCACGAAATCGTCTCCGTGTTGGATTAACAACTGGGCTTTTCTCACCCCTATTGGTAATGAGCAGGCCAAGTAGCAAGGAGCGATGGCTGGGTCAATATGGTGTAAGAGTTTGTCAGCATGGAGAGTTTGGAGTCGCATGGCTGAACCCAAATCTGAGACATGCAGGGGTGTTCGCGCCGTGCGTTTGAAGATCGAGTGCATCCAGCATGATTGTAGCCAATTAGGACTCTGACATCCCAATAGACTATTCAAGGTACCCAAATCACCCCAAAATACTCAAACTACCTACATAAATATTTATCCAAGCATGCTGCGCTTGCGGCCTCTTTGCCGTACGTTTTCCAGCCGGTGTGTGATTTGATTGTACTGCTCGACATCCTTAAAGTCCTGCTGATACCCCTGCAAAACCTCTGCGACCAGTTCCTTGGCATACTTTGCATGCGTGCTCTCAACAGCTCTTTCCAAGACATAAATGTCCACAGCCTTGTCCTCGATGTTAGCAGACATGCTGCTGAGTCCGAAATCAATCAATTTGAGCTCGTTTCCCGAAACAATGGCGTTGGAAGTGGTCAAATCTCCGTGGGTGACATTGACCTGGTGCATCTTGGCCACAATTTGACCAAACCGCTTGAAAAGCGGCTTCATCGCTTCTGTATCATCTTTCAAATCCCACGTAAAGCTCTTTAGAGTGGGGCCCTTGACAAATTCCATGTAAACGAGGCCATTGCGCAGATCGTCCTTGATGTAGGCCGGGCACGGCACTTCAGCAGCCTGCAGCTTTTGCAAAACCTTGACCTCGGCGGTTGTTCGCCTTTTGCGCAGCTGCTTGTCGAGCTGCTCAATTCTGTAGGCCTTGGAGGGCCGAAATTTTGCAACGCACTGCTGCTCCTGGTCAACAGGGCTCTGCACCAGCATGGTCAGGGCCTCGGCACCCTGGCTCAGCATTTGGGGCTTGAGCGTGCTAAGAAACTCGGGGATCGGAACAACAAACCCAGCATCAACCAGTCCCATGATTGGAGTAGTATACAGTCAGATAAATAGAAACTATGTCAACCTAAATTTTCTGACCAAGGTGTTTAGTCTCGAGGGCTTGTCCAGTACCGTGACTTGGGGTTGATATTGATTTTTGGTCCCCTTAGTCTTTGATTTGCCGGCCGTGGGCAGTGCAGGCAGATCCTTGTCCACAAACCTAGTTCTCCTGCGCACCGACGAGGTTGTACCGCGCAAAATCCTCTCTCTAAACTCAGAATCTGGCTCAATTCCTTGATACTGCTCAAATTCCTTGTCCAGAGCATCGGCATATGCCTCAACTCCGACACGGCACGGGTGGGTTGGGTCCTCGTTGGCCTTCTTCTTGAGCCGCAGCGGCTGCACCGGGTCAGACATCGCTTGCCGGACCAGCATGCGCTCAATCTGCTGAGGTGCCGATAATTTGGGCACACTATTAGGGTCCTCGACGGCCAAGTAGTGACCAATCGACGTCTGGCTCTGGTTGAAGCTGTGATTGAGCGGCTCCCAATCATCGCTGTTGTACTTGAGGATGTACGGTAGCATGCTCGCCATCGATGAGGCGATACTCACGCGCTTGCTCTCGCGCTTGTCCATCTTTGCCGGCTTGGCAATCGACTGCCGCGACATGCGGCGCCTACTCGGGGGTCGAGCGGCGCTTATTCTGAGCTGCGGCGGTTGGTAGTTGTGGTTGTAGTTGTGGCTGCTGTGGTTCAAGTTGAGCTCATTGCGCAAAACAGATTGCCGCATAGATTGACGGGCCAGCCCGCCAAGGGCTCCGGGGTACGGCGACATGATGGAGAACTTGGAGTTGCGGGAGCCAGGTAGCATCGACTGCCTCCGCTTGAGCCTGGGCGGCAGGTTTGCGCGCACCGGCGACATTTGGGCCGTCTCGGGCACGTGCAATTCTTCCTCATCCTCCAACACCACCACCTCCTCCTCCTCCTCCTCCTCCTCCGCAGAGTAAAGAGAGCTCGATTCAGACCCAACCGCCTCCTCCAGCTCGACAGGCTCGACAGGCCCAATCTGGTTCATTGCTGGCATTTGGGGCACCAGGCGGAACGGGCTTTTTGGTGGAACAAACACTACAGATTCCCTGGGAGGTGGCTTCAATTGAGGAGTGAGAGGCAGTGTCGATTCATGCGAGTCAAAAGACAACGAGTTGGAGCGCTCCCGCTCGCCCTCGGCCTCATCATCAGAGAGGCTACTGCCCGACACGTACGGCTTATTAGGGGGTGACCGGTGTGGCGAGATCTGCCTGTTGAGGGTATGGTCAGTCTCAATTTGGAGTGTGAGCTGCGACGCTGCTGGCTGCTGTTGATACTGGTGATGGTCGTGGTAGCCGGAGCTGATGCTGTGTACTGGGGACCGCTCCACGCCAAAATTAAACTCTGAAAAGGAGGGAACATCTCGGAATGACACCTCCTCGTCTGCGCGGATGGGGTTGTTGTCGGAGCCAACTCTGGGCTCGACGCGAAAGGACTTGAACAAGCTCTGGAGCTTCTTTAGCTTTTGACTTTGGTTTCTCATTAGACGCATGCGACCACCTTGACCCTGAGGATAATTGCCTTTACTTATATTAGACTGCTGCTGCTGCTACCGCTGCTGCAACCTGCAGTATGCATGCTGATTGCATGCGGCGGGACCATCCATACCATTTTTTAATGCAATAATTTAACAGGAATATATATGTACATCAGTTTTAGCCATCTGTCTCGTACAAATTCTCCTGGCTTTTCTTGATTTTGCTGGTGCGCTGAACTTGCCGCACCCGGCGCTCGACCTTGCCCAGGGCACTGCCCAAATCTAGGCGGTCTAGACCAAGCAAGCGGATGAGAACAGTTTCCAAAATTGCCTCAGCTGGGGTTAGTTCGCAATCGTAGTCGTACATGACGTAGTTGACCATCACTTCGCTGTCGTCCCATGTCTGGAGCTGAGTGTCCTGTAATGCAGAATAGAGTTCGCTGTACACACCCTCGTCTTCTTTGGTGTGAAATTCAGAGCTCTCGCTAAGTTTGAGAATGTTGAAGAGCCGCTCTAGTGCCATGTTTCCCGACTTGAGAACCTGCGTTTGAAAATGAAAGCGGTAAAAGTCCACAAATTGGTCTTGAGTCTTGTCGTCCCAGCTCTCCACATCGCGCTCGTCACTGATCCAAAAGCCCTCTCGCTCATCCCAGTACTTGCGAGTCAAATCTGCCCACACATTCCAATCTGGCGCGTCGAGCTTTTGTAAACCCTCATCAAACCGGTACAGAAATTTGAGAGCGCACCATATACTAGCACCGCAAATAGTTTCACACTTGGTCAAATCAAGGCGATTGGCCGCAAAATATCCATAGATACGGCATGCCACAGTATAGATGCTTGGAGGTAGAAAGAGGTGTCGCACGAGCTTGCGCATTAATGGCCGCTCATCAAAGGGCTCAATCTCAAGCTTAGTGACTGTCAAAACCCTTTCAAGCGCTTGGTCATAGACAGTGAGCTTGGGAGCCTCGTGAGTTTGGTGCCAGTGCTCTCTGAGGCCATCGGCGAGCTCATTGACTTCGGGTATTAGTCTGGCAGCTATTAGCACAAGCTCGCCAGATTTGATTAACTGGGTCAAGTCCATAAAGTAGACAGGAGCATTAACGATATGCAGGCCCAGCCGGAGGATCGCGATCAGGGTCGGCACGTCGGCCGGGCTACCATTGCCAACTGCCTTGGTTGATAAAACGGTACAGTTCGCCCATTTAATAAATATATTGCGCACCACATGCTCAAAATTGGTGCTCAGGTCGAATTTCTCAGTGAGAAAAGCGACCTGATGTCGCAAAATGATCTTTAGGATCTGAAAAAGCCGTTTACGCGCCTCGTCACCGTACAAAAATTGTTCTTTTGGCGCCTCTTTGGCCACACTCTCGCCAGCGATGTGCAGCCTACGTCCAAGAACCGCTTCCTCCTCATCCTCGGTAGTCTCAATAGTACTGCTCATATGGCCATTTTGGCAGACCTTGCGACCATCCAGCACGGTCCAAAAGCGCGATGGACAATTGTTTTGTCGACATCGGGCACCCTTTGTCCAAACGGCCATCCGGAGGAGCTCAAATTACTGCGCTTTGATGTGATGCAAGAAACGAAATTATATAAAAAGACAAAACTAGGTAAGGGTCTCGTAGAGAGACTGGAGTTTTTCGCGAGTGCCGCTAACTTCGCTTTTCCTCCAATAAATTGGGGCCAGATAGAACCTAAGGTCGATTCTCATCCCGAGCCAAAATGCTATTACTAGCGAGGGAATACATCCAAAAAAGACCCAAAGAGCGATTGGATTTTGGGGAAACCAAAGGTGATTAAATTCCAAAGGATTCATAGAAGTGATGTACTGTGATTGACCGCCATAATATGTGTTGAGGGATGAGAAAAACCGCAGAAGCGGCACTGCGGTCAGAGCCACTGAAGATATGAGAACAATCAGATGGCTATGCAAAATATTGGGGGCACCGGGCAATAGTGGCCTACTCAGGCACCGGCTGATGCCTGCACCAGGAGCTTCCAGAGTGGGTATGATGCGGATCACCTTGGGGTACCTTTCAATGTTGATGGTACGGTGGGTGGGGATGGGATAATAAAACAGTTGGGTGCTTTGAATCCAGTCAGCCTGGTATACTGGAAGGGTACTCTTGTGGTAAAGGTCGCTAAGAGACGCCGTGATGTATACAAAGGGGAACGGCACAATAGTGAACACCATCTCGAGCAAACAACCAGCCATGAGTAGTGACCGCAAAGCATATAGCTGGCCAGCGGTCAATATGTAGAAGAAAGGTATCATCTGGGCCACCACCGTTAAGATAATTGAAGCAAATCCCACTAGGAAAAAGAATGCAAACATGAGATTGTACACAACCACGTTGGGTCTTTTCCAGTTGCATATCCTTTGAGCAAAGATCAAATTGCAAAACGTCAAAAAATATGGCGGATACTGCACGAGCAGCAGGGAAGCAAGACCAAGTGAAATATTGGATAGATCATACGACCAGCGGTATCGGCATAAAAAGCCAATAAAGCACAACAAAGAGTAGAGGCATACAAACAAAAGCGGGTAGAAAAAGTGCCCGCGGCGATAGTCTTTTGAAAAAACAATCAGAGATGCCCAAAACAGCAAAAAGTTGACCGCGAGGAAAAGACCATCGGGGGCAAATTCCTGAATGTTACCCTCGGGGTATCCGCCGAGGATATTGGGCATCATTGCGCCTAGCATCACAATACTCTCCTTCGATTCGAGTACTTGAGGCTGGTTGTCCTTGAGATAATTGAGCACTGGTAAGATCCCTGAGCCAGTTGCGGGATCTTTTTCGAAATTTCGCAGCTTTGCAACGACTGGAAGCCATGTTGTGAATATATTTGTGATGTTTGAATATTCCGGCAGCAGAGATGGAGGCATCCGGAAAGAAAGCTGTCTCTCTCTCGCCTAAGAATAAGCAGGCAGTGCCATGCAGGCGCAGCAAACCTAAACACGACTCGCCAAGAATACGCGTTTTTTAGCGCCTTTTTCCCTTGAGCTGCTGCATAAAATCGATTAATATTTGCCAAGTTCTCGCGGCCAGCTCCGATGCACCTCTCCTGTGGCTAGCTGCAGCCCACGCATCACCCCACAAGTGAGGACAAACCAGGCGTTGCTGACATATGACTGTGGAGCGCGATACTGGACGTGTAAAGATCACCAACGGCAAGGCCACGGTGGAGATTCTCGAGTTTGGAGCCACCGTTATCTCATGGAGAGTCAATGCGAAGGAGCAATTGTGGCTCAGTTCCGGCAGCAAGCTTGACGGATCCAAGGCGGTGCGCGGTGGCATTCCCCTGGTGTTCCCGCGGTTCGGCCCGCCCAATCCTGAGCATGCCGCCACAAAGGACCTTCCTCAGCACGGTTTTGCCCGCAGTGTGACCTGGGAATTGCTTGGCCAGACCGACGACAACACGGTTCAGTTTGGCCTAGGTCCCGAGCAGATTGGCGACTTCGCCAAGGCGTGGCCGTACGATTTCTCGCTTGTTTACACTGTTTCACTCAAGGAGGAGGCCCTCGACATTTCCCTGGACGTTGAAAATCCCGGAAGCAAGCCGTTTGACTTCAACGTGCTGTTCCACACCTACTTTGCTGTGCCCGAGATTGAGCAGGTTGCTGTCAACGGTTTGAGTAATTTGACTTTTTGGGATAAGGTTGCCGGTGCCCACGCCCAGGAAACCGGTTCAAAGGTCGAGTTCAAGGGCGAGGTCGACCGTGTCTACCACGCGACCCCCTCGCAGCTTTCGATCGAGGCCAAGGGCAAAAAGCTGTTTGAGATCGAGTCTCACAACCTCAGGGACACTGTTGTGTGGAACCCGTGGGCCAAGACTGCCGAGGGCATGTCGGACTTTGAGCCCAAGGAGGGTTTCCACCAGATGGTTTGTGTGGAGAATGGGAGCGTCAAGGACTTTGTTCCGCTTGAGAATGGCAAGTCTTGGAAGGGCAGCGTGACTTTAAAGGCTGTTTTGTAGTCTATTTTAGGATAGGAAAACGTTTATTGAAGTGGGCAAGGGACGGCCAGGTGGAGCCAGCTGAACTGTGGCGAGAGCCTTTTCAAGAATAGAACTTCAAGTCTACACTAATGGTGTCTCAATTTATCATCTGTACCTCTCAATTTCTCCAGGATATCCAACTTTTCCACAGCCCCTCCACCTCCCCCACAGCTCCTTCTTGAGCACACGACAGCTGACCTCACCTAAGCATGGACCGCACAGCTGCTCTCGAGGAGTACACCCGCAAGCTGCGGGACCACCGCGAGTGGGACGCCAAGCTCAAAACACTGCGCGAATCCATGCGCGAGACCCAGAAGCAGCTCACAAAGACTGAAAACGACATGGCCGCCCTCCAATCGGTGGGCCAGATTATCGGCGAGGTTCTCAAGCAGCTGGACGATGACCGGTTCATCGTCAAGGCCAGCAACGGCCCGCGCTACATTGTGGGCTTCCGCAACAGCATCAACCCCGCCGATCTCAAGCAGGGCCAGCGCGTCGCCCTCGACATCACGACCCTCACGATTATGCGCATTTTGCCCCGCGAGGTCGATCCTCTCGTCTACAACATGACCACTTTGGACCCCGGAGACCTCAACTTTGGCTCTATTGGTGGTCTCAACGAGCAGATCCGCGAGTTGCGCGAGGTCATTGAACTCCCGCTCAAGAACCCCGAACTGTTTCTTAGGATCGGTATCAAACCTCCCAAGGGTGTTTTGCTCTATGGTCCTCCCGGTACCGGTAAAACTTTGCTTGCCAAGATCGTGGCGGCCCAGATTGGCGCCAACTTTATCTTTTCGCCGGCCAGTGCAATCGTCGACAAGTATATCGGTGAATCGGCGCGCCTTATCCGCGAAATGTTTGGTTACGCCAAGGAGCACGAGCCTTGTATCATTTTCATGGATGAGGTCGATGCGATCGGTGGTCGCCGCTTTAGCGAGGGTACTTCTGCCGACCGTGAAATCCAGCGTACTCTGATGGAACTACTCAACCAAATGGATGGTTTCGACTATTTGGGACAAACAAAGGTCATTATGGCTACAAACAGACCCGACACGCTTGATCCTGCGCTGTTGCGTCCCGGTCGTCTCGACCGCAAGATCGAGATCCCGTTGCCCAACGAGGTCGGCCGCCTCGCCATCTACAAAATTCACACCGAAAAAGTGTCGAAAAAGGGCGACTTTGACTTTGAGGCGCTGGTCAAGATGTCGGATGGGTTCAACGGTAGTGATATCCGCAACGTCGTCACCGAGGCAGGTTTCCTCGCAATTAGAGACGACCGCGACTACCTGGTGCAAAACGACATGATGGCCGCCGTGCGCAAGGTCGCAGAGGCCAAGAAACTCGAGGGTAAGCTCGAGTACGAAAAGCTCTAGGCTAGCTAGCTTGTAGTTTAGTTATATAACTGATGTGCAACCGGTACAATGGATTGCTTTCTACGGCAGAAATCCACGATGCTATTCCCTACGAGCATCACCGCAACGCAGAGCTAGCGGCACCACGAACCAACGTTGGCCCTGCTACCCGGGGTGCAGTCATTGTGTGCGACAAGAACCAGCTCACGCTTGATCACTTGATATGGGGCATTGACCACACTTTTAATTGCCGTCTTGAGAGTTTGCACACCCTCAAAAGCAAATGGAACAAGTGCCAACCGGCAGTGGTGCCGATGCGGGGATACTATGAGTGGCAAACCGGTGTGGAAAAGACGCCGTACTATTTTTCAGACTCCCAGACCGCACTCGCTCTTGCAGTGTACGACTCGCGGGGGTACGCCGTGCTCACGCGGCCAGCAACCAAACGGCTTGCCCGTATCCATCACCGCATGCCGGTCCTGGTCTCAACGGAGAATGCAATCAAGTGGGTCAATGGCAAGTTTCCCTCAATTTTGGAGCTCGCGGACGAATTTATCGAGCCCCAGTACCACCGTGTGAGTACCCGCGTCAACAAGGTCTCCAACCAGGACGAGGACTTGGCCAAGCCGGTCAAGACTCTTGATGTAGGTTTATGGGCCAAGCGTGCGAAAAAGAGCGAGGCTTCAGAGAGCAAGCCAACTCCCGAGATCGCAGCTGGGCCTACAGCTGAAACCCCAAGCAAGCTTGGCAGCCCCAGCCCCAGCAAGCAGCCCGCGCCAAGCCCGCCCCTCGAGACTTCTGCCGAGGAACCACCTCAAAACTAGTAAAGCTTGCAGAGCTCTTTATTTATTTATAGATTGCATCCCGCACGTTGAGCCCATATGCACGCCCGGCACTGGTCCCGTCTGACATGTTTCGTCTGTTGCGTCCCCTAGGTCCCGGCCAGGCAAATTTGTTTGCCAGCGCTCGCCAGATGGCCGCTCGTAAAATGGCCTCGACCAACCCTGCACAGGCCGCACCCAAGGCCAAAAAGCCTACCGGCCTCAAGGCACTCGCCAAGCAGTATGGATGGACTGGTACCGGCGTTTATTTGGGTTTGTCGATGATTGATCTGCCGATTTTCTTTCTGCTTGTGCACTCCACAGGTAATGAATGGATTGAGAAAAGTGAGATCCAGATCCGCAAGTGGGTAGGGGCCTCAACTGCCGTCGAGGACCTTTACATTGCCAAGGCCATGAACAGCGATGGCGGGCAGTACATGGCCGAGTTTAGCGTAGCCTACGTTATCCACAAGGTGTTTGCTGTGGTGCGCTTGCCTCTCACTATTGCTCTAACCCCGTTTGTTGCTCGCAAGCTGGGCCAGTGGGGCTTTAATGTGCAGCGGGCTGTACCGGCTGTGGACAAGGCCCAACTTGCTAAAAAGGTTGAAGCAGTTGTGGAAAAGATCAAGAAGGAATAGATGTATATAGATTTTTATTGTTTGAATTGAGAGGAGGTTGTGACTGCTGATTTGGATATGTAAATGGAGGGGTGGTAGCCATGTGCAAAGGGGAATTTTACAGTTGAGGTGAAGAGAATCGATCTTGTGACCAACTGAGAAAACGGGATGCCCTGCACTAGTACCTGGATGCCTCGCTCTATTCTCTGGTAGCAGCACCTTAAGCAGCACCTCGACGTGCAGGTCAGCTGGGTCCCACCACGGCATCTGAATGAACATACTATGCTCTATAAATACATACGCTACACTAAGCAGACCAATTGTCCAAGGTAATAGACCTCAGCCCTCCCCGCTCACGCGGCAGCGCTCTTCTCAATCTCGGCAAACCGCTGTCGCGACGCAGCCAAATCGGCCAAGGCGAGATTCACATTGACCCCGTGATTAAACACAACCATCATGAACGTGTTTGTGGTCAGAGTGTCAATTACAGCAGTAGCTCCTCCCCGCAACGTAACGCTCTGGAGCTGCGAGTACATTTTGGAGCACGACTGGCGGTAACTCTTGATAATGTTGGAGATTTTTTCGAACCGCTTGGGGTCAGCCTTGATATCATCGACCTGCGCGTGCGAAATCACCAAAAAGGTTGTGCGTTCAAACAAAATCACCTCCTTGGCCCCGGCACTGGTCAAAAACGATTGCAGACTGTCCTCCAACCGCTTGATGTTGGGAATTAACGAGCAAACAATGGTACTCCAGGCCTTGTAAAGACTTTCATCCCAAATGCTGGTCGAAAACCCCGTGAGATCAAAGTCATATTTTTCGGTAGAGGTGCGCAAGGTGGTCATGATATTGTCTACCACTTGGACGCGGCGATCGGCTCTAACCAAGTCCATCTTGTGTAGGAGTACAAACACCTTTGCGTCAGGCGAAAACTCCTTGAGATTCTCGAGGCACCGCATAAATGTCTCCATATCTTTGGGCACCTCTTTGGACCCAATATCAAACACATAGATCAGCACCTGGACCATCCTAAAGATATGGTCGCGCTGTGTAGTCAAATAATTCTCAATAAACACGTTTTGGCCGCCGCAATCCCACAGGTTGAGGGTGATGTTGCCGAGGAACCGCAGGTGCGAGTGCTCCACATCAATGGTTGCTCCTAGGCGGTGGGTGTCGATGGCCGAATAATTTGAAAAGATGATGCTGCGCATTGACGACTTGCCGCTGCCTGAGCGGCCAATCAGTAGCAGCTTTTTGCGGTTCGACGACATGTCAGCGATAAAGCTCGTGGGTGGCAGGACAGGGGTGAGGGAGGGGTGGTGGACGTAGCAGTAGAACTAATAGTAGCCACAAATCAACCGAAGAGCATTGTAGTGCAGCTAGACTAGACTAAATAAATAAACCAGTATTGCATAACCTGCAGCTGCATACCCTGCAGTACCCAGCACTCACTGCTCAGTGAAAAGTTGAGGTAGGCAATGCAGAGCGTACACACACGAGATCGACATGCATGACTCGAGCCTCAATTTCAACATTGGCTTTAAATACATGTATACCTCATAGGTGCACTCCGCAATGCCTAGCTCAAATGTCACTTTTAACATCCCTATAGCTGCCGCTGATGGCGCTGGCTACCCCATTCGCCACCACTTCTACTCGTCAACTCGGCAATCGAGCCCCCACGCTGCCTTGCGGCACATGCATTTGCCACGGTCGGGGAAAGTGTGGCGCAATCCGGTGGCGCTACAATTTGATTCATCAGCGGCTAAAAGTAAACCAAAAAGTAAACTGATTCCAATGCGCAGAGTACGAGTAAAAGTGGCAGAGGAATACAGCATGCTCGAAAGCATGCTGACCCCGCTCACCCGCACGCCGGCCGTCGGGACTTATGCTGCGTCGCTGCGGCGCCTGCGTGAGGTGCACCGCCCAATGCGGTCGCGGCCTCGCGTCGCCGAGCTGGCCCCCCGCCGCCCGCCCAAGCCAGATGAAAAAATGCTTCATTTGATCTCGAGCCGCAATTTGACCGGTAAAGATATCGATTCGTGGATCCAGATCAACGTCATTAGCAGCGCGTACCCTTTTGAGGTGATGCAAAAAGTCGATGCCGCCCTCGACCAAATGATTGAGCACGCGGGTCCCACGGCACTTTGGGGACTCATGCAGTACCTCGCCAAGTACTGGGAAGTGGGTGTGATGGGTGAACGGCCCATGATTCGTACCGCTCGCCGCCATGCCGAGCTGGTGCTTTTGCGCGCTCTCAAGGTGTGCCACGAAACCACGTTTGGCCATGGCACCAGCGATCAAGTGGCAGAGCTCGTGGGCGTGCCTCAAATCGACAAATTTGACCGGTTTGTCGCCTCCCTCTTTGAGTACCTTCAGATCGAGCGCCAATCCACCCAGGGCACCCTCGACAAGCTCGACGATTTGCTGTTTAGGCTACACGCGCGGTGCGGGCCCATCGCCGAAACCCAAAATAGGGCCAAAGCGTTCGCCGACCAGGGCCTTTTTGTGAGTGGACACAGCAGCCAGGAGCTCCTCAGTACATTGAGCAGGTGGTTTGACGTCGAGCGTGATGCCGCCGCAATCAATGTTGCCGAGTTTAGGCACAAGGTCCGCCTCGATCTCGAGCCTCTCCAGGATATGTTGAGTGCAGACATTACCCCTGGCAGCATGCGCTTCATGCTTGTTTGGCTCGAGTCTACTGAAGAATTGTGGTCCCTACTTGCAGTTGCCGACCAGAACGACCAGGCCGAGCGCATCTACGCCGAATGCCAGGTCGATTTGGTCCGTACCATTGAGCGTCTCGGCCTCGCCCAACCCACTGTGATGGCCCAGGCTACAGGCCTTGTTGCCCGTATCTCGGAGAAAACGCGCCTCACCACAGAATTTTACGAGTGCTGGCTGCTTGCGTGCGCCAAGGCAGGCAACGTGGCCGCTGTTTCCTCAACCTTGGCCAAGCTCACGAGCCCTAGCGACCAAGTGCTGAGCGAGCTCTTGGATGCGTTCCCCTTGGTGAACCACAGGGGCAAAGACTCGTTGAGGTTGATTGAACAAATTAGGCCACAAGTTCCTGAGTCCCTCAGGCATAAATGGATCTTGGCCCTGCACCGTGCTGGCGGCGATATGGAGAGCGAATGGGCACGCATCTCGCACATCAAGAGTGATTTGCTTTCTCGCTCTGACGTGCTGCTTGCTCTTTTTGCTTCAGTTCCCGCATCGTCGCCCGCGTCGCGCGAGATCCTCGAGTTTGCCCTGCTGTCCGAGTTTAGGACTCATATCATTGAGTACATGCGCGCCCACGAGCTCATGGACGCTGTGGACCTGAATCGCGCGGTTGCCAAGTTTGTGATGATGCACCCAGAGCTCAACGACCACGAGATCGACGCCATGCTGCCGGACCTTGAGAATGCCCACCATGTGGTGCGCGAGCAAGAGGCTGAGCTGATTTGGCCGTTGTAAAATAATTTATTGTATAGACATTGATGCATAGCGTACGTGTTTGAGTGGGTGCAGGCCTGCCTGCCGGTGCCCTAAGCTAGCTCAGGAGCGTCCCCTTCCCCCCGCCAGGACTAGCGCTACCTTCTCCTGGGCTTCAACAGCACAACCAAAAACAGACCAAACACTATTAATGACAACAAAAAGATAATCTTGCACTTTTGGGTCCGCTTTTGGTAATGTGATCCCTTGGTTAACTCGCGATCGGCATCCCGCACATTCAGGGCCATATTCTCGACATTATAGTCAATGCGATCGAGAAGCGAGCCCTGGTCAATAACCATTGCCTGCAAGTCTTTGAAAATGTCGGCGACCTCGAGGATTCCCTGAGCGATTTTGTTGATCTCGGCCTCGCGCTGCCGCACCTCCACATCCTGGGACGCAGACACTTGTTCCAGCGTTTGTTTACTGAGATCCACATCATTATCAAAGGCCGAAGTAGCCTGCAAATGCGGCATGCCCATATCGGCGTCTGACCGGAGCTGTTTGAGGTACGAACTCTGCATGCGGCGAAACATTGAGGAGACCTCCTGAATTTTTTGTGCTAGGGCAATCCGAATGTTGCCGGCCATTCGCTTGAGGTCATCACTCTCGTGCACAACCATCCCTTCAAACTGTTTGGCTATTGCTTGGCACTTGTGGAGGCTTTGGGTGATGTGAACTGTGAGCCGGTCAATCTCGCGTTCTTGGGCAGTGCGATCGTCAAACCCCGGCAAGGCATTTTTCTTGTGTAGTTGGGCAAGCTGGGCCATCTCGCCCCTGATTTGCGCAAGCGCCTCGTCCACCTTGGACGACACGTCGAGCCATGACGGCGGCAGCTCGGTCATCTCGATGGCGCCAAACCCGTCCTCATGTATCAATGGCTCGGCTGTTGAGGTCGGAACATACGGGGTATGTGTGTAAGACTGCCTAAAGGATACAAACAGGTTGGTTCTGTCCCGGAACATGGCTGACAAGTCGGTGGTGCTCCCACGCTGGTCGGCTGGGTCAGGCTGGACGGCCGGGTGATATAGGGAAATGGGATGCAAATGCTAGCAATAAATATTTTAGGACGAAAAGTGCAGTCAAACCCCTTTACTACCTCTGAGGCGAGCTCGAGTTGCAAAAAGAGGCTTTGAGAGGAGTCGAGCACATGTTGCCCTTGGTATGGGGCCTCTCGACCGGAAACTCGTGGAACAAAGTCAAAGGGCTCATATGGGGCGAGAACATCCCATTGGGCAAATCAGGCGCATCGTGCAGTGTCAACGAGAACTGCTTCCGTTGAGTGGAGGTCGGTCTCGACTGACCCTCAAGTGAGAGTGGGGCCAATTGCTGAAGGTTGAGGTTAAGGTTCTTGGCGGGCACAGGCATTTTTAGCAGAGCAGTTTGTGAAAAACATCTGGGCCTAGCTGTGATTTTTATATTCGCGCATTCGCTCAACCGCTGCAGGCACGGGTGGGGAGAGGGCTGCAGGTCAATGCTGGGCTGGGTGGAAAATCCTCGACGGATGTGAGCACGAATTGGTCTACAAGGGTTGAAAAAAAGTTGCGAGTAGATTTACAATAAAAATTTGGGGACAACATCTTGGAACGGCCCGCAACTTTTGTGGGCTTGCAGGGGTCTGTGCATGCATGCATATATGCATGCGTCTCAAATTAGCCTAAGCAACCCGGGGCATGGAGGCCCGCTTGCGAAAGGTGGGCAGGTGGCGTTTGGTTGCTATTTAATACCGCGACGCAATGAATTGGCTCTCCAGCTCTTAGACAGAGGCTGGGACACATTTGGACCGCCAAACCCGGCCCTGAGCCCCTTGTCCCGTGCGGCTTTTTGCCTCGAGAGTAATTACGTGCTCCTCGTTTGTTTCAAAGCTGGCATGGGTTGAGGAATGTTGATGCGTGGAATCTCATCGCGGACCTGGTTCCCCTGGAGCCGGTGTGCCGAGTGCCGGTCCCTGCAGGAGGGCGATCTGGAGGGCGATCCGAGGGAGAGAATGTGTGAAAGAGTGAGGATCTATAAATTACTTAAACAAAAATGCTATTGCACCAATTGCGGACCTTGTCAAATGCTGCGCGCCCGCGCCCAGCGTTAAACTCCTTGTACCCTGCCGAAGAGTCGGGCTGGGTCGTGTGATGCGGGTTGGCAAGGCTCATCCACGACTTTTGATGCTTGGGGATACGTAGCAAACTCTTTTTGCTCGGCAGGATCGGGCTGTGCCAGCGCGGCGGCGGCTGCGTGGTCGGTGGCAGCAGGGGGGTAGGCGGCGTGTTTGTGCGTAGGGATGGGGTCCCGCTCGAGTAGATTACAAGCACCTGGGCCTGCGACGAGTGGATGCTGACGCTCTGGGCCTGTGCATGAGTGATGGCGCGTACCTGATTGTGGCTGCGGGCGTGGCTCAGAGTCGAGTCGTCCAGTGAGGACTCGGTGTGGTTGGGGTGGTCAAACAGGTGATCAACCGACTTGAAATCTTGGAGCGAGCGCAGCGCCGTTGTCTGCTCAGGCATTTTTGCTGTTCCCAAGGTCTTGAGCAGCGACTGGACCACCTTGTTGTCGCTCTCGCTCTGCATACACCGCGTCATCTCGGCCCTCATATCGTCGAGAAATTGTTGGTTATGGGCCTTGACCGAGCGTGTCACGAGCGAGTGAAACATTTTGCAGTGCATGAGGCGGAAATCAACCATATAGTCCTCGTCATAATTGAGGGTAGTCGACCGCAGCAGCACCACCTTGCACACCAGGTCTGCGCACAGCGGCACGCGGGCCAAAATGGTGTGTAAAACATTGAACGAGTATTTGATGACTGCGGTCTGATGCGATTCCTGCACAATCTCGGTCAAAATGTCCCAGACGCTCTCGACGAAATCCTTGTAAAAGCAGGGAGTTTTGCGGTACTGCACAATTGTGCTCGACAAGAATACACACATCTCGGTAAAGTAGGTGGCTTGCGCGGCATTTAGAGGAGTCTCAGGGGTGGCATCAAGGGCAAACATGAGGATGGGCTCTACAAACACCAAAATCCACGAGCAAGCCAAAGGGTCGCGAATGAATTGAGGGCGCGGCACGGGCCCAAACATATCGAGAGCGCGCGCAATGGCGCTCACATGATCGCACACCCAAAAGTAGTACTCCTTTTGATTTTTTTTGCACGCGCGCAGAGCAGGCGGGAACTTGCGATTTACGGCCAACAGAGTAGTGCGAAACTGCGAGTGGGGCAATTCGTCCAAATACAGGCTTAGGCGGTCGATAGCGCCGTTTGTCTGGCGCTGCAAATGGCCCAATTCTGTGGTGGTGGGCATGTGATGAGGCAGAGTTGGTACAACAGTAAATTTACATAGTGATGTGGGCGCGAGAGATTTGTGTGGGTTTAGTGCAATTGAGGGTGGGTAAGAGTAAAAAACAATCCACAAAGCTAGTTCAGTGCGCTTAGAACCATGGCGTCTTTTTTTAGTTGCGGCGTAAAGCAGCACCGGGCGGGCTTGGTTCCTGGGACCTGCATGTGCTGCATCACATTCCAATGCACCCATCCCTGCTACGGCGCCACAGGCCAAGCAAAGCCACGTGGGGTGGCAATGTAGTACAGGGCT
Source organism: Wickerhamiella azyma (assembly GCA_022577855.1). NCBI lineage: Eukaryota > Fungi > Ascomycota > Dipodascomycetes > Dipodascales > Trichomonascaceae > Wickerhamiella > Wickerhamiella azyma. Next base: position 82,867 of record JAKISA010000004.1, read on the forward strand.
TGGCATACTCTTCACGCAGCAGGTGCGGCCTGGATCCACAAAACATTGTTGCAGCGAATCAGGAGCTCACCAAGTGTACCCTTGAGCTCGTCGCCAACAAACTCCTGGGCGTTGTCGAGCTGGACGTTCATAAACGAGTCGATACTCACGAGATCGCCTCTGTACTCCGTATTATTCCATTTAAGCCTTACAATCACCTGTTTGCCAGTAACATTTTGCAAAAATGGCTTTGGGTTGACCATCGATTACAAAGCGCTCGTCCCCAAAGCTTTGGCAAGCTCAATCTCTATGCAACAGCGCAGCGCCCTTTTGTCAGCGCACCTAACCTCGAATGGACTTTGAGGACAACAACCCATTGTGCGCCGAAAGCAGCTCCATCCCGGCCAATTCGCCGCCTCCTGAGCCCAGTTCGCGAATTGAAATCGTGGATGCTGGCAAGCACCGCGAAGGCACGCAGCGCGGCCACATTACTTATTCGATCCGTATTCCTGACGGAACCACGATTCGCCGCCGGTACAGCGAGTTTGAGAGCCTAAGGCGTATGCTGCGGAGGCTATTTCCCACCCTGATTGTGCCGCCCATCCCGGAAAAGCACAGCATTACCGCCTACGCCGCGAGCCCCACCCACGCCCACGAGGACGCCCGCGTTATTGACCACCGCCGCCGCATGCTGGGCCAGTTCCTAAATAGGTGCACATCTTACCCTCAGATCCGCGACTCGTTTGTGTTCCAGCGGTTCCTCGACCCCAACAGCGCGTGGGCTGAGGTGCTTGCCTCTGAGCGGCTTGCGCGCGTTCCCAAGTCGCCTTTGCAGGCTCCGCCGCTCGACCCCAGCGAGGCTGAGCTCGCGCACGCGTACCTTCCCATTCCCCCCAGCGGTGCGCGCGTTAAGGCTCATGCAGACCTTGAGTTTACTGAAGCAGAAGTACACGCCAAAGAGTTTGAGCATGGGATCGGCGGCGGCCTTGAGAAGGCTGTGCGGCGTATGATTGCCCGGTACACCAGTTTGGCGAGCGATTCGGCCGATCTCGGTGGCCAGTTTAATGCGTTCAGTCTCGAGAGCGCAAACTCGGTTGCTCCTGCCGTCGAGAAGGTCGGCCAAGCGGTGGATACCGGCTACCTCAGCACCGACACGCTTGTCGAAGGGCTAAACATCAAGCTGAGCGAGCCCCTGGCCGAGAGTGCCCAGCTGGCAGCCACGGCTAGAGCTGTGCTCAAGTACCGCCGCTACCGCGCAGTTCAAGTCGAAATGGCCACCGATGCGCTCAACTCGCGCCGCAAGACGCTCGAGTCGCTCGAGCGCGCCCAAACAGAGGCTAGGCGTATCAACGACTACCTCCACACCGACGAGCGGATCGCCAAGGCCATGGGCGAAGACCACGACCAGGCCGATGTGGAGTCAATTTCCGAGGCCGAGTCGGAGCCTTTGAGCTCCAGTGGCCTGCTTGCAGCCGGCCAGGGCCTGGTACCTTCGACTTCGCAGGGCTCGGCGTCCCGTACCCCCGTTGCGTCTGCGCCCGAAGAGCTGCGGCCGACCGGCACCGTGACGCACTCCAAGCGTTTGCGCCTTCCTGGCCTAAGTACAATCAATCACGCCATCTCGGGGATGATGGACGCCGACCCAGAGAATGCCCGCCGCAACAATATCTCGCGGACCCAGCTGCAAATCAAGAACCTCGAGGCAGCGCTCGAGATTGCCAAGCGCGATTCCGAAGTGGCTGACGAGGCCGTGCGCGAGGAGCTGGCCCGCTACAATAAGGTTAAGGAGCAGGACCTTGTGCAAATCAGCCGCGCGTTTGTGCGGTGCCAGATTGAATGGGCAGAGAAGAACCTTGCCGCCTGGCAGGAAGCCAAGCAGGCGATCAACCAGTGATTATTTATGAACGCAGAGCCGTAGTTATTTAAGTTTTAGTGAGGTGGGGGGTGCCCAGGGGGCAAGGATGCTGGGGTGAGCAAGCTCCCCAGGGCTCCCTGGCGAACGAGTTGATGGTCGTTTCAGGGCAAAATTTTCCCAGCTACCGTCGTTTTCTGAAATCGCATGTATCCAAGACTGTCAGAGTTGTGCACCTCGGAATGCTCGAACGCCGTGTATGCCAGTGAGTGGCCCAATGGGTGCCCACAACAACTCCTGGCACGCTTAACCACATAGTCCACCAAAACTCTGCAAAATCCACCATTCCCCCTCCCATGCCCTAGCAACTACCGGCTGCGGATCCAAATGTAGCCATATGCACCTCACAAGCACAGAACACGCACTTTAGGCGCAAGTCACGTTTCAGATCAGTTTGAGCGTTTTTAGCTAAATAAAGTAAAAATTCAATAACGGGATTTTTGCTTGGCACTGCAAGGTGCCTCTTCACCTTTCTTTCCTTCGGATTTTCTTACATTTTCGTATGCACAGACCCCCACTCAGTTGCCGGGCAACAGATAAGTACGCGGATTCGGTACGGCATAAGGATGCATACACCATGCCGCTTGCCCATGAAAATGAACCAAACCGTTTGAGTTAGCGAGCTGTCAAATCTCGTGCTCTTGTCTTTGGGCCAACCTTCTTTTCTCCCATTGGAAGGGGGCTTTGAAGGCGCAAAAGCCGCACACCGAGCCGCACAAAGAATCTTTCGGCTGCATGGAAAAGTGCAAGGTGGTTTTGGCACTTTTTTGGGTGAAATCCAGCTTTTGAGGTCACAAATCAGTTACAATGCACCAAAATTAAACAGAACTGTTTCTTTCAATGCTCTCAGCGCTGCCCAAGGGCTACCCACATCCTGAGCACATGGTTGGGTAAATGCCGCATGTACCGAAAAATTGGAGACCAAGGCCAAAATGAAGGCTACCAGTATAGGCTATTTATTTCCTCGCCCTTGATGAAAATGGTGGGCGACTTGCGTATTCTTGCTCGGCGAATTCGACAGCCGCCTCCCCTGTGCATTGATAACGTGTGCATCATTCCGTGCATTTGCATATGTGTAAGGCCAAGCGAGAGCCTACAAGATCGTCTCCTTAAAGGACAATTAACTTTTGTCAAAAATTCCAGGCAGATCATTGTGGTTCTAGTGCGGTTCCTGTGGGTCACGCACTCGTTTCCCACAAATGGTTACGCTTTGATACATGTCTTGGCATTAGCTCCCAATGCGGCCCTCCGTATTCGCTAAATAAGGCCTTACCAATGCATTTCAGCGTGCATTCAGTTCGAGGGCACTCACATTAGGGCCTCTGAGCAGGCCCTGGTCCACTTGCCCACCCGTTGTGGCAGCCATAATCCCCCGCAACCGCATTTTCCTTGATTTATAGCGTTAAATGGGCATGCAGTGACTCTCGCTAAATATCTCTCGTTGTAAAAATATGCTTGAGCCTTTGCATAAAGATGCATATGCAGGGTACGGCGGTCTTAGTTTAAATATATGCCAAGCGACGTTCACGCGTGCACCATTATCACACGCAAGAATGAACTTGGCACCACTAGAGATTGATCGCACATACGCTCCTTTGGTGGACATCACGCCAAGCAGGTTATTCTTTACTGACCCATTCGCCAAAAATGACCTGCAGTACTCATCGGAGCTGTTTGGCCGGAATGAGTTTCAGCCAGACCAAGGCATGTACTTGCCACCACCCGAGATTTATTCCACATACCCCCAGCCTCAGTATGAGTATGAGTACGACACGCCCGCCATGCCCGCCATGCCCATGGAGATGGGGCTACCCACCTCGATTGACTTTTGGCCCGAGCAGTTGGCTGCTCAGGAGGGGCCCAGCAGGCCTGAGCGCTTAAGCGAGGACATATTAAGCCCAGAGGCCCTGGAGCTAGCCCAGTTTGAGCAGGAGATGGACGCACGCAACCTGCCCGCCCCGACCAAGTTTATGCGCGAATGGCTCACAGTGCCCAAGTTGCGCAACCAATCATACTGGAATCGCGGAAGCAACACAAAATGTGCCTTATCGGGTTGCAAGTTGAGCCACCAAACCAATCTCGAGCTGCAGGCACACATTCATACCCACACCGACAACCAAAACAAGAGCCTGGCGCTTCGCTACCACTTTTGCCCCCACGAGAACTGTCTCCACCACTTGGTGGGGTTCAAGACTCAGTGCAATTTGGACCGGCACATGCGCACCGCCCACACCAAGCGCAGTGCTACCAAGTGCGAGTGGTGTCTCAAGAGCTTCAACCGTAAAGATTCGGTAGTGCGCCACCAGCTCCTCAAGCATTGCAAGAACCAGCAGCAGCCCAAGAAGACTCTACGCAAGGGTTTGCGCAGCTCATCAGCATAATTCTTCTTTAACGATATAAAATAATTTCATGATAGCAGCTGGTATGGCGAGTCTGGACCGGTCTGGACTTGGCGGGTGGGGTCGGTAAGAATTGGGCAGAGACACGCCCATGGGTCCACTCCCTCAGAGCCTCACATTTACCAACCAGCAGTATATACATTCATTCATTAAGCAGCTCCTCAATATCGGAGCGCAGCTCCAATGGGGTCTTTGCACTGCTGTACCTGTTCACAACGTTGCCCTTGCGATCTATTAGAAACTTTTCAAAATTCCATTTGATGCCCTTGAACCCAAATTTCCCGGGCTTTTCATTCTTGAGGTACTCGAAAAGCGGCTCTGATCCACCACCGTTTACAATAGTTTTGCGCAGCACAGGAAAGGTAACGCCGTACTTGAGGCGGCAAAATTCAACAATTTGCGCGTCGGAGCCCGGCTCTTGCCACCCAAACTGGTTACAGGGGAATGCCAATATAGTAAACCCACGTGGTGCAAACTCCTTGTAGAGCTGCTCAAACTCCTCGTACTGCCACACCAGGCCGCATTTACTGGCCACATTCACGACCAAAAACACCGTTCCCTCGAGTTTAGACATGTCAAACGGCTCGCCTGAGCTGTCGAGCGGCCTAAACTCGTATACAGACATTAAAGCAAAGATTACTACTAGCCTAGTCTAGTCTAGTCTAGTCTAGTCTAGAACTAGGAGGATGTGGGGTCGACAGAGCAAACCAGGCCTTGGGGGTCCTCCTCGAGGGCAAGCCAGCTAACATTGGGCAATTTTTGAAGAGCAGAGAGAGCACCTTCAAGTTTGGCAGTCTCGACCAGGACGCAAACGGCGTCATGGCCACCAGCGCCAGGAACGACTCCTCCCAGGACACCCTCAATTTGCGTGCACGCATCGAGCAGCTGTGTTTGCTCAATTGGTTCAATAGGCACTCCAGTGGCCTTGGTCATGGTCTGCAGGTGGCTGCGTACGGCGCTAAACGCACTAGGGACATCCTCAAGGGAACCACTCTCAATGGCACGTGCAAGGCCTAGATTAGCCTTGTTGAGCTCAGACCATAGCTGCTCAGCTTCGGCAGGGCTGTCCTTGCGCCATTGGAGCACAGTGCGCACCATTGATGGGGTCTCTGAACCGGCCTTGACGTCGCCCAGCAACACCTTTATTGACCCGGGCAGCTTGACAGGCTCGACCTTTTGGTCCCAGCGAGCCTCAAAATCGGGGTGCGTGCTCAGCAAGTCCCCAGAAAAGCGCGAATAATTGATGGACCCATAGACAGCAGTAGCCACATCAAAGCCCGAGCCGGTCTTACCCTGGGCCAGCGAGTGCGCAACTTGGCTCAAATTGTGCACAAGGTTGAGCTCATCGGTCGAAAGTGGGCCCTGGCCGCCGGTTTGGGCCCGTACGAGGGCGCCCACCACTGCCACCGTCAAAGCGGCTGAGGAGCCTAAACCGGTCTTGGGGACCTGGGAAATGGGTTTTTTGTGCATTGTAAATTGCGCTGTAGTGCCCTCGGGCTGAGAATGAAACCCGTTATCGCTCCAAATGGTGATGTGGGCACCCTTGGGGTTGGGCCAAGCCTGGCCAACCACGCTGGCAACAGCGGCCAAAAATGGATTGGCGCTAGCACTGTGGTCTTTGCCGTCAAAGCCATAGTGCCACTTTTGGCCGAATTGCGGGCTCTCGACCACGAGACCCTCCACCTGCTCAGCGCCTAGGACCGCGTGAACGCGCGCGCTCAGGGCCACACTAAATGCAGTAAATTCGGGAAATAGCACCAAGTAACCGCCGGCGACCAGCGCCTTTCCTGGCGCGCTGTATGCGTTCATAGTAAGCGTCATTATGGTCGAAAAGCGGGACGAGACTTTTGAGGGTTGCCCCGTTAAGCACGACCGGCCGAAAACGTCCGAACCTGAACAAACGTGCCCCGTGGACCACACTAAATGGCCCACCCTAAATGGGGGAGAGGGCCAGCCGCCGCTGCCCGGGATCCCCGATGTCTTGACCCCCGAGCGCGAAGTGTCGACAATCCCGCGCGCAGACGGCAAGGGAAACTGGATCTACCCCTCGCAGCAACAATTCTACTCGGCTATGGTGCGCAAGAGCCAGAACCCCGAGGCTCGCGATATGTCTACTGTTATTCCTATTCACAATGCCGTCAACGAGAAGGCCTGGTCGCAAATTCTGGCTTGGGAGAAGGGTTATGGCGCCGAGAAGTGCGGTGGACCCAAACTCGTGCGGTTTGAAGGTGATTCAAAGAAGATTACCCCCAAGGCCAGGTGGGGTATGTTGTGGGGTAATGCCAAGCCGTTTGACCGTCACGACTGGGTCGTTGACCGGTGTGGCCAACAAATCGAGTATGTGATTGATTTTTACGGCGGCAAGCCCGACCCTCAATTCCCGGAGCGGCCTAGCTTTTATCTTGATGCCAGGCCCAAGTTGAACTCGTGGGAGGGCGTCAAAATGAGATTCTTTGGAATTTTTTAGGAGGTGTGCCGTGGAGGGGCCGCTGACCCTTTGAATAGCCCTTGGTAGCCCCTGCCACCACCGAGCCGCACCAGTTGGGTCCGGTTGTAATGTACATAGGGACAACTCGTCCAAAACTTGCACCTAGTCCGAGTTTTCCCACTCGCAATCGGGATTGCTGAAGAGGTACTCATAACTATCAAACAAATGCTCGGGGCGAGTCACGTCCACACGGCTCGTGTTGATGGGCACAGAATCGGCAGAAAGCAGCCGCCACAGGTTGCTATCAGGCCTGCGAAACGCGTTGCGACGCTGCAGTGCAGTAAACTTGACGGTTTTGGGTTTAGCCGGCTTGTTTGGCCTGTGCAACGGTTTCTTCAAGGGGATACCCATGTGGTTGTGTGACAGATGGATTCAGAGGCGGGTGCATTGCGCAGGGGTAAGTGGGGTGAGATCTACTTAAGAATAGATCTTTGTACAAAACAGGCTTGGTGCGCAGGCTTGGTGCTCCCAGCACAAACACACCACTTGCTCTACCTTAAAGACAATCTAGACATGGACTATATACACTAGCGCTGCTGCATGAACTGTTGGCCCATCTGCTGCATGTTTTCACCAATCTTGGTGTTGACCTCAAAGTATTTCGAGACGCAACGGTCAATGCACAGGCCCTCCTTGCTGCTGATGTTGGAGTCGTAGTAGCGGGTGTCGAGGCACTTTTTGTGGCAGCTCTCAATCAAGCGGTTGAACATATCGCTGATCATATCGAGTTCGGCCTCAGCCTCCTGGATCTTAACGGCGTTTGCGGTCTCATTGGGCTTGGAGCCCAGTCCGAACATTGACATTTTTTCAAGATGACAAAGTGGGACCCTTGGGTATATACCCCGAGGATGCGCACGCTGAGGGTTCTGCGTACCCCACACACGGGTAGTTGCGAGCAATTCAGACATTAATTTATTTAACCTCATTGGCACATCCGCGCACCAATTCAGCCTATATTTAGATGCATGTCGCGGCTCTGTCTTGTCAGCATGATTCCCCTGCTTCTGGCCAGCGCGGCGCTTGTGCTTGGCTCGACTCCTCTCACACTTGAGCGTCCGTGGAATTTGGACGCGTGGAAAGCAGACGGTGACTACCAAGCAGGCAATGACGTTTTCCGCCTCGGTACAAAGAAGGGTACTGCTTCGAGCGTCTGGACTCCCACCAAAGTCCCCTGGGATGAGTGGACGTTTGAGATTGCAATGCGCACATTTGCCGGTAAAGAAGACCCTGGTCACTCTGGTCTCGCATTCTTTCACACCAGCGAGATCCTCGGGCTCGGAGCGTTGCACGGCGCCGACGCTTCATACGATGGTCTTGCCATCACTGTAGACTCAATGGGATGGGATGAACACGACAAGTACAATGAGGGTGAAGATCTGGGAGCCGTGCGTGGCCACCTGAATGATGGTACCGGCTCGTTTTCGAGCCACCCTGCTGCTGAGGCGTTTAGCCTGTGCCGCATGCCTTATCGCAAGACCAGCGAGCCCATTACGGTCAAGATTGGTTACGGTAAAGGCGTTTTCGCCGTCGAGGTCAACAACCAGCGCTGCTTCACCTCAGATATGCTCGTGCTGCCCCAGGGATACTTTGGCGTGTCTGCCTCGACTGGCTTGAGCGGTGACACGTTTGCGATCGATTCCATGCGCGTCACCGAGGGCTTGGATGCCTCGCTCGAGAAGTTGTTTGATCCTAGCCAGCTCGAGGGCGGTAGCTCGGCTCCTGTCCCCAAGAAGGGTACCTCTGTTTCCTACAACAAGGAGGACTCTGTTGCCCCCAAACAGCCTTCGAGTGGCGGCACCGAGCAGACTTTGAGTGTGCGCGACCTTGACAAGCTCGCCGAGGTGGTGTACGGCCTTGAATCGCATCTCAACCACATCCAGTCCAGCGTAGACATTAACCAAAACAAGATTGATTCGCTGGCCGTTGCGAGCGGAAACTCGGACGCTAGCGGCCTGATTGAAAAATTGCTCGAGCGCGTTGGCCGCCTCGAGTCGTCGTTGGACCGCATCACATCGTCCTTGGACCAGCAGGCTGGGCAGTCCAAAGCGCACGCCGAGGGCATCCAATCGCTGCAACAAAAGGTCGACAAGCTGCCTGCACACACATCCGAGGCAAGCAAGGTTGCCGCGTCTTCCTCGAGCCCGTCGCTGATGGGCCCCTGCGTTGTGCTCTTGGTGGGCCAGGGGTTGCTTTATGTGGGCTACCAAGCGTGGGCTGGGCGCCGCGAAAAGCACCAAAAATTGCTGTAAAAAGTCTAACTCTAGTTACAGTTTATCTAATTCCCTCGTAGGTCTTTGCCCCGTAGGGTTACGTTTGGGTTTGGCGGGGGGGGTTGTGTTTCAGAATTGTGTGGGGACACATGCGTGCATATGCATATTTATATAAAAGGCCCGCTACTGCGGACGCGTTGTGTCTTGCTACCCCCACCAAACCAAATGACCTACTCAATTGGGGTAAACCAGTTACGGCTATTGCACCAAAGCTATGGCAACTTGTGGATCCAGCGCCAAATGCAGGACGAACAGGGCAGTGACACGCAGCTGCAGACGGCCCTATATTTATACGAGCGCAACGACAAGGACGCGGCATTCAAATGGATGGAGAAGAGCGCATTACAGGATAATCCCGAGGCCCAATTCAACTTGGCCCTGTTTCACCTTCAAGGGGTCGGGACCCCCGCGAGCTCGACCGAGGCCCAGAAATGGCTTTGCAAGGCCCGCAAGTTGGGAAGTGTGGAGGCAAGGCGCGCCGAGCAAAGTCTGTCCGTGTATGGGATCTCTGCCCCCCGCAACTGGGTGCTGCGCAGGACGTCGCAAATCAAGGTTGATACCGAGGAACTCGAGCAGGTTGCCGCGAAGGACGGGCTCGACAATTACGATTTCAAGTTTTTCTACGGGCTGGGACTCATGATCAAGAGTTTGGCGGCGGGAATCAAGGGCCAGCCTAGCCAGTTTCTCGTGGCGGCCGGCGACCAGGGCCATGTCGACTCACTTTTTGTAATGGGCTGGTGGCACCATTTCATCCTCAAGGACGTCAAGACTGCTCTCACTTACTACAAACGGGCTGGGGCCGCTGCCCCCGACGACGAACTGCCTTATGTTCAGTACAATCTGGGTTTGGCGTACTTTGACCTGGAAAAGCCCAGCTACTATTCTGGCGTGATGAGCAGCTGCGCCAATTTCCATGATTACGGCCCGGCAAAGCTGCACCTTGGCCTCGAGCTGGTCGAAGGTACCAAAATCGACCAAAACATTCAGGCCGGCATGCTGCTGGTGTACTCTGCCGCGGGCCAAGATCTGCCCGATGCCGCCATGGCGCTTGCCCAAATGCACAAGAGCGGCAAATACATCAAGCTGAGCATGCAAAATGCTATTTATTGGCTTGAAAAAGCCGCGCGGCTCGGGCGCCGCGACGCGCTCTACTCGCTCAGCGTTATCCACGACCCGTCGACCGAAAAGGGTCTTTCTCTACTTGCACAAGCTGCAAAGGCCGGAGTTGTGCTAGCGCAAAACGATTATGGAACAATGCTGGCCAAACAGGGCGACTTTAGGGCTGCTGAGCGGTGGTTCAAGCTGGCGGCTTCCAAGGGCGATAAGACGGCCGAGAAGAATATCAAGTTGTTGAGGCAGAGTTTGAATGACCGGCAGCTGCCGCATGCCCCTATTGCGGGCCTGGCTGTTGCGTAGGTGAGGCCGAGGTGCCTAGTCGGCCCTTGGCGCGGCGGTGTGATCTACTGCGGTGTGATGCACGCCCCTTGCCGCCCCGGCAGGCAGGCACGTGGATGCTAGGTATGCAATAGCTATAAATTATTAACGCCTTGCGGCAATGCGGTGTAGATGTAGGTCTGAGGTTGCCTTTGAGCGGCCTGGCCTAGGCTGTAGGCTCAACAACACGACGCGAGTCGCGGCCAAGAGGCGGCACGCCCGAACCAGAACCCTTGGAAGTATTTGGACGCACAACCAGCGGACTAGCCAACCCCTTGGACATCATAAGATCGGTGGAACGTTCCTGGGTCGGGTTAAAGTACTCATCCTCGATGGGGTACAACAGCACTGTTTGGCCCTTGACGGTAAGAATGGTGTTTGACGGAATGGCAATCCAATCTGAACGTTCAAAGGTGAGCGGCTCAGATGCAATCATGACCGTGGAATTGATGCGGTAGCAGCGCTCCATCTTGTACTGCCCGGGCTCGTACTCGTAGAAGCGGGTGCCGGTGGAATAGTAAAGCGAGGCGGCCTCGTCAGTGCGCGAGGTAACATAGCGCGAAACAACAACAGTGGTGCCATCGGTCACAGCAAAGTTGAGTAGCGACGGCTCGACCGGTTCATTGGATTGAGCGGCCACTTCCTTGACCCAGTTTTTAATGCGTTCCACGGTCTGGCGAAGAGCTTCGGTCAAAGTTTTGGAGCAAAACTTGCCCTCAGGATCACGCGGGTCCACGCCCATCTTTTGCAAAGTATCCAAAAACACCGCAAAGCACATCTCGCTATCGGTAGAGCCCTGGACAAAAAAGAAAAACTCCTCGTCGATCTCGTCGCACATGCGGCGCTTGACCTTGTGGAAGAGGGAAACACCGCCATTGTGCATAAACATCAAAGTGTGGAACACGTACGGGTGGCAATTTGTCTCAGCAAGCACACCGGCGGTGCTGGCGCGGACATGGGCAAACACGAGCTTGGACTTGGTCTTGGCGGCGAGGCGAGCCAAATTAATATTATTCCATGCGGGAGTGGTTGCACAGTAGACACAGGGACTCTTTTCCTCATCGCCTTCCATGTCTGAAGGGTAGTATCCGACCCCAAACCCATCGCCGTTCATGGGGCGCCGCATATCGATGCGCAGCCGGCTATCAAAACTTTGGTTGATGATTGAATGAGCAGGCCGGGTGAGCAGGTGCTCGAGCCGAATCTGCTCGGTGGACTTGTAGATCATGAATCTGCACATTAGTGATAGTGTGATGCCAAGCTGTGGTGGTGTATGTGTGAATATGGGTGGTGTTTTGGGGGGATGATTTTTCTTTACATGGTAACAATAGTTGATTTTTATAGAACTGCTTGTAATATTCAGAGAGAGATAAAGTTTGGCCCAATATGCCCAACATGCCCGTAGAGTCATGCAAGCCAGGGTCAGCCTCGGCCAGCCGCAGTCATGCGAGCATGCAGACGAGCATGCAGCCATACGAGCCTCGCAGAGTTGAAACTAACTTATACATTACACTACGCTCAATAATCTACAAACCCTTGGCGTACTTGCCCGACTCCAAAAAGGCTTTGATGATGGCCACAATTTTCTCGAGCGCAGCAAGCCACTCGCCCAACTGCTCCTCAACCTTGCTAAGGGGCTCGCCAAGCTTCTCGTAAAACACCTTGCGGTAGGGGCACGCGTTCATGGCCACCTTGAAAACAGGACGGATCAGCATGCTGTGGTGCTTGCTGAGGGTCTCGCTGTAGGCCTTGGTAAAACTGTCAACAAGTTCCTGGTCCTTGTTGGTGAGCGACTTGCGCATGGCAACAGCAGTAAATTCGAGGCCACGCGTCAACCAAAGGAGGCCTTGAGTGGCATCCTTCTTCTTGGCCTGGACCTCGCTAAGGACAATCTTTTGCAAGGTGGCGCCAGCCTCGGGGTCGCTTAGCTGTTTGGTGCGGATTTTCTTGATGTTTCCGGTCATGTCGCTTTGGACCATGCCAAAGGTGGTCGACTCGAGCACGTCAAACAGCTTGACGAGGCTCTCAGCAGCCTCCAAGAACTCGGTGGTGGCGATCTCGTCGTTAACAACAGGCACATCAGTAAAATTGCGGCCAATGGTATCAAAGTAGGTCATGGTGGTAGTTGTTGATATCTGGCAAGTCCGCTCACTAAGCCCCTTTATACCCAAAACTACCCAGCCAACTCCCCTGCTGATGAGCCTCAAACGCGCCACCTCTGGCGTGCTCGCCGCACTACGAGCGCGGTCAGCTAGTCGAGGCCAGTCGTGCCTCGATATGTCGCACCCGGCGCGGATGTTCCCCGAAGCACGCAAAATGAAGCGCCAAGTCATTTTGCATATTGGACCCACAAACTCGGGCAAATCGTATACCGCGCTGCAAGCTTTCAAGAATGCACATAGTGGCTACTATGCAGGACCACTTCGAATGCTGGCACGAGAAGTATTTGACCGCATGACGCTCGAAAAGGTGCCCTGTAACCTTGTGACCGGCGACGAGTGTATCCGCAACTCACGGCCCGATGGGTCGCCGGCGCTCCTAAGTTCGGGAACAGTGGAGATGGTGGATTTGCGCAACGAAATGGAGGTGGCTATCCTCGACGAAATCCAAATGATTTCGGACCCCGAGCGCGGGTTTGCATGGTCCAAAGCGTTTCTAGGCGTCCGGGCACACCAAATCCATTTGTGTGGCGACCCCAATAGCGAGGAAATCATCCGCAAACTTGTGGCCCAAACCGGAGACACGCTGGAAATCAAGCGGTATGAGCGTCTCAGCCCGCTGGGAATCGAGACTGAAAAGATCACAAAACACAACCTCCTTGACAAGCTGCAGCCGGGCGACTGTATTGTGTGCTTTAGTGCTCGCAAGGTCAAGACTCTAAGGGACGATATTGTCAAGCGCGGCAAGCGCTGTGCCGTCATTTATGGGTCCCTTCCTCCTGAGACCCGTGCCACCCAGGCCCAGCTGTTTAATGACCCTAGCAGCGGCGTCGACTACCTTGTTGCGAGCGACGCAGTGGGCATGGGCCTTAATTTGGCCATTCGTCGCGTCATTATGTACGAAATGGAAAAGTTTGACGGTAAAGAGGTGGTGCCTCTCTCGGTCGCCCAAACCAAACAGATTGCAGGCCGTGCGGGCCGGTTTAAGACTGCATCCAACCTTGATGTTGGCTCCGAAGGCGAGGGTGGTTTGGTGACTGCCCTGACTCCCTGCAACACCCGCATTATCGCCAAGGCCCTTAAACGCAAATCGCCCACCATCCAGCGTGCGCGCCTCGACCCGCCTCGCAGTGCCATTTGCTCGTTTGTGCTTGACTATGACGACAGCTTCACCGAGACTCTTAAGCGAGCCTTTGACTACCTCAAGCTCAGCGAAAACTATCAAAAGCCTGAGAATGAAAACGTCTATGACGTGACGACCCTGATTGACCACGTGCAGGGCCTCACTCTTGACGATCGCATCGTGCTGGGGAATGCCCCAGTGCGCGGTACGCCCATGGTGCAGCGTGCGTTCCGCGACTATTGCGTGGTTATTGGCAACCGCATGTCCATGTCCATAATCCAGATTCTGGGCCGCGAGCTCGCAGAGCTGGACAGGCCCGGCACCGAGATTCAGCGGCTCGAGGATTTCCACAAGTGCATCACCCTCTACCAATGGATGGCCTTGAGGTACCCGTGCAATTTGTTGGACCCTGAGACGGCGGCCGACCTCAAGGTGCTGTGCGAGGACCAAATCAATAAACGGCTCGAGTCGAAGCGGCTGTTGAGCAAGACCAATTCGAGCAAGCCTTTCAAGCCATTCAAGCTCAACCCCCGTGGGAACCCCCATGGGAAACCCTTTGGCAAGCCTAGCCACGGCAAACCCCACTTTAAACGCCAAAGAAACGCATAATGTACATAGCTCATAGAGTATTTATTCACTTTTCCTCCTCGGCAAGGATCTTTTTTGCGGTGTCCACCACCTCCTCGACCGTCTCATCAAGGCCCTTGGGAACCACCACCAACGCGGTTTTTTCTGAGGGGTGGGGCCGCTCAAGAGTTGCAAGCTGTGATTTAAGCATATCCACCTTGAAAAAGTGGCCCTTGCGCGTCTCCAATCTGCGCACAAGCTCCTCGTCGGTGGGCACCAATAGCACCACGCAACTGTGTGGCAGCTGGTTTACTAGGAGGTCGCGGTACGACTTTTTGAGCGCACTGCACGCAATCACGCAATTATTGAGCTCCTTGCCCTTGTCGGCGATTGTCTGGAGCCATCCCCACCGGTCGTCGTCGGTCAGAGGAATGCCATTGGACATTTTCTCGACATTGGCTGCGGGGTGTAGAGCATCGCCCTCAACAAACTCGAGGCCAAGCTTTTTGGCCACGCCCTGGCCAACTGTGCTCTTGCCGCACCCAGAGGGTCCACCAACAATGACAATCATAACGGATGGTTGATGACTGCGGGGTGCATGCGCAATGCGCATCCCGGAGAAACGGAAAAACTCAGATTTGACCGGCATGATCAAAACAATAAAAAAAAACTACTTAATTAGCGCTAGCCGACAACTGCTTGGCCTTTTGGAGAATCTCCTTGGACTCCAAGATCGTCACACCAGGCTTTGCGTTGAGCGCAGCGTCCAGGCCGGCAAGGCCAACATCTTTACCATGAACAGGAGTACCCATGAGCGAACCAAACGGAGTATCATAGACAGCACCACCAATCTTGGCAACAAGGCCATTGAGGAAGCCCTTGAGGTTCTCGTCGCGTTCTCCAAGAAGGGCACCGGGACGCAGCAGAATGGTCTTTTCGAAACCAATTGCCGTGATATCACGCTCAATTTCGCCCTTCATCCTAAGGTACGGGAACATACTACCGGTAGAAGCACCCGAGCAGGTAACAACCACAATGGTCTCGATGCCCTTGGCCTTGGCTGCCTTGGCAAGTTCGACATTCAGAGTGTGATCAATCTTGTACTGTTTGTCGAAACCTCCAGCAGCCCCGCGGGTCGTGCTCAGCGAAGTCCAGAAAATGTCTGCAGCAGGAAACTTTTGGCCCCAAGACTCGGTGTCCTTGTCAATGACCTCCTCGACTTTGGGGACAGGCTTGAGGGAGCGTCTGCCAAACGAGATAACTTTGGAAATGGCTTCACTTTGGCTCGCAGCGGTCAAAAAACCGCTTCCGCACAAGCCGGTGCCTCCAATCACTAGAGCAGTAGTCATGGATGGCTGGATAGCCCAAAGCTGCTACAGACTGGCCGCAAGGTAGATACAAACGAGAAACGTTAGAGTTTAGCTCATGAAGGAGTCTAATTGCTACAAATTCCAAGATTCCGGGGGCACTTTTTAGAGCAGGGTTGCGGCTGGTTGTAAACTCAGATCGTGACGCTAGGATCAAACTAAAATAAGCGATAGATATTTAAGATACAATTGAGTTTGCGAGGCTTGTTAAAACAGCTCTAGATCTCTAGAGATCGCCGCAATTGCCTATCAGTTGAATACGACAGATACGAGATATATTAGTTGCTATGCCAACCAACAAATATAAAATCCCAGTTCGGGTTCACCACAGCGGTTTGCGTTCAGGGCTTTTAACCTGTAAACTTCAAAGTCCCCAAGCAGCGGTTGAGCGATGCGCAAGTAACGTCCCAAAGGATGGGGTGCGGAGCAAGATTGAAGTGGAAGGACCGCCGGGCTGGCGTTAAAATGCAAAAATACACCCAAGTAGAGGGCAAATGACGAGTGACCGAAGAGAAATCAGAGGGCAGCGCAAAATAGTCCCAAGTTTCGCGGGTGGCCTAGCTATTGCTGGCAACAAATCAAAACACAATACAATTCACCAAACACATACAAACCCAAGTCCTCCAACCCGGGGGCGATTTTTTACTTGGTTATTCGCGGGTGCGAATTTCTGTGTAATGTTTAGTCCTAGCTTTGTAGTCTTCACTTTTCTGCACTGTGCTCAGCGTTCGACTCAGCGTTGTGCTCGACGTGCCGCCGAATCCCCCTCGTGCACGAGCCAGAGGGTTGAACAGCTCGCCCATGGGAGTATAAATGCAGCAGATAGACTAAATAAACTAGTTTCTTGAGCTGGCAAGGCCTGCCCCGCCTGGAACTCACCAAAGCGGGCCCACCAAGCGGCGGCAGAAATTTACTCTAAACTCATTCAAAACGCCAAAAAATACACCAGTATAGCTATTTGCGCTCAGCAGACTAAGGCACTGGCCCTAAGTAATGTATGCAGCTCACGACGAACTCCCATTTACGAATCATCCATGTCGCGACCCACACAAAGTCCTAAGGATGATCCTCGAGCTAGCATCGAAGATCTTCTACCACAGACAAGGATTTGGAGGTGATTACATCATATTTAAATCCGTACGAGCTCTTGCAGGTCTCGCAGGCCTCGCACCTGTGGAACAAGGTGTTCACCTCCAACAACGCGTGGGCCCACCACAATGTTTATGGCGTGAAGACCAGCATTTACCAACACTACCTAGAAACAAGCAAAACAGCCATCTCAAAGGAACTCAAGTGTGTCGTGCACGAATGTACAGACAAGACCAACCTGTACCACGTCAAGGCCCAGCTTCACTTAAAATCAGGACCCAATATCGAGGTACCTACCTCTGTGACTCTTAAAGCTTATGGCCCAATTCAAGATCTGCTTCTAGTTTAATTTCAGCCATGTTCCCACCGAGTTTTACCAGGATAAGGAGCTGGTCTACTCGCTGCTCAGAGCTAGGGCCGCGCCATTGGGGCTTGATAAAAGCTACTGTAAGGATCTTACTGCGGCACTCTGCTCTCTCTTTTCAACTCCTCTCTTGCCCCACCCCGCTGGTGGTTCTTCTTCCCCGACCTTCTCAATGATCGTGCGGTCGCGCTGCATGCTGTCACTCTTACCGGAATTGTATACATCAGGCTACCCAAAAAATTCCGCGCAGACGTCAAGATTTTCTATGCGTACATGGAGAAATTGTATGGTGTTTCTAGGCTGCCTCGAAGTGCAAAGGATAAAGTTAAGTACATGGATGTCCGAGTAAAAATCCCAGGGGCCATTAGATCCAACCGCAAGGTCTGGCTCAAAATTTTTACGCAGTACGACAGCATCCTCCAGCCCATGAGCATGATATCTACCAAGCTTATAGTAGACTGGGAGGTTGGCTCTCCGCAGCGGCCCAAGAGTGGCAAACGACCTGCCCGTCTGCTGTGCCAAAAACAACCAAATCGCACCGAAAATCTTGAAAAATCGCAACCACGTTCTCAAGATTTTGGACTTTGGCTGGGTGCCCTGCTTTGAGGGCCTGCCAAAGGAGCTGCGCTACGACAGAAAAGTTCTGCGCCGGCTCGCAAATTTAGTGACGAGCTATCCCAAAATTCTTCATTATATCAGTGCAGCAAACTGCCCATGCAAGTCAAGTTTGGGTAGACTAGCAGCCATCTACCCATACTGTACCGAGAAGGACTATGGGCTGATTGAGCGTACGCTCGGGCTGCCACGCTCAATTGGCTGGCTCTCACGTCGACAAGCTGTTTTCCAGTCATATTAAGAGGCGGCTTATTTTTGCTAGTTTGCGTTTGGATTATTGCCCTATCCCCACCAACTGCTCAGAGCACGGCGTCAAAGACTGTCGGCGCTGCTGATTTATTTGTAGTGGATAGCATGTAGTATTTGTGGTTATCCATCGTAGTTTTATCACATGGATTGTGGCTAATGAGTAGTTTTCAAGGTATGTTTTCACGAGTGAGTTTCGGCACCCCTCACCGCGCTAGCTAGGCAATTCACACCTAGCAGATAAAGACAGAGAGTCTGCTCGCGCTTCTGACTGTCAAAGCTGTTAAACTAGCACATGTGCCTACGCTCACTTCGTCGAGAGCTTTGCCAAATTTAAGGTTGATGGCATGCAGCGTACCGCATAACCGTGTAGCGTTCAACTAGCCAAGTTTACCATTCACATACCATGTATGCGCTGAACCCCGCGAAAGAAGTAATCATATACTGTATATCATTGGCCACCATGTCCATTCTCCACAATCGTACCTAGCGCTGGCACTCATCAACCGTTGCTTTTATCGGGTCTTTACCAGTAATGAGCTATGGCAAAAGTTCAAAATTCAAGACTGATTCACGCAAGCATCATCTGCAAAAAATGCGTGAAAAGGTCTACTGGCAGACTTGTTGGGGCTTTTGCCCAAATGAAAACCCACCGTACCCGGAACGGCACTACCATATTATCTCTACTTAAATACCTGAAAGTTATCTTAAGAAGGCTACTGTGCACACTGCCCTGAAGACAGTACCAGCAGACGAGGTGCGGGAAATGTTGCCATTGAAGAACAGAGTCTTGATTTTTGAGGTTAGCAGTGAAAAATGATTTTAATTACGCTTCAATGGGTTACCTGTCGGTTTTTCAGGGGCTGTAGCTGGCTGAAGGTTGCTCAGGGATACTGAGCGCGTTGCGTTCTCGACGCTAGGTAGCTACTCGCGTAAATCATAAATAGAACTCTATAGAAGTAATACTCCACAATGCTTGTTGATGCGATGCTTAAGCGACCAAATCATAGCTGCCAAGGGCATCATAGGTCCCAGCCAGCTTCTCCTTGAATGCAGTTTTGAGTGTACTTGACGGGTCCACCAAGTCATAAATCATAAACAGATTAAAGAGCTGCGACGTTGATGCAGATTCAAGCAGCGATTCCTCAAGGGTCGCAATGCACTCGTCCACTTTACCCAGGTGCAACATGCTCAGGGCTCTCACGCTGCTGGGCACATCCTCGCCAATCAAGGCCTCATAATCACCCTTGGCAAATAGCAGAATCTCGGTATGGGGCCGTCCCGCCAGCTCAAACCACTCCTGAGCTCTCAGCGTATTGCCGATATGGGTGCAGAGCATACCGAGGTGTACAGCGACAGTACGGGCATAGCTGTGCTCTTTATGGTACATTTCACCATGATAAATAGATTCAAGGTGGGCAATAGCAGTACCGTAGTCGCGCATACCCACCAAAAAGGTCGCCACCTGGATGCCCAGTACTCGAAGCCGCTCTGCACTATCGTGAGCTGTATCTTGCCTAATCTCCAAGGCCATTTGATATAAAATTTGAATGGCTTGCTGGTTGATTCCCTTGGCCCACACCGGGATCAACAGCACCCGCAGTTCCCAGACGGACGTGCTCGGGGGCAATTCAGCCAGCTGTGACAGGTGCGACTGGGCCTCTTGGGCAACAATTGAGCCTTGTCGAAGCACTAGCAGGGCTTTGAGGCGTAACAACCAAATTTCTAGCAGGGCATCGACCTCTTTGTGGTTGCTTGGCTCTTTGGAATTTTTGAGGATTTGAGTGGATTTTTCGACTATATCAACAAACAAACGCCTCTCAACAAGCACGTTCATATCGAGATGGGCCTGAGACTCTAAGCCCTCGGGCCGTTTGAGCGAGAAATCGGCTGGTTCCACCAGTTGCTCCCACATTACCGATCCGTTGAGGCGAGTCGAGAGACGGGTCGAGTGTCAGGTGAAATTATAAAAATCTAAATAGTTAAATTCGAGGTTTGATGGCAAATGTCAGCAAGAAAACAGCCAAGAATAGGCCGCCAGCTAGCAAAAACGGTACCCCTGCAAATCCATCCACGTGGGCACCGTACAATTTGATCATGGCTGCCGGCACAAATAGCGACCCCAAGCTGGTAACAAAGGTCAAAGAGGCCATAAATGTACCAAATTGGCCGTCTGGAGCGTACTTGAGCAGGGCAGCCTTGAAGATCGGCGTGCCGTAGCTAGCGCTTGCTTCAAGCAGGGCAAACAGCACAAAGTAGAGGGCTGTGGGCGCGAACGCCATTGCCGAAAAGCCTAAAACGCAAAACCCAAGCGCTAGTCGCATTAGGGTAACATCAGTACGGTCAACATCGTGCGGGTACTGCGTGGTGAGACGGCCCATCCACTTGTGGAGGTTGGGGAAGCCGACCGCATAGGCAATAAATCTGTGAAAGCACAGCAGAGTAACTAGATACCCAGTCTCTACTGAGCTCCAGTTGAACTGGTGTTTCACGTACAGCAGCAAAACGCCCACCAACGACATGATCAGCTCGGTGCCCAAAACAGAGCAGGCGGCCATGATCCGGGCGGTTCGGCGGCGGTACGGGTCCTCAATGTGGTTGAACAGTAGCATCTTGAATTTGGCAGAGGCCTCGACCTTGACTGGGGCCGTTGTGGACTTGAGGCTCTCACGCACCACAAACTTGGCAAGCACCAGACACGTCAAGCAGCCGGCTACAGCAACCAAATACAAGTTTCCGAGGCCAATACGAAGAATGAGGCGGCTACCGATGGTGGGGCCCATTCCAATGGCAATAAATACGGCAGCGTCCACAAACGACACATACTGTGCGCGCTGCACTGGGTCGGTAACCAGGTCCGACACATAGGAAATAGCTAGCGGAACCATACCTGTGACCGAACCGCCTAAACTGGCAACGATACCCGAGACAAGCAGCCAGTAGTAGTGAGGTACGCCGCTGGTACCAAACACAAGGTACCAGGTAAAGAATCGCGATGCTGCCAAGGTGACAAGGCACCAGTAAAGCACCGGTTTGCGGCCGTACTTGTCACTGAGGGCGCTTGTGTGAGGCACGATCAGGATGCCACCGATAGCAGTGATAACCTGGGACCAAAGGGTCACTGTGCTCGCCAACTTACTGGCCTGTGAGTCCTGAAAGCATTGATCGGACGGGGTGCCTAAATTGTAACAAATTAGGAGGTACTGGATGTCGATCTCTGCTGCTGCCGTTGATAAGATTGAAACGGTGAACAGGCTCACCACGAGCAGATAAACAGTAATTTGTTTGCGCACGGGTGCCAATACTTCAACTGGAGGCAGTGAATGGGGCAATTCAGGGGCCAATGCCTCTGTCTCTACAAACGCATCTTGGGCCTGCATGAGGTGATCAGAGTGAGTGCAATACAAATTGCTGAGTGCATTCCGAGGCGTCGATCTGTTGAGACATTTTTCCAGATCGTGTTTTTTTAGTGTATACAGGTTGGATTGAGTTGGTACGAGTTGGTGAATTTTATGGCTAGCCCAATGCCACAAAATCTCGGCCATTCACCGTCGTGCGTGATTTTATATTTTGTGCGAGTGATTGGCTCAGCCTACTAAAGCGCATTCAATTTAGCGCCACGGCGTGTTCCGGCACAATTTGGCAACTCACGCGAGGCGTGCTCCCCACGTGTAGCCCGGACCACATTCTATCCCTAAGCATGAGGCTACCTACAAACGACCAAAACTGGAACGCCTTTCATGCGGCAGCAGTGCTCGGGAACCCTAAAACGGTGTCCAAGCTGGTTTCATCCCTGAAAAAGACCGTGCCGGTTGCCCTTCTTGCCAAAGACGACAACGGCAACACGCCGGCCCATTTAGCGGCTATTCACGGCAACTTGAGGGCTTTGCGGGTTATCATTGATACGTGCCCCGAGGTCCTAAGTATTCGCAACGCCAAATCCCTGAGCGTGCTCGACATTTTGCGGCACTGCGACGACATTCCCTACACATTTGAGCCGCGCACCCGACTGGTTGCTTGGGGCTCTGCGAGCCTTGGCGAGAACTCGTTGGGTGTTTTGGACCAACCAGAGCTTGCTCCAAATGGCGTTGACCGGTTCAAACCGCGCTCCATCGTGCAGGTGGCTCTGGGCACCACGCCAATGGTAATATCTCAAACAGGATTGGACCGTCACATCAACATGGGCAGCACGCTCAGGCGGTATGAGCCCTCGTCTACCACCTCGATTGGTGCTCCCTTGAGCTGTACCAGCGCCCAACATTCTGCATTTGCGACCCCTGAAGCGGTGTACGCCTGGGGCCCCAACAACCATGGCCAGCTCGGCCTTGAAAAGTCTTCCAACACTCCCACACAACTAAACGAGTTTTTGGATTATAAGACAACGTCTCAAGGCGGATTTGATGCCCTCAAGGGCCACGAACGGGTGCCTGTGGAGCCGGTTGTCGGTATCGAGTGCTCTGCTCACTACACTGTGGCCTACACTACCACCAAACTTTATGGTTGGGGCCTTAATAGCGGCCAGTTTACCACTCAAGCTCAAGGCAAGACTAAGGTGACCCAGTTTTACGGGTTCAAGGACACAATTCAGGCGGTGGCCTGCCTCGACAAGACGCTCGCGGTGCTGGTTGACAACAAGCTGGTTATATTTGAAAACGGCGAGGTCAAGAAAACCGGGCTTCAATGCTCGCTCATCAAGGGCCGCGGCCGCATACTCGTTGTTCAAACCGAAAACAAGCTCCACGTATACACCAAGGAGCTGCAGCGAATCCCCGTTCCCAAGACGGAGCAGGTGCTTGACTTTGACGTTTCCGAGACCGGCGTTGTTGTTGTGGCTACAAAAACAAGTGTCTACACCTACAAAGGTGGCAGCCTCAGCGAGGTACCTGGCGCTCAGCGGTTTGGCATCACCAACGTGGCGTGCGACGCACGGGCCGCTTCGTTTATTGGTGTGCAAAAGTACTGGCTTCCGCCCATAATGACCGTCAAGGGAAGCGCCCTAGCCCATGATTTGAGCCGGGTGTGCCCTGTCGACACCGTGAACTTCTCCACGCCGAGCCTCAATTTTAGCTTCTTTGAGGGTGGCCAGCTTGTCGCGATCGGTGAGGAGTACGATTGGGCTACCACGCCGCAAACTCGGGCCGAGTGTGACGCGTTTTTGGTGTGCGGTGACACTCGTATCCCGGTGCACAAGGCTGTGCTGCTGGGCCGTGTCCCCAGCCTCGAAAAGACGGTGTCTACGCGCCGGGGCTGCATGATCAAGCGTGAGGGTGACGACTTTGTGTTTTCTCAAGTTTCACGTGAGGCGCTCGTGGCGTTTGTGCACTTTTTGTACACCGAGCTGCCCAGCTCGAGCCCGGCAAATGTGCTTGGCCAAGAGTACCGCGACCTGCAAGCTTTGGTCAAGGGCCCCTTGGCTCATGGGCTGTTGAGGGCCAAGGGTATCGAGCCTAATGTCGAGATCAAGACCAGCGACGGCTCTCTTAGGGCGCACTCGTTCGTCTTGACAAGCCGCCTCGACTAC
This sequence comes from Wickerhamiella azyma, assembly GCA_022577855.1. Lineage (NCBI taxonomy): Eukaryota > Fungi > Ascomycota > Dipodascomycetes > Dipodascales > Trichomonascaceae > Wickerhamiella > Wickerhamiella azyma. The sequence goes on from JAKISA010000004.1 coordinate 106,400, forward strand.
TTCAGGGCGCGTCTCTCTGCTAAATGGAAGTTGGGCCCGGTGGCCCTCGAGTACTCTTCGGCCTCTGTCCAGCTGCTGCTCGACTATTTGTACAGCGGTGACCCTGCCCAGATCAAGCGCCTTAATGGTACTGAGGACTTTGTGTTTGGGGTCTTGATTGAGCTGTGGTTTTTGTGCGACGAGCTCATGTACTCCCAGCTCGCCAAGATCGTCGAGAGTGTACTTGTGGAAACTATTTCCCTCGAGACTTGTTTGGACGTGCTGGATATCATGCCCGTAAACTCTGCTGTGTATGGTGTTGCCCGTGAATTTTGCGCGCGCCACATGGACTACTTTATCAAGGCCGGGATCGTAAGTGATACTATTGAGGGCTTTTACCGCAAAATGTATGCCGACGATGAAAAGCCCGAGGGTTTAGCAGAGCTTGTGGTTGAGCTTACCCCGAGTTTGTCGAGTTTGTCCAGCACCAGTGTGAGTGCAAGAGCGAGCCCAGCAGCCAGTGCCAGGGCATCACCTGCACCCACTCCTCGGCCATCCTCTGCATTATCCAGTGCCGCATCGCAGCCTGCAGTACCCAAGGTGTCGGCCAGTACCCCTATGAGCGCCCCTCGCTCCTCGCCGAGACCGTCACCCCAGACACCAGCTCAGGCCGCGCCATCCCCCAAGACCGTGCCCGGTCCACAAACTACTCCGATTCGCATGCCATGGGGTCGCGCTGGCCAGAGCACGCCGAGCCCTTCGCCGTCGTCAGCCGGGTCGCCGGCGTTGGGGTCGCCGTCTGCTTCCCTGCCTCAGCTGGGATCATCGCTTCCCAAGCTGGGTAGCTCCCCAAGCATGAGACCGCGCACCACATCTGTTCCTCGTGTGTCTCGTGTCTCTCAAAAGGAGCGTCGCCGCCTGGAACAGACTGTCCAAGAGCCTGAGGCGTCGTCTTCTGCCGCGCCCTGGAGCCGCCAGCAGAGTTCTACACCTTTATTGAGCGAGCAGATCGCTATAATGCGGCAGAAGCGCACCACGAGTTGATTATTTATTCATAGACTACACTAGCCCCTTTGTGATTGGTGCCCTGCGGCCCCCTGGGTACGGCATTGTGCATAAGAGCCGCTGCATCATGCATGCACCCGGTAAGCAATCCCCGGATTTACCCCGGATTTCGGTAAAGTCGTGAAACCGGCATCGGTGAATGTCGGGATACAAGCAGTTTAGCCGAACTAACCACAAGTTGTACAACAAGGATCACCCAGAGCCACGGTCCCACGCGTATTGCTCATCATAACCCGTGAGGTGGAACATCTTTGAGGTTGGCGCGCAATGCCAATTCTTTTCTCAGTTGAGAGATTAAAATTTCATAAAATTTTTGGAGGGTTCATTTGAGGCTTGGCCCTTACTCGGGCGCTAAACAAGAGGCCACGCAAATATGACAAGAGCAAGGGTAGGGGTTGATGCAATATTCGGATAATCTCAGGCAGGGCTTGTGGGTCAGTTTGATTGCATACACTTTAAATTGAGCTAATCTCGCTGGTATTTGTTTTTGGGACGCGACTCAACATATGCATGCACCTGCATGCATCTCTCATTGGCTGAGGTATATAAACCCCTCCGATCTGCTCGTGCATGAACATGACTTCACTACTCAAAGCTCGTGTGCAGCACCCCGGCATCCTCAGCAAGCTTCGCGCTGTTGAGGAGGTCGTGCCTATGCTCAAGGATGGCGATTGGTTGGGTTGGTCGGGTTTCACCGGTGTTGGTGGGCCCAAGGCCATTCCAGTCGCTCTTGCCGACCACGTTGAGAAAAACCAATTGCAGGGCAAGCTCAGGTTCAACTTGGTCACTGGTGCCTCCACCGATACCGATGTTGAGGGCCGTTGGGCTCAGCTGGGCATGATTGATCGCCGTACTCCTCACCAGGTGGGTAAGCCCATTCAGCAGGGAATCAATGGCGGTGAGATCCAATTTTTCGACAAGCACTTGTCTATGGTCCCCCAAGATCTTATGTACGGTTACTACACCCGCAACCGTGCCACCAAGGAGCAGCAAAACTCAATCGACTATGCTCTGATTGAGGCCAGCGAGATCAAGAGCGATGGTGCCATTATTTTGGGTCCTTCGGTTGGTGCCACCCCTGAGCTGGCTCAGTACGCCAAGAAGGTGATTATTGAGGTTAATACCTCGATCCCCTCATTTGATGGTTTGCATGATATCCAGACCAGCGTCAACCCTCCCTACCGTGAGGCTTTCCCTGTGACCAAGGTCGACGATCGGTTTGGTACCCCCGGCCTCTACATTGACCCCGCTAAGATTGAGGCAATTGTTGAGTCCAACCACCGCGACAAGGTTGGTGAGAACACCCCCGCAGATGCCATGTCCAAGGCCATTGGTGACCACCTTGTCGAATTCTTTGAGCAGGAGGTCAAGCACGGCCGCTTGCCACCCAACCTGTTGCCTCTGCAGAGCGGTATCGGTAACGTTGCCAACGCCATCATGGAGGGTCTCGCCCAGTCGCGCTTTGAGAACCTTACCGTGTGGTCTGAGGTGTTCCAGGACTCGTTCCTCGACTTTTTCGAGACTGGTAAGCTGGACTTTGCCACTGCCACCTCTATCCGCCTTACTCCCAAGGGTTTTGAGCGGTTCTTCAACAACTGGGATACCTTTAGCAAGAAGATTCTGTTGCGCTCGCAGTACATCTCCAACAACCCCGAGCTGATCCGTCGTCTCGGCGTTATTGCCATGAACACCCCCGTCGAGGTTGATCTGTACGCCCACGCCAACTCGACCTGCGTCAACGGTAGCCGCATGCTCAACGGTCTCGGTGGTTCTGCCGACTTTTTGCGTAACGCCAAGCTGAGTATCATGCACGTGCCCTCTGCTCGCCCCACAAAGACTGACCCTACCGGTTTGTCGTGCATTGTGCCCATGTGCACCCACGTTGACCAGACCGAGCACGACTTGGACGTCATTGTCACTGATGCCGGTCTCGCCGACGTGCGTGGCATGACCCCCAAGGAGCGCTCGCGCGAGATCATCAAGAACTGCGCCCACCCCGACTACAAGGACCAGCTCATGGACTATGTCAACTTTGCCGAGAACTGGTGCACCAAGACCAAGAGCTTGCACGAGCCCCAGGTTTTGGCCAGCGCCTTCAAAATGCACATCAACCTGCAAGAAAAGGGCACCATGAAGCTCGACTCTTGGTAAACATATATTTTGCTATCTAGCTTGAATCTAAAATTTGACCCCAGGCCCATCTTGCTTTCTGCAGTCTTATGAAATATATTCCTCCCTGGAAGGAGCCCTATTTTATTGGCATTGCCGGCTGTTCTGGCAGTGGTAAAACCTCAATCACCAATATTCTCACCCAGCAGCTCAATGTGCCGTGGACTATCCAGCTCTCGATGGACAATTTCTACAAACAATTTTCTGAGGAGGATCGGCAAAAGGCTTTCAAGGGCGATCTCGACGTAGATAGCCCCGACAGCATTGATTTCGATCTTCTAGTCAAGGTTTTGGCTGATCTCAAGGCCGGAAAGCACACCCAAGTACCCATCTACAGCTTCAAGACGCACAGTCGTACCGATAAAAAAATCGACCTCTACGGAGCAAACGTCGTGATTGTGGAGGGCATTTTCGCGCTCTTTGACGAGCGTGTGCGCAGCATTTTGGACCTCAAAATTTTTGTAAAGGAGGACTACGACGTTTGTATGGCCCGGCGTCTCAGCCGCGATATCTCTGAGCGTGGCCGTGAGCTCGAGTCTGCTATGCACCAGTGGCACAAGTTTGTCAAGCCAAACTATATTAGCAGCATTTTGCCTACTGCTCGCCAAGCCGATTTCGTGGTACCCAATGGCAAGAAGAACAATGTCGCCATTACCATGCTGTTGGGCCACATCAGGCGTACCCTTGTGGCTCAGAGTCGTAGTCACTTGGAGGATTTGCAAAAGCTGGGTTGTACTCCCGTGGATGTGTCCAACTTTTGCAGTGTCTTGCCCGAGACCAACCAAAACAAGGGTATCCACACGATCCTGGTCAACAAAAAGACCAAGCGCGACGACTTTATCTTTTACTTTGACCGTATGGCCGACAAACTTATTACCCTGGCCCTTGAAACCGTGTTTGAGACCCCTAGCGCGTCCAAACCCATCTCGGTCACCACTCCCCAAGACGTGCCGTTTGACGGTGTTTCGACCAACTTTGACCAGGTGAGTGCTGTCACCATCGTTCGTGGTGGTGAGTGCATGGAGACTGCCCTGAAAGCTATCATTCCTGACATCAAGCTCGGTAGACTTTTGATCCAGAGCGATAGCCACACTGGTGAGCCCAGACTACATACGCAAAAGCTGCAATCTTTCACTGCCGAGAGCAAGGTGTTGCTCGTGGACACGCAGGTACTGAGCGGAGCTGCAGCGGTTATGGCTTGTGCCATTTTGGTTGACCATGGTGTCTTGGAGGAGAACATTACCTTTATTTGTTACAGCGTGCACGAGATTGGTGTGAGGAGACTGCACTCTGCATTCCCCAAGATCAATATTGTGTTTGCGCTCCTCAACACGCAGGCCATGATCCTGGACCTGGACGTCCGTTACTATGGTACTTGAGGTGAGGTCTTGAACAATGTAAATAACTATAGTACAGCTTTAAGCTAAAAATCCATCAGGCGCATGATACCATAGCCGATGAACACAATAACAATGTAGCAAATGATGCTTGCCGGGACACCACGCGAGATAAAGTCGCCGGCAGTCAGGTACGGCACACCAAACTCGTTGGTCTGGCAGATAGCGGCAACGTTGGGGAACCCCGATGTGGGCAAAGCCATAGCGCCCGAGCATAGCAGGGCACTCACCATCACAATCACGTTGGGGTGGGCATCGTCCATCTGCTCGCCAATCGATTTGACGAGGGGCAGCACGATCAGGGCAGCAACGGTGTGAGACACGAAGGATGCCACAATCAGAATCATGATTCCAAAAACAACGCACACGCCAAACAAGCTGAGGTCCTGGATCTGGGCCTGGATGAGCACTGCGGCCGTCTTGAGCAGACCGCACGACTCGACCGCCTTGCCGAGGACGACACCACCCATTGCCAAGGCCACAATAGTCCACAGAAAGTTGTTGAAATCGGCAGCATTTAGAATACCTGGACCAAACAGCAAAATGATCGGTACAAGAGCAAGAATGCCCATGTTGCCGGTGGTGGGCTCGAGCTGGGAGTTGAAGCACCAAAGACCGATGGTAACCAAAGTCACGGCCAGAATGTAATAGTGGACGCCGGTAAACTTGTCTGAAGTACCTCTGATCTGGCCCAACGAGCTCTTTGTGCTGCTGGGAGGGAAGGTAAAGATGAGCAGCAGCCACACAAGAACAATCGAGATGAGGCAGATGGGCAACGCCACAGCAAACCATCCGAGCCATGAAGGCTGAGGGGTCATATTTTGCAGTGCAATAATGTTTTGCGGCGAGGCGATGGGCGAGGCCATACCACCGATATTTGAGGCTAGGGCAATACCCAAAATGATGGCCTTGGCAAACTGGTCGCCCTCGGGCAAGGTGCGCAGCAAGGGCTGGGCAACGCTAAACAGCAAAACGGGGGCAGCCACGTTGGAGATCCACATGCACAAAAAGCACGAGACGAGCATGAGCACCAGCACAATGCGGCTAGGCGAGCTGCCTGAGCGGGCCAAAATCACTGTGGCAAGTTTCTTGGCGATGTTGTACTTGCTGAGAGCGGCTGCCAGAGCGAATCCACCAAGAAGCACCATAATTACCGGCGACCACATTTTGGCAAACACAAAATCGGCAGCGGCTTGAGCGCTCATACGTTTGCCCTTATCGGTGAGCGGAATCCGCAGCACAACTACCAGGAGCGGAACCATGAGCGAGGTCACAAATAGCGGCAAGCTCTCGGTAGCCCAAAGGAGCGATGCATATATGATCATTGCCAGGCAATTATTTTGAGGGGTCTTGTGCAGCAGGGGGAAAAAGACAATGCCGAGAAAGATGAGCGTAAACACCAAAATGCGCAGGGCATTCATGTTGCGGGCAATAATGGTCGGCAGCGTAAACCCAAAAATCGAGGCCTCGGGCTCATCTGAGCCATCGGGGCCGGCCTTGACCGCGTGCTTTTGGCGCTCCATTGAAATCATATCACGCCAAACAGTGTTGCGCTCCCAAACAACGTGCTCTCTGAGGTAGCCGCGAAGGGCATTTTTGGCATCATCGGGTCCCAAATTTTGCAGCTCGGCATAGTCGTTGACCAGCTCGTCGAGCCGTTGCTTAAGCTGAGCATCAGTAGAGGAGCTAAACACCTGGGCTTGGGTCAGTTCCTGGGTGTATATTGGCAGTAGGTGAGTACCGAGAATCTTGTCGAATTTCTTGAGGATTTTGCGAAAGCCGGTACGATTGAGGTCAACAAACGAAATCAATTCACTCAGAGCAACAAAAACAGCAATGGTCTCACGTTTGAGCGCGATACGGCGGACCTGACGCTCATCATCAGTAGCCAGAGCACCCCGCAAATCGCCACGGCTAGGGCGTTGAGTAACTTCACCATCACTTTCGCTATCGCTGTCGTCATTTGGCTGTGCAGATAGGGGCTGCGCCTGCTCAAACGCCTTGAGGTCTTCAGACAAATCTTGGCACCTGTCGAGCAAAATAGCCTCAGTCTCATGGTAAAACTTGTCAATCTTGCGCACCTCCTTATCCAAAGCCTTGCAAAACACCGGCCGGGGGTCGCGAGTGAGCAGGGACTCCTCGGGTCCATTACGCGCGGCAGCCTCCTTTTCGAGCAAATAAACCTGCTTTTTTAGTCCGGCATAGTCAATGTAGTTTGATCTCCACTCGGGCACCGCGTTAAACTCGAGCGACGACGAGAACTTCATCGGCTACTACACGGCTCGGCTTAGACAGAGATAAGCAGAGATAGACCTCCGAGTAAATTCAACTACGAAAAAACTCAAAATCTACAAACTAGAATTTATAGTTGCGAGCCGAACAACAAGTTTAAATCCTGAAACGCCCTCTCCAAACCGCGTCATGGCGCTAGGAATCCTGTCATACCCCGTGCCAAACACGTGGATCGGCAAAGCCTTGAGCACATTGGTTGCCAAAAACTCATTCACTTGGGTAAAAATTTCCGGCGTCAGAGCAAGCAATTCGGGACTGGCAACATTCTCTTTAAACCAGGGGCCCATGGGCCAGCTCTTGTTCCACAAAAGATACCACAGGGGGGTATCAATTGTGGCGTTCTTGGTGGCCTGGGGAACTTTTTTGGGGTGAATTGGTAACGAGGTGTGGATTTTGGACTCGCCATGGGTGGCGACCGCCTCGTAAACCTTGTTTACAGTACCGCCAGTGCTGATGGTATCATAGGCCAACTTGATGGAGTTGCCGCTAAGAGCGCAGGCCTTTGCGGGCCAGTCCTCGTCATGATAATCCAGTAAATTGTCAAATCCAGCTGCACGGAACATTTGGTTGTGCTTTGACGAGGCAACCACTATAACGTCGTAGCCCATATACTTGTAGACTTGGGCGGCCACAAACCCCAAACTAGAGGCAGCTCCATACACAAGGCACCATCCTCGCTGGCTATTGCGCGCAATGGGGGTCTTGTTGTACCAGCAAGTGGCCAAAGCCACAGTGCCCAGCGACACGCCGAGAGAGCTTGCCTGCTCAAACGAGTAGACCGGGCCGCTTGTGAGCCGGTCCGCAAAGTTGTTTACGAGGCGATTGGGGAACTTGAACACCGAATCTGCCCGAATATCGAGCAAATCGGTATAGACGCCCTCGTCAGGTTTGGCCAAATTGGAGCCGGTCTGGCCGCCCGCTACAGTGTCGCCGACCTTGAATCCTTCAACACCAGGGCCGACATCAACCACAACACCCGAAAAGTCGCATCCAGAGCCTGCTCCAGTTGCCAGCTTATTGACGAGGTGTTTATAGTCTGTAGGGTTGAACGCTACGCATTTAGGTACTACACGCAGTTTGCCGGCACTCAATGGCTCGATTTTAAGTTGATCGGCAACCAATTTGCCGTCGGAGCCGCACCTCCACAGCTGACGAGTCATGAGGGGAAACCATGCAGCTTTCGGGCCAATTAGTCGGCAAGGACCATGTCAGTGTGGGGAATATCATCCTCCAGGTACTCGGCACCCATGGGCTTGAACCCGAACGATCCGTAGAACTTAAGCAGGTACGACTGAGCGGCAATTTGGAGCGGCCTTTGCGAGTTTTTGATGAGCTCACTCACCAGCTCGCGACCGAGACCAGCACCTCTAGCGGATTTTCGGGTCACAATGCGGCCTGCATGCCTCAAATGGCCATAGACGCGGCCATAGGCCACGAGCTCGTTGTTGTCATTGTACCCGAGAACATGCAGCGTTCCAGCATCCAAGTCCACACCATCGATATCCTCGTAAACGCAGTTTTGCTCAATTACAAAAACCTCGGAACGCAGCTGCAAAATCGCATAAACTTGTCTCGAGGTGAGCTCGTCGAAGGGCAGGGCAGTCCACTGAGTCATGTTGGCGCGAGCAGCGGATTTGCAGGGCTATTTCAAGGGTTTACCCCACACTTGGACTCATGGCCTGACTCGTGCGGACTTACCCGAGACCCATGGCCACCGCCGTGAAACATACGCCGAGGTCGACCCACTTTCTGCTTGGCCAGGAAAAATATTACCGAGCTTGAGGGCACACACTCTATGCGAAAATGCGGTTTTCAATTCAAAGCCCCAAATTTTAGGCCAATAGTTTGGGTCGCATAACCCCGATGAAGAACTCGTTGATGTGTAACGGCATAAGCGGCTCTGTCTGACTATGCACGTCAAAGCAAAACCTCGAAATGTACCTGGCCGTATCTTTTTTTGGCCATCAACAAACTAGCGAGGTGTAGAACGAGGATTATCCCTGCAAAGAATGTTGCTAAAATAAAAAATGTCTTGCATTTCATGCACGGCTTGCATAGTAGGCCATTTCTTCAAATTGGTAAACTCAGAAAGCTCGCTCTACATTGTTGAGCCAAAATACAGAGTCATTGTTTGGGTTCTACCCCACACGTCAAGTACCACCACCGCCGCTCTATAAATGGCACCCACGCTAGAACGCGATTTGAGGTCTACATTTTTGCATGCACTTTTGGCTTAAAATTTTTCATTGACTTTAGTATTGATTTCTTCGTGGTAATGCTCATGGGTGGCTATATACGAGTTGGGCCGATTCCCTAGGCCAAGCATTGTGACGTCATTACACATTGCGCAGCGGACGACTTTCGTTGCATATAATGTCCAAGCCGAAACTTTTGCAAGTGTTTGCGCGTCTCAAATGAAAGAGCTGGCAAAAACTGATTCAGGAAATGGCCCTAACGATGTTTTCGTAACAGAGAACTTTGTAGACGATAAAGAATCCACCTTTGATGGATCTGTGCCCCCTAAGAACATCACCACTACGCACAGACGCCTGAAACCGAGGCATGTTCAGCTCATTGCCATGGGAGGTGCTATTGGCACCGTGCTCTTCGTTCAGTTGGGAAATACCATGATCAAGGCTGGTCCTGCCTCTATCTTTATCGCCTTCACCTTTTGGTGTATTCCCGTCGTTTGTGCCACCAACGTTATCGCTGAGATGGTCACGCAGTTCCCTTTGCCCTCGCCTTTTGTCAAAATGACCGGCAGATGCTGCGATGAGGCTCTGGAGGTGTCCCAGGGCTGGAACTTTTTCATTCTGCAGGCGACCCTAGTGCCGTTTGAAATCACAGGCGTCACGCTTGTTTTGCACTTTTGGCGAGACGACTTTAGCCCTGCGTGGTCAATCATCCCCCAGTTGGCTCTTTACTTTTTGATCAACATGTTCGTGCCGGTGTCCTACTTTGGCGAGGTCGAGTTTTGGCTGTCGATCTTCAAGGTGCTCATGATTGTTGGTCTCATTTTGTTTACATTTATCACGATGGTTGGTGGTAACCCTCAGCACCATGCCTATGGTTTCCACAATTTTAAAGATCCCGCACCCTTCCTCGAGTACGTCACTGATACTGACTACACTTATGAAGGCAGCCTTGGTCGCTTCATTGGCTTTGGTGCCGCGTTGGCTATGGCATGCTACACTGTGTCTGGTCCTGACTATTTGTCCCTCACTGCCTCAGAGGCCTACAACCCTAGACGCACTCTGCCCCCCACTTACAAGAGCACTGTCTTTAGACTGTGCTTCTTTTTTATTTTGGGCTCGCTCTCCATGGGTATTGTTTGCTCTGCGCGTGACCCCTCGCTTCTAGCTGCTTGGGATGCAGGCTCAACCAGCGGTGCTGCCTCGCCCTATGTTGTCGCCATGAACAACATGAACATTCCTGTCCTTCCCCACATTGTCAATGGAGGTATCCTTCTCAGTGCTTTTAGTGCCGGTAACTCGTACTTTTTCTGCTCTAGCCGCACCTTGTACTCAATGGCTTTGGAGGGCAAGGCGCCGCGCATCTTCACCCTGTGCACCAAGTATGGTGTTCCTTGGGCCGCGTGCTGTGTGATTGTGGGCTTTGCTCTGCTCTCGCTGCTTCAGCTCAGCCAGAGTGCCAACACAGTGCTAAACTGGATTGTTTCCATCGGTACTTCCTCGCTCACAATCAACTATGTCTACGTCAACTTTACCTACCTGCGCTTCTACTATGGCTTGCGCAAACAGGGAATTGACCGCCACTCATTTGCCTACTGTGGCCCCTTGCAGCCTTACTGCGCGTGGTTTGCCCTTGTGAGCATGTTCATCATCACCTGGCTGGCCGGGTTCGAGGTGTTCTTGAAGGGCAACTGGGCCATCTCGACATTTGTCTTCAAATATGTGATGATCCCCTTCAATATTGTCTGCTACGCTGCTTGGAAGATCATCAAGCGTACCAAATTCAAGAGCCTGGAAGAGATTGACTTTTACAGTGGCCTTGAAGAGGTTGAGCAGCACGAAAAGACTGTGGTCTACAAGCCGCCCAAAAACAAAACCGAAAAGGTCCTCCGCACAATTATCGGGGATATTTAATGTAAATTATTCGCACTGTGTGCCAGCTATTTATAACTTATCGAGATCTCGATTGGTTTTACCTCAAGACATGGTGTAGAGCCGAGGAGCCCATCGTCAGCAGGAGCGAGGCTACGGAAGTTGATAAAAAGTAATACGCCTCACTTTCTGGCAAAAAGTAAACCCGCAAATTGGCAAAAAAGCCGAAAAAAAGAATCTCTCGAGGGAGAGTTGAACTCCCGACCTCAGGATGACAATGTACATTACAGTCCCGCGCTCTAAACCAACTGAGCTATCGAGAGGCGAATTTGATTGTAACAGGCTGCGCCTGTGTACGTAGATATGCGAGGACCCGTAGGGTCTGTGAGTAGAGTGAGGGTAGTAACACTTGGTACATAGGAAGCTAACTAGTTCTTTAATAGGATGAAACACGTGACCTCCGGTCACGTGATAGGACACTAGAAAGAAACAGGTGTTAATCTGTTACATTGACTGTAACGGCCCAGGAAGTTACTGGTTCTATCGTCATGCCAGAGGTACAGGGCGTGGCTGAGCAGGCCACCACCACGACTGTTGCGTCCTAAGAGGTCCTGCCGAGCACGACCCACAATGAGCCTACTTATGTCAGCCACTACTCTGCACGACCAGGCCGACCGCATGCTCCTGGGTAAGGGGCTATTCGCACTTCCGGTCCAGAAAGCCCACAACTAAAATCCGGCCTCGACTCGGGACAGGGCCCCGAGCCCATGTCTTATTTTAGTTACTTGGGGAAGTCACCGGGAGGCTCCGAGCCCCAGGATTATGTGGGCCCACCTGCAGCTACTATCGTCAGCACAGGAGGCCCCGGTAAACTATATAAGGAACCTGTCCCTAGATAATAGACACGCTCCTTTGGACACGCTAGGTTTAATTCGCCTAGTCATATCTCCTGAGTTACATTGACTTCTTGAGAATGCGGTTGATCTGTTTTTGTTACGAGCTACGTAGCTTGCGCGCTTACTTTTGCAAGATTTGAATTGGCAAAATAAAAAAAGACTTTATGGTGAAAATCAATTCGAGCTTTTTTCTGGCTCAGAAGTTCTGAAAACACCAATTTGGTAAAAACCTTTTTAGCTCAAAATTAAGGTTTTCACCATATCAGGTGTTTGAATGCCATTATCAAGCCATTTTCCATTTAGGTATTCCTTGATCTCTACATTTCTAAAGTCGGCTTTCTCAAGTCCATGCCCGGTCTCAAATCTGGTTGCCTGCCGCTAAAACATCAGATTTACACTTTTTGAGGCGATTTGTGTCCCCAAATTTGGGTATTAGGACCCAAAATAGGGAGGAAGGGAGGAAGGCCTCCTGGCCACGGTCCGGTTGAGACGCTGGGCTCGGGTTCTATTGCGCTCTAGTTGTGCTATAGCCCTAGTTAAAACAATCCATTGATCCAATATCACATGCACTATCGTATTATAGTCTTCACAGTAATACGCAAACACAAAAACAGACAAGCAGGGCAGCTCACCGACAGCAGAGCGCAACTCCGTTGCCTGCTGTCCCAAAGGGCACTGTGTGTTTGTTTTATTGTTCGTAGTACTATAAAAGCTGTACGAGGATAGTAAGCCTTGGATCAATCATTATAATGCCGCCGAAATTTGCGTCAAACCCTACACACGCGCCCTGAGGCCCGTAACCTCTAGCCAGGCTTGCGGTTGCTTGCGCGACAATAAATGTGTTCTGGCCCAACATACTGCTCCCTCTCAGGGTGGGGCAACTGGGACAGCTGCAGAGGGAGAGCAATATGTTGGGGCAGGGCAGTATTATCGGGCAAATGACCGCGGTCTGTGTGGACAATGTGAGGACCAGGGAAGCCGTTGAGCAGTTGCACTCCTGCGACTGGCAAGAAATCCAGAAGCTCTACTAAGATTAAATGACTGCTGGGGAGTTGTGAGTCGCATGACTGGTTCCTGGAATAGCGCTTGCTTGAGGACATCAAACGTCTCCAGCTCAACCAGGAGCCACTCAGTGACATCCAACTCGCCAACAGCCACTTCATGGTACCATCGCCACGACTGTGTTGTCACCAGTTCATTTTGCTCAATGGGTGCACCCTGTCCAGGCCCTTTCCAAAGAATAAATAAGTCTAGGTGCTTGACGGGTCAAGGCACTTGAGCAGTGTTTTTTTAGATGAAAAGATGCCTGGCGAAGCGGTATGCCAATGGTAGAAAAAAACGTGTACGACGGCCAGTTTTTGTCGTCCGGAGAGCAAAATCACCGACTTGGTTGGTGTGCTGTCGCCCATCTTGCGGTCGACTTTGCGCAAGTACTTCAACGATTTAGCGCCTCTTTTGTGCTAGCTGAGGCTGTGTGAGTTGCACCACGTGGACGACGGCAAGCCAAAGCATTACTACGTTGGATGATGGGATGACGGGACTACATCGACTTGTCCATAACAACCTACCGCCCAATACCATGAAAGCGCTGGCGGTCGAGCCCACCAATGTGCTTGACGCTCGCAGCGGCTAGTGAGGACTGTGCGTTCAACACACGACATACCCGCACAGAACTGCATCTCCAAAGCGACAAGCTCGTCCAGTATCAATACGGCCAAAATTACTTTTTCATCGAAAAAACCGAACCCTGCTTCGTCGAGCTCAACACGGCAGCCCTTAATCAGTTGGCAAGGTCCGAGCTGCCGCACGTCGTCAACATGGTGCGCTCAATCAGAGACGCTGGCCGTCATTTGCAAGTAATGCCGGCCACTGGAGAAGAAATGGAAGCTAGCTTGTGCAGTGTGCATCCTACAGGTTGACGACGCTGCAGAGCACACCAAAAAATTTTTCATGCCCATATCCAAGGATAATTTGACCGACGCTACCCTCGTCTCACATGAGGAAAGCTTGCCCGCGCGAAGGCCGCCGCGGAGCATCGGGTAATTAAACTAATCATTCGTGACAAGAGCTTGGCCTTTACCGAAGATTGCTCAACTTGGTTTACTGCAATTACTCGCATCTTTCTCTCACTTGACATTATTGTACACGCGTCTACCGATCTCATTACTGGTGAGCCGGTTATCAGGGTCGACCCCACTCTCGGCCCTGAGATGCAGGCCGCTCTCAAGTTGTCCATCATTCTTGTCGTTCCCGGCAGGCTGCCACCGCCGCTGGTGCCGCTATGAAGGCCGTTGCCACCCCTAGTATTCTCGAAGTCACCAACGACCTTATTGATCGCGACACCAAGGATGCCCGCAACGACGTTGACGAGCTGCGCACAGCTCACGCCAACCACCAAACGGAAATGCTCAACCCCTTGGCCTCGCTTTCCCAGGAAGTCAAAGACTTGCGGGCGCAGATCGCTTACAACAAGGCTAGTTTGTCTGGGTACCAAGACCGCACACCCAAGCGTGAGTATGCTGTATCGCAAGAAGGAGACTGCCAGACCAAGGCGCAGTATGGTGACCGCTCCTTCAAGCATGGTCAACAAGGTGGCCAGCATCATCAAAATGGCGACCATCCTGTGGAGCGAGACCAACAAGGTGGAAAACGTCACGAGCGCGGCACTGGCTACCAACAACAACGTTATGGTCGACATCCTGGTCATGGTCGACATCCTGGTCATGCTCAACATCGCCAGTATGACGGCCCCTACAGGAAAACGCAGCCGGGCGGCTGCGGCAGTGCCAACTATGGCGATCAATACTGTGAGGACCAACACTATGAGCGCGAGCAGCAAGAGCCGATGGACCATGACGTGCCGCAGCACCATTACGAGGACGAGGAGCGTACCCCCATAGTTTACGGCGACAACGATGTTTAGCCTGAGTACTTGCCTGGACGCAACAACGGTCTGGCCGACGGTCTAGCTGATCGCCTCTCAAAGCCCAAACCGACTGGAAAACACGGCAAAAATCATGCGCAAGCAGGAGAAAAAGAGGCAGTGTCGCCTTGCTTCCTCGCGCCTCACGCAGGAGTTGCAAAAATACCCGACACCATCCGATCGCCGAGGTGTGGTAAAGGCGCGTACGTTTATTCAGCGGCCGAGACTGGCTGGTGATCCCATTCCGCCATAATTGGGGGTATAGTGGGAGTTTGAGTAGAAAAAAGCATAAATGAGCTCAATTAGTGACGATGTTTGAGTTAGTTTAATTTGAGATCATCTCGAAACTGTTAATTGGGCATAGTCAATTATCCCGTACAGCGGCAAATTTGCCTTTACAAGCATAAATTTCTAACAACAAAATTTCCAATTACACCTCAAACTGCAAAAACCACAGTAAATTCACTTTGAACTCACTCTGATCCCCCAAACTAGACTTGTCCTCGCCAGATTTATTCTTACACATGACCTCGAGGTTACCCCTAAAGGAGCGCCTTGAACGGCAAATAAGACAGCCCAAGGAGCTGTGCGCAGGCACAGTGCACGGTTCAAAGTTTGAGCTGAGCGATTCCGCCCTCAGGTACTATTATTTCCCCGACTGTGAGGTCAACCGCCGTCTCAACCTTGGCACTGGGTACGGTGCGTACAGGCCCAAGGTTGAGCTCGACAACCACCTGGACGCTGTTTTGGAGGCCTTGATGCTTCAGGAAAAGGAGACGGGCAAGACACCGGCCAACATCATCTGCTGGCGTGGACTCTTAACCGCGATCATGACCCTTGTTTACGACAATCGCCAAGCCGTTAATCTCCACGTGCAAGAGTTTGATGGCCAAATTTTTATTGAGCACGACTTTGAGGCCCAGCAGGCCGCCAAACTGCAGCAGCCCAGCGGCCCCGACAATGAAAAGTTCATGTACTCTGGCGTCAACTTTGAAAAATTTGCCACCTTGGCCAAGCCGTGGGGTGAGGTGAGTAGAGACGAAATCTTTGCCCGGTACAAGGGCACTTATCAACACGGCGCCGAGTACTGCACAGTGGTGAGTGCTGGCATTGGCTCGGTAAAGCTCGTGTTTGGTGCTGAAGTTGACTGTGTTGAGGGCGAGAAAAATCCAGAAAAGCCATTGGCGCGCTATGTGGAGCTGAAAACGACCTCTGATATCCAAAATCCCCGCCAGGCAGCCAACTTTGAGCGCAAGCTGGCCAAGTCGTGGGCCCAGTCGTTTTTGGTGGGCACAAAAAAGATTGTTTATGCGTTTAGAGACAGGGACCTCAACCTCAAGGCTGTAGAAGAGTTCCCGGTCGATAAAATTCCCACAATGATCAAGCAATCGGCCAATTTGGCCCCCGACCAAAAGTGGAAGGGCAAGGACATGATCAACTTTTTGGCGATTTTTGTATCGTGGCTCAAGGATACCGTCAAGCCCAACCAAACCTATTCGCTCAAATACACTCCTGGCGCTGCCTACTTGGAGCTCAAGCCCAAGGAGCTCTCGTTTGAGAAACGGCTTGGCTTTTTGCCCGCAAACTTTGTGCAATGGAGAGTCAAATTGATGCAGCAAGGCACAGAAGAATAAGCATAGCTACACCTTTATTTAATAGATCTGCTCTACTTGAAGTTGGGCTTGGACTGGTGACCGCCGCGACGGGCAAACACGCGCTTGGACGAGCTGGCGGTGGGCTGCATGTAGCTGGGGAATCTTCTCTTTGCCGAGTTCTTCTTGGCGGACTTTTTTGGGGAATCCTTCTTGGGCGAATCCTTTTTGAGCGACTCCTGGGGGGTAGACTCGAGGCATGGCTTGGCGTGGGGGTCAAGGACGGGGTGAACAAAAAGCCAGTCGCCCTTGGGAGGATGGTCAAAACGAGCAATGGGAGTATTAGAAGCACCAATGAGCATATCAACTAGCGCGCTTGCGGCATTGGGTGTTGCAATCACAGTACCCGTAGAGTCAAACTCTGAGGATGAGGCCACATCCTCGGTGGACCCTTCAACAGGATCGCAGCACGGCTCAACGAGGGAGAGAGAAGTCATGCTAATGTCTGCGGGGGCGTCGGCCAAAGTGGGAATAGTGGAGAAGGTGGACATGAGTGAGTGATGGAGGTGGATGTTGCATCCAACAATGAATTTATAGGGCCACCTTAGCGAGTTGCATGGTGTTACATGGCTAAATTGACTTGTAAAAGGTGGTTTGGAGCTTATAAACATACAAAAACTGTTCAAACTAGCATGAAATATTCATCTAGGCAATAAAATAGCATGGTCGGCGAAAGCCGGGGTACCAGCCTCTGAGTCCCCCAAATGACAGCAATCGCCCGATTTAAGGCAGCTCTTTCGTCCAGACCCCACCGCAACCCTACCCTGAGCCATATCGATAGCACTCCAAAAGCTGCTTCTTACATCATGGCTCTCCGCGTGAACCTGGGCTTGTCCAACATTTCTAGCCAGCAGCTGCGGGCCAGCGGCGTTTATTTGAGCGGCGCTCTTTATGCATCTGCCTTTTACCTGATTCTGGACTCTGCGCTCTGGTCCAAGCACAAGAATCCCAGCGGGTTGCACATTGGCTTTGTAGACTGGATACCGTTGCTGTTGGGCTCACTTGGCATGGCGGTAATCAATTTGGTTGAAAAAAGTAGACTCAATTCGGGTGTTGCGTTCAGTTCAGAATACGCCGGCAGCCCCGAAAACTGGCAAGCAAAGGTGGTGCTCTTTATGGGCTTTGCCTTTTTGTCGGGCAGCTTGGCAGGGTCCATTGTGATTCTTGTTTTGCGCTACTTGATCCACCACCATTCAATGCCTGTTTTGGGTATGGGCGTCTCCAACGTGCTTTCGTCCATTAGCATCATGGTTAGCTGCGCTTCGCTGTGGATTGCACAGAATTTGGAGGACGATTACAGCTATAGCCTCCAGATCTAGATTGGTAGTTGCCTATTTAACTTTATTTTTGTGATACTAGCGCTTACGGCAAAACACCCGCCATGCAGACAAGAATTGGGCAATCAACGCCCCGCATGAACAAGCTAGCCCCTCAAGAGTACCAGAATCCTTTGGAAGGGGCACCGAAGTCAGAGACCGACCCGGCACAAAGCCTGCTGGCAGAGTGGTCGGACGATTCCCCGAAGTATCACCTGCAGGGATTGGACGACACTGAGAAGCTGCTGCGGCTGTTTGATAACAAACCTGAGTATGGACCTGCTGGCGGAATCACCAGAATACAACGATTCGACAGGGCAGAGCGGCTAGGCCTCCACCCACCAGCCACCATCAAGACATTGCTGGACCAACATCCAGAGTACAGCCGTAGCGTTGACAACTAGCAGAAGTTTTCAAGTAGAACATTTTAGCCAAACCCAGCCCATTCTACGCTGAATGCATGATACTCCTCTTGAGGATCTTCTCCACCAACGACCCAGCACTTTTTCACAGCTGTGGCCAACCGACCGCTGCCTACAATGTCCAAAACATCAAAGGGCTCATCCCAACCCATTCCACGAGCACTAAAGTGGGCATGGTACCGCAAGGGGTCACCAGGGTAGGCGAGGAAATGGCAGCCAAACCGAATGCCCGGAGCACAGTAAAACTCGTTGCGCACAAGGTAGCGAAACATGGCGTAGGCATTTTGGTGAGGCTCTGTGATTTTCACAGGCGAATCTCTGGCCACGAGTCGCCGCTCAACCTCAGTATCGTGAGCCTCAGAGGCCATTGGAACCGCCTCGGGCTGGGGTGCAGTCGCGTCGCTAGCAGCGAAATAATGCTCGTGCAGTTCAGTATCTTGGACCAAATACCCAATTTTCTCGTCAACAAGGTACTTTGACTCCTCAGGCGTCAAAAGGACAGGCAGGCCCATAAAGACATTTTGCTGGGGATATTGGGGCAAGACGCCTACCAAAACACCTGTGATGCGATGTTTTTCGCGCAGCTCCTTGACATGATCCAAGTTGAAGATAAACCCTTCTCCCTGGATCACCGTGATGGGGATCATGAAGCTTAGTGAAAAGTCGCGACCAAACTGCAGTTCTTTCTGTAGCTGAAGATTTTAGAATGATGAAACTTTACCGATAATAGGTCAAAAACGTGTTAAAGCATTGTATAACATCATATATTGTACGCAATATTTGGAGGCATTTTGAGCTGTGGCAGTGACTGCACCTGAGATTGCACAGTCGCTTGAACATGCGCAGTGTGCCGCGTGCAGCTAGGGTCAAATGAAGGGTGTCATTATACAAAATACTACAGGATTCGTCAGCCATTAATGGTATCTTAGACCTTGGTGATAACACAGCATGCCTCGCGGGCACCAGCGTTACCATTTTCGAGCGAGGTGGCATTACCGCCCTTGCCATAGTCGTCAGCGCCGGCGTGGAGAACAATGGAGCGTCCAATGACAGAGGTGTTGCCAAGCAGCTTGACCTCGTAGTCGACAAACAAGCCCTCGGCATTGCCAGCGGCGTCAAAATTGAGCATGGGTAGGTCCCCAACGTGTCTCACGCAGTCCCAAGGAGCACCATGTGTCTGGTTGAAGGGGTTGTAGTGTCCACCGGCATTTGCGCAAGCGTTGCCAATATCACCAACCGCATGAACGTGGAAGCCGTGCGAGGTATTGGGCTTGTCGCTCTTGACATCGTAGTGAATGGTGATGAGATCCTCAGTCACCTGGGTGAATTCAACAGTACCGTGGACAGAATTGTTACCGGCAGGGCTGAGCACGCAGAGCGCCTTGATGGGGGCAAACCCATTGGGGTAGAGGTCGTGGTTTTGGCAGGTTTGAGCAGCAGCCAATGAAAAACCAAAAAGAGTTGCAAGAGCAAGAGAAAACATTGGAGATTAGGCGGAGATGATGCCCGTGTTTTATAGTTTTGGGGCTTTGCATATAGTTGTGCGTATGGTCAATCAAACTGAATTCGAGATCCTTGGGGCTTGGGGAGCAACAAACATTCGGTAAAACAAAAGGCTGGCACCTTTTTGCGACGCTGATCGTTACATATCGTGACACTCGTGATTATCCTCCCCTCCAAAAAGTAGCAGGGCTGCATAAAAGCGACCGTCGCCCATGCACGGATTTCGGGAGGGTAGAAAAAAATTAGCACCAGAACAGGAGCAGACGCAGCTTAACTGACCATTTACTTCGACTGATTGCCAAAAACGTACCATAGACCCCCCTGCGGCATACTCGGGGAGCTAGCAAGTACCGCGGAGAATGCAGGAACCCCGTTTGCAGCTGCATTGCATATGCACACCCTTGCCGAGCAGAGAGGATTGGCCAGTTTACAGCAAGCCGGGAATTGCAGCTAAGGAGCTAATAAATGGTTCCACACTGTCAATGACAACTGCCTGCAGCCTGGTTAAAATTAGTCTACGTCTTCCCAGAAATGGGCAAAAAGATAATACTGCAGAGCTCTAAAGAGCAGTTTTCACACGCTGACTTCTCTCCAGTCTATATAGTGCTGGTATTTTGCTCTAAAACCGCGCATTCCCGGCCCGATGCTTCTGATTAGATCGTGGGCTTGGCACAGAGATCATCGGTGCAGATCCCGGCAGATCTAGACCGTTGGTAGAAGATCGGGACCAATGGCCATTGATGAGAGATTTTTGGGTCTGTGGGGTATGTATTCACCGAAATCCGCTAGGATTCAAGGTTCAATATGTAGTAAACCGGCAATCATATGCAAGGTTTAGAATCACGTCCGGCCAAAACGCTTACACAAAAAGTAGATGCAAGCAGCGGCTAATGCTGCTCGCAATTCGGGGCGTGACCTAACGAGAAGTGTCAAAAATGCCGCGAATATTGCTTTGATACCCGAGAAAATGCGCAACATTATTTTCGGCCGTCGCCAGACCCGCACCGAGTCGCGACTACAGGAGCTTGCCCTAAAGCACCTAAAAAACCATGACCTGCTAGGCAAGGCCACCTCAGATGGGTCCAATATGCCCGATATGCAATTCCCGAAATTGCTGGGTAAGAGCCTTGACGAGCACTTTTCGAAAATCGGCGATTATTTGTCGAGACAGCCTCTAGCAGAGTGCGAGCAATTCATTGCCAAGGACCCTGGCCAGTTTAATTTTGAGATTAAGAGGCAGTCAGGCTGGGTGCGCTATACCAAAGATGGTGCTGAGCCGGTTGACTTTCCTCGTGAGAGGGTGATTGTCTTTGATGTCGAGGTGCTCTACAAAATTAGCGACTATGCGGTCATGGCCACCGCTGTTTCGGACTCGGCGTGGTATGTGTGGCTCAGTCCATGGTTGCTGGACGAGACATCAAACCCAGAACACTTGATTTCGCTCGGCAACCACGAGCAAGTGGTTGTGGGTCACAAGATCTCGTACGACCGCAAGCGCGTCAAAGAAGAGTACTCGCTCAAGGCCAGCCCCAAATTCTTTCTCGATACCATGTCGCTTCATATTGCCACGGCAGGCATGTGCTCACGACAGCGGCCCCTCTACAACAAGTTCAAAAAGCAAGAGGAGGAGAAGCGTAAAAGGGCCAAGACTGAGGCTGTAGAGGAGTTTGCCGATGATGATGATGCTCTTTTTGATGACCCTTGGCTCGATTATGGTACTCTGAACGGTGTTGCCAACGTCTACAAATTCAATTTCCCCGATAGCCCGATCGAGATGGACAAGAGCGATCGCGACTATTTTGCCGCTCTAGACAAGACTGAGGTCACGTCTCGGCTAGAGCAGCTGGTGAGTTACTGTGCGCTGGACGTCTACTGCACCAAGCAGATCCTCGACAAGACGCTGCCGCGGTTCCGCGAGCTGTGCCCGCACCCGGTAAGCTTTGCAGCCCTCAGGCAGATGGGCAGCTTGTTTTTGCCTATTAATCACAAGTGGACCGAGTATGTCAAGAGCGCAGACGCCAAATTTCTCGAGTCCAAGCAGCGCACAGCGTCCACGCTCGAGGCCCTCGCCCTAGAGTTGAGTGAGCGCAAGGGCACAGACGAGGATATTGCGAATGACCCATGGATCTCACAGCTGGACTGGACAGTCAAGCCCCCGCGCTACACTCAGGCCGGCGAGCTGGTCAAGCGGCAAAAGCTGCCCGGCAAACCCAACTGGTTTAAGGACCTGTTTGCCTCTGCCAAGGCGCCGATGAACTTGACGCTGAGGACGCGCATCACACCGCTGCTGTTGCGCCTCGAGTGGGATAAGAACCCCTTGGTCTATATCAAGAATAATGGCTGGTGCTTTCGCACTGACCCGGCAAACGTGGACAAGTACACGAAGCTCAACTTTGTCCAGGTAAAAAATGCGGAAACTGAGGGATTTGCCTGTTTTAAGGTGCCCCACAAGGACGGCGCAGAAGCCAAGTGCGGCAACCCCATGGCCAAGCACTACATGTCCCACTTTGAGAGCGGGCTCTTGACGTCCCAGAACGAGGCCGCGGTGTCGATGCTGGCCGAGAACATTCAGGTTTCATATTGGTTGTCGTCAAGAGAGCGTGTTGCTAGCCAGATGCCCGTGTACGAGTCTCCAGAGGTGCCCATGGGCTACGACCAGCCCGGAGGCGGTATGATTATACCCGACCTTGTCGTCATGGGCACAGTCACTCGCCGCGCCGTAGAGAATTTGTGGCTGACTGCCAGCAACGCTAAAAAGACCCGCCTAGGCAGCGAGCTCAAGGCTATGGTGACTGCCCCCGAGGGCTACTCATTTGTTGGCGCTGATGTCGACTCTGAGGAGCTGTGGATTGCCAGTGTCATTGGCGACTCCTTATTTGGGTTGCACGGTGGCACAGCTCTGGGCTGGATGACCCTTGAGGGCTCTAAAAGCAATGGCACCGACTTGCACTCGCGCACTGCCAGCATTCTCGGTATCTCGCGTGACCAGGCCAAGATCTTTAATTATGGACGCATTTATGGAGCCGGCGAAAAGTTTGCCACGCAGCTGCTCAAACAATTCAATCCAAACATCAGCGACAAAGAGGCCCAGGAGGCAGCCAAGAAGCTGTACCGCAAGATGAAGGGCAGCAAGGCCAAGACCTCTTCAGGCAACTTTTGGCAGGGTGGCTCAGAGAGTGTGGCTTTCAACCAGCTGGAGCTCATGGCTGGCCAGGACCAGCAGCGAACGCCCATTCTTGGCGCTGGCATTACTGGCGCTCTTGCCCTCGACAACCTCAACAAGAATCAGTACCTAACTAGCCGCATCAACTGGAGTATCCAGTCCAGCGGCGTGGACTATTTGCACTTGATTATTGTTTCTATGGAGTATCTTTGCCGTGCCTACGGTATCAACGCCCGGCTCATGATCACCATCCACGATGAGATCAGGTACATGTGCACCAAGGAGGACGAGCTCCGCACAGCGCTTGCTCTGCAGGTGGCAAATGTGTGGACCCGTGCCATGTTTTGCCAGCAGCTGGGGCTTGACGATTTGCCCCAGAGCGTGGCGTTCTTTTCGTGTGTCGACATTGACCACGTGCTGCGCAAAGAAGTTGATTTGGAGTGCGTGACGCCGTCCCACCCCACCAAGATTGAGCCAGGCCGTGCCCTAAACATTGACGAGTTGACCCAACAGTGCTCGAGCCTGGGCCCCGTAGACGAGGCCTTTGTGGCCAGTGTCGATGGTGTGCCCTACAAGTACCGCCCGCCGGTGATGAGCCAGCTTCGCGCCAGGGAGTACAAGGGTCACCTGCAGGCCATCGTTTCACAAGTGGCAACCGATCGCAAGCATACGCGCGAGCTGATGTTTGAGATGACTGCTGGCTCGGGTGGCTTTTTGCCTGGCGTCTCGAGCGTCAAGGGCGTGCGGGTCTAGCATTTGTACATAATAAATAATGACGCTTATCAGCTCTTGTTTATAGCCTTGATTAGCTCTAGTTGGTAGCCTCTCAGCGCCTAGCGGCGGGCAGGAGGAGCCCCAGACCCTCCATGCTGCAGCACCTCAAACGCCTTGTCGTCGGCAATCCGAAGGTTTGCGCGCGCAACCTTGGCCCATTGGCTCGGAATGGCCTCGCGCGCGCTGTCCCATGCCTCCTCAAGAATCTTCTCAGCACGTTCCATCTTGTGAGGTAATAACAAAATGTCCGACTGGGAATCGCTGGAGTTGGCGGCGGGACACGAATGGCGATTCGAGGTCGCCGTCAAAGACAGGCTTCACATCAAGCTGCTGGACGGAACGGCCGAACTTTTTGGCACTGAGCTGGCGCTCGGCCAGGAGTACGAGTTTAGCGACCAAAAGGCTGCGATCTATAGTTGGAATGGTTGTAAACTAGAATATAGCGGTCCTGTCAACGAGTATACCTCGGAGGAAACGCCAATGCACGTCTATGCCAACTTCCATTTTGCCCTTGAGGGTGCACGCCAGGACAGGGCAAATGTGCTCATTTTGGGGCCCGAAAGCACCGGCAAATCCAGTTTGGCCAAGATTTTGGTTTCGTATGCTTTTAAGCAGGGCCGTAAACCCATGCTCGTGAATTTGGACCCGAGAACCCCTCAACTTTTGCCGGCCGGTGCGCTGAGCGCGTCGCCCATCATAGACATTTTGGATGTGGAGAATGGTTGGGGAGCACCTGCAATCAATGGTCCCTCGGCGATCAAGCCCGTGCAGCCCGTAGCGTACTTTTACGGCCACGAGAGCCTCGGGCTCAACCGGCCCTTGTACAAACAGAGCATGGGCCAGCTGGCCGCAAAGGTTCAGGAACGGCTCGAAAAAGATCCCGAACTCAAAACTGGGGGGCTGATTATCGATACTTCGGCCCAGTTCTACCAAAATTATGACCTTGTTGAGCAGGCAGTCAAAGAATTCAAAATCAACGTGATTGCAGTAGTGGGCGACGAGCGCCTCTACTCTGACCTTAATCGCAAGCTGCCCAACAAACCGGCCGATCTCAAGATTGTCAAGCTGCCTAAATCGGGTGGTGTTGTCTCAGACAGCGGCTCATCCAACTTGAGGCTGGTCCAGCGCAGAGGTACCCAAAACTACTTTTATGGTACATCGCGCCAGACCCTGTCGCCATTCACGGTTACTGTACGCTTCAACGAGCTCACAGTGTACCGCGTCGAGGAGGCAGAAACCGAGCACACGGTGGATGCGGGCGACTTTATTGCCGATGGCTCCACGGCCGAATTTTTGTCCAAGGTCGAGCCATCCTCGATCCTTCAAAACTGCGTTTTGGCGGTAATGAACGCAGCAACCACTGATTCACCCCAAGTAGTGGCCAAGAGCGAGATCCTGGGCTTTGTCTATGTGGTTGAAGCCGACGACAAGCGCAAGACGGCGCGCGTGCTGCTGCCCATGCCAGGCCGGCTGCCCGACCACCCACTGATCTTTGGCGAATTCAGATACGATGAGTAGGAGTTTGCAATGTGAAATATATCACAGTCTACATAAATAATTTCATTTTTTCAGGCTCGAGATGAAGTTGTCCAGGTCATACTCCTCGGCGTACTGCGAGTTATCCCACAGCTCGTCCAGCTCGCCCACAATATTCTTCTCGCCCACGGCACCAGTGGCACCAAGAATATCGTCGCCCTTGGATTTGGACTTGGGCTTGTCCTCAGGCACGTCGCCGCCAGCACTAAACAGGTCGAGGATCTGGTCGGTGTCCATCGACATGAGGCCGCTGTTCTGCTGGTTGACCACCGTTGAGGCAATGTTCATCTTGAATTCTTGCAAGCCCATGATGCGTTCTTCAAGGGTACCGCGGGTGATGAGGCGGTACACATTGACCACCTTCTTTTGGCCAATACGATGAGCACGGTCCATTGCCTGCAGGTCGTTCATCGGGTTCCAATCGTGCTCAACAAAAATGACCGTGTCTGCACCAGTTAAGTTGAGGCCAAGACCACCCACATGCGTGCTCAACAGCAGCAAGTCAATGCTCGGGTCATCATTAAATTTGCGGACCATCTCGTGGCGCGCTGGCCCTGAAACGCTGCTATCGAGGCGCATGTACGACACGCTCGGCATGTTTGCCCTGAGCAACGAGTTCTCCACCAGGTCGAGCATATCCTTTTGCTGGCAAAACACGAGCGCGCGGTGCTGGCTCATGGCCTCTGGGATCTCGCCCTTGTCGGTCTTGGTGGTGTGGTCCAGGCCAATGCCGCAGTCCTTGAGAAGCTGCTGCAGTGCCAACAACTTGGGCGACTGTTGGTAGTCGAGGGGCTGGGCACGCTCGAGCTCCGGCTTGGTGAGGGTAACAAAGCTTGGGTGGTTGCACAAGCGCCGCATGTACAACAGCGCCTGGAAAATGTGTTTCTTGGCCTCCTTGTTGGACTCTCCAAGCTCCTCGGCGACAGCCTGCTTTTGGCTAAGGGTAAACTGCTCGTACAGCTTGCGCTGCTTGTCGTTGAGGTCGCAGTAATAGTCCTGGATAATCTTGGGCGGCAGGTCGTCGAGCACGTCTTCCTTGAGGCGGCGCAGCATGAACGGAAGCACCTGCTTGTGCAGGGCCTCGAGCGCAAGCGCGGCACTCTCTTGCTCCTTGTTGCCGGCCTTGGACGAGTTGCGCGACGCGATAATCGGTTTTGAAAAGGTTTCATTAAACATCTTTTCAGTGCCGAGGAACCCAGGCATCAAAAAGTCAAACAGCGACCACAGCTCGAGCACATTGTTTTGAATGGGCGTACCGGTCAAGACCAGGCGGTGTTCGCTCGTGTAGCGCTTGATGGAGCGGCTGAGCTTGGAGTTTGCGTTCTTGATAATGTGTCCCTCGTCTAAAACGCAGTAATTGTAGCGCTCTTTGCTCAGAATCTCCACGTCGTTGCGGGCAATATCGTACGAGGTCACCACCACGTCGTGGCGCTTGATGCGCGAAGCCAGGGCAGACCGGCTCGTGGGGTTGCCCACGTACCCCAGCACCTTGAGGCCAGGCACATAGGTGCTAAACTCTTGGATCCAGTGACCAGTCAAGGTTGTGGGGCAAATGATGAGCGACGGCAGCGTCTTGAAGTCCTCGTTCTTGGTGGCTTCAAACTGCTCGCGGCGCATGTGATGATCAGAGGCAACCATACAAATGGTTTGCAGAGTCTTGCCCAGCCCCATATCGTCGCACAAAATGCCGTGCAGGTGGTACTTGTTGAGGAATGCGAGCCAGTTAACACCATCCTGCTGGTACTTGCGCAGAGTAGCCTTGACCGAAATAGGCAGCTCAAACGGCTTAACCTTGGTGATATCCATCATTTGGCCAATAAACTCGCGCTCCTTGTCGCGGCCCTCGAGCAATGCCTGCGGCATATCGCTGGGGTCCTCGATACCGCTCTCGAGCGGCACGAGCTTGATGATCACGGCAAAGGTGGTAGCGGCGATGTTGCGCACTGAGGTATCGACGTCGCTCATGCGGCCCAAAATAGGTACAATAAAAAACACAATGTAGGGCAAAACCTGCTCGCCCATGCTCGACATGATGTGGTAGGCCACCTCGACCGCTCCCTGCCGTTTGCTGAGGTTGCGGCCGTTGGAGACTTGTGGCAACAAGCGCTCCACGAAAAATGTGATGCCGGCAGTGGGCATGAAGCGGCAGATGGTGGCAAAGCACTTGGCGGCCGCGTAGCGGACCACGGCATAGTCGCCAAACAGGGCTGCCTCAATCGAGCCAAACACGGCCTGAATGTCGGCGTGCAAAGCACGGTCAACAAACGGCACAATTGCACTGAGCACAGCAAGGCTGTCAATGAGCTGCTGAGCCTCCTCGTTCTGGACATTGTCGATAACGCGCGTCTTGAGCTCGGCCAGCTGCTCAAACAGACTAGCTCCATAATGCTTAGCGAGGTTTTCGAGCGCGTAAATCGCGCCCGTGCGCTTGATGAGAGCAAGATCGGTCTCCTTTTTGCGCCTGAGTTCCTCGGCAATGTCCTCGACAGGCGCATCAACCTTGAGACTCATGATTCCCTCCTTGGCCTTGTGGGACTCGAAAAGCGGCGCTTCCGAAGTGTCAACGCACACAAACGAGCACAAATTCTTGACAATCTTGCCCGAAGTCGCGGCACGGTCAACGTTGAGGGTGGCAATGAGGCTCGCAACAGTGCTGGCAGTACGCTTGTGCAGCACCGTGTTGGTCTCGAGCTTGATGGCGTCCATGAGCGACCTAATGATGGGGTTAAGCTTGGACGGCAGCTCCTTGTTAAGAGCAATAAAGGCAGCAGCCGCGCTCGACTTCATTGAGACGTTGCGCTTTTGCAGCGACTCCTTGGCCTCGGCGATAGCACTGAGCAAATTCTGCCTGCCCTCGGCCAGCGAGGCCTCCATGGCCACTTGCACATCTTCGCTGAGCTGCGCTTTGAGTTCTTGGAACTTGGTCGAGGCAAGTTCTTCGGCAAATTTGAGGTTGAACGCGGTGGGGCCGGCGTTTGTGTCGCCCTCGATCGCCGTGGGCAAAATGGGCACAGAGCTTTGGGGGAGGTTTCCTTGGCTGGCCATGAGCGAGAACAGGGACTGGCACTGCGTGCGCACAGCCCTCAAAATGGGGTTGAGGTCGCGGTACGTTGCCTCGCTCAGGCTCTCCATGGCCTGCGAGAGGTACGGCGACACGGCGGCCACAAGCTCGGCGCACGGCTCGGGCGCGGTCTTGCCATACTCCTCCATCAGCAGCGCAAGCACAAGGTGCTGCGACGACATGGGGCTCTGGCTAAACGCCATGACTGAGGGAAGCAGCTCCATGACGCGGGGCATGCTCGACATGAGCTGGCCAAGGGCGATGGCGCCATTGACTTTGGCAAATAAAAACACGTCGGGGTCAACAATCAGTACATCGCCGAGCAAGACAGGACCATCGACATTGACGTGGTGGCCCTCAGACTTGCCCAACAGCTCCTGCGGGTCGTACGCAGCGCCCGAGGGTTTGATGAGCAGCGAGGCCTCCATTTTGTAAAAACGGCGCGAAGTACCAATGGGGGTCATGAGTAACTTGACGTTGGTGGCCCATGTGGACTGCATAATCTCTAAAACGTCGGGCTTTCCGCGCACAACCTCGAGCATGTAAAGCCACAGATCGAGGCTGAGTTGGGCGATACTGGGCTTTTGCTCGAGCAAAATGTTTTGAAACAAGAGCCTCACAAACCGCGCGTCGATCCAGTCGAGCGTAATACCGCCCTGATCGCTCACAAAGATCCTCAGCGTGCGCAATACGGCACGGCGCACATCCACAATTGAGTGCCTGAAAAAGGGATACAAACGAGGAATCAGGTCCTTGAGGTCGCTACCCATCCCGACCAAAACAGTCAAGA
This sequence comes from Wickerhamiella azyma, assembly GCA_022577855.1. NCBI lineage: Eukaryota > Fungi > Ascomycota > Dipodascomycetes > Dipodascales > Trichomonascaceae > Wickerhamiella > Wickerhamiella azyma. The sequence goes on from JAKISA010000004.1 coordinate 135,402, forward strand.
CCTTTTCGTGCGAGCACAGCTTGGCCAAGAGGTCCATGACGTTGCCGATCGAGGTGCTCAGCTCGTCCTTGAGGTTACTGAGCGAGTCCCAAATCACCTTGAGAAGTGCCTCGATGTCCTGGGGGCGCTGCTTGACAAAGTCGTCGGCGATTGGCAGCAGAGCAGCGGCGCTGATTGCTTGGACGTCGTCGTCACTGTTTTCAAGACCGTGGAACACGCACTCCACGAGCTTGTCAAATACGGGGCCATTATTGATAAGAATGTCAGGCCTTACACTCACAAAGTAGCGTAGACCAAGCATACCGCCGTGGCACACCGCCCAGACCATATGCTCAATACCGAGTTGTTGTTGGAGCACGAGTGCCTGTAGCGTATTAAAAGTGGCGATCGAGGTCTGCTCGTCGAGGTGCATAAACAGCGCGGCCAAAGTCTGCGCGCACGATTCGCGCACAGGCGCCACGACCTGGTCGGCCACATAGTCGGCGAATCGGTCCAGCGAAAACACGCAGCACATGCGGCACGACAAATCCTCGAGAAGCGCGTGGTGCAGGCCCAAGTTGCGCTCAGCAGTAAACCGCTTGTTCATGCCGGCTCCTTGGCCCTGGGCCTTGAGCAGCTCACGCAGTCCAAGCAAAGCGCCGTGCCTAATCTCCCACTGAGGGCTAAACATATCCGAGGCAAACAGGGCACAAAGCTTGGCAAATGGCCACTCCTCGGGGTCGGCCACAGTTACAAACTCCACGAGCTCCTTGTCCTTGTCGGGGTTGTGTTGGACAGTGACCTTCTCGGCTGGGCTGCCAGCCTTTGATTTTGATTCTTGGACCTGAACTTTTGCGGGTTGTTTGCTTGTGAATTTGGCCTTGCGTTTGGCCAGGGCACGCATGCGCGCGTTTTGCACGGGCGCCTCGCTCACCGGTTCAGGCTCAGGCTCGGGCTCAGGCTCCTTTTTAAGGACCTTGCGGCCTCGCTTTTTAGGGGGCGGCGGTGCCAGATCAAGGTCGTCGTCGCTGAGCATCGCAGAGTCTTCAAATTGGGCAGTGAACCCCAGCGTCTTTTTGAGTGCGGCGTGCTGTGCGGCCATACGCTGCTGGGCGTCCATGCCGGCCAAACTCTGCTCGTATTCCTTGCCCGCTGAGCGCTGAAGCGGCGTGCCGTTGCACACGACCTGCTTGATGTCGAGGGTGCTAAAGGTCAGGGCGCCAGTAGCACCAGCGGCACCATTCGCGTTGGCACCATTCGAGGGGCTGGGCAGATCGTCAACTTCCTCCTTGATTTCGACCTTGTCCTCGACTTTGACGCCGTCCTCCTCCTTGATCTCTTTGAGTTCGTGCACCGAGCTGTCGTTCCATTCAAAATTGGCAATGATGAGGCCAATGGCGCGCGCCGAGGAAATACGCGTATCCCACTTGGAGCTTTGCAGAAACGGCACGACGCGCGCGAGCAGATTGTACAGCTCCTCGGGATGGGCGCGCTGAACATCGGCCAGCTGGTCTCCCGCGACGTTTCGAACGTATACAGACGAGCCCGTGTCGAGCAGCGACACTAGACGCTCTAATCTCGACATGGCCGCTGGCTTTTTAAATTACTTGTTACATATACATTGGGGGGTTTTTATATCGCCGTCAATGAAATTCTCATCGCAAGTTACCCGGCCTACTGCACCCGCACATTATTGGAGGCAAAGAGATAAACATTTTTTTGTAGAACGCTGTAGTTCATATTTAATTGAGCTTAAAAAATTGAAAAGAGCTAAAAGAGTCCAAGAGGGCCTCCCTCCCTAGATCTCAGGAATGGCCTGGCCGTCGCCACGAGGGTCGCTGCCCGCATGGTACACCAGCTTGCCCTGCTGCTCTTCGTACTGAATAACCTGACCACGGCCAAATACACTGCGCACTTGACCGGTGACAAACTTTACCGTGTGCCCCAGGGCCTCGAGCTCTTTGGCCACTGAGGGGTCAATGCCGTCCTCAAGCTGAACAATAATTTGGGAAGTGCTGGGGATGGAGCCATTATCGGGGTTAGGAGCAATGCAAATACGCGGAGTATCGAGAGCTTGCTGCGCGCTCTGGCCGAATTTAGTCAAATTCAGGGCCACCTGCAAATGGCCTTGGGGCTGCATAAACGCGCCCATCACGCCGTACGAGGCATACAACTTATCGCCACGGGTCAGCATCGCAGGGATAATAGTGTGGTACGGGCGCTTAGCGGGTCCATAGGCATTGTGAGCACCCTCCCTCAGGTTAAAGTTGCAGCCGCGGTTGTGCAGGGGAAATCCTAGGTCTTTGGGCACGATACAGCTACCAAACGGGTAGTAAACGCTCGCAATGAACGAGCACGCATTACCGTCTTTATCAGCCACCGTAAAGTATGAGGTGTCGCTTTTGTTTGCCGGGTCAATAACGCCGTGCTCGTACTTCTCATTGACCTTGGTGGGCGAGAAGAGAGCCGCGCGTGATGAAATAAATTTATCGCTGAGAAGTGACTTCGGATCGAGCTCAACCGCCTCGGGATCACCAATGTAGTGATCCGCGTCCTTGAACGCAAACTTGAGCGACTCGGCCAGGGCGTGAATGTACTCGGCAGAATTGAGCTTGAGGTCCTTACCCTGGCTAATCTTGTTGAAAACTCCAGTAGCAATAAGGGCCACAAGCCCATGATTATTGGGGGGCAGCTCGTGTAGTGTGATCTCATCGTTTACGGCAATGGTCACGGGCTCGACCTCGAGCGACGAGTGGGCCTTAAGATCGTCAAGGCTGAGCTTACCGCCCGACTTTTGCGCTGCTTCGACAATAGCCTCAGCAATTGGACCCTCATAGAACCCACGTTTGCCCTCGCTGGCTAATTTTTCATACACTTTGGCCAGCGCCTCGTTGGTCCACAGCTGGCCATGGGCAGGGGCCTCGCCGTCCACCAGCAGCTGCTCGCCACCATTGGCAGTACTTTTGAGGCGCGCTTCTTGGCCCTTCCACATGAGATGGGTGATCTCACTTACGCCAAACCCCGCCTTGGCCAGCTCGATGGAAGGGGCCAAAAGCTCGGCAAGCGTGAGTTTGCCAGAACCATAACGCTCAACAATATCGACCCAAGCAGCAGGAGCACCAGGAACAGTGATTGCATAGCCGCTACTGATGGGCAGGTGCTGCTCAGTCGTCTCTGCCTTGGCCTCCTCAAAAGTGGCATTTTTGGGCGACTTGCCCGAGCCATTGAACCCACTGACCTTTTTGGATTTGCTGTCATAGTACAAGCAAAAAGCATCACCGCCAATTCCTGTCATCATGGGCTCGGTGAGGCCCATAGCCGCGGCCATGGCCACTGAGGCGTCTGCGGCGTTACCGCCCGCCTCGAGGATTTTGATTGCAACTGCCGAGGCGAGCGGCTGCGTGCTGGCAGCCATGCCCTTGGTGGAGTGAACGGTTGAGCGGCGCGATTCAAACTGCATTGTGTAATGACTGAGTGTGGTAAGTCGTCAGCGCTGTGGGGTTGGGTTAGGCCAAGGCGGACCGGGTCAGCGATGAGCTGGGGTGCATATCACTCGGCTCAACAGTAGCTCCCAGGAATGTTTATTGTAGTTTGCATCTCCTTTAGCTTTGATTTTGCAACCGGTGCCAATTTTCAGCCCATTCACAGCTATCCCCCGCCAATATCAAAACCTTATCAGTCTCATGCGCGGTTGTGGGTCCAAGAGTGGGGTAAAAAATTCTTAATACATGCTCTTAATAAATACTATATACATTTCACATCTCGACGCTGATGCTGCGAGTCAATTCGGGACAAAACTGATACGGGTTTCCAATGTCCTCCATGGGCAAATCGTATTCAGCCGGGTGCCCAAACTCAGGTACCTGGTCCTGCCCTGGGGGAGTGACCGAAAGAAGCTCATCGTTAAAGACAAGGTTCTCGGCAAACTGTGACTCTTGCAGCGCATAATCATCAAATGCTCCAGCAGTGCTATTGCTGCGGTATGCTTCGTAGCCGCCAGCAACGCCGCCACTGCCGCTAAATGAGGGGCCCGTGTAGCCATAGCCATTGCTCTGGCTACCAACAGGATTCTGCCAATTCATCATCAGCGAATTCTTGGTGGTATCAAGCTCCTCATCCTTGAGATATACAGGAGTCTCCTCCTTGATGCGCGGGGTGGAGGGGACTGGAGTGGGGGTGGCGGTAGCAGTGGCGGCGGGTCGACTTATCGGCGACGAGTAAACCGAGGCAGTATGGGCCTTGGGAGGTCTACCCCGCCTTGGGCGGGGCGCCGCCACTGGTGTGCTGCGCTCTTCGTCGCTGTGGGTATCAATGTGGTGTTCGTTTGCAAGGAGCTTGGACGACTCCAGGAGCTGCTGCACCTGCTCGTCAATATCAGATGTATCGTCAATGGTTTTCAATTCATCAGACAACACTTCAATCACATGGGAGATCGACGTACCGGGACCAGCAACGTACCGCGAGCAATCACGACCATCGCCCATCTCGTTTATGAGAAACATAAAGCTCTTGAGCACAGTCTGTAGCTTGCTCTCCAGCAATTCAACATAATCATTTGTAAAAACACGCTCTGAATGCTTGCGGCGGTGAGCATAGGTGCAGACCTGATCATCAGCTTGGCAGCGGCCACACGGTTTGGCACCGTCGCACTTTGCCTTCTTGACGCGGCAGGTATCACAAGCTCTGAGAACTCTCTTCTTCTTGGCTTCGTCACGCATTGTTGTTTGTTGGGAGAAGGGGGATGGGCCATGCATCTATATATATATGCAGCCCCCATGACTGAGATGTCTGCAACTTGCTTTGAAATCAGGTCAAGGGTAAAGCATATGCGCAATCGCATCACGTCGCATTGCCATGAGGGTTTTCAAGATCAGCACCAATTTATGGGCGCTAGCGATTGATAAATAAAATTGCCCACACTTTTGATTTTGAAATTGCCTTTTTGTAAACGTTAAACCATACGCGCGGTGTATGCACGAGCCTTTGTAAATGTTTTTATTACTAAATTATGCCCCAGCCTTAGCTGCGTCGCCACACAAGGCTAGAAGGTACATGAAGCTTCGATTTTGAATGTATTGAAATCAGTTCAGGAAAACAAAGTAAAAGTTTTTCGACTGTCTAGACCGCGTTTCTAGACTCTAAAAGTAGCCCTAACCCAAATTCCGATTCCAGGCTTTGCTAGGGGGTAAAAATTACAATTAGCTTCTTCAAGCCTAGACAATTCCTAGTGTAGCTATTTTGTAAATCCTTGGGGCACTATTTTTCCAGTTTTGTTCCTTGCATGTGACGCTCGAGTGTCCATGATTTTGCGGACTAATCGTGCATACTGTGGCAAACGGCCACGTTGCGGCCTCCAAAATTTGGGAGCGTGATTTTTACGAGAATTCTCATTAGGGCTCATTTAAAGTTCTCGCTTATGGCTTCTCTTTGTCCCTGCAGCAATGCATCCGCTGACAAACTGACAGCTGCCTGGCCGTTGGCGGGCCATGCATGCGAACATTATTCTCTGGTCCATGCATGAATTCTCTACAGCTCGTTTCGTCCATTTGCCGATCGCCGTTTGGAATGACAAGTTGCTGTAAAAACTAGTGGAGAAAAGTCAGATGAAAATCCCTTTGTTGCCACCCATGAAGATCAAACTCGCATACCTTTTATGCCGGCTGCCCACTTTTTTTAAAAAGTTCTTCCGAGCCGAAACCGAGTTTAGTGAAAATTGTCTAGTGGCAAGTTACGGCAATAATCACGCAATGGCCGAGAGTTTGTTCTGCACTGCCGACGCGAATTCAACGTTATGCACGATTCTGCAAACCATCTCCGCAAGGTCGTGCATATGATCCTGCATATGACAGCCGCAATATCGACAAGCCCCTTTGGAGCCGTGTCTTGGCGAGATCTATTCTAAGGCACTGACCAGTATAGTGTACGTAACTCATTTATTGGTTTTTTGCCACTACCACGGTTGTGGTTAATCATCTATGTGCGGCGGTCCCGAGTAGAAGCTAGGCTGTGACCAGTCGCTTATAGACGCTTAGTGGCATGGGTAAAAAATCAAAAAAAGAGGCACCCCCCGCTCCAGAACCCGAGCTTACGCCTCGCCAATTAAAACAAAAGAAGCGTGAGGAAGCTCAGGCTCGGGCTGCCGAGAATCGGAAAATCGTGACTGCAGGAACCACTGCCTGGACCGGAAAATTACCTGCCCAGCTCCTGCACGATACCTGCCAGAAAAACAAATGGACCGCTCCAGATTATCAGATCAAGGGTAAGGACGAGTCACTGGTGGCCGTAGTGTTTTTGGCCAAAAAGCACCCCAAGACCCAGGCCATCACCAAGGTGCGGCTCGACCCACCTGCTAACCTGCCTCCGCAAAAGACCCCTCTTGAGGCGCGCAACTACGGTGCCACCTATGCCTTGCACCGCCTAATGAGCACCACCAACCTCAAAATGATGCTGCCTCCCACTCATCGCGACTTTTGGATCGAGCTAGATGGACAAAAGAAGGATGCTCCTAAGCACGACAAATGGAAGTGGGATGCCGACCCGTTTACGGCCTTTGAGCAGCACCAAAAGGACAGGGCCGAGTTCCAGTCTCAGCAAAAGGAGCGTCAAAGCCAGGCGGAGCATAAAAATGCCGTCACGGCTGTAAAGTCCTCGATAAAGTCAGAGGCAGGGGACGAGTCCAGACGCATCCGGTTCTCGTCTGTTTTGCACATGTCCAAAGATTTGCGTGCTCGTGTGGAGCAATTGCTGCAAAGCCGCAACGGGTTTCGCTTCCACAAGACCAAGGAGCTTGATGCTGCCAAGCGTCAAACGATTGTGGCTGCAGTGGCCAAGCTTGGGTTCCCCGATTTCCAGGTTGCTGAAGCATTGGAGTACACTAGCTCTACGAGCGATTGTTTGACGTGGCTGCTGGTTCATGTGCCCGAGGGTGACCTTCCCAAGCTGTTCATGCCCCAGCACCTTGATCACTCCATCCGGGTGGCTTCGAGCTTGTCTGTCGAGGGCGCCACGCAACGCATCAAGGAATTCGGGTTCAGCGAGCAGGTGGCGCTCAGGGCTGTTAAGTCTGCAGGTAGTTTGGCCGAGGCCATGGCCCTCTTGACCAACAACCTTGTGGGTGCCCCAGTGGCCACCACCGAGGGCTCGGACGACTTTTGGCAAGAAGAGGTTGAGTCCATCAAGGGCATGTACGACAATGTCCAGAAGTTTACAAACGGGTGCAGCTGGAGGCTCGCCAACGGCCTAACTGTCTACTTTTATCGGCCAGCTAGTTACCCCGACACTTGTCCCGGAATTGGCCTCGAGTACAAGGCGCCAAAGTACGTGCTACTTGATGCTATTCAGAGAGCTGCTACCTACAGCCAAGAGTTTGTTGGCGACTACATGCTGCTTGGCATTGCCCAGTGGCTTGAGGACGAGTTTGACCAGATTGTCAAGAAGCCATGCAAGCTCGCCAAGTTGTCTGCTGCCATCACTGGTGTCAAGGAAGAAAAGACCGAGACCAGCATCAAATCTGTGTCTAGGCACCGCCGCGTGCGCAAGCCGCTCGATTCTGCCAAGCTCAAGCAGACCCACGAGTCGCGGTTCGCCACAAAGGAGGGATCCGATATGTTGCAAGCGCGTCAAAGTCTGCCGGCTTGGAAAAAGCAGGCTGAGATTATTGACCTCGTCGAGAACAATTCGGTCGTTTTGGTTACCGGTGAGACCGGTAGCGGCAAGTCCACACAGGTGGTGCAATTCATCCTCGATCATGCAATCAGCAATGGCCAGGGTGGCGGCCTTAACATTGTTTGTACGCAGCCGCGTCGTATTTCGGCCATTGGTGTTGGCCAGCGCGTAGCCGCCGAGCGGCTGTGCGACCTTGGCGACCAGGTTGGGTACACAATCAGAGGCGAGAACAAGACGACCGCGCAAACTCAAATCAACTTTGTCACTACTGGTGTCTTGCTGCGTATGGTTCAGACTGATTCTGATGCAGTCATTCAGAGCGTCAGCCACATTGTGGTGGACGAGGTGCACGAGCGCAGCATTGATAGCGACTTTTTGCTGATCCTGCTCAAGCGCATCTTGACCAAGAACGTCAAGCTCAAGGTCATTCTCATGTCGGCCACTGTGGACCCTGCGCAGTTTATTAGCTACTTCAAGCCGGTGTCCAAGACGGTGGGCTACACCCACATCGAAGGCCGCACGTTCCCCGTGGACAAGCTTTACTTGAATGATATCATCAGTACTACCAAGTACGTGCCTACCAAGCTCGCCGAGGAGGGCGTCGACTCCACCGATATTGGCCAGATTGTGCTGTCTATGAAGGATGGCATCGACTACTCGCTCATTGGCGCCACTGTTCGGTACATTCATTCCCAGCTGGGCAATAAGGACGGCAGTATTCTTGTATTCATGTCTGGCGCAGCCGAGATTGATCGCGCTATTGGCAAAATCAGCGAGCACAGCGACTTTTGGTGCTTGCCCCTGCACGCCGCGTTGCCGCCTGTTGAGCAGCGTATGGTGTTCAACGATGCGCCGCGCGGCAAGCGCAAGGTCGTTGTTTCCACAAACGTTGCTGAGACCTCCATTACCATCTCTGATATCGTCGCAGTTGTGGACTCTGGTCGCGTCAAGGAGATGGCGTTTGATCCTACTGCAAATGTGTCGCGCCTCGTGGATGGCTGGGCATCTAGAGCCGCTGTTACGCAGCGTATGGGTCGTGCTGGTCGTGTGCGGGCTGGTACTTGCTACAAACTTTACACTCAGGCCATTGAGGACAAGATGGACGCTCGCCCTCCGCCCGAGATGTTGAGAACTTCGCTCGACTCGCTTTACCTCAATGTCAAAGCTCTCGGTATCGAAAATGTACCCAAGTTCTTGGGCGGTGCGCTCGACCCACCTCCTGAGATCTCGCTCAATGCAGCCATGTGCAACCTGCAAAATTACGGCGCGATCGATGCAGCGGGCAAACTTACTCCGCTTGGAAAACATATTTCGCTCTTGCCTACAGACCCACAGTGCGCCAAACTGCTAATTCTGTCTGCATCATTTGGTTGTCTCAGGCGCGGTCTGACAATCGCTGCCCTCTTCGGTGGCAAGCCGCCGGTCATCGCCCCCAAGGAGAAGCGGGACGAGGCCAAGGCCGCGTTCAAAAAATTTGCCAAAGCAGATGGCGATTTGCTTGGATTTGTGCGTGTGTTTGATGAATGGTCGCAGCTCTCAAAATCATCTTCACCTTCCCAGGTGCGCCGTTGGTGCCAGGACAATTTTGTGTCGCACCAGGCATGCCGCGATATTCAGTCGGCCAAGCGCCAGTTGTTGGGGAATTTGCAGCAGATTGGTCTTGTGGACACCGACAAAGAGGAAAAGCTTAAGCCCGAGCTCACAGTTAACGACTCCAAGGACATTGTTGTTTGTGCCGTGATTGGTGCCAGCATGTCGCCCAAGATTGTCGAGGCGGTTTACTCCAAAAAGGAGTACATCACCACTGCCACCGGATCAATTGAGGCCCCGCGCCAGTCTCAGCGCTATTTGCTGCTCACCCCCAAATCTGAGCGCGTGTTTATGCACCCTGGATCGAGCCTGTTTGGCGAAAATAATTTGGCCCCCTACATCAGTTTTGGTACTTCGGTGGTTACCACCAAGCATTTCATTTCGCAAACAGCGCCGCTCAGCATCTATGGTCTGCTATTTTTTGCAAACTCCATCAAGGTCGATATTCTTGGTAACGGTGTTGTTGTGGATAACTGGACCGGCCTTCAGTGCTGGCCTCGTATCGGTATTTTAGGCCAGTTCCTTAAGATGCTCTTTGACGAGCTCATGGAAAACAAGTTTGAGACGCCATCTTTGTCGTTCCACAATGACCCGATCGTGACCTGCGTCCTAGATCTGATTGAGGCCGATGGTCGCAACTAGAGATCTTGCCCAAACAGGACCACATGCAAGTGGGCAACCAGGGGTCGCACATATTATTTATTTACGGGACTAGCCCAACTATTCCTAGCATTATGCTTTGGCTTCTTTTTGCGACGCTCTCCGCGCTGGTCTGTGCCGAGGTCGGTCTCGTTGCCAGGTCCTCCAACCCCGAGCTCAACAACAAGGAAATCCGTCTCGTCGATGGCCAGCTATGCATTGGCCAAGGTCCCATTCTCCAAGGTTTTTTCAACTCCAACGAAAAGTTCATCATCAGTCCCCGCCTCATCTCTGCCAACTTCTCCGGTGCTGGAGTCGGCCTCAACCATGCGCAGCAGCTCGTCATCAGCTTGACTGCGGCTGATTGCATTACTGCGCGCGCTGGCTGGCTCGAGTATGACGAGAGCCCCGTGTTTTACTTTGAAAAGGCCAAGAACGGCTGGATGTTGTTCACCAGTCCCGGCGTCGAGAGCATGAACTTTGTGCCCACCATGCTCCAGCTTGCCGACATTGAGTACGAGGGCGAGCACGAGGTCCCCAAATTGCTTGCCGCCCAAACTGAGCCCCTCACCGCCGAGGAGATGGAGGAGCGGCTCGAGGACTATGGCATGCAGCTCGACCAAGAGGCGAGTGCAGAGTCCAAGCAAACTGTTTTCGATGGTGCACCCATTTTTGACTTGCCTGCTGCTCAAGGCCAAGCTCCTCAAGGCGCCCCACAAGGCCCGCCTCATGGCACTCCTCAGGGCCCGCAAAACACCCCCCACGACTCGCCTCAAGCACCTCCTCAAGCTCTTCAGCCTTTTCATGCTTCTCAGGCTCCCCAGAATACCCCGCACCAAGGTCAACAAGGTCCGGGTCCTCAAGGTCCCCAGGCTCTCCAGCCCCCGCATGCGCCTGAACCTCAACCCCAGCCTGAGCAGCTTCACCCCGGGCCTCCCCACCGTGCGCCTCCTCAGCCTCAACCTCAGCCTCCTCAAGCCGAGCCTCCTCGCCCTCAACCTCCTCAGCCTGAGCAGCCTCATCCTGGCCAGCCTCAGCCTGCTGTGCCCGTTGACCCGCACTCGCCAGCTCCTCCAATTGTTGCTCCTCCCCATGATAATCTTCAAACTCAGCAGCCTCAGCAGCTTGACCTTCATGCTCCCCAGCCGCCTCAGGCCCCCTTTGTACAACCTGGGCAGCCTGGTCAACCTGGTCAGCCCGGACACCGAGGGCAGCCTTTTGGACAACCTGACCAGGCGAAGCCCTGTGTCACAGATAAAAGTCAAGACCAAGGTGCTCATCTTGAGGTCCAATTTGAGCGGATCTATGCCCCGTCATGGACGACCATCAAGCCTACCAGCACCCACACTGTTGCAGCTACCGTCACTGCGCCGACGCCAACGGTTACACAGCACGTGTTTTTGCCTGCGCCTGATGCCAATTGAGTAGCTTGTTAATTTATTTATCTATTTATTGTCAAGCTGTACGAGGCTAGCTCACACCACCGCATGCAAGCAGGTGCATGCGGCCTATTGATTTTTAAAAGAGGAATCTAACTTTATATTGGGGAGTCTTACCACCCTGCGCCTCTTGCGTTTCGCACGAGGCGCTAATCGCAATATTGCAATATGCGATATTGTGAGACCAAAACTATGCCTGGCCTAAGAACACGAGAGTTCCTGTCGGGTTTTGGCACGGGTTTGCTAGCCCGTGGGGACACAGATAAACGTGCCCCTGACGCTCAAAGAGCGTATAGCTTCGAGCGTATGGCGCCTGGCAAAAAAAAAAGCTTGCCAATGACGTGGGATCACGCGACGTATGTGCGTGGTCTAATCTGAGAACAAACTTGTTCTTCTGCTGAAGGTTGCAATCCTGCTCACTGCCTAAATGGCACACTAGGGCGTCCCCCTGGGGTTGTGGGGCTCATCAAGATGAAGTAGTGAAGCGGCTCTCTGATGATCTGAGGGGAGCGAGCCGCTTTTATAGAAGGATTTATCCGAAACATTGCTTCAATATATGCGCTCACCCCGCATATAAAGATTGCTTGGTTGAGAAAGCTAGTAAATGTCTCAGACTCAGTTGAGGCGGGGTGAAGCTCGATCTCATCTTATTCGTTCTCAATACCGTTTTCTCTAAGATAGGCCCGGCTTGTACTAAAGTTATTCTTATCCCCACGCGCAGGCGGTCATGCAGGCCAATACCTCTGCATGATAACGCATATCTCATTTGGAATAGGCTACTGGGTGGGAAATGAATATTTGGGGAAGTGAAGAAGTACTAGTCAAGAATTTAGCTGATTGGTACAATCAAAAGTGCTAACTGGATCCTGATCTGGGTTTTGTAGTCTACAAGCCTCACGGGATATTCAGCCCACAAACATGCACAATCAGAAGGCCATTGATCTAAATTGGGTCATTTTATGCAGACTGGCAAGCCATTTGTCCCGATTAAGATGCAGATGAAGCGTATTCCTAAACTTCGTCAGGCTAAATGTGAAATTTTAATGAAAGGCTCTTGGAGGCCGACCATCAACTAGTCTGCAAAGCTACATACGAGAGCACTACAATTTCCCCAATTTTTCACCCCCCAAATCAAATCGCGATAAGCACTGAGTCACTTTACCCGGCCTGCATGTCGACACGTCTCGGTCAGCTCAACCGCCAACTCTGCTACTCCGCCAAACAAGCAATGGAATACGTTAGCACCAAAAACGCCCCTCCCCCCGCTGCCCCTTACTCACAGGCCATCAAGGTCGGCGGTACCCTCTACATGAGTGGTCAGATCCCCCTTACCCCCGAGGGCAAGATGGTTGAGGGCACTATTCAGGACCGTGCTCGCCAGTGCTTTGCCAACCTTGATGCTGTGCTCAAGGCTGCTGGTACTAGCAAGGACAAGGTAATCAAGTTGAGCGTTTTCGGCACCAACATGGCCGATTTCGCAAAGTTCAACGAGGTGTACGTTGAGTACTTTGCCGGTCACCAGCCCTGCCGCACTTTTGTCGCTGTTAAGGAGCTTCCTCTTGGCGCCGACATTGAGATTGAGGGTTTGGCTTTGCTTTAAGCGCGCTCTAGGTCTAGAACTATGTATTTAGTAGCTTCGCTAGCTCCGCCAGCTCAGCTTGCAGCAAACAGCTGGACCTTTGCCAGCTCGTTGAGCATGATTTGCACAATGCCTTCGCGGGCAAATGTGGCCTCAATCTCCATGCGCACCTCGGCCATACCTTCAGAGGCCACAATGCGATTTAGAGTGATGCGCAACCGGGGCGAGAACTCACTGTGCCAGCGGTGGTTCCACGCGTACAGCTGCACCACGAGCTTGAGGGCCTTGCTGGCATCGACAAGCGGGCCATCGAGCGGTGCATAGAGGTCTAGCATGTGCCATGCGACGCGATGGCAGAACCGCGCCTTGATGCTGCGCTCAAACGCCTGCACCGCCTCGTCATTGTAGTGGAGACGTTGAGCAACGCAGCCCAAGATTTCCCACTCTTGCGGGGTCTTGTGCAGCGGCGTCTGAGCGCTCTGGAAATGAATCAGCTCGCGCTGCCAATGTGAGTGCACGCGTGCATCCTCCCAAAGGGTCATAAACAGGGCATCGAGCTTTTGCTCGCAAAGGCGTTTGGCGGTGCTGCCCTTTTCGCCATCCATCAAAAACACTTCGCCTCTGAGCCGCATGAGCTCTGACCACCCCACGCGGGCATAAATTTGTGTAATGAGTTCGTACGTGAACTTGGCGCCGCCCCTAAGGGCACCGCCGCTCAGTTTGAGTAGGCTGGGATCCACAGGGTCAATTTGCGATGTATTGAGATCCCAAATTTCTTCAATGGCTCCATCGCTCGGCAGAGGCGAGTGCACTTTTCGCGGGGCTGGCAGCGGCACCGTGTCCATCTGTTTGGGCATGACGATAGGCCGCGAATTTAGCGCCAACAGCGCGTCCGAGTACTGCTCCTTTTTGATGTAGACTTGTGCAAGAGTTTCCCAGGGGTAAAATTGGCCCGGCGAGGCCGCAGTGGCCCGCAGTGCGCAGTCGAGGGAAAGGTCCACCAGCTGCTTTGCGAGGCACAGCTTGGCCTCCTGGGCCAGCATCTCGCAGTCGCGTGGGTCGCTGCGCACAGTTTCCACGGCTAGTTGCACCGCCTCGCTCTCGCGGTTGCTCAAAAGGTAGATGCGCACCAGCAATTTGCGCGCCTCGGGGACCTTGGCGGCAATGGCCTCCACAGTGGCAATTGCGTCGTCCCACATTTGCGAGACGCGGCAAACTTTGTAAAAACAGTCGACCATAAGGTTGGTGGTAACGGTGGCCTGTTGGTAGCGCGGGTTGGTGCCCAAAACGGGTCCCGAGCCAAACAGCTGCTCAAACGCGTGGAAAAACTGGAGCACATCGGACCTGCTCTTGAACGGGTCCTCACGGCGGCTGCAATCAACAAAGTAGGCATCGTCATCGGTCAACATTATTGCCCGAACCATGGCGCTCATGTACGTTTCGAGCCAGCACCGCTCCTCAATCTTTTCGGAGATTTGGCCATTGGGGGCGACCGTCCATTCCTCGACACCACCAGGAATGGTTGCCTTGACCCGCACGTCAAGTTTTGCGAATGCATTCCACGCGCAATAGGTGCCATTGATGATTCTCCACTTGCGGTGGCTACCAAACCAAAGCTGGTTCTCGCCGAGCGAAAACGTGAGCGTGTTGAGGTGTGCGGCAACCGCAGCGCTGCTCGAGACGTTTATACCGCTCACAAAATGGTATGTGCTGGTCTCTGAGCCCTGCTTGAGCTTGGTGAGCTGGACCAAGTCCAGGGCGCCCAGGTCGCGAAACTGGCCGAGCGCCGAGGTGCGGGCCTCGATGCAAGCGAGCGCATCATATTCTACCGATCTAGTTAGCGTTTGGTTCGAGGCAATTCGGTACTTACTCTGGGATAACTCCAGTGATGGGCATGATGTAACACGTTGGAGGTGCGGCTCTGAGGGTTGGTATATAAACTATGGTAGATCTAGACGCATATAAACTTCAAGAGCGGGCTCATGCACAACAATTTTCCACCAAATATCTTCCATGGCGGCCGCAAACTTGAACGGACTAAACACCAACTTCAACAGCTTGGGTGCGCTCTTGACTGCGGCCACTGCGGCCTGGCGGTCAAGGTGGTCAAACGCATAGACGCCACCAACTGTGTCCCACTTTCCTACATGTGGTTTCTCTGCACCTACCCAAAAATTCAGAGTGTCCCACGGAATATCGCCCTCGGTCTTGTCGTACACAATATCGTCTCTCCATTGACCAAACCGCGATACGCCCGTCATGCACGACGCGACATCAAAGTGTACAGTGGCGCCCGACTCTGTGTGGCGGTTCATCATCTCAAGAATACGGCCGCCGGGGTAGTTTCCGCTGCTAATCCTCAGCTTGACGAGGGCAACCACAATCATGAGCAGTGCAGACCCAAGGCACACCCACCATCCGCCTCTAATAAAGAGGGACTTGCGCCCTTGTGCGTACCCCAAATAATCAATGGCACGTGCGGCAAGCGCGGTCCACAAAGGCGCAACATAAATCACAAACCGCAGCTCCTTGTGGGGCTGGAAGCTGTACATAAAGACAAACGCCAGGCTAGCGGTAAACAAAAGCTGCAGGTTGCGCGGGGTTACCTGCAGCGCAAGCAGCGCCAAAATCATAATGAGGGGGTTGGCGAGCAGGTTGGGCAAATGAACAGTGAAGTACGATTCCCACGGCTCAGTTCCCCAGTTGGCCGATTTGCCCTGGACGACATTATAGTAAATTCCCTCCAGCTCAGGGAAGCAGAGACGGCTCCAAACTACGCTGTCAAAGCCAACACTTACGACGGTGGCAACGAAGGCACCCACGAGCCCAGCAAAAAAGACGCTGCTGAATGTGAGTTTGCGGGTTGCCAGAAGCGTGATTGCCATGCAGAGCCAGAGAATGGCAAGCTCAGAGCGAAACACAACGGCCGCAAACGATAAAAACCGCAGACTGGAAGTGTACTCGTAGCCCAAAAACTTGGCATAGGCGACTAGGACCAAGGGCAGGGCAAGCATGTTTGGCAGGGTGCGCGATGCATAAAAAAGCATGTGAAATTGGCCAAGCAGCAGCAAAACAAACCAAACGCCTGTTTGTTTGCCGCGTTTAGGGCCATACAGCTTGACCACAGCACGGCGAAAGTACGACAAAGCAGCGGCGTTTGCCAGGCCCAAAACTCCGCGAACCACGAGTTGCATATCGGGTTTGGGAACACCAAGCCACTGGAACGGCCGCGCAACAATGGCCAGGGCCAGGGCACCCAGTGCAGTCCGGGGCACGACGCCAGGAAATACGACGTGGTCGAATTTGGCCAGGTCTCTGCCATAGTACAAAAAGTCGTGGGCTGCTTGTAGATTGAACGACTCCTCGACCTTTGTGTACGGGGCCACAATCAGGTAAATGCCGATAAACGCGACCAAGATGTGGTCCAAGGCGCTCCACATAATCGTCAAGTGGGAGTGAGAAAGGGGATAAGGGGCCCAATGCACAGCCTCCAGAGGCCAAAGGGGCACCACCCCCAGCCCCAAGGGGCACTCCAGCACACATAAAACCTAAACTAGATAATTACAACTCATCAAGGTACGAAGCATCGTCATAGTCGCCGATAATCTCGTCAAACACCTCCTCAGCAGCCTCGACAGGGCCGGCAGTATCGACGACACCGGCCTTCTTGATAGTGATTGCCTCGGCAGGCTTGTCGCGGCGGTCAGTCTTGGTGAACTCAATGTCCTTGACGAGCTCAAACCCTTCAATAACCTCGCCAAAAACAACGTGCTTGCCGTCCAACCAGCTGGTCACCACAGTGGTAATAAAGAACTGGGAACCATTGGTATCACGGCCGGCATTGGCCATCGACAGCAAACCGGGGCGGTCGTGCTTCAAAAGAAAGTTCTCGTCCTTGAACTTGCCGCCCCAAATAGACTTGCCACCGGTACCGTCGCCACGGGTGAAATCACCGCCCTGGATCATGAAATTTTTAATCACGCGGTGGAATCCAGAGCCCTCGTAGCCAAATCCGTGCTCGCCGCTGCACAATTCGCGGAAATTTTTGGCGGTCTCGGGGACCACGTCGCCGTAAAGGCCAATCACAATACGGCCGAGATCCTTTCCGCCCTGCTCAATGTCAAAGAAAACCTTGTCTGTGATCTTGGCACAAAGCGCCAGCGTAAACAAAAGAGGCGCGAGCAAGTACATGTCAACGGTAAAGCTCAGGGAACGCGATGCTGGCGTTAATGCGTGCTCGAGGGTCTTACGCACCTACTAGGGGGTCTTAGCTGATCCCGTCGACCCTCGAGAGTCTGGCGGAGCTCCACGCACTGTCATCAGGTTCAATGTCTGAAACCCCGAGAGATGTCAAGATTTTACACTTGATTCTCGCGTCGATGGGTGTTTCCTCGTACCAAGAGCACGTTCCATTGCAGCTGATGGACTTTGCCCATCGCTACACAACCCAGATCCTCCAAGATGCCCTGGTGTACTCGGACTACTCGCACAGCTCTGGCGCTCAACAACCAGCCGGTGTGGGCCCTACAAACGCTCCTCTCACTAACGAGGATATCCGCCTTGCGGTATCTGCTCGCGTCAACTACCAATTCAAGCCCGCAGCGCCAAAGGAAATGCTGCTTGAGCTCGCGCAAGAACGCAATAAAAGACCGCTTCCTGCGGTCCCCCAGGGCTACGGTATTCGTTTGCCCCCCGAGAAGTACTGCCTTACCGGCTCGGAGCGCACATTCGACGAGGAACCCGACGTCAAAATGACGGGCGTCTCGGAGCAGCCTGCGCCTGTGCCCGAAGCTGCCGCCGCCTCTGCTTCAGTTGAGCATGAGGACGACAAAATCGAGCCAAAAGAGGAGGATGCTATGGAGATTGACGCTTAATTTATTAGTAGTTTAGGAGGACCCAAAATACTGCTGCAGTGCCTCGGCCACGTCGCCGATTCCGCGGCCAATAAACACTAGCTTTGACGATTTCTCTTCAGACTCGCCGTCAAACACGTCATAGGTCTCACGTACGCCCTGCACGATCTTGCATTCGGTGCCCCAGCACAACCGTGCCTTTGTGCGATGAATTTCGATATCGTGGCCATCAAAAGTGTGTTCCCACAAAATCAGCTGCAGCTTGCGCTCAAACTCTTTAAAGTCGGCTTCACTTGCAGGCTGGAGCTCAATAGTCACAGTGGAAATATCTAGGTCGTGCTTGGCCTCGGTGGTGGCCTCAAACGTGCCGCTCGTGTAGGCCTTGAGATCGAATATTGAGTCTGCCTCAACCTGGCCATACTGGCTGAAAATAATTTTGGCGCTAGCATTGATGTTGCGGATCGATTGCTCGGCCGCTGCCAGTGCCTCTGCATCAAGCAGGTCGCACTTGTTGAGAATCACCAGGTCTGCACAGGCCAGCTGAACACGGGCCGTTTCACCAGTCTCGATGCTACGCTTGATGTTTACGCCATCCACCACAGTAACGATGGAGTCGAGTTGAACGCTGGGGTTGAGGGCATCATCCAGCCAAAACATACTGGCGATGGGTGCCGGGTCGGCAATTCCGGTCGTTTCAAGCAAAATATAGTCAAAAGCACCCCTCCTTTCCATTAATTTTTCAATAGCAGTCACTCCAGCGTCCTTGGCGGTGCAGCATAGGCAACCATTGTCGAGCTCGAGCCACTCCTCCACCTCGGTATTGTCCTGAGTTACGGTGAGGCTACGCTCAATATCGGCCGTATCGCCAAACTCATTCAAAATAATTGCAATCTTTTTGCCTGAATTGTGCTGGGTGAGGTACTTGAGCAACGTGCTCTTACCCGAGCCCAGGTACCCGGTGACCACTGTAACCGGCACGATTTTCTCGAGCACGGGCACTTGGCGCGTATCAATGAGCAAAGGAACATCGTCGTCCGAGTCTGACATTAATTAAGAACTAGCTAGCTACTGGAGCTTACGGAGCTTTGACAGCTTCTCGGCAATGTACATCTCGGTAAAGTACGAGTGGCTTGAGCCGTGATCCTGCACCAAGTTGTGGGCCAGCTCGTGCGCCATCACTGTAAACCAGAAATCGAGGTGCTTTCCCTGGGTCCAGCCCTGGGAGCACCGATTTTCGTAAACGCCCAAATTAAAGAATAGAGAGCCGCTAGTATTGTAGGCAATTAGCTCTAAATCACCAACAAAGATTGCCAGAGTACTGTAAGGGACCTGATAAATCTGGCAGCACGTGTAGAGCACCGTGCTAAACTGCACGGCACTGGCCATTTGGCTTTCGCTGAGCGGTGGTGCATGGCGATCAATAAACACTCTTGTGCCGTCATTGAGCTTGGCACCAACCTTGAGGTCGGTGCTGCGGCCACCGTCACATTTGAGCGGTACATTGAGGCTCGGCGGCGCGTCCTGATGCATGGCACCTGCCTGGGTATCCTTGGTCCATGGGCACGAGCACTGCACGCCGCGGTCAAGTGTGCTCTCTATAGCCTCCTTTTGGCCCTGGGCAATGTCGGTAGGCAGCGCAGTGTGAGGCTGGGGAGTCGGCAGCTGCGGGGCACCAGGCGGGGCACGGCCGTCTCTTGTCGCCTTGGAAGGTCCCTTTGACCCCTTGAACAATTTGCTGAGATAACTGGAGGCTGTTTCGGGTATGGACGCCATGGGCGGCGGCGCCGAGCCCGAGGTTTCAGGCAGCGGGATGGACGGCAGAGCAGGGGGAGCCGCGGGAGCGGGGACGGCTGCTGGGGCTCTAGCGGCCGCTTCAATAGCGGCGGGAGCTGCTTCACCCTTGAGCTCGCGCTCGAGGCTGCGTTGTTCCTGCTGGAGTTTGTGCTCCTCGCGGCGCTTGATCTCTGCTTCCTCAAGACGCAAACGCTCCTCGCGCTCCTTTCCAAGACGCTGCCGTAACTTTTCATCCCTGGCCTCCTGCTGCTGCTTGAGCAGCCGCGTCACATTGTACCCCTTGCGCTGCAGCGACTCGAGAGTTGAGCCCAGCTGCAGCTCGAGCACAATCACGCTTTCCGGGTCGGGACGCTGTAAACAGTGGCGCGCAAGCACGCTTGAGACATCAAACCAGTCGGGTTGAGGCATCAAGTACAGCTTATTGGGGTCGCTGCTCAGCATATAGGCAGTAGTGGCCACCTTGATGGCGGGCGTCTCAGCCAGCTTGCGCTCGAGGTTGATGCTTGAGACAAAGGCCAAACTGAGGTGACTAGCATTTTTCATACGACGCTTCTTACTTGTGCTCTCCAAAAACACCGTGAGCCGTTCCTTGACGTGGGCCTCGAGCTGTGGATCGCCCTGTACTGACTTGCCCATGGTGCACCGCTCGAGCAGCGACTCGCTAAGGTTGCGCGCACCAAGCACAGAGTAAAACTCCTCAAGAGCAGTTTCTTGCGGGCACGCCTTGATCAGGTGCTTGAACTGGTTGTAGATAATGACATTGTCGACAATCTTGATCTCGCTGGCACTGCTCAACACAAGGCTGGCCTCGTTGTTTTCGTCGCGCTGCTCGCACAGCAAAAAGCTCGAGACCTTCATGCGGCCCACGAGCGCCTTGTCGCGCGAAATGGTCGCCCATTCGGTCTGAAGGCGGTAAAGCAACCCAGCGTACTGTTGACTCGAGGCCACGAGCTCATAGACATGGCCGGGGTTCTCGACAATCTTCCAAGCAATTTGCGTCGTGGAGGGGCACTCTTGCACGCCGACGCGCTGCAAAAATGGCTTGGCGCCAGGGGTCGCCTGCACAATGCAAAACAGTTTGTTGAGCTCCGAGTCGGGCCCACTGAAAAACACATTTTCGGGGCGTTGCAGGGTCTTACCGACGGGAATAAACGCCAGTTTGCGCAGCGCGTCAATGTCTGCACTGGTCATTTGCGACAACCGCGAGCTCAAGTAGCCAAACATTTGCGGCGCCGTGGAGAGCGTGGGGGGCTTTTTGGCCAGCGCAGCCACCAGCACGTTTGCTGGAGGATCGCGCCGCACGCCAAGGCGGTCGCTCTGAAACTCTTGCAACCCGCGCACCACTTCCAACCCAAACAGTTCGCTTTCGGGAGCAAAGTAACAGTTGCGCGGGCTGGCACGCCCCATCTTTGTGGGCACGATCCGAAAATTGGTGTCCTTTAGTGTGCTTGCGCTATACTCGTTGGTGTCATACTGCTGAAAATAGTACTTGAGCGCAGGCTCGAGTTGGGCGGTTGCCGACGCCTTTTCAAACAGCTCGAGAGCCGAGGGCGCACGACGCATTTGCAGCTTGAGCAACAGCTTCTCAGCCTGGCCGCCTGCCTGCCAGTTCTTCCACTTGAGGACATCAAACCCCATCTGCTCAAGCTGAGCGCTCGGCAAATACAACTGGCTGCTGAGCATGAGCTTGCCGGTGCCTGCCTGCTCAAAGAATTTCCCCTGGCGCAGTACGTTCCAGTCCTCCGTGCCCAGCTGCTTTTGGTGCTCAACAAGGTACCCCACCAAGTCCTCGGAACTCCACTTGAGATCAGACTCGTGCAGCGCCTTGAGGACAAATTTCATGTCGACCGATTCGCGCAGGCCCAGCGCCTTGTAGAACTTGAGCGGCAAGTCCAGCGAAATTGAAATGACGGGCAGCTCGGGGAACAGGGCGATGGGCTTGATGTACGCCTGGCCAGGCAGCTGCATACCCTTTTGAGTCGGTATACAAGCTTGGCCCCTAAGGATCTCGCGCACGGCCGTTTGCTCTGAAGTGCTCATGCGCGGCCACCTAAGCGCCAATTTGGTGAGAAACTGCACGGCAAACTGCTCATTCAGGACAAAACTCGTCGCCGGTTTGGCGGTGTGGGTAGCCAGGTGCTGCACCCACGCCTGCACCGGCAGCTCCTTCCAACCCAATTTTTCGAGGTGTGCAGCCGAAATGTTGGCGATGGCGGCGGGTGGGAGGCACGTCGCAGGCAGCATGTCTTCGCTTTGCTCATAGTACTTGATCTGGCCCAGCAGCAGAGTTTGGTCTTTAAGGGCCACCACTGTAGCATCAAACACCCGTTTGAGCGAGCCGCTCTGGGTCTGGGCCCACTTAACAAGGTCCTCAAACGTGGCCACATCAATAGGTCCATGCTCAAGGTCACGCGCCACATCGTCTGGGGTCAGCCGCTGCAGGTACCCAACATGGACCATTTGCTCAATAAACACGTTTTTGTTCTCGCTAGTGATGACTGGCGTGTTCTTGAGCAGACTCAGGGGCACATCGGGGCTCGCAAGCCGGACCTTGGACGAGGGCTGGATACCCATTTGGGTGGGCAAAAGAGCGACCTTGAGGCACCGCCAAAACCCGGCCGCAAACTGCTCGCCGATTTTTTGGTCGGGGGCACTCTCTGCCATCTCAAACCGTTGCATGGTGTAGGCCGCCAGCTCCGAGCTCTTGTCGTTAGAGCCTGCCGCTGCGGCCGCTTCGAGCTCGCTCTCGTAGACACACCGCGCCATGATACCTGCGGCGTACATGAGCTCGCTGTTCCAGTCCTTGACGGTTGCGTTCGACATGTCGACGGCCGTGCGCTCCATGGTCGGCACGAGCTGGCTCATTGCCAAATGGGTCTTGAGTCCCGTGCTCTGCTTTGTGGGGAACCCAATAACAATCTTTGCATCGTTAAAAGTTTGGGGGAACACTGCGTCGCTGAGGGGGCTCTTGAGGGTCGACCGGTCCACGTCCAGTTTGCTGGCACTTAGCATCGACATGTGCACCTGCTTGCTGGGCGGTTTGAGCACGGTGGCAATCATCTTGTTGCGGAACCCAGAGGAAACATACACGTCGGCCACAGCGTCGATACGTTTCATGTGGCACACGAGTTTGGTCACCTCGGTGGGGTCCTCAGAGCTGGTAAACATGCTCGAGACCATCTTGCGGCCAAAACTGAATAGGCCAGCGGCTGTACTGAGGTCGCTCTTTTGCATTTGGGTCGCATTGAGGTAGTTGATATCGAGCCTAATTTGTTCGGATTTCAGCTCGGCAAGGTTGAACATTTTGTTGTAGCTGTACCGGTTGAGCGCTTTTGGGATCGGGAGCGCGCGCGGGGCCTCGGCATGCTTTGTGACCTCAAACAACTCGAGATCATTGATGTGCAGCTTGACCTGCTGTAACCGCAAAAGAGAGAAGCTCTGGGTGGCAAACGACAAAAACTTGGTCAGGTCTGGGATCCTGCCCTCGCCCCTGAACGGAATATCAATCAGCGTGCCCTGCACAAACTGCTCGCTGTGGGCTTTGGAGTAGCGCAGCTCGTCACCCACAAAGTGAAAACTCATGACCGAATTGCCCGAATGAACGAGCGGGGTATCAGTTAGCTCAAAAACGGAGTAAAAGCCAACACCAAAAGCTCCGATTTTGGTCTCGTCGGGGTTGCCCTTGGCGATTTCCTTGAGCCGGTTCCAATCGGCGTCATTGAACACCTGGCCGTTATTTTCAAACACCATTTTGATGAGTGGAGCCTCATGAATGCTGGAAGGTGTTGCACCGCTCACTTTGGTGGTGGAGGCAGTCTCAAACGTGATTCTGGCCGAGGTGGCTTTGGCGTCGGCGCTGTTTTGGAGTAATTCGCGGAAGAGGGCGTAATCCACGGGGTATTTGGTGAGGGTGCGCGTTATTAGGGCTCTATGGTTGACGCCCACCGCCTCATAATTGGTAGCACTGCGGAAAACGTTGTAGTTCATACCCGCCAAACTGTCAATGTCAACCTGATGTAATGGCCGCGCGCGCCACCCCTCAGCCATGTGGGCCGGCATGTGTTTCCGGAACTTCATCCGGTTTTATAGGTCTTAGGTATTATATTTGGGCTAGTTTTGTCTCCAGTCGCGAAATTCTCACAACTCAATCAAACCGCGCTCTCTGACGTCAAGGTTGAGGGCTCTTGCAGGGCTCGTGGGCACTGGTCGAGCGAACGCACATTCTTCAAATAAACAGTAAAAAGGAGAGGTCTTGATGCAAATACTGTAGAATTCAAAAGGTAGTAGGGCCCAGCGTTCACCTCAGAGTCCAACCGCAACGACCTCCAATCGTCGAATCATTTGCGTCTGCAAAACATGATGTCTTCGATCGCTAATGCACAGCTGTGCGTCGAGCCTCGCATTGATTCTTGTACCCTCAGAGATCGTCCACCCGAAAAAGTTGGCACGCTGGAGCTAGTTACGCTCAAAGCAGAGCAAGATTTAGGTCTCTTAGCATTAGCATGAACAGCTGGTTACCATCTCAGCAGCTGTTGCATGGCACCTACAGATATGCACGTTAAATCTCACAGGTTGCTTATACCCTCAAAAAAAGGCACCGATTCGTAGCTGCTCGAGTAGTTTAGCTGGCAGAAGCTATGCCACATAAAAGTTCTTTTCGCATAAGACTAGCTCAAGCTATATGCTCGCTGCTTTTCTTACCTCTCTCGCTCAAAACTAGCAAAAACGGGAAATTCACGCAATCAAAATCAAAATCAACCCAGAAGGAGGGAGCAAAACATAACAAACTAAATATCAAGCTGAGCTGCGCTTACCCATTGAAATCTGTAAATAACCCCGAAACTTCCAAACACTGCGGCTTTTCCCGCCATGCCAAAGTTAGTAGCCTGTGTCCAAATAATACGCGCTAGCTTAAGGTGAGAATCAACGTCCCTAGGCGATGTTTACATGCGCGCTATTTTGCCATCAAAGATGCATTCTGTGAAAGTCTTTGCTCTTTGACTGCCAAGGTGCGTGCTCCACTTCTTGGCGGCCAAACTTGGGGGGAGCGTCAACCAGTTAGCATTTATATACACTCTAGACAATTATTTGATACTTGATGGATGAATACTTAGCATAGCCGCTACACCCGGCCACACCCGTGTAACTTGTTGGGGTAACAAAAATACTTTGACCCTCAAGCGTGTGACGTTTGCAGAATATCGACCACATGACTATGGGTGCGTCACACATCACCAGGATTTGACAGTCGCTCTTTCATCATGTGTTCTTGTCGTATACTGCGTTTACAAAAAGTTGGATTGACTCCACGCGGCGATCAGCGGCTATCATCGATCGACACTTGATGTGATGGGTGGGCACGTCAAGTGGGCGGCGCTCTAGGCAGTATCAAATTACTAAATCACACTACTTTCAAAATTCATGTTGCAGAATATCTTTAGTTTTTGCTTCTCTCTATCCTATTTGGCGGATTGAGAATAGCGTCCATACCAAGAGCCCGCTCGTAAAGTGGAGCTACTATTAGGATTAATGAATACATATCTAGCACGCTTATCAGTGCATTTTTGCTAGCTACGGTGCGTCAATGTTTAAATCATGGTAGCGACCGGGAGTCGGGGTGTTAGTCGACGCATGTTTCTCCGGCCGCAGGGGTATTCGTTAGCCGCAGGGGTAACTTTAACTGAGCCAGGTACGGCACGTAGAGTTTCAAACGGGCAGCATGTCATTTTCGCGAACCGCAGAGACGCAGGGGGGGAGGCGCTTCGATCATTCAGGTACGCGGCAGCATGCAGGACCTCATCATAACAGCGTATGCTGCACGGCACAATTACTGAACAAATTATAGTATTGATTTCTCAAGAGCGTCTACGGGAAATTTTCCCTCATTGGCACCTCACTTCAGTAGCAATTCGTGCAGCCGCCTCTCGGCATAAATGCATCTGAGCCGTGCAGAGAGTACTAGAGAGCAACCAAGGGGTAGCACTGAGAAGTGAGATCACACCAGCCTTGCGTTGCGCCTAAATTGCATAGCCAGGGCCTGCGCATACGACTGCAGTCTCACGCGTCTATGTCGTCACTCCTGCAGGTACCTGCCCGGCGCACTAAATTGGGCATAGGTAGTAGCTTGGCATAATCGCAGTTTAAGATAGCTATCGACTCAGCTATCAGCGGTTTTACTGCTGGATATGCAAAGATACAGTGGTTATGCAGTTATGACGGGCCATGCACAGTTCATGCAGGTGTCAGCCTGCGGCTCCATTTCCCACACATACACACAAAAAAAAGACCATGATTCCACGCACTGTTATTACTGCGTGAACTCCCTTGCATCAAGGGGTCATAACATACTAAATTATTCTCGGAAATGCACTGTTTGAGTACGCGATTCGCCTATTCCCCAGGCTGCGTGGGAAAGTGATTATTTAGATGCGCGCGCCTCAGTACCAAAATGTCAAAGTGGACGACTAAGAGATTTTCATATTCATATAAAGATTTATTTAGTACTTTGGTTTTCTCCTAGCGCCGTGTCATTCTAGCACGCATGCATACCCAAAAGTTAATAAATGTTGCATAAAAATCATCGATTTGGGCTGATTCCCGTCCTGGGGCACTGCTGCCTATGCACTTGATATTCATCCCTTTAGCTTTCATTCCATACTAATCGCGCCTGTACCTCGCTAATAGAGCCGTACGCACGCCACCCCCGGGAAAACCATAGAAAGGGTTTGGGTATGGCCAACATGCGGACTCATATTTCGACATATTCTTGGCTTCAAAAGCACATCACACTCACCTGATACAACTCTTGACTCTTCCCACTCTCAATTTGCTTCTATCGCTCGAAAATACGTGATATAGAGCTCGTGCATTATGCTGCTCATGCATGCGGTGGGCTGCAGAGAGCACTACTTTTGAAGTACTGAGTGATCTCTCAATGCTAGAACAGTCTATACCGCTAGAATTTACCCTCAAGTCTACCTTAGAGGTATATTTATCAAAGCCAACTCTTTAGATCACTACTTTTGGCAATGCGGAAAGCCATCCAATGTCTCAGTTGGTCATAGGTCGCCGGGATGCGCAGCCTGCGTGCATAGCGCGTGTCTAACCACAATCCGATATTGGGCCTGTTCATGGGGCGCGTATGTTAGCAGCGCCATGACCCTAGGTGTAAACAATGGAATCTGAGTGAATCAAGTGTTTTGAGCCTGCCCCTTTTTCAATCTGGACCAGGTGCCTGCGCATGCAAGGTACAAGGTCGGAGGAGCCACACCCAACGCGACGCAAGCAATCCTGCCAGGGGCAAGCGGTTCCAAGCTAAACTTAAAACAATTTATGGCGTAATACTCGGGAATATTAGCAGTATCTAGCGCACAGTGTCGACAAAATAATTATGATACTCCTGCACTCTCAGTGGCAGGCTACTTGCCAAATAAACGTGCGTCATACAGCGGTTGTCTCCGGGGTCCAAAGCCGCAATGCTGGGCCGGCAAGCAAGCAGGCAACACGCGCGACGTGGCAAACAATTTGCAACCAGAACGGAGTACTCAAAAAAATCCGATTCGAAATATCACCATATACATCTAGCAAAAGCCCATTTCCTTACCCCTAACCCGTATGCAGGCATACACAGCTTGCATGCATAGAAATAATCGAGTGCACTGCATGCATATGCATAGTCTCAGGGGTAGTAAAGAGCCCACACCTAATATAAATATAATTAGAGACCCCATCGTTTGCATCTGCAGTGAACACGGTCCAGGTCCACCAGTCTTCAAAAATGGATTTGAATTTGATCATGAACAGCGAAAGCAATCGCGTAGCCAAGCGCCCTGCCCCCATCAAAGTCGACGCATGGGACCCTTGCAAGCAGCCTTTGGTCATGATGGAGGAAGTTGCCTGCCCTCATCCGACACCGGCGGCCTCGCCCACAGCTGAGAGTACTGTGCGCATGCCATCGCAGGAACCGTGGATGGCACAGCAGCTCCAACAGCTCCAACATCAGCAGCAACAACAGCAACAACAACAACAACAGCACCAGCAGCAGCAGGTACCTCTTCCCGTGCACCCCCAGTCGTACCCCATGGTGCAACAGTTGCCTACCCCTGTGCTCCAGCAGCAGGGATCGCCGACCATTCCACAGCAACCACAAATGATCCCCGTGATTTCATCCATCGAGGTTAAAGGCGTTGTCATTGATAAAAAGACTCGCCGCTTTGTTTGCCAGGTTTGCAAGAAGGAGTTTATTCGCAAGAGCGGGCTCGTGCGTCATAATCTCATTCACCTGGGCGTGCGTCCCAACAAGTGCACTGTGTGCAACAAGCAGTTCTTGCAAAAAAGCGCCCTTACTGTGCACTATCGCATTCACAGCGGCGAAAAGCCGTACTCATGCCGTCACTGCGGCCGACGATTTGGTGACTCGTCGTCGCTCTGCCGCCACTACAGAATGCATCTCGCCAAGGGCGAGGGCGGTAAATGAGCGATATCTCTTCATTATCCGCGTAGAGCTAATGCGCAGTACATTAAACACTGCACAGCCAGCCCTGCATCTTCCAACAACAGACGCTCATGGCCCCAAAGCCGCGCCCGCTTCGTCTTATTGCATCTTTTTTATTATACATTCTTCTGTACACTTATTTACCTTCATCCTTTCTTATTCAAAAATAGCATATTTGGAGCCCCAGTTATTCCCTGCATGCATATAACCGTGCATGCCCAAGCGAGGGCACTCGACAGCTCGCTTGCCCCCTCGCTTGTTATGCTCACCACTATAAATATAGCTCGAGTGCAACGGCCAGACTCCAAACGCCAACACTTCTCAATTTTTAGACTAGTTTGCTTGAACCCGCATAGCTATTGAGCAGATATTTGTTGAATATGCAGCATATTGTAGATCGCTAGAAAATAAGGTCGGCCTTTGCAGTTTGTGAACGCAGAGACGATCGAGACCCTTGTCAAATGTCGAAATGATGCCATGCAATCATTCACCAAAGAAGTTGCCTCAAAATCTCACTTGATCGTCGAACTAGAAAAGCGGGCCAACTGAGTGTAGTGCATGAGCGTCACGCCATGAATGGTGGCGAATGTGGCGATAGTGCATAAGAATGCATTGTTAATGGGTGCCAAGCTGCGCGGCAAAGAATCTATATTTGGTTTGTAGAACAAGAACCGAGCTGTTGAGGCCGATTTCAAGATCGTTTTTTGGGGTCTAACGTTGCCACAAGCCAATATCAGCTGGGCAGTCTCCTACCAATACTGCTTATCACATGAAGCTGGTCGAGACGGCTTTGATCCAGGCCACTTTGAAAAAGCACAACCAGAGCCATGCTGCACCCACCTCCTCCGAGGCAGGTCCTGGTTGGGTTGAGCACAAATTTATTGTGCAGTGCTGCAAGGATTTGAACCTCCGGCTGGCCAAGGTCCTGAGAGGTACCAGCGCCTATGTGGCACCTCCCCCGCCAAAACCGGCCAAATCGCCCGAGTTTGAGGCGTTTATGGCCAAGCTGAGGGCTGAGGCCCAGGAGCAAGAGTACCGCGAGCTTGCAGGCATCAAGGATGAGCAGCAACCCATGTTTAGCGGTAGTGATGCCAAGCAGGTCAAGGAAGAGCTCACGACCATTTTCAACTTTGCAATTAGCTTCTTTGCGGTTGGTTTCGCCTTGTGGTACTGGGCCAAGTGGTGGGATCTTGCTTCGCGTACGCTCCTGAGTGTTTTGGGCGCGCTCGTGGCTCTAGTGGCAGAGGTCGTGCTGTACACCAGTTATCGGTCCAAAGTTGACCAGGCGAGACTGGTTGAACGCAAAAAGGTCGATGAACCAACGATCATGGAGACAATTGAGATCGTTCCTGAGGAAAAGCCAAAAGTCAAAGGGAAAGCCAAAAAGGGAAAGTCCGCCAAAGGCAAAACCACCGGCGCCTCGAGCGGCCTCGAAACTGTCCGTCACAGGGCAATCGCTAGCTAAAATTATTTATTTTATTAATTCCTGTTGCGGGTATCGCTGACGCTAATCACGGCCGGCGGCGGCGGCAGCTGGTCGAGGCGTCGAATACTCTGGCGGCCCTCCTTGGACTCACGGTACGACCACTTGAAAACGGTCGTGTACAAGTCCCAAATGCTAAATTCGGGCCACAAAGTAGGCACAAATGCCACCTGCACCGAGGGGCTGCTCTCCCAGCACATAAAGTCGCTTAGGCGAGTCTCGCCCGAGGTGCGAATGAGCAAGTCGAGCGGGTGCGACTCGCCAGTGTAGAGCTCTTGCTCGAGCTCGGCAACCTGGCCCACATTGGCGCCCTTGGCCGCAACCTTGCGCACCGCCTGAGCAATATCGTCGCGAGAAGTGTAGGGGCAGGCAATATTGACATTCATCTTGGTGAAGTTTTCGGTGATTTTTTCAGTACGCTCAATGCGCTCCACAATATCGGCGTCCAGCAAGCTGCGGTCGCCCAAAAACCGAATGCGCCAACCATTTTTGCGGGCCACGCTGTTTTCGTCCTTGACCATATCAAACATTTTGGTGCGCATCATATCAAACAACAAATCCTTTTCTTGCTCCTTGCGATGGAAGTTTTCGATGCTAAATGCGTACACGGTGACATCCTTGACCCCCAATTGGGCGCAGGCACTGGCGGTGCGAATAAAGGTCTCAAAGCCAGCATAGTGGCCCTCACCGGCTTCCATGCTATATTTTTTTGAGTAGCGCCGGTTGCCGTCCATCACGAACGCAATGTGCTTGGGCACAGGCCCCGAGCGCAGCACACCAGCGGCCAAATCATAGGCAAAGCGAAGCGCATACTCCTTGGCGGGGATGGTCTGAAGTCCTGGAACAAGCTTGTAGAGATCCATGGGGGGTATGTCAAACAAAGGGGAGGGGCGCGCCCTATTTATATGCGCGCGGGCCAAAAATGTGCTGGGACACATTGACGCGCCGCATGCGCATCAACGGGTCTAAGGGCTAGAGTGTCGAGCCAAAGGGTAGCGGGGTAAGCGAGGCGAGATTTTTTGGGAGCAATATGGGGAATTGCGCGGGTGAAGCATTTTTTGGCGGCTTTTAGAGCCGAATTACTAGTTTGACCCACATGTGCTGCATCACATTTTTGGTGGCCATACACGTACCCCAGACGGTGGCGTCGAGCGTAACCAGCGTAACAAGTGGAAAGTCTGCCCCAAATATTAATTGATCTGAATTCTACAAGATCTCAGCTCTTAATACGTCATTGTAAAAGTGGGCAAGAGAGTAGAGGGAGCTCTATGCGGGCAAAATTGGGCGCCGCGCACTGTACACCCAGCACACTGCGAGTTCGAGACTCTGCGCTTACTGTGAGCAACTTAATGGCTAGCAATGCGTGGTCAAGCACATGTCTTTCACGCAAAGGCAAACCTTGACGAGTATTCCAAATATTAGAGGCATTACCGACCCAATTGCGCCTAAAGTTATATAAATAATGCCCACGTCGCTAAGGTTTGGCGGTTGCTCAGATCTACGAGCAGTGCGCGCGCGTGACTCGCTTTGTCAACACTGGAGGAGAGACTCAAAGGGCGCGAGGAATCAAATATTTACGTAACCCCATTGTTTGCAAACAGATGGATATTGGCCAACTGCTCTCGACAGCAGGTTTTGCGACTGATGCGCATTCCCGTGAGACCGCGCAGGCGCAGCTGAGCTCTCTTGCTTCCCAGAACTTCCCCGAATATGTGCAGCTGATCGCCTCTGAGCTGGCAAAGCAAAGCAACCCCACCCAAGTCCGTGTTTTGGCTGCCCTGGAGCTGAAAAACCAGCTTGTTGCCAAGACTCCTCGTGCTCAGCAGCAGTATGTTGAGCGGTACTTGAGCCTAGACCCCCAGCTGCGCACCGGCCTGCAGGAGGTGTCGCTGCAAACCCTGACTGCGCCTGAGCAGGTCGGTAGATCGGGTGCTCAGTTGATTGCCGCAATCGCCGGCATTGATTTGCCCCGCAACCAGTGGCCGCAGCTGCCCGCAATTCTTGTGCAGGCCACCAAGCCCGACCAAGAAGCCAACACCAAAAAGGCTTGTTTGCAGGCAATTGGCTTTATTTGCGAGGCTGGCGACAACTCCAACGATGGCCTCAGGTCTCAAATGGACCAGTTGTTGACTGCTACCATCCAGGGTGCTTCCTCCCAGGAGAAAAATACTCAGGTGCGTCTTGCCGCAATCAACGCCCTTGTCAACTCTCTGCAGTTCATCAAGGCCAACTTTGAGCGCGAGAATGAGCGCAACATTATTATGCAGGTTGTTTGCGAAGCTACCCAGACCGAGGACACCCTTCTCCAGGCCGCTGGGTTTGGTGCACTTGGCCGAATCATGGCCGACTATTACCAGTACATGGGTCCCTACATGGAGCAGGCGCTGTTTGCGTTAACCCTTCAAGGCATGAAATCGCCGGATGAGAACGTTGTTTGCATGGCAATCGAGTTTTGGAGCACTGTTTCCGAAGAGGAAAACGCCATCCAAGAGTCGGAGATGCTCGGCGCTGCCGTGGATTACCCGAGTGCCGGGTTTGCTCGTGCTGCTCTTGGTGTCATTCTGCCTGCCCTGCTTTCTCTCCTCGTGCGTCGCGAGGACCAGGACGACGACGAGTGGAGCTCAACCATGGCCGCCGGCGCGTGCGTACAGCTGCTGGCCCAGAACGTCAAGGACGATATTGTGGAGCCCACGCTGCAGTACATCTCGGCCAACATCCAGAGCCCCGAGTGGTCGCACCGTGAGGCGGCCGTCATGGCGTTTGGCTCCATCCTCGATGGCCCCAACCCCGACAAACTCGCCGAGCTGATTTCGCAGGCGCTCGAGCCGCTGCTCGGTCTCATGAGCGACACTTCTGAGTCTGTGCGCGATACAGTGGCGTGGTGCCTGGGCCGGATCGCCGACCGCGTGCCCAAGGCCATCACTGCCGCTAACCTGCCGCAAATCGTGAGCGTGTTGATCAAGGGCATTAGCGACGAGCCCAAGGTTGCTACACACTGCTGCTGGACCATCATCAACCTCACGCAAAACATTGCTGTGCCTCACGAGGAGACATTGCTGAGCCAGTACTACAGCGAGCTTATCACGGCTTTGGGCGGCGCTTCGGACCGCTCCGACAATGAGTACAGCAGCCGCACCTCTGCGTACGAGGCCCTGAGCACCCTTACCCTTAACGCCCCCAACAGCTCTCTTCCTCTCATTCTTAGCATGAGCGGGTTTGTGATTGAGCGCCTCAAGCACTCGCTGCAGCTGCAGAACCAGATTGTCAGTGTGGACGATGGAATTAATGTTGCAGAGCTCCAGACCAACCTGCTGGGCCTGCTCACAAACATTATCCGCCGTGTCGACAAGGAGGTCGTGCCTGCCGCCGACGACCTGATGCACTTGCTTTTGACCTTTTTGCAAAACAGGCTGCCCAACTCGGTGGTGGACGAGGACGTTTTCATGGCGGTTGGCGCGGTCGCCGGCGCGCTCGACGACCAGTTTGGCCGGTTCGTGCCTGTCTTTATGCCGTACATTGCCCAGGCCCTCAAGGAGCCCGAGTTCCCTGCGTGCCGCACCGCTGTGGGCCTGGTTGCGGACATTTCGCACTCGATCGGTGGCGATATTGCCGCGTACGCAGAGCCCATCATGACCGAGTTTGTGTCGATTCTCCAGAGCGAGGACGCGCCTCGAGACATGAAGCCTGTGGTACTATCTTGCATTGGCGATATTGCGGCTAGCATTGGCCCGCAGTTTGCTCCGTTCCTCAACACAACGTTCCAGCTGCTCAAGGCGGGCAACGACCTCCAGGTGACCCCCGACACCCCGTACGACATGTACGAATACATTTTGAGCCTGCGCGAGGCGATTCTCGACGCGTACGTGGGCCTGCTTGCCGGGTTCCGCGACGCGCCCCAGGTCATTGGCGAGTACGTCAACAGCATTTTCGTGTTTTTGCAGAGCGCCGCGCACGACGCAGAGCTCCTGGGCACAGAGTCGGCTCTGCGCTCGGCGGTCGGCATCGTGGGCGATATTGCCTCCATGTACCCCGAGGGCCAGTTCAAGGGCCACTACCTCGAGCAGTGGGTGACCGACCTCATCAAGTCTGCGCGTGACCGCACTTTGGGCCCTCAAACCCGCGAGACCGCCAAGTGGGCCCGCGAGCAGCAAAAGCTCCAGTTATCTATCTAGCATACCCATAGAGTCTGATACGAACGAGAAGGGGGTCAAGGGTGAGGGGGAGCCACTTGGACAAGCGCCAAGGGGGGCCGCTCGGACAAGTGCCAAGGGGGACTGGCGATCACCCCAAGGGTCCCCGGTGTTCCTAGATGGCTGGCCAACTGACACTCTGACTTCTATATTCAGCACTACTCAACCTCTCTCTATCACACCTCGCGAGCACCGCTCTTCGCAGCACCCTTCACCACCCTCTCGCCACGCCGTGCTGCACGATATGCATGATATGCATGCACATGCACGGCACCACACGCCATCGCCTAAAATCTACCATTTATGCAAAACTAACCACATATCCTTGCTCCACACCCAGAATTGGATAAAATACTGGAGTCCCAGCAGGATCCACACCCAAAACCCCCCGCAACGTCCCCACTTGTTTACGCCACGCCCCCCCCCCTCCTTGCTTATCATCATACACCAAATGTCCACAAAGGCAGTTATTCTCGTTGGCGGCGATACCCGTGGTACCCGTTTCCGTCCTATCAGCTTGAGCACTCCCAAAGTTCTGTTCCCCGCTGGTGGCAAGCCGTTGCTTGCGCACGTGGTCGACAAGGTCGTCGAGAGCAAGCTGCCCCTGACTGAGATCTTGTTGATTGGCTTTTACGAAAACTCGGTGTTTGACAACTTTATTGCCGAGTTTAACCAGCACCACCCCAATGTCTCGTTGCGCTACCTTCGCGAGTACCGTGCTCTCGGCACTGCCGGCGGTTTGTACCATTTCCGCGACCAAATCTTGCGCGGCAAGCCCGAAAACGTGTTGCTTGTGAATGCAGACGTGTGCAGCAGCACCCCCGTGGCCGAGTTGGCGGCCGAGCTCAAGGCAAACCCCAGCGCCAAGGCGGTAATTATGGGCACCAAGGTCCCCAAGGGAATCAGCTCGAAATTCGGCGGAATTATTGCTGGCGAGGGCGGCAAGGTGCTGCACTATGTCGAAAAGCCCGACTCTGCCTTTTCTGATTTGGTCAATGGCGGTCTGTACATCTTCAAGGCCTCGGTCATTGAGGAGGATATTGCTGCTGCCCACAAGCACCGTCTCGAGACCAGCGAACTGGATGAGGACGACGAGCCCGAGCGCCTCAGCTTGGAGACTGATCTTTTCCCCCTCCTGGCCGATGAGGGTGCCTTGTACGTGTACACCACCACCGGTTACTGGCGCCAGGTCAAGGACGCTTCGAGCGCGCTCGTGGCCAACCACCTGCTGCTTGAGGATGCCAGTGTCACTACCCCCTCCTCCCTGGCCAAGGGAGACAACATCCGCGGCGCCGTGTACGCCGACAAGTCGGCCCGGATCCACCCCACCGCGGTGATTGGCCCCAACGTTACGCTGTGCGCGGGCGTCAAGGTGGGCGCCGGCGCGCGCGTGCGCGACTCTGTGCTGCTGCCCAACGTCAAGCTGGGCGAGGAATCGGTCGTGATCAACTCGATTCTGTGCCCCGGCGTCAAGGTCGGCAAGTGGTCGCGCATCTCGGGCAGCCCGGTGGTGTTGACCGAGTACGCGTCTCGCGTCATCAAGGACGGAATTAAGGTGCCCCGCACTGCCATCCTTGCCGCAGATGTGGTGGTGGCCCACGAGGTGCTTGTGCAAAACACGGTTGTGCTGCCCCACAAGGAGATCAAGTCCGATGTCAAGGACGAGATTGTTATGTAGAGAGCGAGCTCTGCAAGAGCTCTGCGCAGGGGCACCCCTGGCACCCAGCCCCTCGGCGATTGGCTTCGCCCTGATCGTTGCCGGGTGCCAAGCCAGCCGCTGCCGCTGCGCCTCAACCTCTTTGTAGTCTACTTAGATCGTAAAAGCTACTCAGCTCTAGCTCCAGCTCTAGTTCTAGCGCAGTACCGGGGTGCATTAGCGTGGTGCACTCCCATCACCCACCACCCTCCTAACCCGCCTCCTATGAAAGGCAATTTGTGAGTGCACCATGTCCAACTCGCGATCGATGTGACCCCAAATTTGTGGACCTCGGCCAAAACAGGGCAATTACCCTACACCTCGCCCCACAATTGCAAGTTGTGCCCCAGACCGACCGGAATTGAAACCTTCCTGCGCGTTGATGCACGAGTTAAGCGTACGCTAAGCATCCTGCTCGAATTGGGATCTTAATAAGATTGTTGCCACGACAACCGACGAGCATGTATCTCCATATATCTTTTTCTACATTCTTTTTTTTTAAACCATACATTCCAGCACCCTCACCTGCGCGGATACCCTAGTGCTGTCCCGCTGACCTCATCCACGAGCTGTTGCCTTGTTCCCCTTCCCTTCTCCACCTCTCCAAGCATTGAATGAGTGGTACCGGCAACTATGTTGTTGGTGTGCACTACCGAGTCGGCAAAAAGATCGGCGAGGGTAGTTTTGGCGTGATTTTTGAGGGCATGAACCTGCTCAACAACCACCAGGTTGCAATCAAGTTTGAGCCGCGCAAGACCGACACGCCGCAATTGCGCGTCGAGTATCGTACCTACAAGACTTTGCACGGCTGCAAGGGAGTGCCCAATGTGTACTTTTTCGGCAGTGAGGGCCTTCACAATATCCTCGTAATTGATCTGCTTGGCCACTCGCTTGAGGACCTGTTTGACTGGTGCGGGCGCAAGTTTAGCGTCAAGACCGTGTGCATGGTTGGTAAACAAATGATTGACCGCGTCGAGACAGTGCACAACCACAGCCTCATATACCGCGACATCAAGCCAGATAACTTCCTTATTGGCCGCGACAAGAGCGCCAACCAAGTGTTTATTGTTGATTTTGGCATGGCAAAACAGTACAGGGACCCTGTAACCAAGCAGCATATCCCGTATCGCGAGCGCAAGGCCCTAAGCGGTACTGCCCGCTACATGAGCATCAACACTCATTTAGGCCGGGAGCAGAGCCGCCGTGATGATTTGGAAAGCCTGGGACATGTTTTACTCTACTTTGCTCGTGGAAATTTGCCATGGCAAGGGCTAAAGGCCGGTACGAACAAGCAAAAGTACGAGCGGATTGGCGAAAAGAAACAGGGCACCCCGTTGCCAGTGCTTTGTGAAGGGTTGCCCCCTCAATTCCAAGACTACATGACTTATGTTCGAGGGCTCGACTTTGATGCAGAGCCCGACTATGAGTATCTGCGGTCCCTGCTGGATGATGCGCTTGCGGCAGTTGGCGAAATGGATGATGAGCAGTACGACTGGCTCAAGATGCGCCGCTCGCGCCAAACGCGGCAGCCACTGAGCAAGCCCACGCGGCCTAATATTATCGATGCTCCTCAAAAGTCCACGCCGCCGCCGGGGCCTCAGCAGGCCGCGCCCCAGGAGCAGCAAAAGACGCGGTTCTGCTGCTTTTGACTTAGGTTATTTAATAAATAGAGCTCTGCTTGCTTGCTTGTTTCTGCACTCCTCAGAACGAGCTGGGGCCGGCGCTGTACGCAGCCATGAGCCCGAGCTTATCGTATTTTGAGTTGCTGCGCGCCCGCCCCGGCTGATTCGAGAGCACGGGGGAGCTGGGGCCAGGCTTGGCGCCCGCCCGCGAAATGTTGAGCGCCTCGTCGTGCGACATGCTCGACGAGTCCTTGCGAGCCTTGGACGCCCGGCGTGCCATTTCCGGCACCGAAATCGGCGCGCTGGCTTCGTCGCTAACGGCACTCTGGTTGGGAATCGGTTTGTTTTGGCCCCACCACCCGAAAAGGCCGGCCTTGGGGGGATCACTGCTCATGTGCGATGGATGTGTTGACTCACCCCCACGAGGTGAGGCACTCGTTAAAAGTGGGGGAAAGGGCTCGTGTCACGTGGAGGAGGAGGAGGGGGTATTGCCCATGATCTGATGAGATTTCGACAAGGTTGAATAAAAGTAAGGATGAAATGCATGTCTTGAAAGTTTCAGAAGAGTTTGTGAGGGCGAGGGGTTGCGAGGCTGAGGCCCGGACTGGGCTGAGCTCCTGGCTCAACTCAACACAACAGCCGGATCAACCAGATCGGCGCTGCATGGAGTGCGGCGAGCTGTGCCACACCCATATAATCACATAAATACAAAACCGCTCGAGATCAGATCGAGGGTGCCCTACCAAGTGGTGCACAGTGGTGCCTCTTATACGGCCCCAAGGCGCCCCCTGGCCCTGCACGGCTCTCCCACGAGGAGGCACTCCATGGGCTCCCCCCCCCGGGCCCCCCCCTGCACAGCACCCTCAGCCTCGTCACATCAACATACATTAAAATAAAAACTAGTCAATCTTTGCCGGTGCCTTGTACTTATTACGCACCGACAAGCTGCCCCTAACCAGCAGCGCCACCGCTGCGGCTGCAACCACTGCCACGAACACCCAATTGCGGTGTCCAAAAATCGCGGCGCGGTCACCAAAACCAAGCAAAGGATCAAACTCGGGCACGGGTCTCGTGACCGGCAGCACGCCAGGGAAGGTGCGCATCGTTTTTGGCTCGGCACCCTCAATCGAGTCAAGCCGGAAGGAGTCCACCTTTGCGCCATTAATTTCATCCACATAGACTCCGCGGCCAAAATTGAGGTAAATAATGTCGCCTTCTTCGTGTGCCGATGTATCAACAAACTGTGAAAACTGCAAGTCCCACTGCTCTTTGGGGATGTACGAGTAGCTGATCTCGGGCAAGAAGGGGGCGTCGACAGGCGTCTGGTAAATTTTACGGTAAATGCTGGTCTTGCCCTCCTTTTTGTACCGCTGGTGCAGCGACCGCCGCAGGTTACGGAGCTCGGCGCGGGCCTCGGTCTGCTTGGTTGCCACAGCATCGTAGGCGGCCTTGGCGGCGCGCCTAAGGGCGCCAAACTTTTCGTGGCGAGTGTTGTGGGCCAGCATTACCGCGTGCCAGTCACTATAGTTGTTGATAGCCGGGATCTGCGATGTGTTGAGCATGATGGGGCTCGCGAACCGCACCTGGTTGACCCACTCTGAGATGGCCTCAACGTCACGCAATTTGGCGGGGACGTTTCCATAAGGGTACTGGATCCAAAACTTTTCGTCTTCGCCCGACTCAGTCTCGCTTTTGCCGGCATAGACGAGCGCAGTACCCAGGCGGTTAACACCCATCCAGCGGCGCGAATCGGGATTATCGGTGCGCAAGAGGACGCTTTCAGCATCGGAAAACACGTTTTTCTGGCCCACGAGGGCCTCCCAGTCCTCGCTGGTGCTCGAGTGGTCGTACAAAAACACAAAGCTGGCCACACCGCGGGAGGCCGCAGCGTCCACGAGCGTGCGCAAATCATCAAAGTGCTCGGTGGGCACGAGCTGGGCGCCGCTCTGCATCTGGTGGAACGCCTCCCACTGGCGCGTTTCGAGCGCAGAGACGTATTCGCGGCGGTACTCGTTGTGCACAAACATGATTGTTGGGTAGAACTGGACGCCCGCACTCAGGCAATAATTGGTGTCCTGGAGACAATCAAACTCGGCAATGTTGAACAAGCCCGTTTTGGCATACTTTTCCCACTCATCGGCCATGGCCCGCGAGTAGGGGCATTTGGGGCTGTAAAACTTGATCATCCAGGGCTCGCCGCTTGCGGTAATTGTCTCGTCAAAGTTTTCCACGCTGAGCTTAATGCTCTCGCCCTTGCCGTGCACAGGAGTAAACTCCCGCGGGTACACTGGGAGGGGGATGTGGTCCTCCTGGAAGTAGGGCGCGTACAGCAGCTCTGCGTCGCGCTCGCCCTCCTCGGTTTGAATTTTGGGCTTGATGCCGGTCACACTTTGAAAGTAGTTGAAAAGAACCGTGCTGGAATGCGAGCTGGGCCTGAATTCGCGACCGGTACCCATGGTCCAGATCTTGATCATGGGCAGCGTTTTGATGTCTTGGCACATCTCGGGGGTCGCGGCGCAGTCCACCGTGGCAAAAACTAGCGTCAACGCGTCGCGCTCGGCGTCGCGCACGGCCGCAGACCACACGGGCTCAAACACCTCGCACGCGATGCTGTCGGGCGACGTGTAGAGCACGGCCATCTGGCCCTCCATCTGGTCGATCTCCTGCTGGGTGCGTAGCACCGTTGCCGCGGCCGCCAGGCTCACCAGACTCCAGAGCCGCACCACCAGGTTCATGTGTAATGCCAAGCCACCAAACAAGGGACCACTGAAGGGGGCAGGGTGGGGTAATTTTAGTTTTTCGGAGGGAAATTGTATTTATCTTTGGATTTTTCAATAGAAACAGCACTCGCCTTGCCTTAGACGCGTCTTAACTCAGCTATGAAAAAAATCGCTCGAGACCTGCAGAGGGCAGGCTCGGAAATGCAGGCGGCCATGTCCCTCAAGACGGCCCCACATAGCGATTCCGAGGTTTTGGGGGTGCTTGAGCGTGTCGCGAATACAAAGAGCAGCAAACCTGGGGCCGCCTCGCGGCTGCGTCCGGCCAGTGTCTACGCCTTGCAGACGCGGGTCGCCGGCTGCTCAAACACTTTCTTACGGCACGCAGGGCTCGAGCTTTTGGCGAAATTGGGGCCGCTGGACCGCAGCCTCGTGGCTCAAATGTACATGCAGTACGGCGACCACGAGCGAGCTTTGGCCGCAGGCGCCTTGGAGGACCTGGGGGAACGCTCAATATTTGATGGTCTGGTTGATGGCGGTGCCGCACATGAATTATACGCCTCGCGTAACCTTCTCAAACCCTTGGAAGCCCACCAGTGGCATCAAATTGTCGGACTGTTTATTAGCCGCGATTTGTACAAATATTGTAAGGAGTTCTGGTTCCTTAAGCCGCACCAAGTCTCACAGTGGATGGTACGGCAACTTTGCTTGCTGGCGGCCAAGCACAAGGACCTTGATTTCGTCTTGGAGCTCGAGCCGCTCTTGTCTGTTCGAGAGGACCCTGTGTTGGCACGCCACATTTTTGCATTAGTTGAGCCAAAGTACGCTTTGGAGGCCTTGGAATCGGGCAAGAGCTCACTTGATAGCGCCCAGCTCGCCCAAATATCCCTCAACTCTGTGGTCCCCCCCGGGTCCTCCACAACAGCGTACAATGCAAGCCTTCAACATGCACTACAGAATTATACATCTCTCTATGTGTTTGCACTCTACAGGTCTTATCGGCGCGTAGGGCTGGTCCCCAACGAGTACACATGGTACATGCTGGCCAAGGCGTGCTTTAGGCTGGGCAATTCCAAACAGCTTGCGTACGAGATTTGGAAGGAGCACACAGAGCTTGGTCTCGAGCCCTCAAGGCGAGTCGCCGAGTCGCTGCTGCTGTCCCAACTCCAAGGCCTGGGGTGCCAAACGGCTTTGTGGGTGCTGGCCCAGATGCACAAGCACAAAATTTACCTGCGCAACCACATCCATTTTCGCCTTCTCAAGGCGTTTGAGCCCTCAACCACATACAAACAGATTTTTGGCGATATCCGGCGCCTCGAGGCGTATCGCGAGTGGGACCCCGCGCTGGCCGCGGCAGAGGCAGGCAAGTATGCCGGGCAGTCTGAACGCAACTGCCGTGTTTACAGAGAAGGCGGCGACCTTGCCAAGATGCTAAAGTTCGAAATTAATATATAGAGGCCCAGTAGGACCTAGAATCAGCTCGAGGATCCGCCTAACTGCGCAACGCCCGTAACCTCTCGTCGAGCCTGTCCTCGAGCTGGTTGTCCTCCTGAATGGGTTTGGCGGCCGCGGGCGTACCCAAATCCTGCTGCAGCTCGAGCCCGGCCTCGTCGGCAACCTGTTGCATCAACAAATCAACCTCTTCTTGAGGGGTGTCTGTGGCGGCAGTTGCACCGGTCGCAGTCTCATAATACTTGGCCGAGGCATCCAAATCCTCGAATTGCTGCTCAAAACGGTCCATCACCAGCGAAATTTGCTCGGGGTTCATTGTGTTGAGGGCGTTATCCATGCCCTTGACCACGATACCCATATTTCCTGTAAGCTGGCGCATGGTTACGGCAGTCTGAACCCGTGAAGCAACCGACTCGACTCGTGAGGCAAGCCGAAGTAAGTTGAGCTGCTCGGAATTCTTGCGCGTGGCGTTTTGGGCATGGATCCGGGCAATCTCCTCGTGGCCGTCCTGGATAGCCTTCTTGACCTTCTTTTTCTCGGCTTCAATCTCTTTAGTGGATTTAGCACTTTGACGACGCAACTGCTTTGCCGTAAACTTTAGTCTAAACAGCGAATCTTCGAGGCTGGGCGGCATTACGAATCGGTTGCTGTGAGGTCGAGAGGTGGTGAAGGGGAGGCCGGGCCAAGAGAGTTTGATGTACACCGTTTGGTAGCGTAAGAGGAACAATTGATGTTTGTAGTGCTAAAGGTTATTTAGTTTATCTATGTAGGTGCACTTGCACTGGATGCATCATATCATGCATGAGTGGGCCCATGCACCATGCCATTCTGCACTGCATCCTGCCTCATACCAATTGATTAAAATTAGCCTAAAAGGTACCACCTTTGCACCCTCATCCCCCTCTCCCCTCACCCCACACCTCGCGCTCTGGTCGCGCTGTGGTGGCGTTTGCCACAATGAATGTTGACGCGCTGAGGGCCCAAATGGAGGTGCCGGGCCTGGCCCCAGACGCGGTGCAGCAGATTCAACAGTTCAACAGCGACCTAAAAAACAATAATCTGGACCAGTCCCAGGTCGGCCCCGCGTTCCAGGCCCTGGCGGCCGCGTACGCAAAAGACCAGAAAAATTCCCCCCTTGCAAACACAGTTTTCCGCGCAGTAAACAACCTGTTTAGACGCATTTTGCTGCAACAACTTGAACTCGAGTGCGCAGCCGCGGTCCTCAACGTGCTGGTGGACCGTCTCACTCCGAGTGGGTTTGTGGGCCATTCACAGCTCGAATTTG
Source organism: Wickerhamiella azyma (assembly GCA_022577855.1). Taxonomy (NCBI): domain Eukaryota; kingdom Fungi; phylum Ascomycota; class Dipodascomycetes; order Dipodascales; family Trichomonascaceae; genus Wickerhamiella; species Wickerhamiella azyma. The sequence goes on from JAKISA010000004.1 coordinate 177,879, forward strand.
ATCGCAATTCGGACGCGGCGCGCGCGGCGCTCACCCTCAAGGATGTTTTCCGCAAGCAGCCCGAGCTCGTGGAGGCTGCGGTGATCCAGGGAGGCCTGGGCCACCCTGAGGGTGAAGTACGGTGCGGCAGCCTTTTGTTGATTGAAGCGCTGCAACAAGACCCCATGGCCAACACTCAGGAACTCAAGCGCGCGGCAGTTACGCTGCTGAACGACTCGGACCCCGCAGTGCAGCGGTGCGCGTGCGACGTGCTCAAGAGCTGCGGCCACAGCGTTGTAGGCGATATCCAGCTGCTGGACGCCTCGAACAAGCTTGTGGGAGAGCTGCTCTCAGTTTTTGTTCCCGTGCAACAGCAGCAGAGCACGCTCATCACCAAAATCATCGAGAACCCGCAGTACCAAATTCAGAGCGTTCAAGCGGAGGACGTGCAAAATGTGCACGCGTTTCGCGAGATTTGCCAGGCAATGCCCCCGATATTTATGGATAAAGAGACTGAAAACAATTGGGAGCTCAGGGAACGTGCCATCAACCGCCTCAGGGCGCTTGTGCGCGGCAACATTTTGAATTTTCCCGGCGATGTGGCCGCCATGCTCAAAGTGCTCCAGCACGAAGTGCGCACGGCGTGCTTGTCGCTGCGCACCTCCCTCAGTATGGCCGGGATCCAGCTCATCAAGGACTGCTCGCAGCTGCTCAAGAGTTATCTCGATCCGCTCGCCGAGTTTATGCTGCAGACGCTGTGCCGCGTGCTAGCCAGCCAGAAGAAAATTACGGCCTCGGCAGCTCACATTACTGCGTGCTCTATTATCCTGAATTGCTCGCTTTCAATGAAGACGCTGGGGGTTGTTCACGCCCAGCTGGCCAGCCAGCTCGAGTTTGCGCGCGAGTGCGCCCTCAACTGGCTGCAAATTCTTATTGTTGTGCATAGCCCCGAGATTGCAGATATGGTTGTTTCCACAAAGAACCTCGAGATGGTGGCTGCCGACGTGCTCAAAGGCCTCAAAGACCCCAAGGTGGGGGTAAGGGAAGCGGCGCGTTCTGTTTTCTGGTTGTTTGCCACCTGCTGGCCCACGCGTGCCGAGCAGCTGGGCAAATCGTTGGATGCCCAGCAGAAAAAGGCCTTGCTTCGCACCCAGCCAAAGGAAATGTTTGAGTCGTATGACCACAATTTTGAGTTGCATGTGAAGGGTGCCCCTGCCTCACGCGTGAGTGTGCGTACGCCTAACGCAAGCAGTACTGGTCCCACCTTCCGCAGCGTCCAGAGTTTGAGAGGTGGGCAGCCTCGTGAGGCTGTGGCACGGCCTGCCTCGCGTTCAGTGAGCGCTGCGGGCGCTCGGCCTGTGAATGCAGCGCGTGCGGCATCACGCTCTGCGAGCACAGCGTCCCGCTCGGTATCGCGTTCGGCAACCCCTGCGGCTGAGGCTCCCGCTGAGGCTGCCCCTGCCGCCGCCCCCTCGCACCTGATGCACCCCGACCCGCAAAAACAAAACTTGATCGCCCAGCGCCACCTCACCGACATTGTGCGGCGCTTGTCGCGCAGTTTATCCGAGGAGAAACCGCTTGACCACCCGCCGCTCGAGGCGCACCCGGTCAACATCCCGCCGCACGAGCCGCAATTTATCGATGCCATGCCCGAGGAGGAAGATGCTCATAGTGATATGGACGAGACGGAAGTTCCTGGAGTGAAGGGAGGTGCTGAAGGTCGGGCAGAGGGTGAGCCAGAGGCAGAGGGAGGGGCTCAGCCCGGCGCTCAGCTCGACGCAGTCCCCGCCCTCTCCAAGCCCACAATCCAACAATCTTTCCTCACGTCGTACCTCGAATCCGCCCAGGAAGCCGTGCGCGAGCTCCTGGACGCCGAGCCCGTCAACTTTGACTCGAGCGTATTTGACCCGGTGGATATCCACGACAGCGACCAGTTCAAGGACGCTTTGAGAGCTCAACTCGCCAAGATCCCCACTGTGCAAATCTCGGTCGAGGATGTCGCCGCCAAAACGGCGCAGAAAATGCAGCCCAAATTCGAGCAGTACACGGCCGAGTACCCCGAATCTAGGGAAGCAATTGAGGCCGCCGCCAAGCTCGTGGAGGCGGCCGCGCGCGGCGAGAACCCCGACGAGGCCATGTCTGGGGCTGTTGCCGAGCTCAACAAGACGTTTAAGGACGGCAGTGACACGGGCGACCGCGTCAACTCGCTGGCCGAGCTGCTGGATTCGGACGATATTGACACAATGACCATGGGCGTTCATGCTTTAAGTTATCTCCTCAAGGGAAAGAAGCCGCCCTCTGAAGCGTTTGGGGCCCTGGGCACTCTGGCAGTACCGCCGCCCGACCTCATTGGCAAGGCCCTAACCTACCTTTTTGAGCAGTCCATGGACCAAAACCCCCAAATTAAAGAAGTCATTGAGCGCTATGCATCAAGCGATTTGGTGGCAATCACCCTGAGCTACGTGGGGCACGCGCTCGTCATGTACGTGGCCGTGCACATGCTTCCCGTCGAAGCGCTTGTGCTCACGATGCAGGCGATACAGCCGCTGCTCAATATTGGCACCATCATTGATACCCTTTTCGAGATTGCCAATGCCGACGACGTGAGCGAGGCGGCGCTCATTGCCCTTGGAGGCGTGCTCATGGGCTTTGACAAGATCCCCATGAGCCCGCTGATTCGCGACAAGGCCAAGGCGGCGCTCGAAGTTATTTATAGGCTGGGCGACCTAAGCTCAGACGTCACTGCGTTTTTGGCCGATTGGATTGGCTTTGATTCGGATTCGGACTCGGATTCGGATGACGACAGCGACGACGAAAAAATCGCCTCCAAGCACGCGCAGCGGTTTGAGCGGCACATGGCGGCGCGCGCGCCGTCGTCAGTGGCTGAGGCGGTTGCTCTGAGGGCCAGCGCTGCCGATTTGGATGAGGCCATGGACGGTGTGGCGCTGAATGCCCAGCTCCCGGAGAATGGGGAGGCCGAGACAAAGGGAGCCATCCAGGGTGAAGGAGCCACTCAGGGCGATGACGGGGCTAATGGGTCTACCCAGGCTGACCCCAAGAACGACCCCGAGGTCCCTGGAGATAGCGATAGTACCTCCGCCATGACCGACGACCCACCCATCTCGGCGGCGCCCATCTCGTCCCTCCACCCCGTGAGCGTCTCGTTCCGCCCCCAATCCGGCACCAAGGCGGTGCGCCGTGCAAAGGTCACAAATACCAGCTCGCTTGACGCTGAGGATGTGGATGAAATCATCGCCGAGTTCCCGCCCAGCGAGGCTGCTTGCTTTAGCTTGTTTGACGAGCTGTGCTCCAAGCTCGCCGACAGGTCTATCACGAAACAGGGCCTTATTCGCCTCATATTCCTTGCCGAGCCAACCTCCACCTCGGCGCAGCCCGCTACGCAGCCCGCTACGCAGCTGTGGCTCAAGTACCCGCCGTTCCAGGAACGGGTGAACCGCGCGCTGCCTGGATACCTTTTGGCGCCCATTGGCGACGTGGAGCTCGTGCTCGCGCTTAAAATGCTCAGCGCCTTCCTTTCCACCGGCCAATACACAGATTCGGTCGAGCAGCTCAAAGTTCTCGAGGCGCTGTGTGCCGTGAGCGGCCGAGATCTGCCGGTCGCCGTGCGGTACGCTTCACTGCCCAACGCGCGCAACGCGCTCCTGCAAATGTGGAACGAGCAGTTCCTGGACTTTTTGGTCTCGATTTTCGATACTTCAGACGCGCTCAGCGCGCGCGTTTTTGCCATCAACTCCATCCGCCGCGTCATTGAGCAGCGCCCGCAAATCTCGCCCGCGCTGCTCAGCCTCGTCCAGCGTGCCGTAAAGGACCCCGAAAGCGCCGTGCGCAAGGAGGCGTACCCTGTGTTGCTCACAATTCACAACCAGAGCGAGGCGGCGTCGGCGGCGATCCGTAAGGACCTCGACCAGGGCCAGCTGCGGATGTTTGAGTACTACCGCGATAACTGTGACTAGCTTATTTATTATGCATGTAATTTGATGCGCCTGGCTTCTTAGGTGGCCTAGAGTGACACCTCGAGCTTCCTACATCATCGTCAATGTAGCATAGCACAACATCCCTCCTCACATGACGGACTTTTACGCCAACTCGCAGCAACTGCGCCGCAAATACCAGGAGGACGCCTATGTTATACCCGAGCTCAATTCCCAGGACAAATACCGCTTGTTTGCTGTGTTTGATGGCCACAATGGAAGCGCATGCTCACAGCGGTGCGCAAGCAGCGTCAAGAAGCTATTCGACGAGCTTCTCGAGGCATTCCCCAAAGATCCCATTGACTGTTTACTCTATGAGCTGTTTCGCCGCCTCTACAACCTCTTGCAGGATGAGAAACCCGAGTGTGGTACCACGGCCACAGTTGTAGTTTTGAGCCAAAACACCCTGTGGTGCGCAAACTCGGGCGATTCCCTGGCATTTATTTTTACCAAAAAGGAGGGGTTCTTGGAGCTAACCCAAAAGCACCACCCAGATGCGCTAATGAACCCCACCGAGTACCAGCGCGTGACCAGACAAGGTGCCAACGTTATCGCTCGCAGAGTGGATGGAGTCCTCAGCGTGTCAAGAGCTTTGGGCGACGTGTACCTCCAGCCTAAAGTGACTTGGCGGCCTCTTGTGCGCTGTGTTGATTTGTCCGAGGAAGACATGTTTGTGGTGATTGCCAGCGACGGCATCTGGGACTGCTTTACGCCAGTCGACATTGCCGTGGAGATTTATGAGGGAGACTATGATGCTGTTGGGCTGGTAAACAGACTTAATATGCAGCTCGAGAACCACCACAAGGCCTCCGACAATGCAACCATTATTGCCATCAACCTGCGAGAGCAAAATGAGTCGGCGTGCACATTCCACGAGTATATGCTGCGAGATCAATTGTTGGAAAAGGGAGCGTAAAATGTTTACTATATATTTATGCTAATGCGAGCGAGTGACCGAGCGACCTGCGCTGGCCTTAGGCCTCGGTGACGTCGTTGCTGTACAAGACAACGGGAACAGCGTTAGTGCAAGTGCTGGGAGCACCATACTTGCCAAATGCAATGTTGTTGTTATTGTCGGGGCACACGTACCAAGCGCCAGACGAGGCCCACTCGAGGCTGTGAGCGTGCACAGACCAGATATCAGAGGCCCAAGACTCGTCGTTGACGATGGGGAAGCCGCCACGGATATCGTTGCTGCGACCATTGCCGCGCAAACTGCCGTTTTCAAGAGAGAAGTCGAGATCAGACTCACCATTGAGCGACCAGTGGCCATCAGAGGAGAGCTTTACTTCAGAGTATTGGTAGGGGCTACCAGAGCGGATAGTCATAACGTGGAAAGCAGTGGCAGTAGAGAGGAGAGCGAGAACAGAAGAGAGCATGATAGTCAAACTGAGCTTGACCCCACAGTTTATATATTTGAGGGTCCAGTGCGCGCAGTGACGTCATATGCAGGGCATTTCTATTTTTGGATTAATATTTGAATATTTTGCGGTACCCCAGGAAATATGCGCTAAATATAGATGACGGGTGCTGCGCCGTATCCACAAATAGGAGAGCAAACAACACGAGGGCTGCGTTTGGAGTGCTGGCCGTGTCGGTTACGCCCGGTTAGCCTGCTTTGAAGCAGCATTGCCAAGTGCCATTTTTTGGCACCAAAATTCGGCAGTATGCACCTCGCATAGGATGTGGTTATATTCGGCTCCTAAATTATTCTCGAGAATTGCTCGAGAAATTGGCATGGGCAAGCACCTTTAGGTATCCTGTGCGCTTCTAGACCGCGTCCCGGTCATCGATCTGCTACGGCGCTTTGATGCCGTGCTCGACGCCGTGCGTAATACTGGGCCGTAATACTCAAAGAAGTACGATCATATAGTACACGAATATATATATATTACTCTACCTTTTGGCGTTTGGGGTCCTTGTCCTTCTCTCCCAGCTCGCGAGTCACGGCACCAACCAGCGTCTGGCAGCGGCGCGCAATTTCTTGCGGGGTGCGGCTAAGGAAAAACCAGTCAAATCTAAACAAGGGCGACTCACGAATGGCCTCACGAATCTGCTCGTAAAGGTTGGGCGCGTCAACGCCAATTGTGTAGAGCATAACCACCAAAAACCGATCCTCCTCTTCGCTGTAGGTGCGGCGGCCTGCATTTGCTGGCGGCAAGTCGAGCTGGAGCTGCTGGAGAGGCGCGTCGTACGACTCGACCTTGCGCTTGATGAGCTCGCGTTGCAGCTTGAGGCGCTGAGTCTTTTCTTGGCCGGCGTCCACCAGGCCTTGGTAACGCTCAAACAGTTCAATCTCGGTGAGACGGCGCCAAAATGCTTCGTGGTACACCTCGATCTCGTGAAGGCTCTTTTCCTGGTGGTTGGCGGCAATTTCCTTAAAGTTGTCGCGGCCGTGGGTGGCCATCAGGTTCACAAACGCTGTAAAGTCGCGGCGCGACCAGTTGCTGTACCCGCGGTAGCTGAGGTCCTTCTTTTCGGCCTGCTCCTCAGGGGTCAGCGGCTTGGCGTGGTCAATCTCGTACTGCTCGAGCGCCTGGTCCAGTTTACGCTGCTCCATGTCGGGACCATCAGGCAAGGGGGCGCGGTACCCCACCTGCTGACGGTGGTGCGCCGTTTCCTGCTCTTGGAGGTCGTAGAGGCGCTGGGGCCAGAATTGGTGGTCCTGGAGGTTGAGCTGTTTAGGGGCCTTGGGAGCACGAGGGCCACGCTCGCCGCCCTTCATAACACTCTTGTAGTAACGCTCAACGCTGTAATCGCCACGACGCTCACGCTTGGCGATGGTGATGGCAATAGGCTTGAACTTTTTAACCTCTTTGAAGTTGTTTCCTTCCCATTGGTACGAATCAATCTGGCCGTCAAACTTGCTTAGGTCGTCCAAACCAAGCGTCTCGTAGCGCGAGTTGAGCGCTGCAGTCCGTTCTTCGCCCCGTTGCAGCAGATCATCAATGTCGAATTCCTTGGTGGAGGCCGTATTTTTTTGGTCAATCACGTCCTGGGCACCGTGCTGGATCATCTCGACAAGGGCATCCTTAGACGTGGCATTAGCGCTGGCATTAGCCTTGGAGTTGGCGCGGCCCTGCTGGATCACGAGCTGGTCGAGACGCAGCTTCTTGGCGGCACGCTCGAGCACCTTTTCTTCAACCGAATTTTCGGTAACAAAGCGGTACACATACACCTGCTTTGTCTGGCCAATACGATGAGCACGGTCCATGGCCTGAAGGTCCGCTTGCGGGTTCCAGTCCGAGTCGTAGATGACCACCGTATCGGCGGTGACCAGGTTGATACCGAGGCCACCGGCGCGCGTGGTCAACAAGAAAATAAACTTCTCGCTGCCCGGCTTGTTGAACTCGTCGATCGCATTAACACGCACCTGATGGTCGGTGCTACCGTCGATGCGGCAGTACTTGTGGCCACGGAACACGCAGTAATCCTCGAGAATGTTGAGCAAACGGCTCATTTGGGAAAAGATTAAAACGCGCGAGCCCCTCGCCTCGCACTTTTTCAGCAGCTGGTCAAGCACCAGCAGCTTGCCCGAGTTGTACACGAGGTGCTCATCGTTGGTAAAAGGCGGGCCAGGCTCAGCGCCATCAAACAGGTAGGGGTGGTTGCAGCACTTGCGGAGCTGCATGACAATGTTGAGCAGGCGCGACTTTTCACCCTTGGAGACGACGCCATTCACGGCGCCCACGTCGCGTTCAAGCACGCTTTGGTACCAGCGACGCTGCATCTCGGTCATGCCCACGTACACGTTGATTTCCTTCTTGGGCAGCAGCGAGTGCTCGACCTCGGACTTGACGCGGCGCAACAAAAACGGGCGCAGCACCTGGTGCAGCTTCTTGACGACCGTGTCCGAGTCCTCGCCCTGGGTGTCGAACCACTCGTCAAATGTCTCCTTATCGGCGAAAATATCGGGCAAAATGTAGTTAAGCAGCGCCCACAATTCGTGCAAATTGTTCTGCAAAGGCGTACCCGTCACCAGCAACCGGTTCTTGGTGCTGAACATGCGGATAATCTGGCTCAGCTGGGACTCCTCGTTCTTGATGCGGTGAGCCTCGTCAATCACAATGTACTGCCAGGCGAATTTGCGAAAGTGAGCCTTTTCGCGCATAACTAGTTCGTAGCTTGTGATGCAGACGTCAAACTCGCACTTGAGCAGCTTTTCCTGGATCTGTTTCTCACGCGTTTCCTTGTCGCCGCTCACGAGGATCGTTTCGACCTCGGGGGTCCATTTGGCAAACTCGCGCTGCCAGTTCTCGAGAGTACTCTTGGGCACAAGTACCAAATGAGGGCCGGGGATGCCCTTGAGGTACCGCAAGTAGCCCAAAAAGCTCACCGTCTGGAGGGTTTTGCCGAGACCCATTTCGTCGGCCAGGATGCCCGAAATGTTGTTTGCGTGGAGGCTAACCATCCAGTTAAGGCCTTGAACCTGGTAATCACGCATTTGACCCTCGATGAACGCCGGGCTCTCTGTAAAAACCGTGAGTTCGTCGTCACCCTGAGCCTCGCCCTGGGCCAACATCTCAGAGTCCTCCTGCTTTTCAGTCTTGCGGCGGCGGCGATCCGTGGTCACCTCAACCTTGGCCTTTGGTTCAAGGTCCAGATTGCCGAGCATCTCCTTAAAGTGGGGGTCTTTGGCCGCCCTGGCATCGATGAAGTGCTTGAAGATATCGGTGAGCCCGATGAGGTAGGTGAAGCGCTTCTCTGTGGCGAGGCGCTCTTCCTCAAACAGCTCGGCCTTTTGCGACGACAAAAAGTACCGTTTGCGCGACGCTTGGACGTCTAGGAGCGCGTCGGTCATGATTATGAGTGAGCGTGAGAGGGCGTGTCAGGGGCGTGTCACGAGCTTGTCACTCTCGCTAAAAAGTACAAAAGCTTTAGCTATTGGGAAATTTTGGTGAATGGATGCTAGTTTTTGTCTTGAAAAGTATGCCGCGTGCCCTTAAATAGGTATAGATATGCCCCAGAGCCTTGCACCTGCTAGTATATCTTCAAGTCAAGTACCACCAAGCGAGCACCCACCCCACCCAGCATTCCCACACCACTTCACTATATAAATATCTATCCCAACCTAGTACTCTCATCAATAAACCCAAAATCAGCATCATCCACATCCCCAGACCGGATCATACGCGCATCAAGGTGCTCATACTTGGCGGGTGCAGCCTCTTGCACACTTTTTTTCTGCTCTAGGACAAACTGGTTATCACAGTGAGGGCAAAAGCTGTCACTCTCGGGATCAAAATCCCGCAAATCTTTACGGAAAGCCTTGCGGCATGCTTTGCAGATCAAAGCCATATCGGGCGTCTTGCGTAGAGCATGAGTCTCGACCGCGTCGTGACACTCGGGGCAATCATAAAATTTTTTGCAACATACGGTGCGAACTGAGACCTGAGCCTCGGGGAAGTGCGTGCACATGATCACTCGGTGGATTAATACCTCTCCCACCTGTACGCCCACCTTTATGTCACTCGAACCGCTTCCGGAGCACTGTCCTGGCACAGAGAGCGAGCGCGCCGGCCTGGAGGATGCCTGCAAGGGTTGCCCTAACCAGGAAATTTGTTCCACCGCCCCCAAGGGCCCAGACCCGGACATCCCCCTAATCACCGAAGCGCTTCGAAATGTCCAGCACAAGATCCTCGTTTTGAGCGGCAAAGGCGGTGTGGGCAAGTCCACTTTTACCTCACTGTTTGGCTGGGCATTTGCGCACGATGAAGATGAGGAAGTGGCGCTCCTAGACCTCGACTTTTGTGGCCCCAGCCTGGCCCGGATCGTGGGTGCAGAGGGCGAGAGAATACACGCCGCGGCTTCGGGGTGGTCTCCTGTGTACGTTGCCGATAATATGGCCGTGATGAGCATTGCATTCATGCTTCCGGACCAGGACGATGCGGTCATTTGGCGCGGCCAAAAAAAGAATGGCCTCATCAAGCAATTCCTCAAGGGTGTGGACTGGGGTGAGCGCGTCGACTATATGGTTGTAGACACTCCTCCAGGAACAAGCGACGAGCACCTTTCGATCAATCAGTACATGTCGCCCTCGGGCCTTGATGGAGCGGTTATTGTCACCACCCCTCAAGAAGTGGCTCTGCTGGATGTACGCAAGGAAATTGACTTTTGCCGCAAGGCCGGGATTCGAGTTATTGGCTTGGTAGAAAACATGGCCGGGTTTGTGTGCCCCAGCTGCCAGGGCAAGTCCGATATCTTTTTGCCTACGACCGGCGGTGGAGCTGCCCTGGCGGCCGAGATGAACATTCCGTTCTTGGGAAGCGTTCCTTTAGACCCTCGCCTTGGCAAATGCAGCGATGCCGGCGAGAGTTTCTTGGAGGAATACCCCGAGAGCCCTGCGAGCACGGCGATTTTGGAGGTGGTTGACCGGGTTAAAACGAGTTTGCAGGTGTTGCCGACGCCGTCTGCGACTCCCTGATGTATTTATAGATATTTATGATGAACAGCTTGTTTTTTTCTCGCTGGGGTACTGCGAGCAGGTAGTGAACATGGTGTACATGCTAAATTACCTTTGCATGACGGTGAAGATCAGGAGAATGCGATGCCAATTATTGTTCAAAAGTTGGCGGATAGCCTACAAAAGTGTTCAGCTTGCACTGAGTCGAACTGCAGCTGTGAACCTGGCTGGCCTTGGCTGGGTCCCCTGAGGGGTCCCCATGGGGTGCATTTACTCATTGTGCATCTAGTGGGGTGAAGTAATTAACTTTCTGCACTCAATTGATACCAAAGAGTTGAAAAATTGCACTCTTTCGGCATATAAAAGCCGATAAACTATGAAATATGAGACTCACACACACACCCATTTCCTTCACCAAACGCCACCATTAATCGCAACCACTAGATAAAACAATCCCCTTCCTTCCCCTCAAACTCAATCCTCCCTGTCGCACCCCAGTCCACTATATAGTCACAATTAGTCACCCCCAGCTAATCAATTTTTCGTCGTCTAGTTGTTCGCAGTTTAAGCAAGATGAGTGAAGCTCCGATTGAAGGTCGTCCCAAAACGCCCAAAGAGCTCGAAAAAGAACGCAAGAAGGCCGAAAAAACCGCCAAGTTCCTGGCCAAAAAGGCCAAACAGGGCGCCGCCGCTCCCGCCTCCACCGCCCCTAAAAAGGTCAAAAAGGAGACCGAGCCCGTGCCCGAGTTTAAGGATACCACTGTTCCTGGCGAAAAGAAGGTACTTCTGAGCCTCGATGACCCTAGCCTCAAGGCCTACAACCCGCAAAGCGTCGAGAGCTCGTGGTACTCGTGGTGGAAGAAGGAGGGCATTTTTGAGCCCAAGTACGCCGAGGATGGCAGTATCTTGCCCAAGGGCAAGTTCAGCGTGCCTGCACCTCCTCCCAACGTTACCGGTGCCCTTCACATTGGACACGCCTTGACTGTGGCCATTCAGGACTCGCTGGTGCGTTTTAACCGCATGCAGGGCAAGACCACCCTGTTTATCCCCGGGTTTGACCACGCTGGTATCTCCACCCAGAGTGTTGTTGAGAAAATGCTGTGGAACAAGGAGCAAAAGACTCGCCACGACTTGGGCCGTGAGGAGTTCACCAAGCTGGTGTGGAAGTGGAAAGAAGAGTACCACCAGCGCATCCGCGGCCAGTTTGAGGCCATGGGTGCCTCGTTTGCCTGGTCGCGTGAGGCGTTCACCCTTGACGAGCCTCGCTCCGAGGCGGTCACCGAGGCATTCATTCGCCTATTTGAGGACGGAACTTTGTACCGTGCTAAGCGCCTTGTCAACTGGTGCGTCCACCTCAACACAACCTTGTCCAATTTGGAGGTTAACCAAAAGGAGATCCCCGGTCGTACCCAGCTCAAGGTTCCCGGCTACGACAAGCCGGTGGAGTTTGGTGTGATTACCTCGTACGGTTATCAGGTGGTTGGCAGCGAGGAGAAGGTCATTATTGCCACTACTCGTCCCGAAACTCTGTTTGGTGATACCGCCGTTGCCGTGCACCCCCAGGACCCTCGCTACACACACTTGCACGGCAAGAAGCTGCAGCACCCGTTCCTCGACCGCCAGATCCCCATTATTTTGGACGATGTTGCCGTCGATATGGAGTTTGGTACCGGTGCGGTCAAGATTACGCCCTCGCACGACCCCAATGACTACGAGACCGGCAAGCGCCACGACCTCGAGTTTATCAACATTTTGAACGATGACGGTACCCTCAACGAGAATGCGGGCTCGTACGCCGGCCTCAAGCGCTTTGACGCCCGTGTCAAGGTCATTGAGGACCTCAAGGCTAAGGGTTTGTACGTGGAGCAAAAGGACAATGCCATGACTATCCCCCTTTGCGAAAAGTCTGGCGACGTTATTGAGCCCCTTATGAAGCCCCAATGGTGGGTTTCCCAGGGTCCCCTGGCCGAGGCTGCCATTGCTGCCGTCGAAACGGGCGAGGTCACAATCACCCCCAAGGCTTCGCAATCCGAGTTCTTCCACTGGATGCGCAACATCCAGGACTGGTGTATTTCGCGCCAGCTGTGGTGGGGCCACCGCTGCCCCGCGTACCTCGTTGTTCTTGAGGGCGAGGGCCGCCCCAACGCCGACACTGCCGCCAGCTATGTAGTGGGCAAGGACCTCGCCGAGGCTGAGGCCAAGGCCGCTGCCAAGTTCCCCGGTAAGAAGTTTACTCTTGAACAGGACGAGGATGTCTTGGACACCTGGTTCTCGAGCGGTTTGTGGCCCATGTCGACCCTTGGCTGGCCCAACGTCGAGGCCAAGGACTTTGCGCAGTTTTACCCTCAGACTTTGCTCGAGACCGGCTGGGACATTTTGTTCTTTTGGGTCGCTCGTATGGTCATGTTGGGCATCAAGTTCACCGGCAAGTCGCCCTTTACAGAGGTGTTTTGCCACTCGCTCATTCGCGACGCCCAGGGCCGCAAAATGTCAAAGAGTTTGGGTAACGTGATTGACCCTCTCGATGTGATCTTTGGCACGCCTCTCCAGGCTCTGCACGACAAGCTCAAGGCCGGTAACCTCGACCCCAAAGAGATTGCCAAGGCCGAGGCTGGCCAAAAGCTCAGCTTCCCCAACGGCGTGCCTCAGTGCGGTACTGATGCTTTGCGCTTTGCACTGTGCGCCTACACCACCGGCGGTCGCGATATCAACCTCGACATTTACCGTGTGGAGGGCTACCGCAAGTTTTGCAACAAGATCTATCAAGCTACCAAGTTTGTGTTTATGAGACTTGGCGACGACTACAAGCCGCCCGCCTCGGCTGAGCCTACCGGCAAGGAGAGCCTCGTGGAGCGCTGGATTTTGGCCAAGCTCAGCAATGCTGCGCGTGACACTGCGGCCCACATTGAGGCCCGCAACTTTATGGAGGCCACGAGCACCATCTACCACTTTTGGCTGTACGAGCTGTGCGACGTGTACATTGAAAATTCCAAGTTCCTTATTACTGACGGCACACCCGAGCAGCAGCAGAGCGCCAAGGACACGCTGTACACCTGTATCGAGGAGGCCCACAAGCTCATCCACCCGTTTATGCCATTTATCACCGAGGAAATGTGGCAGCGCCTGCCCAAGCGCGAGGGCACTGCGGTCCGCTCCATTGCCGAGTGCGCGTACCCCTCGTTGCAGGCGTTTGACGCCAAGGCCGAGCAGGACTACAACCTTGTGCTCGAGGCCATTGGCAAGGCCCGCTCGCTGTTTGCCCAGTACAACATCCTCAAGGAAGGCAAGATGATTATTTCTGCGGTCGGCGCTGCCAACGCCGTGGTCACCGAGCAGCAGCAGTCGATCCTCAGTCTCGTCAAGCCTGCGGCCCACATTGAAATCACCGAAAACCCCGAGACCCCCGAGGGTTCGGTGGTGGGAGTTGTGTCGCCCGAGTGCAATGTGTTTGTTGTTGTCAAGGGCCACGTCGACTTTGAGACCGAGATCAAAAAGGCCAATGCCAAGATCGACAAGACCGAGGCCTCCAAGGCCAACCTGCTCAAGCAGATGGCGGTGCCTGGCTACGAGGAGAAGGTGCGTGCCGACGTGCGCGAGGGTAACGAAAAGCGCCTCGAGACGTTGGACGCCGAGATCAAGTCGCTGCAGAGCGTCGTCGAGGAGTTTAACCGCCTCAATGTTTAGGTGAAGCTATAGATTCTAATAAGTTATACGCGCTCAGCAACCTCAGGCTGCCACGACCACTTTTGAACCTTGGGCTTGACGGTCGAATACGGCACGTACGCCTGGTTTGTGCCGGTCAAGTTCCAGTAAGGCTGCTCAAACTTGGGGTAGGCCCGTGTGGAAAGAGCCTCCTTGGGCATCTGAGTAGGGGGTGTATCCACACCGTGTGCGAGCCAAAAGTGCCATGCGGGCTCAACCTTGGACATATCAGCATAATACTCCTTGTACTCGACCCAGCGGGTACGCAAATGGATCTCGTCCTCGGTGGTGTTTTCAAAAAACTTGTTGCCGTAGATATCCTCGCCAATGAGGGTACCTGCCTTGGTATCACCAATACGGTTCATTTGTTTGAGGTAGTTCTTGGGTCCAATCCGCAAAAAGTTGCGGGCAGCGCGGAAAATGGACGTCGACATGATTACACAGTTTTTGGTTGGTGGGTTTTAGGGAGGGTGCTGGGGTGGCGTCCGCCACATTTGCTCTAACTCCCCTCCCACTCGCGCTGACTGATTCAAGCGCCAACCTTTTCGCTTTCGCTTTCGTCATGCCTCGGCAACCACGTGAGAGCACGCAATGCGTCCAGAGCGCCAGCGAGCCAGAACCACCGGCTTCAACCCAGACCAAATGTCAACAATTCACAGCCCGGATAAGCCAGAATATTCTCCACTTTACTCCTAGCTGGTTCAGTGTCGTTATGGGCACCGGGATCAGCTCGCTACTTTTACACGAGCTGCCATACCAGTTCCGCGGCCTCAAAATCATTGCCAATGTTATTTTCGCTCTCAATATTTTGCTTTTCCTGTTGTTCTGTGCCATGAGTGCACTGCGCTACATATTTTGGCCCCGGCTCCTCCCCATAATGCTCTGCCACCCCGTTCAGTCTCTGTTTTTGGGCACTTTTAGCATGGGCCTCACAACAATTGTAAACATGTGCGCGCTGGAAATCGGGCACAGTTGGGGCCCCCAGTTTGCCACATTCACCTGGGCCCTCTGGTGGATCAATGCCGCCATTTCGCTCGTGGTGTGCATTGGGGTACCCTTTATCCAATTTACACGCCATTCCCTCACTGCCGAGAAAATGACCGCGCAATGGATTTTGCCGGTGGTAAGTACTGTGGTTACTGCTGCAAGCAGCGGTGTTGTTGCCACTATCGTCCCTGAGGAGCACATTCACCTCAACCTGGTGGTGGGCTATGTGCTGTTGGGTACCGGCTTGCCGCTAGCATTTATCGTGATGGCTCTTTACTATGGGCGGCTCGCCATCTTCAAGATCCCGCCTGCTGCCTTTATTGTGAGTGCTTTTTTGCCGTTGGGGCCCTGTGGCCAGGGCGCCTATGCCTTGTTGCGTTTGTCCTCTGAGCTAAATATTTTGGCCGAATCAGGCAGGTGGCTAGGCAGTGGAACAATCAAGAGCGCCGAGGCGTTTGCCATGGCAATCTATGCTCCCTCGTTGGCTATTGCTCTTTTCATTTGGGGCCTTGGGCTCGTGTGGCTTGTACTGGCAGCAACCTCCATGCTTGATTTATTTATTGTGCAAAAGCTCAGCTTCAATCTGGGGTGGTGGGGCATGACCTTCCCGCTCGGAGTGTTCTGTACTGCAACAACCCAATTTGCAAAGGAGTTTGACAGCACTTTTTTTAGGGTGCTTGGTACAGTGCTCAGCTGCATCGAGGTGGCGCTATGGCTGCTGATTTCTTTTAAGACGCTAAAAGGTGCATTCAGTGGTGCCTTGTTTTATTCGCCGTGCCTTGCAGAACAAGGTGGGGTCCCTAGCGAGCTGCCGCCCTCGCGCAAGTACGAGTACACTCCGCGCAAATCGGAGACAAGTGCTGTTTAGTTTGTGCTATAAATGCTAGAAACTCGTGTCATTAATTAAATTGTCCAAAGGCTGCCTTGCCTTGAGCCCACGCGGGCCGCGCACGCGCTCCCCCAGGCGGTCCCCAAGGCGGTCCCCAAGGCGGTCGCCAAGCCGCTCTCGGAGCCGCTCCTCCACTTCTTTTTGAATAAGGTGCTCGAGATTATCCTCCAGCTGCTGCTCCAGGCGCTGTTGCACGATCTCCTGGTACGATTTTTCCTTGAGCGCAAGGGCTTCCTCGCGCTCGACCAGCTCGCGTTCCTTGCGATAAATCTTCATAATGTCGAGGTTGAGCAGCACTGCCGTGGTGGGCCGCATTTTAGGGTCCAACTGCAGGCACTGGGCCACTGTTTCCCGAAGACCAAACGAGTAAACGTCGGGTATGGCGCGGTACTTGCCCGCCTGGACCATTTGGCTGAGTTGGAGATGTGTCTTGGCCTTGAACGGAGGTCCGCCAGTGCACATCTCGTACACAACACATCCCAACGACCACACATCGCTATAAGGAGTGCTGGGCATATCCATGAGTACCTCGGGGGACATGTAGTACGGGGTGCCCACATAGGTGTTTGCAAGCGGGTTATCGCCGTCCAGCAGCTTTGCAAGGCCAAAATCGCCGAGCTTGACGTTGGAACCATTACCAATAAATATGTTTTCGGGCTTGATGTCTCTGTGGAGAATGAACGTGGGCGGGCTCTCGAGGTTTTCATTCATGTCGTCAAGTGGGTGCTTGAGGCGAGGAGGGTCACAATTGTAGTGACATCGATAGAGGGCCATGACCAGCTGCACAAAAATCTGCCAAATCTGGTTCTCGGGCATGTACCTGCCCTGCTCCCGGTACTCTCGGACCAAGGTCCCCAAATCTCCACCACCACAATACTCCATGTAGAGATGGAGCTGGTAGCTCGCGTCAATGTGATCGTGGTGCAAATACCGCACAATGTTTGGGTGGTCGAGCGATTTTAAGATGCGAAACTCGGCCTTGAGCTGATTGCGTTCTTTTGGTTTCATGTGCTTGTAGGAAACCTCTTTACGGGCAAAAAGGGCGCCATCCGCAACGCGACGGACCTTGCGAATGAGCCCAAACGAGCCGTGGCCTATAATTTCTAGCGGCTCGTACTCCATTTATTTCGATAAACGAGACTTTTTAAGCGAAAGTGACAAATGTAAACAAACCTGCACGCCCCGGGGTGCAGGTGCATAGTGGCGGATTGTGGCGAGTAAAAGTGGCGGGGTGGCGCATGCACCGGTGTGGGACTCCAACGGAGTGGCCTCGGGGTGAGCGTAGTTGGACTTATAGGTTGTAGCCGAGCTTTTACCCAGTTTCCCAATTTAGCACTACGGGCCACCTCAAACGTCCGACCCAAGCCTCATTAATCATGCAGTACCTCAACCAGGGCCGTGAGCGGGTGGAAGGCCTGCAAAAATCCTACAAGGATAAACGTGCCGGGTCCTCGGTGCTCAATTATGGCCGTCACGGCAAGGCGCAGCCCGACAACACGCGGGCTCCCCCGATTGAGGTGAGGCCGCTCAACAAGGTTCAGGACCCTCATCAATGGGCTGCTCCGCCAAAAAAGGGTGGCGATCCATTGGCTGCGTACCAGCCTCAGTTTGCTCCCATGTCGGGAGCGCCTCAGGGGGCCCCCAGGGCGGTGCCCGGAGCGGTTCCTCAGCCTCAATATGCCCAGCCAGTTTATGCCCAGCCAGGGGCTTCAGGAGCTCCTCAGTATGCCCAACCGGTGCAATACGCTCAGCCTGTTCAGCCTGTGCAGCCAGGACAGCCCGTGGCACCGCAATATGCCCAGCAATACCCCCAGGCTCAAGCGTACCCTCCACAGCCTCAAGCGGGATATGGGCAGCCCGTGGCTCAGCCATATGGCCAGCCCCCGGCTCAGTACGGCCAGCAGTCGGCCCAGCCGCAGTACGCGCAGCCTCCAGCCCAACCGGCGTACGGCCAACCTCCCGTCCAGCAGTACGGCCAGATGCCGCAACCGCCGCAACCGACTCCGCAGGCGACCCCTCGGCCGGCTCCTGCACAGGCTGTGACCCCAGTACAACCCGCAGCGCAAGCCGAAGCACCCGTGGTGCCGGGCCAGCCCCCCGTTGACCCTGCTGCCGACGATAACGTCAATGCGGCTACAGGCGAACCGCGGCCCCCCAAACGGCCCGTGGTGGACCCTCGCACGTTTGCTCCGCCTCCTCGAAGCCGCCGTGAAGATTTGCCTGAACCTCAATCGCACATTTCTCGTAGGAGAGAGCGGGAAACGGGAGCTCCGGCCACAGCTGCTCCAGCTGCCTCGCCTGCCCCCGCCGCCGCCCGGCCTCCGCCTCCTGCTCGTCCTGGCGCAACCTCCGCCGCCGCTGCTACCCCTTCGCCCCTACCTTCTCGGCCAGTGCCTGCTCCAGGTGCTGCACCCCGCCCTCCTCCCTACGAAGTGGACAGCCCCACCCCCACGCCCGTGCGCCCTGTGCCGGTGGCCGCGGTGCCCGCCGCAGGGGAAGTTGCAGCCAAGCCCAAGCCCAAACCGAAAAAGCCCACAATGAGTCGCACACCTTCTGCTCCCGACCAGACCCAGGCCCCGGTGCAGGCGGTTCAGGCCCATGGAATGCTCGATATCAGCGCGTTGCAGGCCCGCATGGCCTCAATGGGGCTCGGGTCGAGGGGCCAGGAGGACGAGGGTGCCCAGGTGACTCTCGCAGCTGCCCCCGCCCCCGTGGCCGCCGCCAAACCCAAACCGGCTAAACCAACCAAACCAAAGCCTCGCATGGCCCCTTCGCCTGCCCCAGCTAGCGCTCAGGCACCCCTAGCACCCCCTAGCCGCCAGGGCTCAACGAGCACTGCGCCAAACGCCGACCTCGAACTACAAACTTTATGGTACACGCAGTCCATGGACCAGCTAGTCTTGCCTGGCTCCCTCAGGGGAAACTCGTACACCTGCAACAGCTCGGCAAACACAACGCGCCAAAACCTGAGTTTGGCAGTGCGTATGCCTGATTTGCGCGTGCTGCGGCTCATGCTCGAGTGGCCCGTGCAGGCCCCCCACCAGGTGGAAGTCGAGCGCAAGATGGGCTTTCCTCCGCGCCCTCTGGCTCAACAAGAACTTGTGCAGAGTAGTGAGCGGTTTGGGGAGGTTGTAGTACAGTGGGCAGCGCAGCAGTTAGGGCGCCGCGTGGGCGATGGCGAGTGCTGGACGCTGGCCAAAGAGGCCTTGAGCAACGCAGGGGCAATGCCCTCGCAGGCCTATGTACACGGCGCTGAAGTCTTAAGCCAACAAGGCGGCCAAGTGCAGAGGACATTTGACATGATGCGGCGGGGTGACGTGGTGCAGTTTTCGAGCGCCCAGTTTGCTACGGGGCACACCGGCCCAAATCACACATCAATTATCACTGGGATCGACCATGCGCGCATCACGGTGCTTGAGCAGAACGTTGCCGGATCGCCAGTGCAACAGGGCAGCTACGATCTTGCGTCGATGCATGCGGGGTCCCTTGTTGTTTATCGGCCCGTTGCGAGCGACTGGATCGAGCCCTTGTAGGGGGTGGGCGCATATCTACATACATAGCAGCCAGCAGTAGCTACTTCAAATAAATTATCTCAGCGTCATGGCAACTCGTGCAGAGCCTGCAGCGGCGCCTGCAGCACATGCGGCGCCACTTGGATGCGTTGCCGAGAAACCGCCACTAGCGAACAAACGCTTAATTGATTGTGCCAAAAATAACAAATAGCGCTGACGCAAAAGTGCATTTATGCAGAGATTATCGCCCCCACTAGAAAATAACCGCATAAACACCGCAGAAAATATTGCATGCAGCTGCAACGTGGGGCATCGCAGGGTGAGGGTAGGCACTTTAGCCAGGCTAGCCCTGGCCTGATAGCTCAACTAACATAAAGCAAAAGAGAAAGCAAATAGAGCTTTAAATAAATATGTAGCTACTTTGCGCACAGGAACTTTGCCAGCTCGTTGAGGTTGACCTGACCCGAGCCAGCCGTGTCCACCTCCTTGATCATTGCATCAGCGTCTTCAGCGCTCAACCGGTCACCAACAGACACCAGCAGGCGGCGCAACTCAGCTGAGGAGATGCTGCCGTTGCCCTCGCTGTCAAACACCTTGAACGCCTCGCGCACGTCGGCCTCGGTGTCCTGAGACTTTTTACTCTTGGCCATGATGGCCAAAAACTCGGGAAAGTCAATACCGGCTTCGGTTTCGGTGCCCACTTGCTGGATGAGGGCTGCCACGTCGCTCTCGCTGGGGGTGTGGCCGAGCGCGCGTAGGGCGGTACCGAGCTCAGCAGAGGTGATGTAGCCGTCGCCGTCCTTGTCAAACAGGCTAAACGCCTCTTTGTAGGCCGAGATTTGCTGGTCGGTGAGCTTCTCAGACATTCTTAGTCAAGACGCGACCCACGCGCGTAGCGGGAGAGGGGGGCCAGGGGGACCGAGAAGGCTGAGGGCAAGGGCCCGAGGGGTCGAGAGGACATGGGGTGCCTCCCTAAAAAGTGGTGTCAAACGACTCGTCCGGCTGAAACCCGCGCTTGACACTATTAGGAACATTGAATCTGTGCTCATTAAACGGCTGGCGCTGCTGGCGCAGCGGCGTCTCAGGGGTTGCAAAAGTCCGCGCGCGTTTGGCCGGCGACTCGAGCGTTTTTTCGGCCCCGAGGACATCTGTTGTGCGCCGCAGAATGCGCAGCAGGTGCGGGGCAATGCCTACTGTCTCACTATCAGAAACGTGCTCCCCATTAAGCACCCGGTACATGCACTCCTCAAACCGCGTTTCGTCTGCGCGGCGCTGCGTGCTGATTTGAGCCGCTTCCTGGGCCTGGCGCTGCAGCTGCTGAATGTGCTGGGCCTGCTCTTCAATTTTGTTTTTGTAGTCGGTCACATGCACCGCCACGGTGCGGGTATTTTTGCTGGTTCGGGTCTTGATCTGCTTGGCCCGGTTTGCATAGTTTAGGGTGTTTAGGGTGTCGTCATAGTGCCGCGAGTTGGGTGAGACACATGCAACCATCACCGTTTTGCAGTTGCCGCTCAAACTAAACTTGAGCAGCCGCGTCAAGTTGCTATCGCGGTACGGCACGTGTGCGCTCTGGGTGCACAGCGCATTGATGCATTTGCCGAGCGCAAGCAGCGATTTGTTGATGTGTGCGCCCTCGTTGAGCAATTTTCCGGTGTTACGGGTGCTCGAGGCGCGCTCGCTGCCGGCCAAATCAACAATACTCAGGATACTCGATTCGAGCTGGCCCTCGAGCCCCGAGCCCAGGGGACGCCGTACAACTCTCAGCTGCAACACCGCGTGCGAGCGACTGCTCTGGGCATTGGCGTGGGTGGCACTTTGGGCACGCTGCATGTTGCCCTGGACAATTAGCGCCTCGACCTCGCCGACCGATTCCGGGGTGTGCATGCTCACATTGGGCACATGGACGCCGGATTTGTCCTCGCGAATGGCCAGGTCGGTAGCGGGAGACAACAAATCGCGGATTTTTTCATTGTAAATCTCAAGGTAGGACAATTTGAGGTCGTAGCTGTGGGTGTCCTGAGCCTCGAGTTTGGCATACAACGCCTCGGTAACCCTAAAAATAAGGCCAGGGTCTGCGGGCGTGCCGGAAATTGTGTGTGTTTTACCGCAGCCGGTGGCCCCATAGGCGAAAATTGTCGCGTTGAACCCGTCGAGCAGGTGGTCCACCATTGCGCCTGCGCTCTCCTCGTAAACTTGTTCTTGGGTTGCCGAGCCATCGAAAACATGGTCATAACAAAAGTTGTAATTGTCGCGCTTCTCGCCGCGCGACTGTAGCGACAGCATCTGGTCGTCGACGACCTTAACCAGAGTTCTGTCGGGCGGCTGAAGACCACTACTGAGGCTCGTGTCTGCACTCGCAGCATCTGTGTGATCCTGCTCTGGACTCGGACGCACCCGCACAACGACGCGAATGGCCTCCATGGTCAAATGTAAACACTGATGTCAGCCTGGGAAGAGGCCTCAATCTGTAATATGCAGCTAAATTAGGTTTCATGGAAAATTCAAAACGGGCTATAAGGGGCTCCAAAGTGTAGCTTTAGGCGCCAGTTGGCCTTTTGCTGGATATTCTCTCTTGTTCCTGCATATTCCCCGCCGGTCACCCGACAACGCAATGGGCCCCTGCCATGGGCCCCTGCTCTGTGGGGAAAGCCGCAGAGCCACTTGGGAATTGTGGCACTAGCTAAGAATTTTATCACTGATAAAACATGGGCGCTAATCTCCGACTTTTTGCTTTATCCTTGGCAATAGTCTCAGGTCAAGCCGATCATTGTCTCAGCCGTCACCACGCATGCAGCCAATATTTTAAACAAGAGGATGGCGCAGGGGCAGACGCAAACTAGTGATGGGAAAAAAGGGAATAAGTAGTCCAAGTAGCAACTTTTCGACTTTTGTGCGGCTCCTCAGTTGCCCGGCACCCGGCTGCAGCTCGGCAGTTCCAAGCCACCACCCCTACCCAAGGTGGCAATCTGTTTCAGCCCTTGAGAGCCGCTTGAGCCAATTGAGCCGCTTGAGTCAATTGAAGGTGTTCTAAAGTGTCTTTTGTATTAGGCTAAGGCATATATATCATTAAAAAAAGTTATGCATTGGGGAGTTTTGGAAAATTGTCTCGTGCTTTGTGTAGTGGTTTTGGCCCATCTGCACGTACTCAGAAGGTGAGGCCTCGTAGCTGGCCACAGTGGCCGGCGAAGCAAACTCTCCATCAGAAGGGCTCAAAAGCGAGGGGGGGCTGTCCCACATCGAGGGGGTCGAGGGGGGCTGCGGCTCGTACGAGTTGCTCTGGCACTGGCTCAAAAACCGGTTGAACAACGAAACCACATTGTAGGGCTCGTAGGCACTAGAGCGGCACTCGAGGTATGTGGGCGGGCCAACAATAAAGGCAGTGAGCTCCTCAAACAGGCTGGGGTCCACGCTCGAGTTCGAGCTAAAGCCCTGCTGCACACCACACAAAACGTCGACCATGCCGCCAGCGACCTCGACAGCAACATAGGCAATAGTAGAGGGCAAAATTTCCAAAAGTTCCCGTTTAAACAGGCTGCACTCGCACAGATGCTTGGCGAGCGCACAATAAATAGCAGGGTCAGGGTACGCGAGCTCCTGGTCGGCGTACAACTGGCCCACCGCAAGATCAACAAATTCCACTGCTGTGGGAGCAGCAATTTCCCAATCGAGGGCAGATAAAATGTGCAGTTCCATTTCGCAGATGACGGTGCATGAGAAGGCGCCAGCGCACAAATACTCAATCTCTTTGACGGTAGGAACTTTGCACTTGTTGTCAAGATACTTTGAGGCAATCCAAAAGCAGACAGCTCCAACGAGCTGGTAGTGCCGGCCATTAATGATCCTGCGAGAGGCGTAGCGGTCGAGCACATTGACCGCCAGTGAGAAAACCTCGGAGGACAAACCCAAAGAAATCTGAAATTCAAGCAAAAGGCCGAGCAATGGGGCCCTCATGGCCCAAGTGTACTCGGGTTGTGTATCCATTGTCTTGACGTTGGGCACTCGGCGGGGTTCCGATTCTTTCATAGTATCGACAATATCAAAAATAACGTCTTGTAGCGCGCTCACAGCGGCTAGATCAACGCAAGAGGTGTCCATTGTGTAAATTGGGGGGTTTGGTTGGCGCAAAGAAAAAAAAAGTTCAAAGTTGCCAGGTGAGTTGCCAGGGTAATTTATTAGATCGAAGCAAGGTATCGATCAAGCGGTCGGGAAAGATAAAAGAAGCAAAAAAACTCGCTGTATGTGAAGGGGAACAAAATCAATTGCACTTGTTGGTTGCTGAGCTTTGTGTTTTCTCTTTTTAAAGTGGACTAGTGTACTCGTTAACAATAAATAAGTACCAAAGGAATCCCACCGACTTTAGCTGCAATCAACGCCCGTGAAATTTCACGACACAAGCACGCCCCTTTATATGATTACAACAGTGCGGTACCCTACATTGGCGATCATGCATGCACTACGCACATGATGTATGGGCACACACAGCTAAAATAGGGTCTGACTAATATATTGGCCATGCTTAGTCCGATGCCGTAGGAGCTCCACAGTAACGCCCGCCACCCTTGCCCTGACAGATTAAAGATTTGGTTTAAATATATGAAGATGCCACGATTTAGGCAACCCTTTTTCATATTTACGGCCAAATAGATAGATAGATGAGATCAGGGTATGAAAATTCATAGTTTATCCACAGGAACACGCACTTTTAGGTGCCAATCAGAGAGGCGGAACATGCAGCTTTTTCAGGGCTCTGCAGCACCTGCCAGATCAACGGTCCCATTAAGGGCGAGCACCACCTTATCCTCGCCCACTAATTGCACCCGAAGACTCTGTTTCATTCTGTGGTGGAAAAGAATCCTCCACCGTGCAGGCCACATGCATGGCCAGGTGACGGCTAAAGATGGAAATCGTCCCGGCAACACCTCAAACAATTCTGTGTATTTGAGCGTTTGCCTGATAGAATGTAAATTTATCGAGCCAGCCTCATGCGGATAATTTGCATGCATCAAACGCCCCCAAACCCCGCAGTATGTAGCACCCTACCCCCCCTCCCACCACCCCCTCGGGAGCTTGGCGCCGGCAATTGTATTTGATTTTATCTCTGATAAAAGAACTGTTGATAAATTCTACTTGCCAGTGACCGAAGAGTACTTCATGCACGCGGTACCCGATATGTGGCGCTTGCATGCAGTGATCAGTTACGCTGAGAGGATTGGCGGACGGCGAAAGATGCAGCGCAAGCATACGGGCACCATGTATAGCCACGTTTAACTAAAAAATCAATGAATGGGTGGCCAACAAACCTCTCGAACATGCATGCATGGTGAAAATTTCACCTTTCCCAACGGGGACATGCCCCTTAGGGTTTGGAGCCAGCTTTTTTAGCGCTGAGACTTCTTCCAAATGGGATAAGAGTAGGTGCACAGACGCAGTAAATTGTTGCCAAGCGCAACCGGGGCTGCCCAACCGGGTTTCCCAGTCGATTGGATCGAGCCCGGCGGTAAACAGTACAATCATAGTTTGTCGATTGGTTGCTATCAAGCCTGGTATCGTTCAATGGTAGGCTAAACTAGAATATTTCACAACATTACTGATTGCATCACAGGCGTTGATGTAGGGCCAATCACACCTTGCAGCGAAGCTGATGCATTAGGCGCCTGTCTCGCGTGGAGTTAATCCTAAACCGCATTCCGTCCCGGGATATGGATTCTAGAATTAATTCCATAAAGTGAAGACTTGGAAGAAGTGGAATCAAGCTCAAGCTGCGCTATTATGTAGAGTTACGCCTAGTACATGCCCAATCTCAAACTCGCATTTCGAGGTGTAATATTCGCATACCCTATTCGGTGCCAAGACGTTCGCCAAGGTACTTAGCCAAATCCTGTACGCTCGGGTAGTTGTCAATGGTGGCCGGCTTGTTCAAAAGATGCATTAAACTCACGTCACCCGCAACAATTTGGGGAACGGCGGCGGCGTCCTCTGCAGCGAATGCAGGCTCCTCAGGCGGGGAAGCCTGTGCGACTGAGTCTGGTTCAAGAGACTCAGGGGCAGAATCAAGTACTGCATCGGCCTCAGGCTGCTTGGAAGGCCCCGCAAGCAGATCTGTGAGCTCATTTGAAGCGGATGCGGGGTGGGGATTTGACACTGCAGGCTCGCATGCAGGGGCGCTTGGCTTGTTTAGCAGCGACATGAGGTAATTCGCGGGTTTCTTGGCGGGAGCTGCGGAAGGCGGAGAGCGCAAAAGACTGAGCAAATCATTTGCAGGCGCGCCACTGGCAGCAACAGGCGCCTGAGAGGTCGGCTGGCCGGCGCTGGAGCCTCCGCCCAGAATCGATAACAGGCCGGCACCTTGGCCCTTGGCTTGACGTGAGGCCACCAATGTTTGCAAAAGAGAGCTGGGGGGCAGCGGCGGCGCGCTCGAGCTCTGGCGAGCCCCGTGGTAACTCTCGGGCAAAACGATCTTGACCGGCTCAACCAGCGGCTGCTCGGCGGACATTTGCGTTTGGTAAAGGCCCAGAACCTGCTGGGCGTTCTCAATGTCGCTAGACTTGTTGCCCTTGATGAGATTAAGCAGGATTGCCGTATCGCTTGTTTGCTTGGCCGGCTTGAGCAGGCTAAGAAGGTTCTTTGCGGCTTCTTCATCATTGGGGAACGAGTCTTGGGCATCCAAAACATTCTTGAGAGCCTTTGTTTCCTTGGAAGTAAGCGATGTAGCCAAGCCTTTGGACTTGTTGATGTACTTTTTGAGGCCACTCATGAATGGGGCCGCCATGTAGTAATGGCTCGTATTTGTGGTGTGCTTGTTGAAGCCAGGCA
This sequence comes from Wickerhamiella azyma, assembly GCA_022577855.1. Classification (NCBI taxonomy): domain Eukaryota; kingdom Fungi; phylum Ascomycota; class Dipodascomycetes; order Dipodascales; family Trichomonascaceae; genus Wickerhamiella; species Wickerhamiella azyma. The sequence goes on from JAKISA010000004.1 coordinate 204,156, forward strand.
ATTTGTGGACCGCGTGCCACCCAATTTTCGAGATTTCCTTGCGAGTTTGCGTCTCAAACACCGTGTCCTCGGGTACGCCCCGAATCACATAGAGTCTAATGTTTTTGCCCTGGCGTGTAACCTCAAAGTAGTCCTCCTCCTTGATGTAAGGGCCCATATCAAACCCAGTTTCTTCATAAACCTCGCGCACAGCGCACTGGCTGTCGGGCTCGTTTTGATTAATCTTGCCTTTGGGGAAACCCCAACTAGAGCCGCGCCAGCCCTTGACCATCAACACCTTGTCCATTTTCTCATTGAGAATGATTCCCCCACGCACTGGAATCAGCGATTTGTAGCTCTGGAACGTGGTAAGAGCCTCTAATGGGTCCGGCTGGTACTGGTACAAATAAGGCACTGCAGTGAAAATACGGTCAACAAACGTGCGAAGTTTCATTGCTGGTAGCGACTGGTTGTCGACGCGGGCGAAATCCTCGTAGAACCAATGTGCTTCCTCGATTTGGAAAAACAGGCGCTCAGCGGTGCTCAGGTCGGCCGGCGGGCAGTTTACCACGAATCTCACCGACAGATCAAGCAGCACCTCACCCAGAGAATCATTTCTAAATGTGTACTGAGGCAGTAACATCACTTTTTAGCAGGCGTGCAGTACAGGTATCAGCTAGTTTAGTGGCGAGTGTGGCGTGCCGGGTGGCTGCTCGTCGTGGCGGGCTCGCTGATGTAATTTACGGTTGTGGCGCCGTAACCCACTGATTAAGCAAGCGGTGCATAGACGAAATTTACCTGCATACAGCACCCGCATATGACATGTGGCGGTTGCATACCCCTGATTTCGTGTTACTGACTAAACGGCCGAACATTGCATGCAGCTGTGCATGAAGCCTGCATGGATGTACAGATAGCGTCATTTTCTTAATTGGCCTGCTTGAGGGTCCTTTGAGCCGTTTGAGGCATAAATTCGAGGCGTATTCAATTTAAACAGTAGACAACACCTTGAATATACACAAGATTTTCATTGGCTCAGCCTCCCGCCTTGGGTTACCCAGGTAGCCCTGCTGCGACACGTCGACATCATCGTGTCTCGGGTGAAAAATAGGTGGGGCGGTGCCAGATAGCGGATTCGCCACTTTTTACTGTCACTCCACGATACGAATCGCGTCGGGCTAACGATCACCCTAGCGAGCAGATGTTCCGGGTAACTGCGGCTACCAAGGCGTCTGCACCTCGGCGCGGGCGCGAAAATTGGCTCAAGTCAATAGACTGATTCTAGTCTAATATGGAGGGACCATCGATAATCGGCTCTGAGGCGTGTAAACAATGATCAGCACCCGGTACCCCAAAATCGTCCCGATTTATAAATAGTGGGGGCTGGTTTATAATTAATCCTTTTTTTTAAAAGCGGCCCAAAGAGCTCGTTTTTAGGCGTTTTGAGGCGCAAAGTGTTTTTTTTGCTCTGGGATGCCTTGTACTTGGCTTGTTCCGAGTTGACAGGTTACCACGGCTGCATCCGCTACCGTTTCCATGGACACCATGCACGTCAAAGTTCAATAGTTGCGATAGAGGCCATGTAAACGTTGTAGAGCGATGTTGCCAATGGCCGGAAAATTTAAACGTTGGAGCCTTAGAGATACATAGTGGAAAAAGGGTCGGTGCATATTATGCAGAGGAGCCTTCTCAATAGCAATCATATGCATGGTGCATTGCGTCACGAAGCCGCGACCAGGTGCAGCCGGTGGTCACTAATCCTCATGCAAAGAATTCCTAGATAAGGCCTGACTACAGATCTAACTTTGGCAAGTGGGATGCAGATGCCGCGATGCTCGATGCAGCTGTTTCGATGAGCTCGATCGTCGATGCCGCCGCGTCTGCTGCAGCGTCTGCTGATTCGGACGCCAAGCTTGCCAAGGTGGATGTGTCGAGACCCTCTAGACCCTCTAGACTCTGTGCGGCTGTTTCTGCTAAACTCTGTGCGGCTGTGTAAGTTGCGGCAATTGACTCGAGGATCGTCTCGGTGGCCTCTGCAGCCACCTCTGCAGCCACCTCTGCAGCCACCTCCGCAGCCACAGACGAAGCACGTGGGGTCACCCGTGGGGTCACCCATTTCGCCAAGCCGACGAACCGAGCAATGGCCCAAAACAGTAGCTTTAGCGGCAGTTTGAGAATACGCCGATAAATAATCCACACCAAAACGGCAAATAAAAATGAGAGAGCGAATTGCATCTGGCGGCGGTCCTTGGCGTCTGCTTCGTTCAAGATACGCACGAGCTGCTTGGAGCCATTCAGCAACATGTCAATGCCCGAGTACTGCTCCTCCACTTGCCGCAGGGTCTTTGTGGACGTCTCTAACTCCTCAATATTGAGCTCTGATCGTAGCACTTCGGCCTGTGCGAGCTGGTGAATTCGCCTCAAATTGGAGGTGATGTCCTCGGCAACCGAGAGTGTGGGGTTTGACTCGGGCGCGCTTGCACCAGAGCCGGATTGGGAGGACGCTGAAAGCTGCGAGCCAGGGCTGTCTGAGGACGAGGTGCCTCCCGAGGTGCCAGAGCTGCCCCTTAAAGCCAGGCGCATAACTTCCCACTGCTTTTGCCTCAAATCCTTAGCACTCAGCTGTGCGGCCTGCAATTTATGTTTAAGCAGCTCGAGCTGGTCCAGCTGGAGCTCGAGTTGCGGGGTCCGGGTCTCTGCCTCGAGCAGCTCGAGCTGCGCGCTATTTTCAAGCCCAGACACTTGGAGCAAGATCTTGTCGACCTTGGCCTGGGCTTCCTGCTCGGGGCCGCCAAATTTGGCAAGCGAATCAATCGATTCAAGGCACTCTTGAATTGGTGTCATCATGGTGCACATTTTGGGAGCCGGGGCCATTGGAAGTTTGGTGGCTGTTTCGCTGCGTAGGGTGCCCACACTTGTGATGCGCAACGAGTCCAAGCGCCTACACTTTTCCCAGCTCGAGAATACGCTTAGAATCGTTGGCAAGAGCAGCCTTGCAAAAAAGGTCGAGGCAGTGGCTGCTTCAAATGTGGGTAAAATCGATACTCTTGTGGTGTGTACCAAGGCGTCAAGTACTTTAGAGGCGCTTAGACCCTTGGCTCCGAAATTAGGGCCTTCGAGCAGGCTGATTTTGCTCCAAAATGGGATCGGGGTCGAGAACCAACTCGGCCAACTTTGGCCTAAAGATGGTCCACAAATATCGTTTGGGATTACTGCTCAAGGCGTAAAAGCCACTCCAGTGGCCTACACGTTTGAACACACTGGTTCAGGCCCATTTGTGTTTGGCCCAGGCTCGCTTGGCCCCGACGACTTTGAGCCGTTTGCAACTGTAGTGAACGTGAGTGAGCGTGAGTTTAGGCGCCAGCGCGTGCTTAAGTTGCTTGTCAATGCAGTCGTCAACCCATTGACTGCTGTCCTGGACTGTAACAATGGTCTAGTGGCCTCGCCCCAGCTGAGGCCCTCGGTGGATCGCCTGGTTTCCGAGTCGTGTTCGGTGGTGAATGCCGAGTATGACTTTGATTTTAGTCCCCAAGAGGTGGTGGCAAACGTCTTGCAGGTTGCAGGGGACACAAGCACCAATACGAGCTCGATGCGGGCCGATGTGCAGCAGTGCCAGCCGACGGAAATTGAGTACATTAACGGGTACATTATTGAGTTGGCCGAGAAGCACGGGCTTAAGGCGTTGAGGAACCGGTTTTTGAGGGATTTGGTGGTGCAAAAGGGCGAGAATGAGGTGGTGGAAGCGGGCAAGGCTGTGCCGTTGAGGAGGCCAATCTAGGCGAAAGGTGTGCAGGGGCGGGGGGGCACGGACAACACCGCCGCTGAGCTTCTGCCTCTGCAATTGTTCATAAAGAGAACCCGCGAGAGACCCAATGAGGTTACGAGGACCCCGGGGCACCACACCACGCGGGCCCTGTAGATATTTATTGACTGTGTAGCCGTTGGCGTGCAGGGGTGCCTCGAGCACCGTCTCTGCCCCTGCATTTGTATATGGGGCACCCTCTTAAGGGCAAGGGCACCCCTGGGTAACCCTGGGCACCCACGGGCCCTCGGTATGGCCGCCTTCGGCCCCCATGCCCTTCGGGTCAGGACTGTAGATATTTATTGACTATGCTCAACCGCTAATTATTTCTTTTTCCGCGGGGTAACTGGGCGAGATTGTCCAGGTGACGGTTGGATCTGCGCGGGTTTTTTCTTCTTTTCTGTGGGCTTGAGGATCTGGAAGGAGCAGAGTAGGCTCTCGTCGACGCTCATCATTGCGCCTGCATTATCAAAGTCGCCGCAGTAATTGGGCGCACTAAACAACGTGACCAGCTGGCGCTTGGCAAAGAACTCGTAGCCGTCCTCAACAACCTGGTGAGCTCTGCAAATGAGCTCGAGCTCGTGCCGGTCCAAAAACCGTGAGACCACGTCGGGGCCAAACGTAAAGCTGATGTTACGGTCATTGTCGCCCCACCCGGTGATATCCTTGTTGGGGTCACTCCACAGAAGGTCACACAGAAGGCCAACATCAGGAATATCTGTTGGGCGCATCACGCGGCGAATCTGATCCATACTCTTAAGGTCCGGGCTCAAACCACCGTGCATTGTGAGAATTTTTTCGTCAATGATGGCAGCGATCGGCAAGCAATTGAAGCAGTCGGTAAAAGTACGCCAAAGCTTTATGTTGTAGCGGCGCTTGCACTCGTCGTAAAACCCATACAACCGGTTCACAGAGGCACTCTCGTGGTTTCCGCGCAGAATGAAAAAGTTTTCCGGGTACTTGATTTTGTACGCCAAAAGCAAACAGATTGTTTCAAGACTCTGTTTGCCGCGATCGACATAGTCACCCAAAAACAGGTAGTTTGCCTCGGGGGGGAACCCGCCATACTCGAAAAGGCGCAAAAGATCATAGTATTGGCCGTGAATATCGCCGCAAATCTTGATGGGCGCCTCTAGCTCGAGCAGAATCGGCTGCCCAATGAAAATCTCCCGGGCCTTGGTGCAGAGCCAGCGAATCTCGTGCTCTTGGAGATGCACCGCCTTTCCGGGCCGGCTCCCGCGCACCTCGAGCAACCGGTCAACGATGCTATCAATATCCGGATCTGCTACGTCGCGCATTCTAGGGGAAAAAGGGTGACGTAACCGGGGGTGAGATGACTTGCTGCGGGGGGGGGGGGCCTATTGAAATTTGGGTTCCATTGGGTCCTAATTCCTAATTGGGTTGCATTTTTTTTGTGGAGAGAGGAGGTTTATTTAAAAGTTAATGAGTGAAATAAAGAATCTACGAGATTTCCGTAAAGCCCAATCGAGAGTAGTGCTTGGCATTCATTGGCTGATTTTTCCCCTTGTGGCCATCGCGCCGAGCATTTTGTTTCGTTTATTAAATCACTTAAATCTAGCAAGTACAACCACTTTACCCCTGTCTCCAAATTATACAAGGCCCAACACACAACGCCCCTAGCATCGTGCTTTGTAACAATGCCCGACTCGGACTGCCCGGTGGGGTCCAAGAGCGAGACCAAATATGAAACCGGGGAAATCCAGCAAGCCCTGAGTGCCGCACCTCTAAGTGGCGAGGTCCAAAATTTGGTGCAGTGGTTTGACACCCTTGGCCCAGTAGAACGCCTAGGGGTTTTGCAGACGCTTGCCGGCAAGTGCACCGAGAATGAGCTGCGGTTTTTGAAAGAGGTGGCCAACCACTCGCAGGACGAAAAATTTGGCGTGTTTGACAGGCTTGTACGGGACCATTCTCTCGAGCATCGCTCACCCTTGCGGTTGCCGCCCAAAGCCGGCCAGTCGGGGCCTGCCACCGCGCCCTCGGCCCCTCATTCGCCTATTAGGCCCTATATTGGCAAGCAGGACCACTTTTCACAGGCATTTTTGCGCCCACAGACATTCAACCCATGGCCCCTGAGCCAAGAAATTATCCGCCCCAAAAGCGCCACTGATTGGTGGAGCACACCGCAGCCCAAGCCAATCGGGCGCCCCAAGGACGATAAACACCACAGCGATGGTGAAGGTGGCGAGCGGCGGCCGATGCGGCCTATGGTCAGTGCTCCCTCAACGCCAACTCCTGGTCAAGCTAGCCTTGGCTCCGTGATGGCCAAGGCCCAGGCCCAGGCGGCCCAGGCCAAGAGTGCGGGGAGCCCATTTATGGGGTCTCCAGGGCCTCAGGGACCTCATGCCCCGAGTGGCAGTGCGGGGCACGGCGGCAGCTCTGGCCATGGGGCGAGCCATGGGAGTGCCGGGAGCGCCCACGGGCACGGGGCAAGCTCTGGGCATACTGCGCACGCACCCCACGGGCCCCCCCACCGCCCCGTCAACTACATGGACCCAGCCCTTCTAGCCGATATGGGCACCTGGCTGCGGTCCCTCCGGCTGCACAAATACACCGATAACTTGGGGGGAATGAAGTGGCAGGAGGTGATAAAACTCGACGACAAGCAGCTCGAGGCTCGCGGCGTCAATGCTCTTGGCGCGCGCCGCAAAATGCTCAAGATGTTTGAGGAGATTAGAGCCGCCCAGGAGGCAGGCAAGTTGTGACCCTGGCGGTCAGAAGTAGTGTTTGTAGAGGCTGTGCCTATGCTATGCTAAAATAAATAATGCAGGAGATCTTCTTGACCAGGGGGATACGCGTGCTTTTGAAAGTCCTCGACCGTTTGTTCGACTTGGGCGTTGATTTCGGTGCACACGTTTTCGGCAGCAAGGAGCTGCGAGTCGCGCAGCTTGCCGAGCGTCGGCACCAAAAAGTTGAGCACAAAGCCCTTTTGGTTGCGCTGCATGCGCTCCCACGCCTCGCCCAACGATTTGGGGAGCGGCTCGCCGGCAAACACCTTAATGTGCGGCAGCATCGGCAGGTCGCGCGAGGTACGGATATCGTGCTCGTTGCGGATTTCCACTGTGATGCACATGGACTGGCGCACTGAGGCGGCAAACACGCGCGATGCGTTGCCAATATCACTGAGCTTGAGCAGAAAGCACAGAAACGTCATCACGCCCTGCGTCTTGTCCTTGAGGTCAATCTCCATGAGGCCGCGGTGCATGGCCATATCGGTTGCGAGAATCAGCTGGGTCACGTCGGCCCATGCGGTGGCGACCGTGCCGAGTTCGGGCACGAGCACACCGGCCAATTTTTTGTAGACCTTGGCGTGGAAATCTTCTAAAGTGGGGTACTTGGCGGCCCACCCAGGGTTGCACGCCTTGACGGTGGCGGTGCTGAACCCGGGGTGCAGCACGTCGTGGCCAAACGCGGCAAGAATCAGAATGCCCCGGTGGTAGTCGGTGAGCGGCGTGGCAGTTTCGGGGTACACCGAGCGGATCCCTAAAAAGAATGTGTATTGCATGACGTCCACAATGTGCCTAAACGAGTGGTATCCGCGGAACCCATAGACAGACCTAAAAGTGGAGCACATGTACAAAAGACGCTCAAATGGCACGCTCAAGCCCAACATTTTGAGCCCTTTAGAATAAAGAGTGGCGGCAACAACCACCAATTCATCCAAAGTGTAGTCCCAAACGTTGAATTTGATGGTTGCGATCGTGGGCTCAGCGTTGATTCGCTCGAGCTGGGCCGAGGTTACGATATCCAAAACGCCGAGCGTGCCGCTAAAAACGTGCTCGGGAATCTCAAATGAGGCGCTGGTGACACGAGCAAGCAGCATGTCAATGTCCTTGGCGTGCAGGGCATTGGCCGCCTCGCGAAGGGCCTGCTCCGAGCAAGGCCACTCCAAAACGGCATTTTTGCGTGCTTGGAGCAAAAACTTGCACCACGTCTTGAGGGCATCATCTCTCGAGTCTGTTATGAAAAAGGTGGGCACGGTGGTTAGGAGGATTTCCCGAGCCGGGTCCTGCGTCCGCTTGACTGCGTACCCTAGGCCTTTTAGGAAGTCGAGCAGGTGCGGAGTAGGCTCCTGGACATGCAGAAGAACTTGCGAAGGACCTGTCTGCATGGTTTGATTGTGTGTGGGTGGGAGATGAAAACGGGGTGGAGAAGCGGGTGCTTGGATAATAGGCGAGGGTTAGGGGTGACTGACGTGGGCGAGGGTAGGGCGTTAGGGTTCAACGGTTTTCATGGGTATACGGTACGTAAACGTTCATAAACACACTGCACGTGACGTCATGACAGTTCAACGGCCGGTTGCCGGGGGAACCCATTAGGTAACCCACGTAACCCAGCCTTCCTCGCGTCCTTCCCCCGCGCTATATCGGGCATTAGGCGATTCCTTGGCGTCGGCGATGACGACTTAAACAAGCGCTGCATACGTGCGGGGAACAAGAATATTCACAGTGTGAATTCACTATATACAAATAAATATTAATCGTCGAGGTAACCTTGCTCGATAAACCGAATCATCCAGTCCTCGATAGGCCCAATATCATCGTCTTCATCGGAATCGTCTGCATCTTCGGCGCGCACCTGCGAGGTACCCTGCGCGGAGCCCTGCGCGGAGCCCTGCAGGGGTGTTTGAGACTCGAGCTCAGCCCCATTGGCGCCCACCGAGCTCTCGGCCCGGGAAGGGTCAGACCCAGACACGGCACCACCTGCACCATCTGCAGCAGTGGCACCACTTGTGGCACCACTCGTTTCGGCCTTGAGTTCCTTACCGGCAAACTCCTCGTCGTCCATTTTTGCCTCGTTTAGGGCCATGTTGGCCGCGGCGCGATCGTCTGCTTCTTCGGCGTCGGCGAGCGCTGCTTCGAGGTTTTGGGGCGCGTCTGGCGCGTTGCCCTCTTCACCAGTGATAATGTCCTTGACATTGAACTTTTTAAAGTAGTCGGTAGTAAACTCGCCCTCCTGGATAACCACATTGTCGAGAATGGTCTTTTGGGTGGCCTTGCGCAAAATATTGGACTCGATTGTGTACTCTGAGACAAACCGGTAAATGTGCACGTCGCGGGTTTGCCCAATACGGTGGCACCGGTCCTGGCACTGCCTGTCCATGGCCGGGTTCCAGTCCGAGTCGTAAAAGACCACCGTGTCTGCGCCGGTCAAATTGATGCCGAGACCACCTGAACGGGTACTAAGGATAAACACAGGAATAGTATTGTCCTTGTTGAAGCGCTCGGTCAAGACTTGGCGCTCCTCGACGCGCGTGGCACCGTCTAGGCGCAGGTACCGCCAGCCGTGAATGTTGAGGAACTGCTCGAGGATATCGAGGACTTTGGTCATTTGCGTAAAGATTAGGACGCGGTGGCCACCGGCAACCAGGTCGCGCAGCAGCGAATCGAGCTTTTGCAGCTTGCCGCAGTCGTACTGCAGCAGGCGCTTATCGGGGAACTGAATGCTGAGGCGCACCTGTGACGAGTGGAACGTCGAGCTCTGCACGGACTCGAGCGCCTGCGGCGTGATGGGGCCAGCCTGCAGCAGCGGCTGATCAAGGCAAACAACTTCAGGCGTCACCAAGGCGAACCGCTGGATGATGGGCGCCAGCTGTTGCTCGCGGTCGTTGATGGTCATGATGAGCCGCTGAAAGTCGAGGTTCCAGTTGAACCCCCGCCTTGGTTTGTTGAGCGGGGGTAGGCGAGGAGCCAGCGTGGCTGCGTCGCGCAAATCTTGACCGTAAAGCGGCACTCGGTTGGTGCGGAACCAGCTGAGGTACAGCGCGCGTTTACGGGTAATCTCGCGCTCGATGCGGCGTTTTTCCACTGCAAAACTGGCCCACTTTTGCAGGCTCGTCAGCTCGCCAATCCCTGGCTCAGGCAGCGTCTCAATTGTGGCCAGCTCGCGAATGGCACTGGTGATGTTGCTCTGGGACTGGGCCAGCTGGCAGTAAAAGCGGTTCGAATCTTCGTAGGAGGGCAGCGCGAGATTCAGCACGCTCAAATTCACCTGCTCGAGCCAGCCCGCTTGCAGCTTAAACTGCGCCGCAGTGTGCCGGAACCGCGAGGGAGCACTCTCGCCAATCGCCCACGATGTCTTGATGGGCCGCACCTCAAACAGGTCGGGGTGGTTGCAGACCTTGCGCAGCTGCATCAAACAGTTGAGAATGCTCATAAAGTTACCGCTGGCGAGCGTTTCCTTTGTTTTTGCGCGGCTCATGAAGTCATCATAAAGATAGCGCTGGCGTTTCGAGAGCTTGCAATAAATAATGTGCTCGTACTTGCCGGGCATTTGCTTCTCGACATCGATCTTGAGCCGCCGCAAAATGTACGGCCGCAGAACCTTGTGCAGCTTGCTGATGGTGGTCCGAGTCTCGGCATCCGCCTCGCCGCCCTCCTCCACCATCTGGTCCACGGGGCGGCTGAACCATTCCTGAAAGTCCTCGAGGTTGGCGAAACCCTCGGGCATCATTTGGGTGCCCTTGCTGGATGGCATTAAAAAGTAGAGTAGCGACCACAACTCGACCAAATTGTTTTGGAGAGGCGTACCGGTGAGCAACAGGCGGCGCTCGCTGTTAAAGTTGAGCAGGGCCTGCCAGCGCTGGCTGCGGAAATTCTTAATGTTGTGGGCCTCGTCCAGAATCATGTACTTCCACCGTTTGCGCTTGAACGCGACCTGGTCCTGAATTACCAGCTGGTACGACGTGATGCACACGTGCCAAGTATCCTCCTTGTTCCAGCCGCGGCGTTTATCTTTACGCTGCTGGGGGTTGCCATAGTACGTCAACACCTTGAACCCGGGCGCAAACCGCTTGAATTCCATCTCCCAATTGAGCATGACGCTCGTGGGCACCACAATGAGGTGGGGCCCCCAAATCTGTTTTTCGCACGCAAGGTAGGCCAAAAGCGAGATTGTCTGGATAGTTTTGCCCAGGCCCATCTCGTCTGCCAGGATGCCGTTGGTTTGCGAGTTGTAGAGACCGGCCAGCCAGTCGAGGCCGTCGCGCTGGTACGCGCGCAGCGTGCCGCGTAGGAGGAACGGCGGCTCGATTTTGTGCGAATACTCGGTGACTTCGGTCGAGATGGGTGCTTCTTCCACCTCCTTGGTCTCCTCCTTGGGCGATGGGGCCTCGGGGATGACCTCCTCGTCAGACATGGCAGAAAGCGAGGCACTGGGCTCTTTATGATCGCCATTAGGCTCCTCGCTGGGCTCCCCGCTGGGCTCCCCACTGGGCTTGTGGTCACCGTTCACCTCCTTGCCCTCACCCTCGGGTTCACGCTGATCCTCCATATCAACATCGCTCGTGACGCTGGCATCGCTGGCAGCGCTGTCGCTGGCCTCAAAATCGCTCTCATCGTCGTCCACCTTGCCGCCCATCAGCAACGCGAGAGCAGACCCCGCGGGCTTCTCACCCTCAGACTCGGACTCGCTGCCGCTGCTCATGGAGACGTCCGACTCGGACTGCTCGGCGTCGTAGGCGGCCTGCATCTTGGCGAGCGAGGTGGGGGACATGGAGCCAGGAGAGGCGAGCGCTGGGGGCTCCTTGGGCGAGGGGACAGTCTCAGCTTCGCCCTGGGGCTCCTCGTCGCCCTCGCCCTCTTCAGCATCACTCTGCTCAGGATCCTCCTCACCCTCACTCTGCTCCGCAAACCGCTTGCCCAGCACGTGCTTGTACTTTTCCCTCAGCTCCTCAACCGTCAGCTCGCTGTCGTCTCGCGTATCCTCAGCCTCGGCTTCGCTGTCGCTCTCTGCCTCGCTCGACAGGGCCTCCATCTCGTCCTCGAGCGACTGCGGCGCTTGCTGGTCCTTGAGCAGCTGCTCGCTCTGTTCGAGGATTTGCGCAAGGTACTCTTTGCCGCGTAGCTTGTTTTGCTCGGCCTCAGCTTGCTGGCGGCGAAGGTCAAGCACGTCGCGGGCTAGTTTCCACCGCTTTTGCACTTCACTCATTAACTTGCGGTGAAACTGCTTGAGATCGCGCTCCTGCTCTTTACGCTGGCGCTCCTCGGCACCGGCCTGCCGTTTGAAATGTGCTTCAATCGTTTGCGCCCATTTCTTGGCCGTGGCGCCCAGCTGCTTGCGGATATTAATGTAGGCCTTGCCGCCATAAATGGCGTTACCCACGAGGTAATCTTGGTGCACGGGTGGACGCCACTGCTCGCTAAACTTTGTAATGCCTGCATTACGCGCTTGTGCCTCCATCGTGTCGAGCTTTCCAGTCTTCCGGGCGGTCTCAATGCGCGCCTCGAGATCGGCACGCTCGGCCACCATCTGCTCCCATTTGGTGCTGTCAAGAAGTTGATCGTCCTCAATGGCGCGGTACGACTCGAGAAACTTATCCAAACCCCCAAACTCGGGCTTGACGACATGGCTCGGGTGCGTAAAGTTGATCGCCTGATTGGGGTCCAGCTGGACGAGCTCGGGCGTTCCCTGCGGCTCAGCGTCGCTTTCCTCTTCTTCTTGTTCCAGCTTTATCTCAGGGACGTGCACACGCTTTTGGCGCTTGGCGGGGCGCTCGCTGGAAAAGACCTCCGAAAGGACGCGATCCTGGATGCGCGTGATGTTTTTGCGTGCAACGCGCGTCGGTGCCGCATTTAGGGCAGGCTCCCAAGGGTCGTGGGGTGCGCTCCACTGCTGATAAACGGCTGTGCGGTCTGCTTTTGCTACGCTCGGGTCATAGTAAACCAGGGAAACAAACTTTTCGAGGTGATACAGCAGTCTGAGGTTGTCGTCGAGCCGCTGGGCCACAGGGACCAAATCGGCCTCGGTGGTACCCCTAGGTTTGGGCGGCGCAGGCGCTTGCGCAGGCTTGGGCTTGGCCGCCTTTGGCTTTTGCTTTGATTTGGGCCGTTTGACGGGCTTTTTTGGTTGTGCCGGCGGCTCAGCAGCCACAGGCGCCGCAACAACCGGCGCCAGGTGCTTTGCCTCGACTTTTTCGCTAATCCGCGAAGACCGGCGCATCAGCTATTTGGACTTTGAGAGTAGTAGGCAAGGTTGGGTCACTGGCGTGGCGGGGGTGGCGCGCGTCGCGGTGGCGAATGTGGCGGGGGAGGGCGAGCGAAGTAGTGTTAAACTTTGATCTGCGTGAGTGTGGCGCGCGTACAAAGTAGGAAATGTCAATTTGCAGTGTATTGAACGCATTCGTGCCAAAACCGGTTTGTCCAATTTGACGCGACGCGACCCACCAAGCTAAAGACAGACCTAAAGACAATAATAACTGTACGTGAGTGGGCGCGCCTAGAAACGATAATAACTTCCTAAACTATCTACACTTATCTCCCCCCACCTGCCCCATATCTATCTCTCTCTCACTCACCAAGCCCTTTGACTAATTTTCATGCCCCCCAAACAGGCTCCTTTGATCGGCATCACCAGCGACAAGGCCGAGGATTTCCCCAACTGGTTTAGCCAGGTCTTGACCAAGGGTGAAATGCTTGACTATTACGACGTTTCCGGCTGCTATATCCTGCGCCCCAGCTCATACTACATCTGGGAGCAGATCCAAGACTTTTTCAACAAAAAAATCAAGGCGATTGGCGTGCAGAACGCCTACTTCCCCATGTTTGTTTCCTCCAAGGTTTTGGAGCGCGAAAAGGACCACATTGAAGGGTTCGCGCCCGAGGTTGCGTGGGTCACCAAGGCCGGCAGCACCGACCTCGAGGAGCCGATCGCGATCCGCCCCACCTCGGAAACGGTCATGTACCCGTACTACGCCAAGTGGATTAGGTCGTACCGCGATTTGCCGCTGCGCCTCAACCAGTGGAATTCGGTTGTTCGCTGGGAGTTCAAGCACCCCCAGCCCTTTTTGCGCACGCGCGAATTCTTGTGGCAGGAGGGTCACACTGCTCACCTGACCTTTGACGGTGCCAATGAAGAAGTGAGGCAGATTTTGGACTTCTACTACAAGATTTATGAGGAGTTGCTGGCTGTGCCCATGATCAAGGGTCAAAAGACCAGCAAGGAAAAGTTTGCCGGCTCGCAATTTTCGCTCTCGTGCGAGGGGTACATTCCCACCACCGGCCGTGGTATCCAGGGCGCCACCTCGCACTGCCTTGGCCAAAACTTTTCTAAGATGTTCAACATCAGCGTTGAGGACCCCGAGGCCAAGGAGGGCGAGGATAAGCCCAAGCTGCACGTGTGGCAAAACTCGTGGGGCCTTAGTACCCGTACCATTGGTGTGATGGTTATGGTGCATTCGGACAACAAGGGTTTGGTGCTGCCGCCCCGCGTGGCCCAGACTCAGATCCTAATTGTGCCGTGCGGTTTGACTGCCAAGACTTCGCAGGAAGTCAAGGACAGCATCATTGCCAAGTGCAAGGAGGTCGAGCAGGAGCTCAAGGAGGCCGGAATCACCGTGACCGGCGACTACCGCGAGAACTACTCTCCCGGCTGGAAGTTCTCGAACGGCGAGCTGATGGGTATTCCTTTGCGCATCGAGATCGGCCCCAAGGACCTCGAAAAGAGCCAGTGCGTTGTTGCGCGCCGCGACAACTTTGCCAAGGAGTTTGTGCCCCTTGCCGGCTTGCCCAACAAGTGCGAGCAGATCATGGACCAGATGCACCGCGACATGTTTGCCAAGGCCAAGAAGGAGTTTGATGACCACATCAAGCAGGTTGAAAAGGTTGACGAGATGGCCGCGTGGCTCAACAAGCGCTACGTCTTGCTGGCTCCGTTTTGCGGTGAAGAGAGCTGCGAAGACAACATCAAGGATATCACCGCCACGCAGAGCGCTGCTGAGCAGCAGGACGACCGTGCTCCTTCGATGGGTGCCAAGTCGCTGTGCACTCCGTTTGAGCAGCCCGAGCTTAAGGAGGGCGCCAAGTGCTGTGCTTGTGAGAAGGATGCTAAGGCGTTTACGCTGTTTGGCCGCAGCTACTAATCTAGATAGTAATTTGCATTGCCAAGCGGGGAGGCGGCCAGGGGGGTAGGCGGCCAGGGGGACCTAGTGGGCCCTGCGAAGGGTACCCACTCGAGTACCTGGTGGTACCTGCCTGAATACCAGAGCGCTGAATAGATAATAAATAGTACATGTGGTGGGGTGGCTTTATGTATAGGCTGGTACATGGCTCCCCTTGGGCTGCGTCTGGGTCCCCCTGCCCCCCTCCCGATAGGCTGTCCCTGCCTCCCTCCCCCTCGCACCCCCTGCACGCTATTCGTCCCCCTCACACAACCTCCGTAGCTCATCATTCCTTCTTTGCAAATCAGCCAACGCAGCACGCGCATCCTCGACCTTGGCCGTCTCCAAATCTGGAATATCGGTCGGCTGGTGTGCTCGCGTATAATTCACCCTTAGGAGCTGTGACTGCAGCGTAGGCAGCTGCTGCTGTTCAAGAGTGGTACCCAGCACTTGGCAATTGGCACTAAGGGAATTGCACGCGGCAATGGACCCGTCCGCATTCAAGTCCACAAGGATACTCATGTCGTCCTTCTCCTGCTCCGCAACGTCGAGGGCAGGGCTAAACTGGTCGTCGCAGTAAACATAGTGCACTTCGGGGTACACGGTCTGTTTTGGGTTGTTGATATCTTGGAGCACGACAAAGGTATCCATGATTATCAAGTGAGCGTACCCCAGAGTGCAACACTAGATAGATAAATATCTTCCAGCCTATATTCTACGCTCAATTTATGACGCGCGTTTGTCTGATCCTAATGGGCGACCCGTGCCCGACACATGCCCTTCCCACTGACAACCACTGGCACCCCACTGGCACCCCCATCCCCTCCCTCCTCCACCCCTCCCCCCCTTAAAACCTTGTCTCAGCTGACATCATCATCCACCATGCTTGATATTTTGCAGTTTATTGAAGAAAAGGGCGGCAACCCCGAGCAGATTCGCAAGTCGCAAAAGGCCCGCGGCGACAGCGTCGAGCTCGTGGACGAAATTATCGCCATGTACAAGGCGTGGACCAAGGTGCGTTTTGACCTCGACGAGCTCAACAAGGAGCAGAACAAGCTCCAAAAGGAGATTGGAAAGCGGTTCAAGGCCAAGGAGGACGCGTCCGACCTGCTCAAGCAAAAGGATGAGCTTGCTGCCAAGAAGGCCGAGCTCACGACCCGCGAACAAAAGGAGGAGGCTGATATGCGCCAAAAGGTCAACCTTATCGGTAACCTTGTTCACGAGAGCGTGCCCATCAGTGACGATGAGGAAAACAACGAGATTGTTACCCTGTGGCAGCCCGAGGGCCAGAGCCCCGAGAGCCTGAGCGCCAAGGCCAAGCACTCGCACAACGAGGTGCTTGCACGCCTCGATGGCTTTGACCAGGAGCGCGGCACCAAAATTGTGGGCCACCGTGGTTACTTTTTGCGCCAGTGGGGCGTTTACCTCAACCAGGCCCTCATCAACTATGGTCTCGAATTTCTTGGCAAGGCAGAGTACATTCCTCTTCAGACTCCCTTGATGATGAACAAGGATATTATGGCCCGCACTGCCCAGCTGTCGCAGTTTGACGAGGAGTTGTACAAGGTTATTGACGGTAACGACGAAAAGTACCTCATTGCCACCAGCGAGCAGCCCATCAGCGCCTTGCACATGAACGAGTGGTTTGAGCAGCCTCAGGAGCAGCTGCCTGTGCGTTACGCCGGCTACTCGACCTGCTTTAGACGCGAGGCCGGGTCCTCGGGCAAGGACGCGTGGGGTATTTTCCGCGTGCACGAGTTTCAAAAGATCGAGCAGTTCTGCCTTACCGAGCCCGACAAATCGTGGGCCGAGTTTGACCGTATGATTGGCTTGTCTAAGGCCTTTTACGAGAGCCTCAAGCTGCCTTACCGCGTTGTCTCCATTGTGTCGGGTGAGCTCAACAACGCCGCCGCCAAGAAGTACGATCTCGAGGCGTGGTTCCCGTTCACCAAGGAGTACAAGGAGCTGGTGTCGTGCTCCAACTGCACTGACTACCAGAGCCGCAACCTTGAGATCCGTTGCGGTGTCAAGAAGATGAACGAGCGCGAGAAGAAGTACGTGCACTGCCTCAACTCGACCTTGTGTGCTACTGAGCGTGCCCTGTGCTGTATTCTTGAGAACTACCAGACCGAGGATGGCTTTGTTGTGCCCGAGGTGCTGCGTCCTTACTTGCCGGGTAACCCCGAGTTCCTGCCGTACGTGCAGGAGGCTCCCAAGAAGAAGCAATAGATTATTAGATAGCTGCTGATACTAATGATGCGAGCGTGGGGCCCTCAGGGGAGTCAGTAGAGAAGTCCCTCAGGCTCCCTCAGGGCTGCCTAGGGTACCTGGGGTCTGGGGCAACCTCAACAAGCACGAAGGCTGCTGCTTGAACTGCTGCTTGAACTGCTGCTTGTACTACTGATACCAATAATCTTGGCGCCTAACCCTGCCCTAAAACTTGGAGCGCTCATCCAGCGTACCAATATCCAACACAAACCGGTACTTGATATCATTTGCCAACACTCTTCCATTAGCAGCATTGATTTGGTCAACAGGCACTAACTCGATCTCGCTAAAAATCCCGTTCTTGGCGCAAAACTCAATCATGGTCTTGATCTCCAAGGGGCTGCCCACATTGGACCCACTCACCTTGATGCGGTTGCCAATAAGCATACCGCCGTGCAAGCCAATCGGCTCAACAGCGCCCACAATCGACATCTCGCCGTCCAACTTGAGCAACCTGAGATAATTGTCCACAGCGTGGTTCACGGGGATCGTGTTGAGGATAAAATCGAACGTGCCACTGGCCGCCTTCATTTGGTCCTTATCGCTCGCCAAAATAAACGAATGGGCTCCAAGTATCTTGGCGTCTTCACCTTTTGCCTTGGAAGTAGTGATCATGACCGTTTCAGCGCCCATTGCCCGGGCAAACTTGACCCCCAAATGGCCGAGCCCTCCGAGCCCGGCAACGCCGACCTTTTGGCCAGGACCAACATTGGCTCTCAGCAGAGGTGCAAATGAGGTGATACCGGCACACAAAAGCGGTGCAAACTCGGGCTTGTACAGCTTGTCAGGGACCCTGAAAACCCACTGATGCTTGACCACAATTGTTTTCGCATAACCTCCATAACTCCACCCGCCCAAAATCTTATCCTTTGTGCCAAAGCACTCGGTCTTAAACTTGCAATAATTTTCGGCCTGCTGGGTGCACCGGTTACAGTCGCCGCAATTGTCAATGACGGGGCTCACCGCGACCTTCTGGCCAACTTCAAAGCCCGAATCGGCGCCTGCCTCGGTCACTTTGCCCAAAATTTCATGGCCCGGGACCGCCGGCCAATGTGCATCGCCCCAATCGCCGCGGCAAAAGTGGAGGTCAGAGTGGCAGATACCGCAATAGTCAATAGCGATTTTGACATCGTTGGGACCTACGTCGCGGCGTTGGATAGTATAGGGGGACATGCGTCCCTCTTTATCGAGAGCGGCAATGGCAGTGGTGGGGTAAGGCATGGTCAGCGTGGGGTTGTCTGGGGTGCTTTTGACTGTGGGGGGGGGGGGGGAAACTGTCAAAACGCACGAGATCGGGTTGATGAAACGGGGTTAATTCGAGAGGTTTTACTCTTTTTTGAGCCAATTTGCTTTACTTTTCATAATAGGATCACCACATTGCTCAAATTTGGGCAAAAACCGCAGGGGTTCATACACAATTACCCCGAGGCCGTCCCGGGCCATCTATAGGCAACCCATCAATTTCATATGTGGTTACAATTGATGCTAATTGCATTGCATGGCAAGCACATAAAGCTCAGCTGAGGACTCCCTGTGTGGCGCCCCCCTTGTAAGCTAGGCGAGCTGCCTCCGGGATTTTGCCCGAGCTGAACGAGCTGAACGAGTTTTGCATTACAGACAAAATACAATTTGCACCTCGAGCCTAGCGGCGACACGTCGACATGCTCTTTTGCAACGGAGGCTGCAAGATGAGGTCGAGCATACCTGCAGCTTGTCGCAAACAGAATGGAGGTACGGCCATAATTTGGTTCATATGCAAAACTCGTATAGTTTGGGGCAAAGACTGGAGAGTAGCTATTCTCTGCATCCCGCATAAATGTTGCCTCGACTGAGTTTAAGGTCTCCAGTGGTGTACCGGTGTACAGGACTGCCCCGGGTGAGCGGGCAATCGCGGCGTTCTCTACGGCAAGTTTAGAACTAGTGTAGCTATTAAATTACTCCAACGTCCACTTCGTTATTATCCCCATGCCCAGCGCACCCAAATGGCTCCCAGCAGGGGGGGCCACCCAGGAGTCCACAGTAGCGAGAGTACAATAACAATTAATACAAACAGACGACTGAGCTATTAATTGCAAGAAGCAGCTACTGAGGCGTAAACGCCCCCAGGTAGTGCCTGCTCTGCTCGCTCATATCGAGTCCAGATGCCCAGGCGTGGAGAGCGCGGTTGCGCAAGGGGTGGGGTCAACAAATCTGACGGTGTTTGCGTCTTGATTCAATGCGGCTCGACAAACGTACTGCTCACAGCGCCACTCCTGGCTGGAATGCTGGAGGAGCCCTCCCTCGAAGGAGACGGCCGCGGTGTGGACCACCCTCTGAGCTCTCAGCGCCTGCGGGAGCCACAAGTACCCCACGCCTCATTCCGTTGTCAGACCAAAAATCAGCTGAGATGACCACGCTACCATCAAACAGATAAGTGTGGTGGATGTCCACATACCGCAGGAGCACCCTAGCGTGCCTCATACTGTGGACGCACCTCTCAAGCTGTGGAATCAACCACCAGCACTGTACTTCGTGCACAATTGAAAACACGAGCAGCAAGGGGAGGTATCCATCATCATCACCACCAAAGGCATTCTCATGCTCTTGCATCACATTGCGGAGAAACAGTCAATTCCGGCGGTGGGACCTCAATGCACCAAACCTCGATATTCTGGAGAAAACCAACAACCGCATCACTGGGCAGCAGTTGGTGCAGCAGGACATTATGCCGCTACGGCTCGAGCGTAGCGACAACGCTGGTGAGGAGCGGATCGGATCCAAAAAGTTGAGCACACTACGCTGCTGGGCATTGGCCCTGAATGTGCTTAGAGCGATGGTGAATTCGAGAATGGTATTAATTTGAGTTGGTGCAAGGTAGCGAGCTCACTCCTTTTCTTGACGGTGCACCCTCTGCCCAGGTCGGTTATTTCCGCTACCGCCAATTTGCAAGGAACTCCCTCTTCATCTCCTCGTAGGTTTCGTCAGATGGGATAACAACAAACGGCCGTGAATTCTTTCTGAAAAGTAGACTATTCTCAACCCGCCAGAGATACCGACTCCAAGGCTCCCTCATGTTGCGCAAGAAATAGTCCCGCTCAAGCTGAAGTCTAGGTGAAGCACACGCCAGAATCTCAATACCCTTTGCACAAATAACGCCTTGTAATATGACTTCTTTGTCGTTTCGTAGACGCTCTGACAACAGGGTCATCTCTGGCCGAAATTGGTACCGCGCCAGATTGCTCATTACGTGCATAGCGATCTCTTTATCGTCGCGTAGTCTCCCAGATACATATTTCAGTACATTTGAACCACCATCGAGAGCCAGGTGCATTACTTGCTTGTTATCACGCAGTTTATTTGAAGCAAATTTTAGCACCGAGCTGTCCTTTTTGATGGCCTTCGACAAAACCTCCCGTCGCTGTAAACCTTTTATGGGAAGCCGCGAAGAAAGTCGCTGGAATAGTAAAATCTTGAAATTCTGTGTAATGTGATCCAATAAACCAGGGATCTCATCAAGAGCCGCGGCGATAAATCAGGCTCCTGAAAGAGCTTTTTCCACTCGAAATAGTAGGATTCGTAGTGAATTGCCTTTACCCTGAATTTGATGCTGTTTTTAAACCCCTTTGAGCATTTTTCAAACATACCCACTTTGGCGCATAAAAAGTTGACATGCCGGTCGTCCTGGAACCGAGGATAAATCTTGTATGCATGGTAAAAATGAGCGTAGAATGGGACAGGCTCACCATCTGAGGGCCGCTGTGGACAAAACCACTGTTGATGAAGTTCTGGAGGGTAACCCAAATATATTTCCCACACGCGTCTATCAACTCGATCAAGCCTTTTATTATCTTATGTCTTTCGCCAGGGGTAGCGCACGTCGTAGTGAGAAGTCAACACAGTCACTTGGTCGTAGAGGTCTTCACACTCCTAAAGCTATGTATACTTATAGTTCAAGTGGGTCAGACGACGATATTTGTCGATAGAAGTGAGGTAGTTAAAGTAGTGGGCAACAATACCTGATAGTTAGTAGCCCCCATACGTATACAGATTGCCTGGTGAGCCTATCACCTTATGCACATCAAAGCGAGCCCAAAAAATATCACTTAGGGCGTGGCGACGAAAGTCTCGGCTGATCTGGGCGATAGGAACGAGAGTTTGGGTCGCACCTCACATTTTAGGTAGAACTTGAGGACAAGATGACAAGATATACCGCAGTCAGGAAGCGTAGAGTTTGTGTGATGGTGGCCGCTTTTATACTCAAACTCTAATGTGCTGCATACGGCCCGGCGGAGTAACCGTGGCGCACCCAGTGCCACCCGGTTGAGCACCCAGCACTCATCTCACTCGATCTTCCGCAACTGATTCCGCTTTAAGGTTCCTTGCCCCCTAAGAAAAAAACCAATCGGTTCATGTGTGTGCATGCGAGTCCATGCGAGTGCATGCGGGTCCCCCCTTCCGCGCTCAGCTGCTTACACTAATGCTTAACTTCATAAATAAATATCAATATTGGCCCTCAACTCTGCGGCACTCGCCGAGGACGCTCGAGTAATAGGCAATGTGGGCATCTGCGATCGAGCTCAAACAAGCCTTCATCTCGAGAGCCTCGGTGGCCTCAAACACCGCCACCTCGCGCTTGGCCACTTCCTCAAACTGTTGACTGACCTGTTTAGCCCGAGCAACCTCCGATTTGAGCGAGGTAATGCGCTCATCAAGCCGCGTTAGGCGCGCCACCCGGTGCTGCTCATTGTCGACCCCTCTGAGGTCATTGACTTTGGTGCGCAAAAAGCCGGTTGTGGTGGATGTTGTACCTGCTTGGAGGGCCGCCTTGTCGGCCTCTGTGCGCTGGAGGTAGTCGACAAGCGCCTCATAATCAATTTGACGCTGCTCGCGCTGTTTGAGGAGGTGCTTGATTGCTTGGACATAGTGGGTCATGTCCCGCAATGCACCGGCAAACGTGGCGTCCATGGCAGTGTGCAGGGTGGCCGTGGCGCCGCTGATCTCTTTGGTGACGCCGCTGAGTAGCTCGAGCTCGGGCCGCACGTTCTTCTCGAGCAGGGCCAGCCGCGTCGATTGCTGATGCATATCATTCATCTCGCTAACCAGATCGGCTTGGTGCCTAGTCATGCGCGAAAACGCCTTGTCGATGGAGCCCACATTGTGCTCAAACCGGTCTGCACGGTCCTTGGCCTCGAGCATTTCCTTAGATTGGTACCGCACTTTGGCAAACGCATTGAGCAGGTGGTCGCTCAACGTATCAATAACCGAGGCATCGCTGGGTCGCGCATTACCGCGAGCAGCCATGTGACCCTTGGGGGTAAGGAACGCTGCCAAAGCCCGCGACCGGCAGAGTTCGGGGTGCTGCAGCAGCCTAAACAGGAACCGCTCGAGGCTCACGGCTCTCTTGGAAGTAAACTCATCCTTGAACCTATCGCCAGCAATGTATTCAAGGCGCGAGTGGTCCGGCAAGGGCGGTACGGCACAGCCGGGATACGCGGCCGCCAGCTGGTTGTACAGCTTGACAAAGTCGCTAAAGCGGCGGCGCACGTGCTCATCCTGCTGGTTCGCGCGCGAAGAGGTCACGAGGTACGCAACAAACGCGCTTGCCCCCTCGGTAACCTTTTGAGGGGACCCCACAGTGATGGAGACGGGACCCGAGTAAATGCCCTGGGGAAGCTGCGGCAGCCCGTGGGAATCGGGACGCAAGGCGGGGCTTGTTACGGGGCTGCCATTGCTTCCCCCTTCAGAGCCCCCCGAACTGCCAGGGCTCCCCCCAAGCTGTCCCCCTGGGCCCCCCAGGAGGCTTGCTGCGGGGCTTGCTACGGGGATGTGGTTGGCCTGCATTTGCGAGCGAGCGGCATCCTCGAGCTCTGGCGACAACAGCGGGCTCGGTTCAGGCGAAAGTGCCGGCGACAACAGCAGCGACGCGTGGGGGTCGGCCGCGGGCGCGGGCGCGGTGTCAAACGCGGCGTCAATGCTGCCCGGCGCGGGGCTGTCGCTGCGCTCGCTCATGGCATCATTGAATTCATACAGAAAGTCAGAGGATTGCACCTCGTGGTGCTCGCCGGGTGGGGTTCCCGACATTGTTGAGAGATGGGCAGCGGTGTTATCAGCTTAAGTAACAACCCCCAGGAGAGGGAGGAATGCGCCCGCCACAAGCAACCACTTTTAGGGTTAAACTAATAAAATTATTTTAAAACAAGGGATTGACTAGTACTGACTAGTTCAGTTCTGTCACCCTTTAATTCCCCTTCAATTCTCGTACATTCTATGTAGTACTTAATGGTCCCCGCGCTTCCCAAACGTAATGGTTCTCGATTACTCCAAGTGGGACAAGCTCGAGCTGTCAGACGACAGCGACATTGAAGGGCACCCCAATGTCGACAAGGCATCCCTTATTCGCTGGAAGCAGCGGTCCATCCACGAGAAACGCCAGCAGAACAAGTTCCGCATCGACCAGCTCAAGCTCAACCAAGAGGTAAACAAAGACCTTTTGCCGCGCGTTGATGCCCTAATTGCGGCAAACAAGGCCGGCAAAAACCTCAAAGACCACAAACTTGCTCTCGAGATCTCGCGCGCGGGCCAGACCAAGACTAAACCGGCCCTGGCTACCAGCGATCAACAGCCTCTTTATGATGATATGATTGAGAGTATGCTCGAGCAAACGACTTCAACAGCCGATATTGGCAAGACCTTGGCCGAGCACCGCGCCCTCATTGTGGGTGCGCTCACCGACGAGCAAAAGGAGCTCGAGGACCTTCTCGAAGAAAAGTCTAGGCACATCACGGCTGAAGATCTCAAAGATGGCTGGAACTCGACGCTTTTCAATAAGCCGCAGGCCCCACATGCTCCTGAGCCCAAGGTTGAGCAGAAGGCGGAGCAGAAGGCCAAGCAGAGCATTGAGGTGCTGAACCCGGGGGCCCCCAAGGCTGAGCCAAAGGATGCCCAGGCTGAGTCCAAGGCACCCGCCGCCGCCGCCGCCGCCAACCCCGCACCCCTCAAAGCCAAGGTCAGCGACGACTCGCTTGACTCGCTCATGCCCGCTACCGAGCAGTTTGGTACCTTTGACAACCTTGAAACAAGCGGCCGGTTCTTGATGGCCCACCCCGAAATTATCAACGAGGCCCAAAAGGATGCGCTAATTATGACTGCATTTGACGCTCAGCTCGCCGGCGATGCCAAGCGGTGCGCGCAAATCGTGCGCCAGTCGCTTCTGATCCAGTACTCTGCGATTTTGGGCGGCGTCGAGGGTGCGCGCAAGTTTGTGAGCAATATCAGCAACAAGCAGCACCCTGCCCGCAAAGGATTTGACGAGGAAGTGCAGCGCACGGCCGAACACATTGCCAACCGGTGCCGTATCCTGGCCGCTGAAAACGCTCAGGAAGAGGCGGTCGAGCAGATCCAGCTGCACTCTGTGGATCCCGATACCGAGATTATGGTTGCTGTGCCCGAGCAGGACTCGCCTGGCTACGCCATCTACGAGCAGTTCAGGCCCGAGGTCAAGGCCGCTATTCAGGCCAAGAGCCTTGACCAGCTCAACGAGGTGCTGGGCGCCCTGAGTATTCCAGAGGCTGAGGAGCTGGTGGGCCAGCTGAGCGAGTCCGGCGTGTTGCTGGTTGAGGAAAAGATTTATGATGTGGACGAGTGGCAGCGCAAAAAGGAGGAGCTTGGTGAGGCCGAGGAGGCTGATGAGCCTGTGGAGGCAGAGGCCAACCCTCCTTCCACCATTGATGAGTTAGATTAGATAGGATTGCCTATAATTGTGCTTAAACTTCCTCGCACCCCCACGCACCTGCCTCGCACAACCCCCTACGACCACTCCACGCACTGCCCCCCTTCCCGGTGCCCACCGATTACCTCCGTGCAGCCATCATCACTAATCCCATGAGGCAGCCTCCGTCGGGGCCCGCAATCTCATATAGCATCGTGCGACGGACGTCCATGATTCTTGCCGAAACGGGCGAGCGCGTGCATGCCAACACATCCCCTCACCCCACGCCCCGAAAGGTAACTTTTTCTGCCCGAGAGTCAACACCGCTTTTACCAATGGCATCCATCCCAGAGCATGTATACCAGCGCCGCACGCCAAAAAGAGCCAATTCCCTGCTCCAAGACTCGGCAAAATGCGCCCTAGCCTACACGATAAGCACTTTGGTGGTGTTTACCCCCATCGCTCAATTCTTTGGCAATTTCAGCTCCAAACACCAGGTTTCCACGGTTAGTATCTACTTTCATCCTGCCCGTACGGTAGGAGCCATGATCCAGGCGTGTGGTTATGTCCTTTTTGCCCTGGCATACGGCGTGGTGGTCGGGCTCATGTCTATGTTTACCGCTCATTTGCTCTATGATCTTAACTGGTTTGTCCGTGGCCTTGATTTGTTGCTGTTTTTGTACTGTGGTATGGCCTTTTCGCTGCTTGCATACACGAAAATCACCATCCTCAACCCCACATTTGATACCGCTTGCACTGTCGCCATCATCTTTATGGTCACGATCGTGATCAAGGAGGACAATATTCAAAATGGGATTTTGGGTATGGAGCAGCTGGCGGCGTACCTCTGTCTTGTGGTTGTGGGCGTCTGCGTTAGCGCTCTTGTGTGCTTCACCATCAAGCCCACTTTTGCCACTGTGGCACTTGCCCACTCACTTTCGGAGCTCATGGACGATATTTCAGAGGTGCAGACCCATATCCTCGAGGCATTTGCGCTTGACCGTGACCTCAATGTCAAAAAATACGAGGCGTCCTACGCCCGCATGGTTGGCCGCATAACTGCCATCAACACCCACCTAAGTCACGCGCGGTTTGAATTGTATGCCTCGGGCCAAAAAAGTCGCTACAGTCTCTATGAAAAGATTGTGCACGTGCATTTCCATCTGGTGCGGCACATTGGAGGCCTCGCTCACAGCGCCGATGTCTTGGGCTCACTACTGCATCACACTGAAAAAGTCGATGACCTTTACCGCGAATTTATCAAGGAATTGGGTCCACCCATCAATTCGTTTGCCACAACCGTGCGCGACATCATGTCCAACCTGCCGTTCGATGAGGAAGCCAATGTCTCGTTCAACCCAATTTACATGCGCAGCCTCAAGAGCGCTCTCAAGCTTTACTCGGGAGCACGCGCAAAGGCGCTGTGCAAGGTCTACAATCACCAAGCCTTTTTCGAGCTCGACCAGCAAAGCCCCGACTCGACCGACGAGGAAGCAATTGTGGCCGTGTGCGGCAACCTGAGCTACATTCTTGAGGAAATTGGCGACGAAATCTTTCATTTGCTGGAGTTGCTCGTCAAGTACGAAAAGGAGACGGTCAACGCCAAATGGCGCCCCAATTTGATATTTCTATTGTCGCTGCCCACGTTGCCCCTCTGGCCCAAAAACTTTCAGCCTAGCAAAAAGAGCAAACCTTTTTCCAAGCTCACAGAAGCACTTTACCCAAAACGCCAGGTGCAGGTCACCTCGCTGCGCGTGCGCCTCTGGAAATTTTTGCAGGGCTGGCAGCACTATGAGACCAAATTCGCATTCAAGGTGGGATTTGGCTCGGTTTTGCTGGCAATTCCTGCATTTTCGGACGATCTAAGGCCATATTTCACCCAGTGGAAGGGTGAATGGGCCATCATCATCTACCTCATTATGATGAACCGCGACCTCGGGGCAATGACCACAAGTGTCAGGGCACGTCTCTTGGGTACAGTTATTGGCGCTGGCGTTGCAATTGTGCCGTGGCTCGTGTACCCTAGCGCCTTATTGCTTGTTCCCCTGGGGTTTGCCCTGTCGCTTGTCTCGTTCAAGTACATTTTGGGGCCTGATCGCCAGCTTTCCTCTCTGTTTAGGTTTTCCATCATTGCCTACAACTTGGTTTGTCTGTCAAACTACACAAAGCGGTCGCTTGGCCAAATCGACAGCGACGAGACGCTCGATGTGCTCCTAAGCTTTGCGTTCCACCGCGTTGTGTCAGTTTGCGCAGGGGTCGTTTGGGCGCTCCTTATCACGGTGTGCATCTTCCCCGATTCTGCGCGTAGCGCGTTTCGCCGCAGCCTCAGTGCCCATTGGCTCAGGATGGGCGTTGTTTGGAAGGCCAACCCGCTAGCAACCATGCCCCGCAAGGACCCGCAAAAGCCTGCCGAGCTCTGGGGCATTTACGGCGAGGAGGAGCTGCAGCAAGAAATGGTCTCCCTCAGCGTGCGGCTTCAAAACGCCGCCAATGAGTTTCGCCTCAAGGGTAAATTTGATCCTAGCATGTTTGAAGCGCTGCTCGTAAACACGCAGGCCATTCTCAACGCGTACTACAGCTTGGGTACCCTCATCACCAAAAGCCCGACCGCCACCTCCAAAGAGCTCGAGCTGCTGGCAGCTACGCGCTTAGAGGTGGGCGAGTTGTGCTCAATGCTATTTCTCTACTTTTACACAGCGAGCTCGTCCCTGCAAATGGGCTTTCCCGTGCCTCAGGAGCTGCCAACACCTCAACGCGCATTGAATCGGTTGCTGCGTACCCTGCAGGCCCAGCGAGAAGTGCTGCTGGAGAGCGCCCCCGATGACGCAGATATGGAAGACTTCGTTTTGTTTTACTCCTACATCCTCGTGACCATCACTGTGAGCCAAAAACTTACCAATATCAATGATTTGCTGGGCAAAATTTATGGTGGGCTCGACAGCGAGATCTTCTCCTACGCATAGCTATATTTATTTTTTCTAAAACTTTCACGTCCCAAACCAACCACTTCCACTTTTTTAAGCGAGACTGAGCTTTTCCGTGCCAAGAGCAAGATACAGGGGCATGCTGCCAATATATGCAGCTGCAAAGTTGCCGCTACAAAGACACTGCGCACAGACAACGCGGAAATTGTTTATTTGTTTATGAATTGGGTCCACTGCGGCGCGGTTTCAGAAGCCGGATGCCCGGTCCAGGCCTGCGCGACTCGTTTCTGCATAAGAATTAATATCCACGTGCATAAAAAGAAATTATCTAGGGCAAAATTATTCCGGCTTCCAGGCAGCCGATGCGCAAACCCGCCGAGCAACAACGGAAAAAGCGAGGTTCTCGCGGGTTTCTGTATTGATCTGCTCCGCCAACGGCTCGCCAAAGTTTAAAGCAACCGACCTATATTATTCAGATACGCGATTCCGCAGGATACCGCAGGCTACCGCAGGCGACCGCAGGACCGTTCAAGGCACGTGCATTGTCTCAAGAGGCGCACTTTTGCCAGAGCACAGGCAAAATATTCTCCAAACTGGTGCACAGAGTGGTTCAGTCTGCAGGATCAAAAAACGAGCTGGCCAGGCGGGCGACTCAAGGAGAGTCGTGGCTCAGCACCGAGGTTGGGGTTAAATCATGTGACGACCCCCCTGGCAGAGCAAGAATTTGAAGCTGCGATTTAGGGGCTCTGTAAAAAACCTGTGTCCACTTTTTACCGTGCGCAATCGTTTGCCCAGGCGGACCAGGCTACAGCGCATCGATTTGCAGGTCGTGCGTCTGTCGATCACATTAGCGAGGTTGGCGTGGCGATGATGAAATTAGGATTGGATGCAGTTTTGCGCGAATCCTGAAGGATAATTTGGATAGTACTGGGCAATTTACGCGAGCAGCTGTTGCAATGTTTTCGCGGCAACCGCTTTTTGTGGGTGCTACGCGATGAAACATAATTCGGCTATGGCTAGCCAAAGTTGTTGCATATGCACTCACTCTTTCCGTGCAGTGCAGACGCAGAGCAGACGGCTTAACCGCGAGTGACTATAAAAAATTTTTTAAAACCTAAATTGTTTTCTCGAGCTAAACTTTGCTGCGGTATTTTTATCCCCGCAAATTAGCTGCCGATGGGCATGTGACCGGGGCAGGATCCGCAGGGTCGGATTTGACTCAATGGGGATACAGAGTTAAGGGTTTGTCGAGTCTTGGCATGCATAGAGGGTCCAGTTATGCGGGTGTGCGCAATTGCTCGGCGTGTGGTCGGACGTTGCACTCGTTGCCCTCGGTGTTGCCAAACCCCCGGTTCTCCACACCCGCCCTAGATAGAAACGTGCATATATTTCTTTTTTTTTTACTGGTTGTGCAGCCAACCAGCATGGGTCTGATTACACATTCCTGACAAATTTCTTGGGGTAAATGCGCGCTCCTTCCGAGGATGAGCGCCTTTTTTCACTGATGATCCCGCGGGGGCCAGTGCTGTATGTCAAGCACGCGGCGTTAGACAACGTCAATCCGAATGATATTGATGGCCTTAGAGAGGTATGGTCCTCATTTAGCGGCGCAAAGCAGCACATTTCCCAGGGCACCCGGCTCGAGTATTTGAGCTGGCGCCTGTACTCGCGGAGCATCATGCAGCGGCAGCGCCAGTCGAGCCACTTGCCGGTACCGGAGTTGGATGTACCTCCGGCGCTTGAAATGAGCTCTTCAACGGATAGTTTGACCCCTGCAACCGGCCGCCTCAGCTCACAAAAATTAATGACCCTTTTTGACCGGATTGTCACCTTTCCGGCAACCCCTGAAGACTTAGACAAGCAGGAACCCGAGACTGGGCCTCTTCCAAGCGCGTCGATCGATGTACCGGTTGTCAAGGTCACGCCTGTGTCGACGCCCGAGCTCGAGATCCCGCCGCCTACTGCGGCCGGGGGGCCTGGGCCTGTGGCCATTCCGGCCAAGGCCGAGCGGTCGCCGGCGGTTTGTGGGTTTGACAAGGTCTCGGTTTCAAGCCGCAGTACCGCCAATGTTGCCTCAATACTCGCCTCAAGCCCCCTCAAGAGCAGCCTCAAGGTTGCCGCAGCAAGCTCAGCCGCGGCCGGCGAGGCTTTTAGCTCGCGCGCAGTGCCTACAACCACCACGCCCAACGGCTCAAAATCAATGTTTTTCATCGAGAGCTCAAGCGACTCGGAGGCCGAGAGCGACCACGGCCTGTCGCCCAGCCCGTTGCTGGACGCGATCCCCGTGCCGGTACCGACACGGCCTGGGCTGGTCAGGCGCAAAACAGTGACGTTTGAGGAGCCCACGAGCGCGTCAATAGCGCCGCCCACGGAGGACGACGACGACAACGACGACGACGACGGGTTTGAGGACTGCTCAGACGACGACGACGACGACGACAATGACGACGACGTCGAATTGGACGAAGAAGACGAAGATGATGCCCACGACTGGGGCGACAGCGACTGGGACGATCTCAGCGAGGATGATGAGCCCCTCTTCAGCGGTCGCGATGTGCCGTTGCAGCCGCAGGAGCACCGGTCCCTTTTGTCGTCAATGTTTATTGGGTGCGCTCCTCAACAAGATGTCGAGGATGCTGTGGATGATGCCGAGGCAGCAGCCCTCGAGGACGAGGAGCTGGACGGCATTGTGCCCTCTCCAGTGTCGTTGCCGCGCAGCATTCCGCGCGCAGGCAGCAGCAGCCTTGCCAGCAGCGCCAGCGGCAGCGTGCACCTTGGCCGCGTCGAGTCGCAAAGCTCAATGTTTGACCATGCCATGCGCACTGGCGGCCAGGCCCAGCACGAACAGATTTTGCTCGGGGGGCCCATCCGCACGCACCGGCCATTCCGCAACACAAAATCCAGCGAAGATCTAATGGAACGCGAGCTGTCGCAGAGCGTGCGCAGCAATATTTCTAACAAGCGCCAGTACGATTTGGACGCGCTTTGGGCCAAGTCCAACGCGAGCGCCAAGCCGCCACCTACTCGCGCGCGGAGGCCAACGCTGAGCCGGTCGTCCACGTTGCCCTCACACCGCAGTTTTCAAGATGATGACGACACAACCGATACTAGCTACCACGCAAGGGGGTGGTAGCCCAGGCTGGCCTGAGGCTAGTCCCTATTTATTTTAATCCCTCCTTTACGTACAATTAACTATCATGATCTCCCCATGTCACCTTCCAATCAGTTTACTCCACACGCTCTTGCGCTCGGCGCGGTGCAGCGGCTGCTGGGCGGCCGTGATCACCTGCTGGTTGTTGCTAAAGAGGCACAGGTCCCAATTCACATGTAAGGTGGGAACCTGGCACGAGCCGTCAATCTCGTCGGCAGACTCGAGCAATTCAAGCACCTGCTGCAGGCTGTTGCCGATCCGTTTGCACTCGCCAAAGAACCGCGTAATAACCGTTCCCCAGGTCTTTTC
Source organism: Wickerhamiella azyma (assembly GCA_022577855.1). NCBI lineage: Eukaryota > Fungi > Ascomycota > Dipodascomycetes > Dipodascales > Trichomonascaceae > Wickerhamiella > Wickerhamiella azyma. The sequence continues at coordinate 235,170 of JAKISA010000004.1, forward strand.
AAAGTTGACCTCGACCGCCCACTTGCTGAGCTTGGCGAACTGGGCCCACTCATCAATCAGGAACGGATTCGAAAGCTGGTTGTCCATGTACACGTCCAACGGGGCCTCCTTGGCGGCGCGCTCGCGCGGGCGCTGCCCACTATACGAAACCAAGGTGGCGTACCATTCAGTCAAGTCTGCCTCGTACTTGTCCAAAAACGAATTCATCGGCATGAGCCACGGCTCTTTGGACCCAAACTTGACGCGATTGGCAAACCCTTGCAACAGCTTGGCAATTAGGGTCAAGGCGCGCTGGTTGGCGGGGGTTACTGCGCTCTCAAACAGGTCAAACAGTTGGGGGTTCAAAAGTGCGGGACAGTAAAACCGTAAAAACAAAAACGCACTCACTGCCGAATAAATTGTCTCGACGTTTGTTACTCCCAGTTTGGTGCGCATCATCTCGGATAAAAATGTAAAGACCCACTTGAAGTGGTCCGGGAGTGGCTCTTTGCGGATAAGAGTCCAAATAAATACCATGTAATTAGTGATTGTGATGCGGTTCGCAGCAACCACCTTGTCGACCGCCTCCTGGTCATTAGGCTGTCCCTGGCTCGCAAGCTGCTGGGCAACGCGCGCGGGATCGAGTTCAAACGTGTCGTCTGTATTAAGGACCTTGCGCACAAACCGCCCAATCGTTTTCTCGAGCACGCGCCGCCCAATGGTCTGGAGATACTTTTCAATGCCGCGGGTCATCATCGAGTTTCCGCGAAACATGGTCGCAATACTGTTTTCGCGTTGTGCAGTTTCCTCGATTTCGCTTGCGATTAAGAACTCTACCCACTCGGTTTGCTTGCGCTCGGCCAAATAAATGTTGAAAAACGAGTCGCACAAAAACGCCATATCCGAGGGCATGGCATTCCCCAGCTTATAGGCGAGGCCTGCGCTCAAATCCAACACCTGCTCGCGCAAACTCTTGTAGTACGAGCTATCCAAGACCATGCACTCTTCGCTCGTCAAATTGGCGTGCACACTGATGGGCACGCTGGGATTATCCAAAACAACCCACTCTTTACCTTCTTCAATGAGAGCAGCGCCGATCCCCAAATTTTGCGAGTTGACTTGGCCATTCTCGCTGTACTTGAGGCTAATGTGCAGCCGCGCGTCGGGCACGTCGCTAAACTGGAAAACCTGCATCCAGTACGGGACCTCAGGCGCAGTATGAAGGTAGGTGCGCCCGTACATTGAGTCGTTGAACCGCAGCTCGATATACGTGTTTGAAAAATCGAGGTCGTCGGCATCTATTGACCCCGGAACCTGGGGACTTAGGGCCGGATGCTCACGAGAAACGCGTATTGAGAGGCCGCTGATTTTGACGCTGCGGGCTTTGCGCACCGATTTGCGCACGCTGGCAGGGATGGGCGAGTAAACAAGCTGCTTGGTGAAGCTCTTGAGGGTAACGTACCAATCGTCAAAGTCGGCATCACTGGGCAACCGCACATAAATGTCCTTGACCACGAGCACGCGCTGGCCTGCAACGCTAGAGTCCACGTGCCGGACTTCGCTGCTAAACAGGTCGCGGATCACGAGGCTGTGCACGGGGCTCTTGGACAGTTCGCCAATCTCGAGGATGCCTGCTCGCAGTAAAATGGCGGTCGCGGGCTGCCAATCGAGCTCTGCGCCGGCGAAATCGATCGCGCACACCAGCATGGGGTCATCCTCAATCTTTGGTTCAGCAACAGTGGGCACGCAGATCTTCGAGTCCAGGCCAGCTGGACGCGCGCTTGCCCAGCACAGCAGCGTGCTCACCGTTTGAATATAGTCTTGACGAGACTCCAATTTGAACAAAAACGTTTGCTGGGACTCTATGAGTTGAATATGGCGCTTGGCGATATGGCCAATGACGGTGGCCCCATTGAGGTTCACGCGGGCAAACACCTGGCCAGCGTGGGCCAATTTCAAAACTCCACGCTCAATTTCGATTTCCGTGGCCAGCCAATCGGATTCGCGTGCGTCCAGCAGCTGAACCTGGACGCGCGTGAGCGGAGTGGCGCACGCAGCGGTTATTTCGCGGTGCGTTTCCGCCCACAGCGGTTTCAGAGACCCTCGCCGTGTCGGCTGGGCTTCTACCCTTGCAATCAGTAACGACATGCCTGGCAAATTTTTGTCTCAAGGAGGAACGCGGTGCAGCGAAGACAGAATGGGCTGATCTAAGCCCATGCTCGTAAAGAGTCGCTGGCTGCGCGTTGAAACGCAAACAATTTTGGCAACATCGGGATGCTCTACAATCTACAAACTTTTTAGAGAGCTGCACTTAAGGCGTGCATAAACTTAGTGGGGCCACAACAGCTGTAACAGGGGTTGACAGGGGGGGGGGTGGAGGCCCTGCTTTGTCAAGTGTTTCAGGTTTCTGCCAAGCTGCAGGTACTTCAAACAAAGAACAGGCCGCGTGCGTCTCGCGCATGAACGGCCTGCAAGGTGCTCGTGCCCTGCAAGGTGCCCTGCAAGGTCAATGTGAAAATTGGGTGATTAGCGCAGATCATCTGTCCACGAGCTGCGTGATGTGGCTCACGTCCATATCATTCAAGTTCAAATTGTCGATTCCAAACGCCTCGGTCTCGAGCGAGTGCCCGGCTCCCGCGGGGAGTTGGGCCTGGGCTTGTGCCTGCGGCAAGCGTTTCCTCATGAGCGGAAGATTATAAGGCCGTAAATTATTCAGAGTGCCCTGCACAAGGCATCCTTGGCTGCGGTAAAACTCAATCAGCTCGCTCCACAGCGGATCGTGACTCAAGATGCGCGGGTTGCCAACAATGATAAGCCCGTGCTTGGCGCGCGTGATGGCTACATTCAGGCGGCGCGGATCTTTGAGGAACCCAATGCCTTGGCACTCGTTACTGCGCACACAACTCAAAATCACATAACCCTTTTCACGGCCCTGAAACGAGTCCACACTCTCGATCTCGATCTGCTGGTAAACCTCGGGGCTCAACTCGCCCATCAGCTCGAGGTGCTGGCGCAAAAACGTGCGCTGGGCCTCGTACGGGGTGATAATGCCAATCTCGCGCGGGTCAATTCCGGCCGAGATCATGCGGCTCACAAGCTGGCGACAATTCGAGGCCTCGGCCTGGTTAAGATATGATTTTGCACCCGAGCCAATCTCTTCTTGGCCCATGGTTGCCCAAAACATCATGGGCTGGTTCATGATCGGCCAGAGCCACGCGAGCTTGTCCTCCTGGTAATAAGTGCGCTGCGTCACGCTGAGCGAATTTTGTAGACTTCCATCGTAGAAAATTGAGCTAGGGAACCGCGACAATGCAGGATGCATGCGGTACTGCACCGTCAACCGCGTGGGCTCGTGGCCAAGCTCGACAAGGCGCTCAAAATAGGACCGGTTGAAGCCCGCCTTGGCTGCCTCCAAGTCTGTCACAACCGGGCCCAGCTGCTTGTGGTCACCAACCATGATCAACTGCTCACATTTGTGAGTTATGGCCATCAACACCTCGGGCTCGATCGCCTGGGTGCTCTCGTCAATGAGCACCGATTTGAACTTGAGCGACCAGAGGCGCCAGTCACAGGCACCCGAGCACGTGGCACAAACAGCCCTGGCTTTGCTGAGGACATTAATTTCCTCCTTGCGCACGGCCTCGTCCATCAACTTTTGGTCGGCGCTCGACAAAATTTCGCCGCGCTCGTCACGGTCCAGCAACGCCAAGATATTTTTGGGCAGAGCGGCCCTGACCTTGTAGTTGAGGGTGTACTGCTCGACCGTGGGGTCGAGGATCTCGCGCGCAAGCGAGACCATACGCACCACATTAACGCCGGCCTTGCCTAGCTGAACGGTGAGCTGATCGACAACAATGTTTGAAGGGGCGCACGCCAATGTCTTGTGGCGGCGGCTAAGCAGCGAAATAAGCGCGGTCGACACCACCGTCTTGCCTGTACCGGGGGGTCCCTGGATCAAGCTCAGAGGCTGCGTGATGGCCGCGTTCACTGCCTCGAGCTGGCTCTCATTAAGGCGCACCCCATTTACGCTGAGAGCTTGACGAGCCTTTTGTTTCGGGGGCAGCGGCTGCTCCACAACGCCAAGAACCGCATTGCGCAAGTAGGGACTCATGGCGGTTTCGCGCTTGACAAACGCTTGCAGCGCGCGCTTCATGCGCTGTTTGGTAACAACCGACGGCTCAAAGTGGATCCTGAATCCCGTGGCCAGCTTGGGAGGCTCTACGCTGCCGTCCAACTTGGCGGTGATGCGGTCGCCCAGCTGGCGAAGCACAATTGCAGAAGCCTTCCAAGGCTCTTCTTTACCTGGCAAGGGGCACTCAATAATGACCCGGTCGCCAATAGTGATTTTCATCTCGAGGGAGCCCAGGGAAAACCGGATGGTCGAGGTATTGGCCCAGTCGACGTGGACGCCCGACCACGAGTGTTGAGAGCGAATGAGCATTTCGTTTTCGGCCTCACGATCTATAAGCGGCGTCAAAAGCTGTTGGTACTGTTTGGGGCTCTCGAACCGCAGCGGGAACGGCTCGAGGCGGTCGCGTTCTTGGCCGGCCGGCCGCAACGCCTCGTGCGTGTCCACGGTGCTGGCATACACCTTTTGCTGTTCTTGGGGCCCAGGCTCCTCGGCAAGCCACTCCACAAGCTTGAACTCGTTGATGAGGGGGCTCCATTTTTCACGGTCCCAGTCAAGCTGAGGGGTTGGTTGGGCGACGCCCAGGCACGGGTGCCGGCACAGTAGAACAAGCATAGTGTTGTCGTTTGTCAAGATAAACCCCAAATTGAAAATGTTGCGGCTGCCGCAGTGGTGGCACTCGAGGTCTGTCTCGCTGATCGGGTTGGTGGGGTGCAGCCTGATTTCATTGTGATGAGCCTTGACCATGTGCATAACGATGTGCGAGCCCTTGGTATGGGTCCTGCCGTTGCAAAACCATTGCTCGCATCGAGTGCACTCGACCAAAGCACTTTGATTTTCTACACCACAATAGGTGCAACTCATAAAAACGCCACAAAGTGGCCACCCGAATTTGGCCCAAAAGTTTGGAAAAAAATTATGTAAATTTCTCAGAGCCTCTAGACATAATGCTGAGACGCAGAGCCCGCCAAAGACGTGAATATCTTTTCCAAAAGAGTGAAAAATTACAAGAATCGGTGCTGCATAAGAAGCGCCAGCAAATAAAGGCCGCCGTGGAGGCCGGCAAACCCCTCCCCAAAGAGATTGCCGAGGATGAAGATTTGCAAAAGGACTTCAAGTACGATGAGGGCGTGGAAGATGACTTGGACGATGAGTATGCCGAACTAAGCGGCCTTCAAGACCCCAAAGTCGTAGTTACTACCAGTCGCGACCCTAGTTCTAGGCTGGCCCAATTCGCCAAGGAGCTCAAGCTGCTGTTCCCCACTGGTGTGAGGGTTAACCGTGGTGGTTCTGTGCTGCCCGCGCTTGTTCAGGCGTGCCTCAAGAGCAACACAACTGATGCCGTCATTGTGCACGAGCACCGTGGTGTGCCGACCTCACTCACCATCACCCACTTCCCCCATGGCCCTACCGCCTATTTCAGCTTGCACAATGTTGTTTTGCGCCACGATATCCCCAACTCGGGCAATATGAGTGAAGCATACCCACACCTCATTTTTGATAACTTCAACACTCCGCTGGGCCAGCGTGTGGTGACCATCCTCAAGCACTTGTTCCCCCCAGGTGTCAAGAAGGACTCGTCACGCGTCATCACCTTTGCAAACCGCCACGACTATATCAGTGTGCGCCAGCACGTGTTTGTGCGCACTCGTATGGGCGTGGAGATGGCCGAGGTGGGACCTCGCTTTGAGATGAAGTTGTACAATTTGACCCTGGGTACAATCGACAACAAGGATGCCGACACAGAGTGGCAGTACCGCGGGTTTGTGCGTACTGCCAACCGCAAGGACTACATGTAGTTTAGCTAGTAGTGTAGTGTATTTATTAAAGAACTATCGGCCGGCGATTTAGTCTTTCAGTGTTTGGGTCAAAATCGGGCAGCTCAAAGTCAAAGCAGTCCTCATAATTGCCGCGAGATTGGGCGGTGTTGATGTTTGAGACGCTGTCCTCAGGGGTGATGATACCCCACGAGCTCGTCTCATAGGTTGAGTGACGAGACAGCTCCGAGTCGGTGCTGGGCTTGGTGGTGCTAGGGTTCTTGGACCGTTTCCACATTTGAGTAGCTTCATAGGCCCCCAAGTGGCTCTGGTCGACGCCAGACATGCGCCAATAGGCGCCAGGAGTGTATGCCAGCGACACCGGGCGGTCAATCTTGCGGGCAAGGTCGATGCTGGGGCGTTCCCTGATAACTAACTTGCTCTTGAGCGAGTCTTGGAGAATGAAGACGCGTAGCGACTGAGGTTTGGTCGGCGAGCCGCCGTGGGTCTCGGAAGACTGCCAAACGGGAGGGGGACCCATGGGCAGCTTGTGGGGTGCAAATGAGACGTGGTGCATTTCGGGGGCCAGGGTCAAATCAGGGGCCTCAGGGACCAGGGGCACAACTTGAGGGACCGATTGGAGTACCTCCTTGAACTCCTGCTTGCGCCACTTTTTGAACGAGACGATAGAGGACGGCGGGGTTGAAACAAGGGAGCTCGAGGTGAGGCTAGGAGTAGTTTCGAGAGGTCCGAGGGAGCCAAGGTCCAAGGTTGAAGAGGCCTTGGCGTCACGGCTGCGCTGCAATCGCTGCTTGAGGCGTGATGAGGACGAGGAGCGCGAAAAAACCGAGGGCGACCTTGAGGAGTTGGAGCGTAACGGGGACCGCGAAGGCGCCAAATTGGCCACAGTTGGCTCGCGTGACAGCTGGAGAGCCATGATTTGGGGCTTTGTGGGGTAGTACCTGGGCTCGGCATCCTTGCGGAGACAAGCATAGGCGAGGCTATCGCCGAGCATGTCGATACCCACGAGGTAAAGTTCCTCCTCCTCTTGGGTCAATGTTTCGTCAAACACCAGAGCCGGCTCAGGTTTCGAAAACATGCTACCTTTCCGCATTGGGAGGGGCCGCCAGTTTTAAATGTCGAAAGGGGTGCATGCATGGTTGTGCATGGAGGCATACAACATGCCATATTGGGGTGGCTGCCAGATGGATCGGTGACAGTGTGGGGCGTGCTATTGCGCGTGGAAAGGTGTGCGCAAAGCATGCACGGGCATACGTAAGACCTAGTCCATGCGCTATCTATTCTATACACATTAAAGCATCAGCGACAAGGGGTTCTCGAGAACCTGCTTGAGCGCCTTCATGAACTCGCCACCGACGGCACCGTCAACCACCTTGTGGTCGAACGAGGCGGTCAGGGTCATCACATCGTCAAACGCGATCCCGGTCTCGCTCTCGGGGTCCTCAACCGCAACGCGCTGGGTGGTGCCAACAGCAATGATGGTGCTCTGAGGGGGGTTGATGATCGCGGTAAACATGTCCACGGCGTTGTTCATACCCATGTTGGAGATGGTGATGGTCCCGCCCTGGTACTCCTCGGGCTTGAGCTTACCGTCACGGGCACGCTTGCCCAGGTCCTTGGCAGTCACCGAGATATCGCTGAGGCCAAGCTTGTCGGCATCCTTGAGGACGGGGGTGATGAGGCCAGTGGGGGTGGCAACCGCAATCGAAACATCAACATTCGAAAACTCGCGAATGGTGCCCTCGGCCTCGAGCCAGTGGGAGTTGGCGGCAGGCACCTTTTTGGCAGCAAGGGCGATAGCCTTGATCAAAATGTCGTTGACGCTGATCTTGCCCGAGTCGAGCGACGAGTTGAGCGCCTTGCGCAGCTCGAGCAGCTTGCTCACGCTGACGGTGCTCGACACAATAAAGTCGGGGTTGATCTGCTTGGACTCTGTGAGGCGCTTGGCAATGGTCTTGCGCATACCGCTCACGGGCACATCCTTGAACGAGGAGCCAGCAGCGGCGGCGGAGGCAGCAGCAGCGGGCTTGGCGTCCTTGAGGTCACGCTCAATGATGCGGCCACCAGGGCCGGAACCCTTGATGTTGTTGAGGTTAAGACCCTTTTGCAGAGCAATCATCTTGGCCAGGGGAGAAGCATTGATCTTGCCGGCGGCAAACTCCTTCTTGGGAGCCTTGGAGGCCGAAGGAGCGGGGGCAGCAGCCTTGGGGGCCTCCTCCTTGGTAGCCTCCTCCTTGGGGGCTTCCTTGGCAGGAGCAGCCTTGCTACCAGCATCCTCGGCAGTAAAGTCCTTGAAAGCGGCAACATCCTCGGCGTTCTCGCAGTAAACACCAATGGGCTGGCCAACAGGGATATCCTTAGCACCCTCCTCAAGAAGCACCTTGGCAAGGTAACCATCCTCTTGGAACTCAAAGTCCATCGAGGCCTTGTCGGTCTCAATCTCAACCAACACGTCACCGGCAGCCAACTCGTCACCAACAGATTTCTTCCAGGGGCCGACGTTTCCCTGGGTCATTGTAGGGCTCAGGGCGGGCATGTCAATGACAGTGTGTGCAGGGAACTTGGCGTAGAAACGCGCCAAGCGCTGTGCAGCAAGTCCACGGCGGGCAATAACTCTCAACATGGATTGAAGGGTGGTGAAGATTATCTGGCTAGTTTTGAACGGATTATCAAATTGCTGCTGACAAAGATCATGCACGCGCCTGATTAGTTGAGTGGTGGGGACCGGTTGAGCGGGGCCAGGGGGGCCCGCTGGGGGGAGCCCTAGAGGGTCACCCGAATGGACAATTGAATTTGGGCTCAAGTCGGATGCACCCGCCCAGAAAAAAAAATTGGTCGCGTTTTTTGTCACAGCCCCTCGTGGGTACCCATAGGCACCCAGGTATCGGCACTAGCCGATCAGTTTTATAAATAGTGTCTACAATAGTCTACAAGCATGAGCTCACCAACTCACTCGCATAGCTAGCCCCTCACCGCCCTCCGGCACTCCGGCGTCAGATCATGGCAAATTGTGGCGTGCAGGACCCCCGTGGGCCCACATCAATGCAGGCCAAACGCATCCAAGTCAAACTTTTTGAGCTGAGTTTTCCCCACCAACTCGGGTCTCCGCACAGACTCCTCGGGCCATTCCACCATATGCCCAGACTTGTCGAGCATTTCCTTGGCGGTACCCCACGAGTATCTCACGAGCGGCCCCCATCCAAAAAGGGGGTCCATATTTGCTGCTAACCATTTTTTAGTGTTTGGATCGCTTGGGTACCCTGAGCCACACCCTTGGAGCTGGTCTTGCAGGCTATAGTCACGCGTCACCTTGGCGCAGATGGACGCGCAACTCACAATGGGAAACAGCGAATCTGCCTTTTTGGTGACCGTGAACTTGATTGCGGGGAACAAGCCGCTCAACTTTGCCTGATATTTTTCAGGAGGTCCCACAGTGTCAATGTATGCCTCGGTGACTTGGATCCCTTGGTCCAAAACTTTGCGAATCAGGCCAGCAGTAGTGTCGTGGGCCTGTGCATTCAGATTGTAGTTGGCTCCATCGCGACGCAGCATGCCCTCACTAATATCTTGGGCCGTCATGACCGTCGTGGCCCAGCCGATTTGGTCGTAGCGAGGGTCCTCGACAATGCATTTCATGAGCTCAAAGCGTCTTTCCTCGGTCAAAACTTTTGAATCGGCAAACCCCAGCTCGCGCAGGGGCTGTTCAAAGTCCTTGGAGCAAAAGGCGGCCGCATAAACCATGGGCCCAATCACAGGGCCCCTACCTGCCTCATCCACGCCTAAAATCACGGTGCCTTGTATTTGTGGGCAGTGCAAATATGTGTGCGACTTGAGCTTTTCTTCAGACGCGAGACTCGGGGGGAACATGGGTTTGTCAAGGGGACGCGACTTTGCAGGCACCGTTGGTCTCGGCATGGCACTCGACGCACAATGTAGATTTTTTGCATTGACTTAAGAAACAATCAAGGCAAAACTTGTGGTTGCAGTCGGTGACAACTGCCTGCGTCCACGGCTTGGAGCATATCTTGCATATGGGCTTGGCGTCATCCTCCTTGGCCTCAGTTTTGGGTGTGCTGGGCTTTTTAGGGTGAAGGTCGCGGATATGTAGAAACTTGCAGGTATCTCCGAATCCACAGTAGCCGCTTTTAGCGTATTCTTTGCAGATATTGTGTTCATAGTCGGTAAAAATGGTGATACCTTTGGGTTTGGGGGGTGAGGTGTGAGAATGCTGTATGGGTTTGGGTGCTTCAGCGGGCTCAGCAGTGGGCTCTTTACTTGCTTCTGTATTTGCAGTTTTGTGCTCTAAAGTAGGCTCCTCATCGGGCGACCCACCCGGGGACTCAGGGGCACCCGGGGATTCTGGGGCCTTGAGCTCTTGCGAGATTGTGTCAGTACCCTGGGTACCATCCGTCCCCACTTCCCTTGCCCTAGCGCTCCCCAGTTTTCTCTTTTTAAACATTTCTTTATTAGCTAGCGGCCCCCCCAAGGGCTCCCCTTCATCATCCCACGTAATGAGCAGCCTCGAAGAGATCGCCGCTGCTGCTGCCGCGCCCGAGCTGGAGGGCATTGACAGCGATATTCTCAATGCTTCAGTGGACGAAATCCGCACCCACTGCCGCTTGCTGGACAATGATGTGCGGGTCATGCGCACCGAGTACCAGCGGCTCGTACACGAAAAGAACGCCACCACAGAGAAGATCCAGTCGAATCAAGAAAAGATTGACAACAACAAAGTACTGCCGTACCTCGTGGGCAACATTGTTGAGCTGCTGGACATTGACGGCGAGGATACCGGCGAGGGCGCCAACGTCGACCTCGATACTGCTCGTGCCGGCAAGAGCGCCGTGATCAAGACGAGCACGCGCCAAACGGTTTTCCTGCCGCTGGTCGGCCTCGTGGACCCTAACGAGCTCAAGCCCGGCGACTTGGTGGGCGTCAACAAGGACTCGTACCTGGTGCTGGACACGCTGCCCGCCGAGTACGATAGCCGTGTCAAGGCCATGGAAGTGGACGAAAAGCCTACCGAGACTTATAGCGATATTGGTGGTCTCGACAAGCAGATCGAAGAGCTTGATGAGGCGGTGGTGGCCCCCATGCAGCAAGCAGACAAGTTCAAGACTATGGGCATCAAGCCGCCCAAGGGTGCCCTGATGTACGGCCCTCCGGGTACGGGCAAGACGCTGCTTGCACGTGCATGCGCTGCGCAGTCAAACGCCACTTTCCTCAAGCTTGCGGCCCCTCAACTGGTCCAAATGTTTATCGGTGATGGTGCCAAGCTCGTGCGCGATGCGTTTGCCCTGGCCAAAGAAAAGGCACCCACAGTCATCTTTATCGATGAGCTCGACGCCATCGGAACCAAGCGTTTTGATAGTGATAAGAGCGGTGACCGCGAGGTGCAGCGCACCATGTTGGAGCTGCTCAACCAGCTGGACGGTTTCGGCAGCGATGACCGGGTCAAGGTGCTTGCTGCCACGAACCGCGTGGATGTGCTTGACCCTGCCTTGCTTCGCTCGGGCCGCCTCGACCGTAAAATTGAGTTCCCCCTGCCCAACGAGGAGAGCAGGGCCGGGATCCTCCAGATTCACTCGCGCCAAATGACTACCGACAACAGCATCAACTGGGACGAGCTTGCGCGCTCGACTGATGAGTTTAACGGTGCTCAGCTCAAGGCGGTGTGCGTCGAGGCCGGTATGATTGCGCTGCGCAACGGCAAGTCGACCATCTCACACGAGGATTTTGTGGATGCTATCTCGGAGGTCCAGAGCAGAAAGTCCAAGAGTGTTTCTTTCTATGCGTAGATATATATTAGCTATTGTACCCTTCGGAGTTGGGGCTGGGGCTCAGTGGAGCCGCACGGGGTCTCACCGGTGGCCTGGCTTGCCCAGCCGCCTTGCCCGGCTTGGTTTGGCACCCCCAGGGCACCCGCTGCCTTCACATCTCCTACATTCCCTGAATCAATAATCTAGATTACCTCGTACACCATTGGTTCCCACACATTACCCGGGATGTAGCCGACCCTCCTGAACCAAAATCTCGAGGGCTATACACATCTTCCGCCCTCGCGCGAGTACGCCGGCGAATACGCCAAGACCGAATGCATAACAACCGATTCGTACACAGTTATCAACAGCAGTGTTTCATATTTTCCAAAACCTGGTCGACGGTTACGCTCTATGCGCGAGCGCCGTCCCAACAGAAAAAACCCCTGCACAAGGGGCTCCGGTACCTGTATGGCCCGGGCCTAGCGTGTGTGTGAGCGAGCTGGCTGTGCTTTTTTTGGCTTCACCTTCTTCAACAATCTCTATTCAAACTGTGCATGTAAATTTCCTCGCACGAGCACCTTGGACCAGCCCCCACTTTGCATGCTCCCACCTGCTAATGCATGCAAATGCATTCGAGGCCTTTAGCGCAAATTCCGAGACATTTAGAGCTAATAACAATGGAACCACGTTTCTGCTCCGATTTAAGCAAAAACTTTATCTAAATTTCAAGCATGCCCCAAAGGTCCCACAAAATATGCGCGGATCTGCGCGGTTTATTACTATATCGCTCGCGAAATACTTAAGAACCACCGATCCCCCTTGAGCAACTTGAGCCAATTAGAATATCCGCAAATGGTTTGGTCTGTTTTGATTTTACCCGCCCTGGTGGCGGCAAAGGCAGACTACTACTACCGCCCGTGCGCAAAACTGCTGCTCGCAAATGGCACCTACGCCAGCAGCATGGCGAGTATGTCTGCGTCAAGTGCAGGCATGTATGATATGTTGTGCTCGTCAGTGGACTTTGCAGCAAGTTTGGGTCAGTGCATTATCACCGCAGCAAGTTTGACCGATGAGTCGGCCGAGAGCCAAGACAACATGTACCGCGTGAGCTGGGAATACAACAAGTACATTTGCCAGTACTACAAAACTGAGGAAGCCTACTCGTGGGACGAGACGGCCGCAGACATTGCTGCCAACCCCCCAACTGGCGACATGGACTCTGCGCGCATTTTGATTCCTGACAGCACTTTGACTGCCTACAATGTTCCCGAGGCGGGTATCTCATGGCACCGCGGCCGCCGTAGCGCTGTGTGGTATGGCTGGGCCGCCGTTGGGTACACTGCGGGCGTCATTGTTGTTCAGAGTTTGCTCAACTTTTTGCGCTGGAACGCGCCGCGTTTATACCGCTGCATTGTGCAACTTCCTATCCTCAAAGAATTCAGGTGGCATTTTGCTCTTCCGCCAGCGCTTGGCCCCAAAGCCTCGCAATTCTTGAGCAACTTTAGCCAGCGCCTGCACTACTTTTGGATCGCCATCTTGTGTATTTTAAATGTTGCTTTTGCCGTCGTTGACCTTGACAACCTCACATTTTCCAAGCTCTACAATTCAAAGGTCTCGTCTTTGTGCTCCTTTATCGGTTTCCGTACCGGTTACCTCGCAATGTACCAGCTGCCGATCGTGTTTTTGTTTGCCACTCGCAACAATATCCTGATTTATTTGACCGGCTGGGACTTCTCCGTGTTCAACCTGTGGCACCGCTGGCTCGCTCGGCTCGTGGTGCTCCAGGCAATTGCCCACGGCGCTGCCTACCACATCATGTACTCGAGTGCCGGCACGCTCCAGAGCAACTGGATGGAAGCGTACTGGATCTGGGGCTTTGTGGCGCTCATGGCATGGGCCATCATGAGTGTGCACGGCGCTGTTCAGCTGCGGCGCCTTGCCTATGATGTTTTCCTGGTCGGCCACATTGTGCTCTCGGTTGTTGCCCTCGTCGGTATGCACGTGCACCTCTGGTACACCGACCAGACAAAAATAAATTGGTACATTTGCATTGCATTTTGGGCTGCCGACCGCCTGCTCCGCCTCGTGCGCATCGCTTTTAACGGGATTGCTCTCCAGGCCACCCTCACTCAAGACACGCAGGACACGCTCAGCCTGCACGTGCAGACGTCACGCCGCTCCAAATTTGGCAGCGGGTCGTACGTGTTTGTGCACTTTTGGCACCCGTTGCTGTTTTGGCAGTCGCACCCATTCACAGTTATTCCTGCCGCCGAGGGCATTCGCCTCGTGCTCAAGCCCCGCAACGGTATGACCAGGTGGCTTGCTCGCCAGTGCACCGCTGGCCGCACTTCTTTGCGGGTAATGGTCGACGGGCCTTACGGGCACCCTGTGAATTTTGCACCCTTTGACACGATTTCCTTTATTGCGGGCGGTGTGGGCATTACGGCAATCTACTCGCAGCTGAAGTCGTTGTCAGAGACCCAGCTCCAAAGCAAAAATGTCACTGTGGACTGGATCGTCTCGAGCAAGGACGCCATCAACTACTTTAGGCCCGAGCTCGAAGAGCTGCAAAAGTCGCAGGTCGAGCTGCGCATCCACGTCACAAACTCTGCCAGCGACTGTGCGAGCGAAGTTCTGAGCGAGCTGCCCGAAAAGGAGGCTGTCACCTACGAAGAGGAGGAGGTCGAGTCGCGCGCAGCCACGCCGTGCCCCTGCAGCTCTGCCGACAAGCGGCGCGAGTTTTTGCTCAAGAGCCCCACCTGCCACAGCGTGACGCAGCTCGATCGTATTGTGATGCTTGCGGCGAGTCAGTGCCAGCAATCGCTTGCGTACTTTGTGTGCGGCCCTGTGTCGATGATCAGGGACGCCCGTGCGCGCGCTGCTTTGCAGGCTGGCACCAGCTCCAAGTACATTCAGATTTACGATGAGGCGTTTGCCATGTAATTTATTTAATTAATCTGCCAGATCGCAAGTTGGACTTGCAGCTACCCCGATTTTAATCCTGTGCATCTTGATCAGTGAGCACAACTCGAGTCAAGTAAATATAAATTAAATAAAACCCAGCTAGCTAGGCAAAATGTGCATGAGCACGACTAAACTTGTGATCAAGAGCGGCGAGCGGTGAGCAGCGCTCAGTACAGAGGTACAGAGGTGCACCCAATGGCACCTCCCCTCCGCACGCTCCCCCCCCACGCTACTCCAAGGGCCGGCCGTGGCCACCTACTGCACTCAAACGAGCCCTGAAATCTAGAGGTTGAGGAGCTGCTAAAAAGCTTGCCCTTAAAGATCCATCAGATACAAGGCGGCGGCCTACTGTGGCTACCCTACCTTCAAGCACAGACACTTGGTCAATTATACCAGCCATTCTGCTGCGTGACGAGTGGGATTTAGGTACCACTAAAGCGAAATCTTGCTTGGGAGGCTGTTTGAGCCTGCGGATCTCGTCTTGTGCATCCTTGAGATCCTCACGTGCTCGTTGGAGTTCTTCTGATAAAACTTGGCGTTCACGAGATTCTGCCTCATAAATAGCCACTTGCTCCAAAAGCTCTGCATTTTTGTACTCGAGATTGCGCACACTGGCTTCAACCTCGCGCCCAGTGCGCTCCATATCATCGTTCTCGCGCTCAGCGGCCATGAGCTGGTCCTGATTGCGCTGCACGGCCTGCCGTAACGCGTCTGTTTGTTGTGACAAGCTTTCCTGAATCTTGAGCGCTTCTTTCGACTCTCGATCGGCACGGGTTCGCCAAAATTCCACGTCCTGCAGGGCCTGTTTGAGCTGTTCCTCAAGCTCCTGGCGCCTCTCGTCTGTTTCGGCGAGCTCGGCCTCTAGTTCCTGCTCTAATGCGTGTGATGTGAGCTTGAATTCTGCAAACTCTTCCTGCAATTCCTCCAACGTTGTGGGATCCTCCATTAGAAAGACGTAAACACACGGCCGGCTCGTTACTGTCAACCTAAATTTCACCCGAAGGGTATGCGATCACGCACTACCAGAAGCCTAGTAGGAGCCCTAAGGAGCCACAAACACACTGGAAGCTGTTTAGAAAATAATAAAATATGCTATATGCCAAATCCGTGCTCTAAAAATCAAGGGCCATCACATCAACAAGCCCACCGCCTTGGCTAGAGGTTGCCACCAGTTGATCGATTTTATTGTACTCTCCAGGGTCAATCAGCGCAACCATCTCGAATTGCGGCTCCCAAGTCTGGTCCTCAATGTCCTCCAAGATCTCTTCGAGCGTTGAGACATATGTCTTGGCCTGAGCGGCATCGTCACTGATCCGGATGCGCATGCGTGCTCTCTTAATGGGAATGTACTGCGTCTCGAGTAACAGGCGCACCGCCTCGAGGGCTTGACCCTTGACGGGTTTTGTGGTCGAGTACTGGAATGCCAGCTGGCTCAGCACTTTTTCGATAATGCCGCTGGTATAAGGGCGCTGATTGCGAGGATTCACAGTTTTGGCAACCACTTGCTGCAGTACTTTGGCGTGCGCTTCTTGCTGTTGCTGTGCACGTTCCTTGTCGCCCACCTGGAGCTCTCCTTTGGCCAGAATTTCCAAAATGACCTTGTTTACGTCTGAAGTGCCAAAACTTTCCTTGAGATCGCCTGCCGAGGCCACTTCGCCCTTGTTGACGTTGACGAAAACGCTCGGCAGCTGGAGCACCTCGTCGAGGTCCTTTTCAACTCCTTTGCGCCAATCCTGGACCTTGTTGGGGTAGCAAACAATATCAAACTTGCGCTTGTTCTTGCGGAGCCTCACCTGCGATACATTGGCCAATTTAATTGCACCTCCTGGTTGATTAATCACTGGCATGGATGTGGAGTGCGTCTGTGGGACAGTTTGACTCGGCCGAGCAGTTTGGGGAAAACGAGCAGAGTTTGCGGAAGTTGGCTGCGTTGAGCCTTTTGCAACATAATAGACAGCATTTAACCCCGCAGCTGTTGGAACGGCTCGGATGCTGGCAGCTGATGTGGGAAATTATAGAGTCTACGCGTCGGGCCTCACTCGATTTGTGGCTGTTGTTTGCGACCGTTTTCCCCGGATTTTTAGCATGGAGGCCAATACACACAATCAGACTCGCAAGCCAAGATTTGGTGTACTTTGCCGGGGCATTGGCGCAGGCAAGGTGGACTGTACCCTCAAGCGTCAAGCTGTGGGTCCAATACGAGGGGAAGCTTGAGGACGCCAAGTACCTTGTGTCGATTTCAGGGACGTATGCGCTAGATTTATCGGCTGCTGTGGTAAAGGACCCCTTAGTTCTTCGCCCGGTTTGGCAATCGCTCGAGTTTGGTTGCCTGAGGCGCCTTAAGGCTCTGATGCTTCCCCTGTCGTACACCGAGAAACGACAATGGCCTGGGTCACTACGATATATGGAAAATTCTAAAAGACCAGGGCATGGATGGCAAAAATGCAGGCCAATCAGTCCCAAAACGGCCATTATTGTCAAAATTAGGGGCCCAGATCACGGGCAAGGGTGCCCTCCTCGAGCCCAGGCCTATGCGATTACTGTCAAACGTTGATGGGCCTTGCCCAGTACCTTGCCGAAAATTATGGTCCGGTAGAGAAAAGGTCAGAGCGCAAGGAGAAGAAAAAGGATCGCAAGCGCAAGGAGCGTGGGCGAGTGGCTGAGCCGGAGCGAGCGGCTGAGACTGCACCAGAGCCCAAAGAGGAGCCTGTGCCAGAATCAGAGACTGCACCAGAGCCAGAGCCTGCTGAAACCGTGATTGAGCCTGAACAGATCGAGCCAGCTGAGGAGCTCATGCCTGAGCCCTCACCCGGTACCCCAAAAGAGGAAGCAGATCCCATGGCTGGGATGCTCAGTGAGCCTGGTGCGCCCAAAGAAGAGGCCGATCCAATGGCTTTGTTACTGGATTCCGACCCTATAGCTCTCCAGAAAGAAGAGGCTGCCCCCCTGGTGCTCGAAAAAGAAGATGCAGACCCTCTAGCAACAACACAGGCAGATCCTTCCAAATCACGCGCAGACCCAATGGCCACAACTGTTGTTGCTGTCCCCAACGTAGCTACCTCAGCCCTTGGAATCCCACTTTATCCCCATTTGGCCCCCGAAAACCGGTTTGGCATTGTACCCGGCTACAAATGGGATGGCGTGGACCGTAGCAACGGCTTCGAGGCTCGGTGGCTAAAGCGTCACCAGTAAACGTATATAAATTAACATTAGCGTTACTTTTTGTTGAGCATCTGCAGCAACGACTGCGCCTGCTCGGTGTTGTGCTGGGGCGTGTACATTTGGGCGTACTGCTGGGGCACAAACGGCATGGGGTGGCCGGGGTGGCCGGGGTGGCCGGGGTGCACGGGGTGCACGGGGTGCATAGGCACCTGCTGGGGCACGGGCGCAGGGATTTGTTGAGGCACGGGCACCTTGGGCACAGGGGCAGCCTGCGGCACCGGGGCCTGTACAGGAGCGTGCTGCTGAGGCTGCTTGGGGGGAGCAACGTTCATAGCCGCAAATAGCCTAGCAGTGTCGTCAGAGGGCGTGGAAGTCTTGGACTCAGCCTTGGCCTTGGGCTCAGCCTTGGGCACGGGGATAACACCCTTTTGCTTGAACTGCTGGGGCTGTGCCTGGGGCTGACCCTGGGGCTCTGCAGCGGGAGAAGCGCTCTTCTTCTTGTTCTTTTGACGCTTCTTTTTGCCGCCATCCTGCGTTTGCGCGGCGGGGGCTTGCGCTGCGGGCTGCGGCTGGCCTTGAGGCTGGGCCTGAGCAGGCACGGGCGGACCTTGCACCGTCACAGAGCCAGGCACCTGGGGGCCACGGCTGACACCATTGGCGTTGCCGTTGGCGCCCGCTGCATTCTTCCAAGCGGTGCTCCGAGGCGCCGGCGCCGGCTGCAAATTGTTCTTCTTCAGCCTGCTGCTGGCGACACGGTGCTTGCTGGTAGGCAAATTGATCGCACTCTCAAACGTGTTGGCAGCCGTGCGGTCGTACGCCAGCTGCTTGAACCCACACTCGAGCAAGCAGCCCGAGTCGAGGGTGAGGCCGCGCTTGGACTCGACCGTGCCGTCGAGGCTCGAGCCAGCTTCAAACTCATTGTCAAACACCACTTCGACGCTCGTCAACGTGTTGCCGCTGCGCTTGACGCCCACAACGGTACCGCGCTCGTACTGGGCGACCTTGCCGTGGTCCAAGGCGTACATGACACGCTTGCCGAGGGCAAAGTGCTGCTTGCGCAACTGGTGCTGGGCCATCTCGGTGGTCAGGAGCGCGCCGCGGTGCACGTTATCGATGCGCACGGGCTTTTTGCTGGCGCTGTTTTTGGCGATATTCTTGGCCCAAAACTCGATGGTCCTGATGCCCTCGGGGTGCAAACGCTGCGTCGCCAAGTCCACAAACTTGAGATTTTGCGTCGCGTCGCGGATCCACGCCTTGATTTCCTGCAGCTGCTTGAAGGTAGCGTCGTTGCCGAGCGGGGTCTTTTTGATGTCGAGGACACCGCTCTTGGAGTTTAGGGCGGCAAGCTGCTGCACAAGGCCACCAAACCGCTGCAGATAAGCGCCCACGAGCTGGATGGCCTGCTCGCTAAACAGCCAGCCGTGGGGTCCCTTTTGGGCGTACCCCTGCACCTTGAGGTTGTCTTTGGCCTTTTTGAACACTATTCCCAAGTCGAATTTGTTGTTGCCATAGGTAAACAAGTAGCGCGACGTGATTTGGCTGAAGAGCAGCGCCGAAATGTGCAGCCTGCGGCCGGCCGCAGACGCATTGTACCAGGGCAGCTGCTGCTGCTCGTAAAGGGCGACCTGGGTGGGCACCTCGGTCGACGGCTCGTGCACAGCAACCACATCAACGCTCAAGTTACCGTTGGTGTGGCCCACAATCGTGGCCTCGCAGCCGTACAGCTTGTTGAGCAGCAGCATGGCCTTGGAGCCGGTGGGGAATTCTTGCTCCACCGGCAGGGCGTTGCGCTCCTTGAACCGCTCGTCTTCGTCGTTGACATTTTCGACAACAAGCTCGAGCGGGAACACCAGCGTCTCGTCCTTGCCTGCGTACTCTTTGCGGTAGTTGCCCTCGCGCGACTTGGACAGGCCAACAAGGCGCTGCACGTGCACGAGCTGGCCACTAGGCTTGTAGTTGATTGCCTTGGTGCGGCTATAGTCACGGTGAATGTTTTCGGCCTCGCGCGCGTGGTCGGCGCTCAGTTTTTGCAGGCTCTTGACAAACGAGTGCTCGCGGTCGCTAACGGCCACCACCTTGGCCTCGGCCAAGAAGGGATAGTCAATGTACACGCTACTGCCCACGAGGCGCTGGCCAACGACCTCGAGGTCCTGGGGCTGGCTCTGCACGCTCAAAACAATCGAGTCCTTGAGCGAGTCCATCTCGAAAACACGCACGTGCGCGGGCTCGATCTTAAACGTATAATCCAAGGTTTCCAGCGTGGGGAACCCAGCAAGCGTGTCAATGCCGGTGCGGGCCTCGGGCAAAATGCCATAAACAATCTTGGACGGGTCAAGCGCGTGGGGGTTAGCGGTGGTCTCGACGCACTTGCAGCCGGCAATATCGCCCACGGGGCTTTGGTAGTGGGAGCTAACGTTTTGGTCGTAGCTAAACACCAAGTCGGTACCGCGGCCGTTGCGCTGTTTCTCGGCAGGGCTCAGCATATCCTCGCGCTTGGCCAGCGCCTCTTGAAGGCGCTTCTCGTCAATAAACGGGATCAAAACAACCGACTCCCAGTCATGCTTCTTGCCGTTTTTATCGGTCTCAAAGTCGTGAGGGTAAAAGTCAATGATGGGCGAGTTGGTGTCGGTCATGAGATCACGGTACGCGAGCGGCACAAGCTGCTTGCTGCGATCGGGCAGCACACCCATGAGCTGCTCAAACGGTTTGAACGGGGTTGACGGGCCAAACTCGACCTTAAAGTCGTCCGAAATGCCCTCGTACAAGTCGCTGGTCATGGGCGCGTAATGGTTGGCAAAGTACCAGCCCCACGACGGGCAGCCGCGGTAGTAATAGCTAAGGACCCATTGCAGACCCTCGAGATAGTTATTGGCGGTGGCCTTGACCTTGGGATCGTCCTGGGGCACGCCGTACTTGCGCTTGTAATAACTGTCGCGCCACTTGACCAGCTTTTGCGAGTACAGTTCGCGCTGGCGTTCACGGTCGGTGGTAAGCTTAGCCTTCTCATAGACCCTGAAAGTTTGGCGCGCAAGCTTGAGCCACGCGTGCTTGCCCTCGTCATCCACAGGGAACTGCTTGGTGTCGACCACTAGCTCGCACTTGATGCTGCCATCGTCTTGCTCAGTCTCGAGCAGGCGCATCTGGGTCTGGTGAGCAAGTAAACCGAGGACCGACAAGTCGTTGGTGGTCAAAGTGGGCGGCAAAACGTGCGCCACGTCGTCCAAATTTTCAATCTGGGCGCAACCAAGAATAAAGGGCTTGACCGACTTGATGAGGTCTTTTTGGTGCTGGGTTAAGATCAAAACATCACTCTGAGTGTCGTCCAGCTCATTGTTGAACCACTCGGCGTCCTTGGCCTGCTCCTCAAACTTTTGCGTCTGGTGCACGCTGAGCTCCTTGAGCCACACCCTCAGGTTTTGAAAGTTGATGACGCCGTCTTTGGTGAGGTAGTCGCCAACTTCGAGCAGGTAGTCCATATAAGTCTTGAAAATCACCGGCAGAGCGCCATCGCTGATGAGCAGCATGGGAATTTCGGGTAAAAAGTCGTTGCCGACAAAAAAGTTGATCAAAATGAAATCGTCCAAAATACGCTCGAAATCATAGACGGGGGCATCGTCTGCGCGCGCCGTGCTGTTGAGGACGTTGTCAAACTCAAGCTGCATGTACTCGCGTACCAGCGAAAGGTGAAGCAAGAAGAACCGTTTCTCGCTGAGCTCCTTGGATTGTTGAGCGGCCTGGCGCCCAAACACAACCTCTTCACGCAGCAGGGCAAAATGCGGCTCGTGCGTCGACAAACCAAGCATAATAAGGTCGGCATCGAGCCCGTAAAGGCAGTGGCGGGTGTTTTGATCATAGTCCTGCTCGCTGCGCAACGACCGCAAAAAGTTCATGATTTTGTGCTCGCCCTCGCCCGGCACCTCGTGGCCGCTCAAAACCACCTTGAGGTTGCGCCACGACGCGTCTTCAGAGATCTTGCGGTTGATAAAGTACTTGAGGTTCACAGTCAAGTTGGCCATAAACTCGGTACCGGGAGTGATACAGTTTGAGTCAAACGGCTCCTCGGCAGGTAGCTCCACGCCCTTGTTGATTGCTTCGCGCCTTAACTGCTCTGCTTCCTTGGCACTCTTGAACCGACGGCTACGCTGCTGGTTCATCTTTGCGCGGGGCGCGACGCCGTCAATAGCCATGTAAAACACCTTT
Source organism: Wickerhamiella azyma (assembly GCA_022577855.1). Taxonomy (NCBI): domain Eukaryota; kingdom Fungi; phylum Ascomycota; class Dipodascomycetes; order Dipodascales; family Trichomonascaceae; genus Wickerhamiella; species Wickerhamiella azyma. Next base: position 257,144 of record JAKISA010000004.1, read on the forward strand.
TGGGGCTTGATGGTCGAAAACAAATGGTCGATATAGTTGAAAATCGCCACCATCATCTCGGGTTCGGTCATACGGTGCGTGACATCGCCGTCGTTGCTGTGGGTGCAGTTGTGAATGATGGCATTCATGTCCAGGTACAAATTGTCAAACTCCGGAACAACATTGCCGTTCACAAGGTTGCTGATTGTGGGCCATCGCTCACTGATGTAGCGATAGAACTTGGGGATGCCCATGTGTCAGTTAGTAAGGAGCTCAGCGCCGTCTCTCCTCCTCCTCCTCTGCACTTCGCCATGGCCACCCTCGAACAAAACTTTTTGCGCGAGTTGCTGGCCCAAGAAAAACGGTACGACGGCCGCAAAATTTCGCAGATGCGCGACATTGATATCAAGTTTGGCGACACTTTTGGCAACGTCGAGATCAGGCTCGGCAACACTTGGCTCATTGTTCAGGTGAGCGCCTCAGTCAAGAAGCCTGCGGATAACCGTCCGTTCGAAGGCGTTTTCCACATCACAACCGATATTTCATCCATGGCAGCGCCTCATTTCGAGAATGGCCGGTCTTCCCATGAAGAAGTCATTGTGTCTCGCCTCATTGAAAAGGCCATTAGACGCAGCAACGCCCTGGATCTGGAGTCCCTTTGTATTATTGCCGGCGAGGCTTGCTGGATGGTCCGGGCAGATGTGCATTATTTAAATTTCGACGGCGGTTTGGTCGACGCCACTTGCGTAGGAGTGGCTGCTGCCCTCTTGCATTTCAAGCGTCCCAACACTTCAGTGCGGGGTGACCGCGTCGAGGTGCACGATCTTGACGATAGGCCCCCGGTACCGCTGTCGATCATGCATGTGCCCATCTCGGTGACCTGGTCTTTGCTCGAGGAAAACGTGCTTTTGTTGGATGCAACAGCCCAGGAACAAGAATTGAGGCGCGGTGATATGACTATTGCCGTCAATAGCGACCGCGAAATCTGCCAAATCACAAAGGCAGGCGGGTTCTCGCTTTCGGTGGAAAAGATGCTCGAATGCTGTGAAGCAGCCCATAAAATTGCAAAAAAGACCACAGCGCTTATCTACCAACGATTAAAGGAGGATGAAAAGACCAGAAATAGGGGCAATATGGGCGCAGACCTCAACGATGTACATGATAGATAAACGCTAATTTGACTCACAACTTTACTGTATCAAGCTTTTATTCCTATATTTCATGGCAGTAGCGCCTGTACAGGCGTTACTGTTGGGCTTTGCCCTCCACAATCTTGAGCGGCAATGGGGTACCCCCAAGAACAGCTCCATCTGGCTTCTTGTGCGTTTACAACGCAGTTCTACCAAATCTTGCCAACCCCAATACTTTGTCTTAGGGTCTACATAAAGGGCCTTCACACTTTCTATAGCCAGATTACCCTTGACACTGGCCGCGCGGGCTTCCAAGCCACTGCTGCAGTCGAGTCCTCGACTACTAAACCCGTGTACATGCGATCGTTGATATGGCCTTAAAGGCTGCAACAGCGACACACAAACGCTATGAGTGCTTTGCACATACTCGCCTTGTCAAGAATCGCAACAGGACTTTGTCTCGATCGATTCTTGTGCATCCCATCACGCTCTTTGAGCGTGGCAGGTGCAGAGGAATACCTGGGTGTAAATACCTGGGTGACTTTGGTGCTGTAAAGTAGAGAGTAGAGAATAGCAGGGCAAGGGAAGTTTTTATACTTAATATGAGACAGAGGGGTAGTGAGACCATCATTTGCGTCAACTACGCAACGAGCGATCAACACTGCCGACTGTGAAAAGCAAAATGCGTGGCCGTTTTTTTCAATGCAGTTTTCCAGGCTTTCCATCATGCACGTTTAGTTGAGTGGGGGTGGATCGCTGGTGGGATGCATAAGCGAGAGGCCCACTTTTTCAGCTGCTGAATGGTCAAAGAAATATAAAACAAACTCTCCACTCGTAGAATAATAAAACCCCATGTGGCCAGGGTGCCAGTGTATCTCTCCCTTGGCTAGTTTCTCTCAATATGCAGCGACTTAGCGCATGGGGATATGGTGAGCTACCAGTGAGATTACGTCTGGGACTACCAGACAGAATTGTCAATATACGGCCGCAATCTGAGAGCCCATTCGTGAAAGGGCGTGTACACTAGTTCGTAGACAATTCAATTGGCTATACATTTCACCCATGTTTTCTACAGGGTAGAAATGATCAGCGTCCGGCCTGCCTCTTAGGACTGTTGGGACTTTTCGTCCACATGCCATATGCCAAATACGCTGATTGAGGGGGAGGGGGGGGGGGAGGGGAGCGTTGAGATGTAGTTCTAGTGTGCAGCGATGTCATGCAGTATGTAGCCCTTGTAAGTATATGCTGGTTGAATTGTGGCACGCCCAACCTGATGCACGTCAAACTCAGCCCATAGCGAGATTCTCGATTGATTTGTGCAAGGCAAATGTATATCCCCATTGTGCGGCCCTCCACATATTTGGCAATCTTCAAGAACACTGGGTATGGAATCATGATGGAGCGTGACAGCAAACCTTATCCACACCCAATGCGACTTTTGGCTTTACTTGAGTCAATTGTTTAATCTACTTTAGGCAAGTATTTGAAACGTGTACCGAATTTAACGGTATATAGCAGCAATCTCCCACTAACGAGCTCTGAGCTCTTGAGCTAGTATCGAGGGTCAAAGCTAGTGAAAATTTTCACAGAGCACGAGCGAAAAACAAAATTTAGATACAATATTTCTACACAACATGTCCCTGAGCACCAAAAAGCGCCTGAAGCAGACGTTTAAACGCTGACATGTCTGACGCACAAACGAGGCATCAAAAGCAGCTTGCAGCAGTCGTTGGAGCCGGTGCAATCACCATTTTGGGGTGCTTCGTGTGTAAACGTAGCGTTCAGGCCCGCAGGTATATCCCCAACCAGTTTGAAGCCAACCATATGCCTCCCAAGTTCAACCTCGCCAAGGACGCCGCCAAGGCGCTCGTTGACGCCACTATGTTGAGCACTGGCACCTTTGCACTTGCCGGTGCCGCTGCCGTGTGGTATATGGACCTTGTTTCCCTTGAGGACTTTGGAAACCGCATGAAAAAGAAGTTTGGCGGCCCTACCGACGTTGTAATTGATGAAAACGACAAGGAAGTCGAGGGCGTCAAGGCTGAATGGAGAAAACTTTGGAAATAAAGTTGCTAGTGTGTACATAGAACAGTTTAAATGAGTAGCGGGCGCTGATTGGGTGAGGCGGCTTTGGTGAGGCTTTTGGGGGACATGGCATTGATTTAGCACTGGATTTCCCCTAGAATTCTTCAGCAAAAGTAAAGGTGTTTTCCATCCGAACACCTCTCGGTTAAACGCGACCTGCATATGCATGTGACCGCGCACCACACGTACCACATGGCGCGCGCATATAAACATTGCCTCTCCTACCAACCACAGCATGTTTCCTGACGGCACTCCAAATGTATGGGACCCCTCTGCGTGCAATACAATGGCCACCAATGCCACCAACTACAAAAACACTACCAGTATTCCACCCTCGTTGATGATGCGCGCTGCTCAAAAGATCAAGCTCACTGAGAAATCCCACACCTCATTCCATGATGTTGAAAACGAGCTCAAGGATGTGATCAAGTGTTTTAAGCAAATGGAGCTCGAGTACAAGACCTTTTCCGAGACAGCAGAGGATATGGCCGAGCAGTTTGGTCCTCACGGCCAGGCCAGCCACGAGTTTTTGCGCGCGAGTTCTGCCAAATTGTTTCAAGCAGCCGAGATTTGTGCTCAAGATACCGAAAAAATCTATGGGGGCGTCGCCGAGATGTGTGCTGGGTCCCAATCCTGTGAGCCTGCCTTCCGCCGAGCACACAAAAAGTTGACGAAGGCATCCGATAAATTCGAGCGCGCCAACCAGAGTGCCACCACTACTGCACCGAGGCTTGAGCGGCTCGAGCGCGACATGGAGTACGCCCAGATTGGTTGTGACATGGCACGCACCTCGTACGAGCAGGGCCGTAACCGTATTGCCATTGCTGCGCTTGACGCTTGGGTCGCCCAAGGCAAGCAGGTGAATGAGGCCTTCTCTGCAATTGACTTTGAGCCTTTCAAAGATACTCAAAAGTCGCTCTTTAACCCGCAATACCACGATGAGTTTGACAACTTTGAGCAGAGCCCGCGACGCTCGAGCCGTGCTTGCTCTGTAGAGTCTTCGCACGCGGTTCAAGATGTGCTCGGCAACACTCGCCTTGTGGAGCTCTCGGAAATTGATGCGCCCGTGCCTAGGGTCAATGCTCTCAGGGTGCACAGCGCTGGCAGTACTCTGAGTGTGGGGGGAACCGATAGCAATGCGTGGGCTCGCGTCAATTAACTGCAGGTTGATCTCTATAGCTTTTTTTATTTCTTGATTATTGACCAATCTCTGCTTCACGCAGCAGGCGCTGCACAGTGGGTCCATGCATTATGCATGGGACATGCATAAGTCCATGACAGGTCAAGACTTCATGTGTACAGAGGAAAGCTTTTTGCTCAGACTAGAAGTTGAGGTAATCCCACCGAGGAAAAACTTTGGTGCTACTTCAAAAGCCCGGCTCGTGACATTTTACCTAACGCTCGCGGACCCCTTGTAATATTTCAATAGTTTCTTTGCTGTAGATACTCGAGGCCACTGCAAACCCTCAACTAAAATAAAACTAGACTCAACTCGTGCTCATGTAGTGGCAAACAGCAAGCACATGCCAGCCCTTACTCATGGAGTACTTGGAATACCTCAAGGGGATCCGGCCTGCCGAGCCGGCCAAGCTTGACTTCAAAATTGATAATGATCCTTTTCCGTACAGCGATTTTGAATCAGACTCCGAAGAATGCTCGGAACCAGACGACCATGCAGAGCTCGAGTGGCTCAATGAACAAATTGCGCATATTGCTCCCACCGTTGGCCTCGAGAACCCGCAAATGTTTTCATTAATATCAGAGCAGATCAAGAGCTCAAGAGGCGCCGATCAATTGACTGCCAGCCTCGTGGATGTGGTTGGTTTTGACCATTTGGACTTTTTGACTGAGCTTTCGGCGCGGTTGGAGCCGCTCAAGGCCCAGCTCGAGGATAAATTGGGCCTCGATGAGCAGAAAAGAGCCGGGATCATCAGAAAAAACCAGGCTTCGACCCACGAGCGCAACCAAAACTTGCAACCAGCCAAGGTTGACCCCAAATACCCTCATGTCTACCGCAAACCCGGCACTGGTGGCACTGTCTTAAGCGCAATGGGTACCAAATTTGCGCTTCCAGCTGGTAGTGAGCGGATCTCGCTCGCAAGTGAGGAGCGGGTCTTTATTCCAGCCCCCACCGTCGATACCTCGTACCACCCCAAGCGGCTGCTCAAAATTAAGGAGCTCGACGATATCTGCCAAAAGACCTTTGCGAAGTACGACACGCTCAACAAAATGCAGAGCTTGGTGTACGATATTGGCTACAACACCAACGAGAACATGCTGATTTGTGCCCCGACTGGTGCTGGTAAGACCGACGTTGCCCTGATCACCATGCTCAACACCATCAAGCGGTTCCGCGAAAATGGTAAGGTCAGGCTCGACGATTTCAAGATTGTGTACGTTGCTCCTCTCAAGGCGCTGGCTGCTGAGATCACGGAGAAAATGGCCTCGCGGCTCAAATGGCTAGGCGTCTCGGTGCGCGAATTGACGGGTGATATGCAGTTGACGCGCCAAGAAATCAATGCCACGCAGGTCATTGTGACTACCCCCGAAAAATGGGATGTGGTTACTCGCAAGCCAAACGATGATAATGGGCTGGCGGCGCGCATCAAGTTGTTGATCATTGATGAGGTTCATTTGCTACACGAAGAGCGTGGTGCGGTGCTCGAGTCGCTTGTTGCCCGTACTCAGCGCCAAGTAGAGGCTACGCAGTCGCTGATTCGTATTGTGGGCCTCAGTGCCACCCTGCCCAACTTTATTGACGTTGCCGAGTTCCTCAAAGTGAACCCGCAGCAGGGCTTGTTTTACTTTGACCAGTCGTTTAGACCGTGCCCTCTTGAGCAGCTGTTTATTGCCCCTCGCAACACCAAAACTCAGCCGGTGACTGCTACCCCCGCCGACGAGGCCGGTGCAAGTGCCGGTGCCGGGCAGGGCGAGGAGAAGCCCCAAAAGCGCATTACCGAGGATGCCAGCGCCAAGATTGATGCTGCCGCGTTTGAGCAGTGCGTCAAGCACTTGAGGATGGGCCAGCAGGTGATGATTTTCGTGCACTCTCGTGCCGATACCCTCAAGACCGCGCGCACGTTTCGCAAACTCGCTCAAGAAGAGGGCTTGCTCAGCTTGTTCAAGTCCGACAAGGACTCTGGCATCAGTCGCGAGATGGCCCAGCACAAGAACCGCGACATGAAGGAGGTTTACGAGGCCGGGTTTGCCGTGCATCACGCAGGTATGCTCCGCAGCGAGCGCAATTTGAGCGAGAAAATGTTTTTGAGCGGCGCAGTTAATGTCTTGTGCTGTACCGCCACTCTCGCCTGGGGTGTTAATCTGCCCGCTGCTGTCGTTATTATCAAGGGTACTCAGGTTTACAACCCGCAAAAGGGTGGGTTTGTCGACCTTGGCATTTCGGACGTGATTCAAATTTTCGGTCGTGCTGGTCGTCCTCAGTTTGAAAAGTTTGGTACCGGTATTTTGGTAACTACTCCAGACCGCCTCGACCACTATGTCTCGCTCATCACCAACCAGTTCCCCATTGAGAGCCGCATGGGTGCACGCCTCGCAGACAACTTGAACGCCGAGATTGCGCTTGGAACCGTCACCAATTTGAGTGAGGCGGTTTCTTGGCTGGGTTACACCTATCTGTATGTGCGTATGCGCAAGGCCCCGCAGACCTATGGCCTGCTCTATAAGGAGGTCCAGGAAGACCCTCACCTTGTGGGTATTCGTCGCAAGCTAATTGTGGCTGCTGCGCAACGGCTTATGGAGGTTCAGATGATTGTTTTCGACGAAGATAATTCCGAGGCGTTTATCCCCAAGGACATTGGCCGTATTGCGAGCGAGTTTTATCTGCTCAACTCGAGCATCGAGGTGTTCAACAAAGCCCTGACCTCGAGCAGCTCAGAGGAAACTATCTTTGCAACGTTGGGTCTTAGCGGCGAGTTTGACTCGATTAGGTCCCGCAAAGATGAGCAGGACGAGCTCAAGAGTCTGCAAAAGCAAGCCCACTTTAAGATCAAGCAGGGCATTGATTCGTCCGAGGGCAAGACAAATGCGCTGCTTCAGGCCTACATCTCTCAAATTAATATTAAGACCGGTGCGCTTGGCTCTGATACCTTTTACATTGCTCAGAATGCGGTGCGTATTGTGCGTGCGCTTTTCTTGCTGTGCGTTAGTCGCCGCTGGGGTCAAGTGAGCCAAACGATGCTGGATCTTGACAAGTCCATCAACAAGCGCATTTGGCCAGACTCGCACCCGCTGCTCCAGTTTGACATGCCCAACCCCATCAAGCGTCAATTAGAGGCCAAGAACCTGGCCATTGAGGACATGAAGGTGATGAGCGCCAACGAGCTGGGCGACCTCGTGCACAATCAGGGCATGGGCCCGCGTCTCGCCACTATGGTTGCCAAGTTCCCGCTGGTCACAATTATGGACGCCCAGGTCAGGCCCATCACGTCGCGGGTGATGCGTATTGAGCTTGAGCTAATGGGCAACTTTAGGTGGGACCACTTTATGCACGGCAAGGCGCAGTACTTTTGGATTTGGGTTCAAGAGGATACTAACGACTCTGAGATCATTCACTCTGAGCGCCTCATTTTGTACCCGCAGAGCTCCAACAAGAGCCACAACTTTGACTTTGCCATCCCCATCAAGGACCCTGCGCCTGACCAGCTGATTGTGCGTGTCGTGAGTGATACTTGGCTTGGCTCGGAAGCTATTGCTCCGCTCTCGTTCAAGCACCTCATTCCGCCCGAGGCCCGGCCCATCAAGACCCAGCTGCTCAACCTGCGCCCGCTGCCGGTGGGCGCGCTGCACAACCCCAAGGTCGAGGCATACTACAGCAAAAAGTTCCAGTTCTTCAACCCCATGCAAACAATGGTTTTCCACTCGCTCTACAATGCAAAGACGCCGGTACTGCTTGGCTCGCCCACTGGTTCGGGCAAGACCATTGCCTGCGAGCTGGCCATTTGGGCCGCGTTAAGGGATCAGCCTGAGGGCAAAATTGTCTATATTGCTCCCATGAAGGCCCTGGTCAAGGAGCGCGTACACGACTGGAACAAGGGGTTGTGCAAGGTTGGCGGGCTCAAGCTGGTTGAGCTCACTGGTGACACCAACCCGGACCCTGAGAGCATCCGCAGCGCTAATATCATCATCACGACTCCTGAAAAGTTTGATGGTATCAGTCGTAGCTGGCAAACCCGCAAGTTTGTGCAGCAGGTATCCCTAATTATTATGGACGAGATTCACTTGCTGGCAAGCGACCGTGGTGCTATTTTGGAGATGATTGTAAGCCGTATGAACTTTGTGCGCAAGAGTGTTGGCCACGATGTGCGTCTTATGGGGATGTCTACAGCTGTTGCCAACGCCGGCGACATGGCTAGCTGGCTGGGCGTTTCGTCAAATGCCGGGCTGTTCAATTTCCCTTCTAGCGTTCGCCCTGTACCTCTCGAGATGTACATTGATGGGTTCCCGGAAATGACTGGCTTTTGCCCCTTTATGAAGAGCATGAACAAGCCGGCGTTTTTGGCGATCAAGCGCCACTCGCCCACCAAGCCTGCGCTTGTCTTTGTGCCCTCGCGTCGCCAGACTCGCCTCACTGCCCAAGACTTTATTCATATGTGCGGCAACGAGGACAACCCTAGGCGGTTTTTGCACATGACCGAGGCCGAGCTCGAGTTTTACACCGAGCAGATCCAGGACGACACCCTTAGACTCTCAATCCAGTTTGGCATCGCCGTGCATCATGCCGGTCTTGTTGATTCTGACCGTAAGGTCGCACACGAGTTGTTTGCCCAGTCCAAGGTCCAGATCCTCATTGCCACCTCGACGCTTGCCTGGGGTGTCAACTTGCCTGCCTACTTGGTTGTGGTCAAGGGTACCCAGTTTTACGACAAGAAGATTGAAAAGTACCGCGATATGGACCTCACCGATGTGCTGCAAATGATGGGCCGTGCTGGCCGCCCTGGCTTTGATACCAGTGGTGTTGCCTGTGTCTTTACCAAACAGAGCACAAAAGCTTTTTACAAGTACTTTTTGAACATTGGTTTCCCGGTAGAGAGTTCGCTGCACAAGTTTATGGAGGACCACATTGGTGCCGAGATCTCGTCTGGCACTATTGCCACGCGCCAGGGCATTTTGGATTTTTTGACCTGGACATTCCTCTATCGCCGTATCCACGCCAACCCCAGCTATTATGGTGTGGACGAAAAGAATGTGAATCAGTGGCTCGTGGAACGTGTGGACAAGTGTTTGGGCGAGCTGGGCGCCTCGCAATGTATTGTAAAGAGCCTTGGTGATGGCGGCGTCGAGACAATTGCGCCCACCACCTACCTGAAAATCAGCTCCTTTTACTACTTGTCGCACAAGACGATGCGGGGCTTTTTGGCTCAGCTCAAGGACGACATGCAGCCGGTGGACGCTCTCAAGTGTTTGGCCTTGGCTACCGAGTATGACGAGCTTGCCATTCGCCACAATGAAGACTTGCTAAACGAGGAGCTCAGCAAAAACGTGCCCTATCACGGTGACCAGCTCGGGCTGCGCATGGTAGACCCCCACGTCAAGGCCTTTTTGCTGGTGCAGGCCAAGATGCAGAGAGTTGGTCTACCGATTGAGGATTATATTCAGGATACTATTACAGTGCTTGACAATGCGATCCGTATTTTACAGGCCATGCTCGACACGGCCGCCTCACTAGGCTACTTTTCGAGCTGCGTGACAATTGTCCACACGCTGCGGTGCATCAAGCAGGGCTGCGATACCAGCGACAACATGCTGCGCGTGCTGCCTGGTCTTTGGAAGACCAAATCTCAAAAGCCTATCGCCAAGGTCGGCGCCTCGGACGCCAAAAAGTTGCACGTGCCCGCCGAGTTTTTGGACGACTTTAGGCTCGCGCTCAAGGCGATCCCGCGCCCCAAATTTGAAAGTGAGGGCGACGAGCTCGTGCTTGCCGTGCGCAAAAAGCCCGTGTGGTGTGGCCACTACCACAAGCCCCAGGTTGAGTCGTGGGTGGTTGTACACGAGATTGACGGGGTTGTGCAGTCGCTCGAGCGCGTGCAGCGCCGGACCACCATTTTGCGGCCCCACAAGGGGTCTATTCATGTGATGAACGATACCATTGCAAACGATTTCGTTCTCACCGCGGCGCCTTAGCTAGTCAAGAATTAAATTAGTCTATTAATGCCGACTCGTCGTCTTGCTGCTTTTTGGGTCCGTTAATGACCCTAACACCGAGCCGCACAAGCTCGTTGGCGGTATTTTTGGCTAGCACCGTGGACCCGCGGCGGATCCCAGAGGCCACGCCGCTCTCGCGCCGGTATTCCTTGACCGGGGTTACAACAAACTTTTTGATGCCGCCGGCCACCTGGATAATACTCTTGAGGGGACCCAATCCCCGCAGCAGATTTATTAGCTGGTTGTTGCGCACGTCAGGCGTCCAGGTATTGTTGAGGGCCTTGCCCAGCTGGCTGAACCCAGACACGCCGTGCAGGATAACGTGCCGCAGCACGAGGCTCGACTTTTCCACCACAAACAAGTTCATAAACTCGGCCGCATGGCCGCTGCGGATCCCCGCGTAGTCGACCTTTTTGGGTTTGTAGTCGAGGCAAATGTGGAGGTCGGCCAGCTCAAACCGCTGGATAAAGGGCTGGAGGCTTGCAGCCTTGGGATCTGAAAATTCTTGCTCCTCATCAAACCCTTGTTCGGGCTCAAACTCGAAAAATCGAGTCAAAAATTCCAGCGTGTCTTGGTCGAGTTGGACACGCAGTGGGGCCACGTTGGCACTGATCCGCAGCTCGGGGTCTTGGCTAAAGATAGTTTCCATATTGAATGTGGCCATAAAGCTGCGCTTGTGGCCCTGGAGGGCCTTGTCGTAGCTGAGGAGCGACTTCCAGTTGGAGGTGGGCACGAGGTCCCTAACCATAAATTCCTCAACCGTGAATGAGATATCGCTCTGGGTTTCACCCACTTCTTCAGGTTTGAAGGACTTGCTGTCAATTTTGAAGTTTTGCAGGCGCAACGAGACCTTGGGAGCATCCGAGCGTTGCAGCGCATGAGTACCCAAATTGCTGTCGACTTCGTCGTTAAAATTCATATCCTGAGCTAGCCGTGCACCAATGTAGACTGAATTAAACATCAAGTCGCCCACAATGGGCGCCTCATCGTTTTCAAAGTCGAGATCGTTGAGCTTGGCTGTGACTGAGGACACGCGCTCCACGGCGGTCTTCAGGGCGCGCCGCGTCTTGGCCAGGTCATATCCATCGTGCAAATCCCAATAAACACTCTTGAAAAGTAACTTTATCCTCACAGCCGGCGGCTGGCTCACCTTTGGCGAAGCGCTGCGGCGCGTCAATAAATAATCTTCCTGGATGGCGAGCGGCACGCCGGCCACTGCGGTCTTTTGCATACTCTCAACAAGGTCAACAAAGTTTTCTTCGAGCGAGTGGGCCTTGGGGTAATAACTCTCAACGTACTGAAAGCAGCCGGTGGCTGTGGCCTTGGGGGTACCGCTGGTAAAAGCATCATCCTCCACATCGGCAAAAACGTTTAAGCCGTCTGGGCCATCGACGCTAAACTGGACTTGTTGGGCGGGCGGCCTCAAGTGGTCCACCAGGCGCTGCAACGCATGAAACGAGTCGGCGCAGCTCGAGCCAACAATTTTGGCAACAGTGAGGGCAAACTGGGCTTTTGTAAAGTTGCCCCGCACATTAACGCCTTCTACATCAAGAATTGGGATCTCTTTTGATGCATCAATCATGGCAACCTGGAGCAGCGGCAGGTGCACGTTCATCCAGTCGTCCTTGAGGTTGGCGTTGAGGACCTCGTCAAGTTTGGCGGTGAGGGTTGTTTCGCTGGAGATGAAGGTGCACTGACCTTTGAGAAAGACGTCAATGATGAACGGAAATGTGAACGGAGGTGAGGGCGAGGGCGAAGGCGGCTTGGCTGGTGAGCTCGCTTCGCTCGCAGGGCTCGCACTCGCGCCCGGCTCAAGCTTGACCTGGGCGCTCAAGATGTCCACGTACAAAACCAACATATCCGAGAAAACCAGCTGCACTGCAGTATTGAACCGGTGCTGATTCCACACAAGCTCGGGCTTGAGCTTGGCCCTAAACTCGGTGCTGTAGCTGGCCATGAGCGGCGTGCTAATAATGGCGCCAAACCCTGAAACAACCACCGAGTCAACCGAAAACCCCCATGAACCACGCGCACTACGCCCACTACGCCCGCTTTGCTCGCTGGCACTCGAGCTCGTGCTCAAGGTGCTAGCACTCAGGGGGCCCAACAGCTGGCGGGCCGGCCGCCGCTGCTCGTTGATGGTCGCCACCAACCCTTGCACAACACTTTGGCTATCTTCAGAGACTTGGCATACAATCTTTTGGCACGTGATGCGTTTCTTGAGCAGGTTCACTTCGGGGGCGGTGGCCACGAGGCGGTCGACGCCGGCCGTGACGAGAATTTCGCTGAACTTGAGGTGCTCGAGGTCCAGCTCTTGCGACAGCACAAGTACGCTTAAATCACCAATCTTGATGCTGCAGTCTGCGAGTTCAATCGTCACTTTGGTGGGCTCGTCGGCCTCGGGAGCGCGAATGTGGGCTGCGGCGCCCGCGAGCTCTTGGGCAAGCGTGCACAGCGCGGCAAAATCTGCCGGATCAAAATCTAGGGTGACCGGGTGCGCCAGCGTCACCTTGACCCCTGTTTCGTGCTTGAGATCAACCGCCAAAAGCGGGGCAACCACCTGCACCGCCGGGTGGTCAATCTCGTCAATGGTGAAGACGTCCTTGCTGAATGAGATGTTGCAGAGCTTCAAAACCTGGCGCATCTCATCCTCGTAGGCGCCCTCGCTGCTCAGCGTGCAGTCTGCCACGCAGAGCTCGTCCACTACGACGCCCACTTCTACGTTGGCATCGCCGCTGCCCTCACTTGGAGGCATATCAAACACAACATTGAGGCATTCAACAAGGATTCCGGCCAGCGGCAGAGCATTAGTTTTGACTGAACTGATGCGTAGAGCGATACTTTGGAGCGGAAAGTCGTGCTGGACAGTACCGCCCGAAATGTGCAGTGCAAGCTCCTCTTCTTTGGAGTGGAGTGCTGGTTTAAACGTTTCAGAAGCAGACGCATACTCCGACTCACTCGAACATTGCGAATCGGCACCCAACCGCTCGGCAATCAAGTCGGCAAACCGCACGGTACGAGGGCCAATTGGAGGCGTTGCGGGGCTGGGAGGTGAGCTCGTGGCAAGTTTGCATGTAACATTGATTGAGTCAAAGGTGATCTTCTGTTTTTCAAACGTCACAAGGCCAATATCAACCACGATATCCAGCTGGCCAACATGAAGCACCAATTCAACGGCATTGACCTCGATTTTGAGCTGCGCAAGCGCGATTTCCGAGATTTTCTGGGTCATGTACGAAGCCTCCTTCTTGGGTGCAAGCTCAGTGTCCATATCATGGCGTGTTTGCTCCAAAACAGTCGAGAGACCCAAGTCGGGTTTGAGGCTCACCACGCTGCCCTCAAGGCTCAAATCACTGATTTTAACATGAATTCCAAGCGTACTAAGCTCCGCGCTCACTTGCTGCGCACTCGCGCTGTGTACTTTGAGCCCGGGCGAGCTGATTTTGTCCGGGTCGATGGCCAGGTCCTTCACCTGAAACGAGCTGCCGGATATTTCTAATTGGTCTGAATCAAGGTCTGTAAACACAGACATGCGATTTAATATGTACGCAAATACATGGCGGCGAAGGTCCATCCATGCCATGCTAAAGTTGCGACGCCACCCGGTTTGAGGCAAGTGGGAAACAGTATGCACAGTGATGGACCGCTATCGCCGGCGATGGGTGCGACCAGGGGTGGTAAGATTTTGGGTTTTGGCGCTGATAAAATAGAAGAATATAAATATGGAACGTAATTATGAGGTGCAAAAGTGGGCCCATGCTTGTGGGCGGTGTGGGTACGACCACGTGAGCCCAAGGGGTGGTCAGGGGGAAGGGAGTTTATGGCGCAAACAGCACCACGAGTATAGCTGTATACCCTTTTTCACACCCCCTGGCACAACTAGTCTCGGGTCTATTGACCCCTCAACTTGGCGCGGATCTCGGCAAGCGAAAGGCCCACCGTTTGCTTGTACCCCTTGACCTCATTGTCAAACACCTTTTTGTTGTTGCGCTTGCTCGAATTGGGGTCAATAAGACCTGTGTGTTTCTGCTGAGGTTCGGCCTCAATTTTTTTCTCAACTTCGGCAAGGCCGGCCGCAAGCGAGTCCATAGATTTGCCGCCAATATTGGCCCGCTCCTTGCGGTTACGACGCCGCATGGCCGATTTTGAAATGGTCGAGTTGCGAGCGAGCGAATTTGCAACTTGAGGGGTAAATTTGAGCGGCTTTTGGTTGATCATGTTGAGACTCTTCATCCACTTCTTCGAGGCATCTGCAATCTCTTGCTTGGTGTACTTTGTGGTCCGAACGCGACCCATTTGATTTTTTGAAAAAAGTAGAAGAGGTCCCGAGACGGGCGATTATTCATGCTTTCACTTCTGAGATCGCAACGTCCATTGTCGCTTGTGCGGAGCCCTCTGAGGGCTTACTCCAACAGCACTGTGGCCCCCATGCAAAACAAGGTCAGCCCGCAGTTGACGTGGAACCAGTTTTTCGATTTGCGCCAGCGCCGCCGCCGCATTTCCACCGGTTGCTCCATTGCCACTGCGTTGCTTGGCCTGGGCCTTGGCTGGAACGTTATTTCCAACATGGAGATTGACCTTACTCAAAAGTTGTTTGACCTCGAAATTATGTGGTTCTACGGCCTCGGCGTGGCCATGTGCGGCGTCGTGGGTTACTTGGCCGGTCCCACCGTGGGCAATGTCATCTTTAGGGGCACGCTGGGCAAGAACCTGCCCTCTTTTATCGAAAAAGATGTCGAGTTTTTGCGCCGCGTCAGGGCCAACCGCCCCGATGCCCGCAAATCCAACTACGCCAACCAGCTAAATGACTATTACGGCGAGCGCATTTCCTCATTGCAGTCGTACCGTAAATGGCTGAGAGAGGCCAACCTGTTTACTCGCAAGAGTGAAAAATTCCTGTGAGGGCGTAAAACCATTCTGTAAATATATTCTCTAGCCCCTGCATAAATATTATATCGAGCTGCACAAGCTGCGCGAGATGCGCGCTGTCGGCGATTAGGCGAAGCGGATTTTTTTACAGATTTAAGCGCTTGTTGAGGGGGGAAAGGGGCTCTCTGGGCCAAGATTACACTTTGGGACTCGATTTATTTATAAATTTGCGCCGTGTTTTCAAATCACGTTATACCCGCGGAATACCGGGGTACCGGCCCCTGCACCAGCCTGCACGCATCGGCAGTCCTGCACTCGTCGTAACCGGCAGAGATCATCGCCGCGCGGCACGTAGTAGCGGCAGTGCTGTACTCTGAGTTATCTAAAAAGAATGATAAATACATACTTCTACTAGAGAAAGCTCCTAAGAGTGAAACAGTTCCAGCAGCTGCTTGCCGACTGAAGGGTCGATTTCGGTACCATCGCGAGCCACCTTGACTGGTTTGTTTGCATTCAGCGGGTTACGCATCTGCCGTGTGCGACAAAAGAGCAGCTGTTTATCGTTTGATTTCCACTCAATGGAGCAAGGGGCGGTCCAGTGACTGCCCAAATCCTGCTGCGTAGACTCGTGACCGCGCGCCTCCCAAAATAGACAGCCTCTTGTAGTATCTTCAACAATGTTCCCCGCAGGGTATTGCACCTGTGCGTCACTGTACGCTGGCACAGGGACAATATGCGTGTCGTCGTCTTGAGGCGTGGCAACCGGGCCAAGAAGCTGATCGGGAATAAGCGAGGTCATACGTGCAAACCCGTAAAAAGACGAGGTGCGGTTGGCACTGAAAATAAAATAAACGTTTTTGCACGTGCGAAAGGCAGTGTTGAATTTCTCGCGGTTGTGCAACTGGGTCGACCACAGCCCCGAATCCTTGGCAGTAACCAGATCTTCAAGCGTTAACGACTTGCAAATAAAGTAACGATCGCCGCCAAAGCTAGGCGGGCTCTCAAGCCGTGGTGAGGCGATGGGGGTAGACTTTTTTTGCATCTTGATCACAAGATGGTGCTCCCTGATTTTACCACCGCGGGCATTGAACAACAAGACCGCTTCGTCGAGCGCTGCTGCGGAATTGTAATTTACAAATGCGCAGCCGGTTCGGTGAATCAAGTAGACCGAGATCATATCGGGGCTTCCAAAAAGTAGACACAACTCCATTAATGTGGGCTTTGCCGGTAAATTGCCAACCCAAAGAGCATACTTTGACTTGGGCGGCTGCCTCGTGGGCCGTGCAGGGGCTGGAGCCGCGCATGCATCAGCAGCTACAGGTGGGGATCGTATCGGTTTCAAGTTTAAACCAAAGGGTTCACTAACCGATCC
The DNA here is from genome assembly GCA_022577855.1 of Wickerhamiella azyma. Taxonomy (NCBI): domain Eukaryota; kingdom Fungi; phylum Ascomycota; class Dipodascomycetes; order Dipodascales; family Trichomonascaceae; genus Wickerhamiella; species Wickerhamiella azyma. The sequence goes on from JAKISA010000004.1 coordinate 273,740, forward strand.
AGGGGGAGTTAGACGCCTTTTGAATGAATTATGCCAGCTGGGCGGTTCAGACAACACATTGCGGCAGCTGAGCGAAAGCCCCGGCAGTACCCGCTCGAGCCCTAAACTCGATCCAGTATCATGGCTATTGTAGTTCCAGTGGCTAGACATGACCAGGGTTTCAACCTTTGTGTGCGATAAGTTGACGCGACCCTGCTGGTGTATTTAAACCCCATGGATTTCATAACTTTATATCACCATGCTTGGCCCTGCATGCGTCAACACTTCACCTGCATGATGCTTTTAGAATTGGCTTACAAAACCTCCTTTTGCTCGAGTGGTGAGGCGAGCTTGGCACGCGAATAGATGGAAAATCTCAATACATACAAAAATAAAACTAGATTCCAAACGTAGAATACGGTTGAATGCCGCGTTTACTGGCCGCCTTGCCCGTAATTTTTCACCAATATCAAAGCCCCTGCTGTCTACCCTTGTCGTCTCTCCCCCAAACAGCTCCTGAATTAGCATCAGCTGATGGATGCACGCAACCCTAAACCTCTCTTAAGATATTTCGATTCGCTAAATATGTTTTATTTAAACGGCTTGATCAAATCGTTGGTCTGGTTCTCATATTGCAACACGCCCTTGGCCCGGCGTTTGAGGATGGGCTTCATGCGGCTGCACGGCGAATGCAGTGACGGATCGCTGTGTATGTTGAGCAAAACAAGGGACTCTTGCAGGGTTCAGGCCTCTTTAGTTTTGTGCAAAGCGGTGGCACAGATATTGCGAAACAGTGTTCTCCGTGGAGAACTTGGGCGATAATGGTCTCGCTTAATATGCATGTTACCTGCGTCCGTCACATCGGCCGTTACAAGCATCTCCGGCGTCAGGTAGCAAACAAGAGCGTACGGCACTCGGGAAACGGCCAATCCTAGCTTGTTAAGTTCAGGCAAAGTTGAATTTGTTGCATCTACTCTAATCTTCTCGTGCATAAAATTAGAGATGGGACCGTAAGCAGCAGAAGAAAATGCACTTTTAAACTAGCTTCGTGTCGCCTACTCTGCTCACAGGATTCTAACTGAAATACTATGGTGCCTACTGGTTGCTAGCTCTACTTGTTCTCGACCCGTGCCCCGCAGTGGGCGGTTGCGCACAAAGGGCCTCGGGGGTCCTGACTAACTTTGGACCCCCCGAAGAACGTAAGGGCCCAAAAGCTACTTGAAAATTTCACATGGCCGGTGGAGGGTCCAGCAGTCAACAAGAAGCAATAGATCCCATGGCCCACGTGCTACTAGCAGGTGGTCTGGGCGGTGCTATAGGAGACTCGTTTATGTACCCGCTCGACACGGTAAAAACTCGCCAACAAGGCGCATCAGATGTGCTCAAATATCGCACAATGTGGAGCACTACGCGAGCGATCTGGAGTCAAGAAGGTCTCTGCTATGGAATTTACCGAGGATATCTGTCGGCATTGATAGGATCGTTCCCCTCGACGATGTTTTTCTTTGGCACATATGAAACCACAAAACGGCTCATGGCCGAGTATACATCGCTCAACGAGGTGCCAATAAACATGACTGCGGGGTTTTTGGGTGATCTTGCCTCGAGTATTGTTTATGTGCCCAGCGAAGTTATCAAAGCCCGCTTCCAACTTCAGGGCCCTCATAACAACCAGTACTTTAGAAGTGGGTACAATTACAAGGGGTTGGGGGATGCATTCCGCACTATTGTGCGCACAGAAGGGCCTGGAGCTCTTTTTTACGGGTACAAGGCGACGCTCGTGCGCGATCTGCCGTTCAGCGCGCTCCAATTTGCATTTTACGAAGAGTTTTATAAACGTGCTCAAAAGTATAAGAAGTCCCGCAATATTGGCCTGACCCTCGAATTGGCAACCGGTGCCGCAGCAGGCGGACTTGCCGGGGTGATCACGACCCCGTTGGATGTGATCAAGACGCGCGTGCAAACGCAGCAAAACAGCGAGATCACGTCGATCCGCCAGGGCGTGCGGCTAATTGTCTCGAATGAGGGCGTCCTCAAAATGTTTAGCGGCGTGGGCCCGCGGTTTGTTTGGACGAGCATCCAGAGCAGCGTGATGCTGATGTTTTACCAACAATTTCTTCGCATTTTAAATAATTAATCCCCGATTTGGGCTAACCTAGTCCTTGACAGCCTTCTTCTTTTTGCCAAACAACCCCTTTTTGTTCATGTTCTTGACGGGCGTGGGCGCGTCGGGGTAGTACGCCTGGCGAGGCGGTTCTGGCTGCACGTTGGGATCACCCAGGGAAATCACGTTTGATCCTTGGTTTCCGTACGGATTTTCGCTAAACGAGGGCATCGCCACAAAGTCTGGCCGCGTGCGGAACCCGTAGCGCCCGGTTTCAATCTGTTCCTTGATGCGCTCGTCGCCGGTCGCCTGGTACTCAAACGAGCGGATTGTGTCGAGCGGGCGCTCCTCGCGGCTTCTGCAAGGATTTGAAAGGTCGGGGTTGCTAATGGCGCTCCCAAACACATCGCGTTGTGCGCTGGGCGACACGGTAGGGTTGTGATCGTTGTGAGCCTGTTCCCAGGGCTGCTGCTCGCGCACGGCGCTGAGAATCGGATCATGCACTTCGCCACTGGGCAATTTCGCGTGCTTGAGGTCGTCGTCTTTCTTTTTTCCGCCAAACAATCCCATGTTTTTGGTTTGCCAACTTTGGGTACGGTCGTAGGAGGTTAGAAATTTATGTAACTTTAATTCCTCTCGCTCAGCCTCTGAGGGCTAGGGCTGCGCCACATATATGCGGAATGTCAAACTCGCGTTTAATTGTTTAAAATTATAAAATTCGGCCCCGCATGGTCAAAATCTGATGTTGATTGTGAGTTGTGGCCACTAACGGCTGTCAGTGTCAAAGCCGCAGCAGCCCCCTTCTTGGCAGCTACCCCTGCCTTAGAGGCTCTTGCGCTTCAGATCGGTGTGACAACCGGCGTTTGAGGTACATGCGGTGAAACTCTGGACTATCTGGAGGTCATTTTGTGATGGCATGCTAAATCCGTCCGCCCCACGTGATGCACCCGGTGGTGGGGGGTGGCCGGTGACTGAGTGGCTGCAGGGTGTCGCCGGCAAAAATGCAGCCCTCTTTTGAATGTAAAGTTTAGGGCCTTCTGCTTGTATGAGGCATAAATTTATAGCACTATAAAATTAGCAATCTGATACAAGACTCAAACCAACGAGGCTGGGCCCCGGTCGGCTGATCATCCCTGCAGGAAAAAAGCCAAGCAGTGTATGATCGGGATCGTGCCTTTAGGCGAGCCGAAACGAGCCGGATATGGGTCAGGAGAGGCCCTCAAAGGGGTTTTATTGTGCTTGATCCAAAAGGCGAGGGCTGTTTTCACTCGGTTACAGGTTACGGCAGGTTAGTGCAGGGCCGGCGTGTACAGTAATATTCGTGTGCATTAGCGAGTTTTAGCGAACAGTGCACGACAGAACAACATTCCACACTGGAGTGACAGGGGCGGCAAAAGGCTATGACCAGGTTAGCTTGTCTGCACGGTTAGGCTGTGCACCCGTAGTAGCCATAGTAGCCTCCGGCGTGGCCTGCAGCATCCTTATCCAAATACGAATTTCCCAGCACCGCGGCCCGTAGTGCACCCCATAGATACAAACAAGTTGAGCAACTTTTCACGATAAGTGTTTTCGTACCACTCCGTTCCCGCTGCACTTGGCTTGGCTAGCCACGGCTGCCTTGGCAACGGCAGTGACTAATACCCCGGATTTTACCCCGTATTCTGCACTGTGCAATCTGCTCTGCATACAACAAATTCCCCCTTTTTCCCCTTAGGCCCATCAACTAGTTCAATCTTGCGGCACTTTTTGGTTTGGGTTAGGTCGGGCAACAAGGCCCTCTGAGCGGTGACTCTAGGATGACCTAACTTCTTCACATGCGGAACCTGCAGCACCTCTCAAGGCATTGGGTTGTACGACGGTGTTATGGCACCGGGTGGAAGGAGACGCCCGAGCTTACAGACAAAATTGACCACTATGCGCATTTCCCTGCCACCGGCGTCTCGCTGCGGCAGATGGTCCAGTTTGGCAGCAACCCCAGCGATGGTGCGCTGTTCCGGGCCTCACAGTTTATTGTCGAGGAGCTACCCATTCGGCTTGCGCACCGGGTCAAGGACCTTGAGAGCTTGCCGTACGAGCTCAGCAAGATGCCTAGCATTGTGAGGGTCACTGATTGGTACAAGCAGAGCTTTGACGAGCTCACCTCGATTAAAATGCCGCCTCTGAGCGGTACCCTCAAGGACCAGCTCTTCCGACCCACAAACAAGCCCAAAATCAAGATCGCCGTGCCGGCCAAGGCCGGATTCGGTATCCAGGCCGAGCAGAGCCACTACCCCGAAAAGCAAGCGGCCACGAGCTCACCCCGCAAGTACTACTCCGCGGTCGAGCCCGACGTGCAGTGGCCGAGCGAGGTCCAAAGCTACAATACCGACGTGACCTCTGCCCTTCAAAAAATTAAAGCGAGGCACGACGGCGTGGTGTCCACCGTAGCGCTCGGGGTGCTCGAGTGGAAGGCGAGCCCGCATTTCGCGCCCGACTGCCCCGATGTTCAGCCCTTTTTGGACAGATTCTACATGAGCCGTATCGGGATTCGTATGCTGATTGGCCAGCACATTGCCCTCAACATGGATAGGGGCATCCGCGACGACTATGTGGGGATCATTTGCACAAACACAAATGTTAAGGAGATTGCGCAGGCCGCTATCGATAACGCGCGGTTTATTTGCGAGGACTGGTACGGTCTGTTCGAGGCGCCCAAGGTCGAGCTGCACTCCAACGCAGACAACATCAACTTTTTGTATGTGCCTGGCCACCTGAGCCACATGATTTTCGAGATTGTCAAGAACTCGTTGAGGGCTGTGGTCGAGTCGTACGGGGTCGAGACCGACGAGTTCCCTCCCGTCAAAGTTATCATTGCTCAAGGTGATGAAGATATTACGGTCAAGATTAGCGATGAAGGCGGGGGAATCCCTCGTAGAGCAGTGGACAAGGTCTGGACCTACATGTACACCACCGCCAAGGAAAAGCCGCAGCTGGATGATGCGTTGCGCAATGATTTCAAGGCTCCGTTGGCCGGGTTTGGTTATGGATTGCCGGTATCGCGGCTTTACTCGCGGTACTTTGGAGGTGACCTAAAGTTAATATCCATGGAGGGCTATGGGACTGATGTTTATTTGCATTTGAATAGGCTTTCGAGTGCCGCCGAGCCGTTGACCTAGGGGGAGCAAGCGGCTAGGGGATAGCCAGGGCGGATGCCAAAGGGTACCCCTGGGCATGCGATACCTCCCAGGCTCTGTACGCCCTTGCCCCCTGGGCACATACCACCTAAATCATATATAATTATGCATTAGCTACCGGCTTGTACTCCTTTTTCTTGACAAGCACGCCGTCCAGGGCATCAGTATCAACAAACCACGCAACCTTGCCTGCCGCAGCCTCATTGATCAAACTACCAGGCAACCCCTTATCCGGACGCTCCATAATAGTCTTGACAATCGGCGCCTTTGTCGAACCTTCCACCAAAAAGCTCACCCAATGTGAATGGCTGAGTACCGGTAGAGTCAGCGTGATGCGGCCCTTGGGGGCCACGGGCGCGTCCTCCACAGGCACAACCCACGCATCCTTTTCGCGCAACAGCTCATGGTTGGGGAAAAGCGAGGCAATGTGGCCATCGGGGGCACACCCAAGCAAAAGCAGATCAAACGCCGGCAGCTTGACCGCCTCTTTGGCGGCGAATTGCTTGATCAACAGCTTCTCATACGCGTCGGCTGCTTCAGTGGGATCACCAATAAGGGCCTCATCCACGTGGAACACGTTGGGCGAGTTGTCGTCGCTCAGCTTGTCAAGGACGGCCCGCTTGAACTTGCCATAGTTGCTATCATCACTCTCAAAGGGCACAAGGCGCTCGTCCGCGAAAAAAATGTCCCATTTGGACCATTGCACGTCGTTGCGGCTCAAAAGGCCCTGCTCCAGGTTGGCAATAAGCGAGCCACCAGAGATGCCAATGCGGAACCTGCGGCCCTCTTTGTTGAGCACGCGGTTCTGAATGCCCACTACATGGTCCGCGAGGTTGGCAGCGACTTCTGAAATCGCCTGAAATGCATACACCGCCGGAACCGCTGTAGTCATTTCGTGAGGTTGGGCGCGCTTACGTACCCCACGGCCCATCACTCCCACTCATCTCCACTCCCCCGCTCAGGGGCGCTCAGGGGGGGCTTCACCTCTCAGAAGCCCCCATACCCGTACCGGCTCAGGCGTCACCCGGAGCCGGTCGGCGATCCCATATGTGGCGCCCACTGGAGGTGCGCCACTGCCAGGGAAATGACACCCAAGCATCAAAGGCGGAAAAATGGAATTGCCAAATTGGGATATGTAGAATGTGCAGCTAGTTGTTTCAGACAATTCGTTCCGGAAATGCCGAAGCCTATTTGGGCACCGCAAACCCCCTTTCTAAAATGATCTTTGCGCAAGTCTGGCTGCGCACATAGCAATGCCAGTAGTTGGCTCGATAATCATTGATAATCGCTGGCCATGCACTACCATGCATTAGCCTGCAGGCTGCATTGAAGTGAAACAACAGCGACAGGCGCAGCGTGTGTTGAGAAAATTGCGGTGTCAGATAACTGCAATCAGCCTAGTTATTTCCCAAAATGCCAAGCCTACGCCTGCCAAGTATCACGCGAGAGTTTGCATTCCACTTATAGTAATTAAACCTAACCCCAAAAAGTAGAGGCCCGCATAATCGCCGCCAAAACCAAAACGTATACTGTTACATGGCAGGGTGGAGCCTATTCAAAAAACGTGAAAATGTCCCCCGCCAGGTTAGTGCCGTGGTCGAAACGGATACAAACCTGGTTGCACTGCTCTCCAAGCTGCCCCAGCAGCCCCCCGCACGTGAAGCCGCCCAAACAAATACTGAGGCGCCCGCAATCACTACACGTCACCGCCGTGCTTCCTCAATTCACAGCCACCGCAGCTACCGGAGCGGCATCTCGTCTCGCAGCAGCCGAAGTGCCACGCGACCAAGGCCCCAATCAGCGCAGGTTATTAGGCGGTTGTCGGCACGCGCCGACCGCAGGTGCTATGCGTGTTCACGTACGTTTACTGGGTCGCACTGTACTCAATGCGACACAACCTATGATGGGTCATGGCCGGGGCACGCGGATCCGCTCGATTTGAGCCTCATGTTTGACCTGGCAGCTGGCGACGATCACATGCTGCTTGAGCCCTTAATTTATGACACGTTGAGCAATGTCGAAGCGACGGTGCGCACGTTTATTGGTGAGGGCGACACGTTGGACCTGGATCGCATTGATCTGTTCTATCAAATTATCGAGAGCCCAACCTCTACCGCACCTATGCGTGCCGTGCTCCAGGGCGCTCAAACTGTGCTGCTCAATAGAGCGTACCATGCTGTCACCCGCACCGAGCTCTTGTACCTGCTCGTGGTGCTACGATCGCCCGCATTTTTTCAGTGCTCCATGTTCACCAAAATCACCGGCCCTTTGCAAAAGTTGGGCCGGTACTCGTCATTTCGGTCCCGCGCACGCGTCGTACTCGAGCTGAGCTTGGGCCTTGTCTCAAACTTGAGCACCGAGCTGCGTAAAGAGCTCCAGCAGTACTTTGAGCTCATGCCTCAGTCGCGGTTCCAGGCCGAGGTCGAGCTCCTCAATTCGTACATTGGGCACCGCCTTATGTTCCACTTTCAATACAAGAGCGTGCAGCGCCAGCAGGTGCGCCAGCGCAACGAGATCAAGGTCCAATGGTACACTGACGATTGGCGTATTGCCGCCACCGCCAGCTGCATGGAGCTGCTGTTTGAGGCCAACAAGGTCTCATCCAAGCTACCGGTAAGCGCTTTTTACAATATGGTTGTGGACCACGTCGATCTCGGCCAGGACTATGATATGTGGCAGTCGTACGAACGGTGGCGCGGGACCCACACCGCGGGCTACTCGATCGGCGATCTGTGGAACCTGAAGGACCCTTCGCTTCTAAACCGGTTTTGCTTTTGTCAGTACCCGTTTTTGCTGCCTATTACAAGCAAAACGGTCGTGTTTCGACACTCGCTCGAGCGTAAAGTAAGGGACTTTCAGCTCAAGCACCGCGGGCCTGCCGCCGCCCCTGCCGCCGCGCACCGCTCAGACCGCAGTGAGCACGGGCCTTCGAGCGGCGCCTCGAGCATGTTTTCAGTGCAGCAGGCCCAGGCCACCAACGCGGCCAACTCGGCGGTCACAGCCGCTTGGGCGCTCACGTCGCAGCCGCTACTCAAAAAGCCGTTCCTGGATCTGTGCATCCGGCGCGAGCACCTGCTCCAAGACTCCATGGATTTGCTTCTAACGCACTCGTCCATCGACCTGAAAAAGAAGCTCAAGATCGAGTTTGAGGGCGAAATGGGTATTGATGCAGGCGGGCTCTGCAAAGAGTGGATGCACCTGCTGTTTATCGAGCTCACGTCGCCGCAGCTCGAGCTATTTACCCAGGACGAGGACTCGGCGTACCTGTGGTTTGGCCAGTCCAAGGTCGAGAATTACACTCTGCTTGGTATTGCCCTGGGAATTGCGCTCAACAACAACCTCATGATTGACTCTGGCCTCTCAGATCTGGCCTACAAGGTGCTGTTGGGCAACTCGTTTAGCCTGGACGATCTGGCCGATGTGTGGCCTGCCGTGACCCGCAGCCTGAAACAAATTCTTGAGTATGCCCCCAGCGAGTTTGAGGATCTGTGCCTGACTTATGAGGCGCCCGATGGCACCCCATTGATGCCTGAGGGCAAAGATACGCTCGTGGCCCACAGCGACCGCGGGCGGTACGTTGACTTGGTGGTCAAGCACATGACGCGGCAAACCGAGCAAATTGCGGCATTTAGAGCCGGTTTTTACAAGGCCTGTGATACAGTGGCCCTACCACTATTTATGGCGGTGGAGGTAGAGGCGCTCTTACGAGGCGAACGCAAACCAATCGACCTCACTACCCTTCGCCAAAATACGCGGTACATTCATTGGGGCACAAAGGCCAACATTGCGCGCGAGCCAGTGCTAATCTGGTTCTGGGAACTGTTTGCCAAGATGGACGCGGCTCAGCAGGCGCTGCTGCTTGTCTTTGTGACTGCAACGCCGCGCGTTCCGGCCACAGGCATCTCGACCATGCAATTCCGTATCTCGTGTCTTGGCCCCGACAGTGACCGCCTGCCGGTGGCCCACACCTGCTTCAACCAGCTTGGACTTTATCGGTACCGGTCGCGGCGCAAGCTCGAGCAAAAGCTGATGCTGGCGATCACCGAGTGCCAATCATTTGGAATCAAGTAGTATTTATCAACGTTATTTATACGCACCGCACTAGCTGACCTGGCTGGCCCGGTAGGCAGCAAGCAGCGCCGTGAGGCACCCAATTTGCAGCGTTACGGCAATGGCCCTGCCATCTGCTTTATCTGAATTTAGGACCCGAAACACCAGGAACGAGCCAAATGTGCTGAGGAACTGCGGAAGCGTGATGGCGGTGTTGTGAAGCCCCAGGTAAATTCCCGATTTTTCGCCCTGATTCTCGCCCAGCGAGCGCTCTGAGGCGCTATCATTAACAGCAATGTACGATTGTACACTTGCTGAATCCTCGAGCGAAGGTTCAAGCGGCAGCTGGTGGATCCGCTCGGCAGTAAGGCTAAAGGGAGCCCAGCAGGTCATGGCCCATGAGAAGCCAAACAGCGCGAAAATTAGAAGCACGCTCGTATACGAAGTGATCCAGTACGCCGAAAAGGCCAGTAAAGCATATACCACATAGCTAGCACTCCACAGCTTGCTCAGTTTGACGGGGAAACGGGGCAACACGATGGACCACAAAGTGGCCGAGCATGAGAATGCCAAGAGGGCGCGCGAGCCTGCTCGTGCGACCGCATCTGGCGAGCTGGAGCGGTTGTGCATACTCCAAATCTCGGCAGCCCATTCTGCGCCGAAAAAAAGCAGCGTAAACCACGAGTACCAGCCAAACAGTTGGACTTTGAAGATGGAGGCCAGCACTGGATCGAGGTCGGTGGCCGTGTCCCACGACACGCTGCAAATGTGTTTGATTTGTTTCCAACGTGAATACGGCGGTTTGATGAGGTACCGTTCCTGAACGGCGCCGCAGGTGAGGCCGACCCCGAAGACGAGTAGGGCCGAGGCAATGAGGCACACCACCTTTACTTGGTCCCCGAGCGCTTCTAAGTTTGTAGAGCATAATAGGTAGGACGCCAGGTGCCCAACAGCGCTCATACGGCCAGCCCATGCATTGGCCTGGGGCTGGCGGTGTTTTGGCATCACGTCCACAATCAGGGCCCGCGACGTGGCTCCACAGACATTAATGGCCACATCGACGATTAGGACGCCCCCCGTAGCTACAGCAGCCCCGCTGAGGTTCCACACGGCCGCCAACTCGCGAGCCCAGGCAAATACCAGCATCCCTAGAGCAACCGCCACGGCCGAGCAGAGCATGAACGGGCGCCTGCGCCCGTACTTGTTGACACTAAAATCCGAGATGGCACCAATTATAGGCTGCACAATGAGGCCGCAGGTGGGACCTGCGATCCAAACCAGGGACAAAACTTGAGGGGACATGCCGAGCTCGAGGAGGCCTCGAGAAACATAGGCCTGCTCAACCCCCCACGCAAACTGTTGGGCGGCCAAACTGAGGGTAAGGAGCGGCAATTGGCTGCGGGAGCCCAGAACTCTGGGGTACCCAGCCCACTCCATGACAAAATCACAAGGTTGCTGTGGTGCTGATCCAACCTCACCATGTCTCTGATCCAAGGAATTGTCGAGTATTTTGTTAAAAAGGAACGCCTATCTTCTGGATGGGACGCCCTAGCCCCCAAATATTATTCTTTTCATCTCGACGAGGGCTTCAAAAACACCCAGCTCGTGCTGGCTGCGGCCGACGGCGGCGTTATCGTTGCGCTTGTGAATGGCCAAAAGTCGTGGAGCGTCTACGTGCTTGAGGATTCGAGTGCTGAAACCGTGCGTACTCAGCTGGATGCGTTTGTGCGCAACTATCACACCGAAACGGCCGTGCACCACCGCAAGCTGTCCAACCCCACACCGCCGGCCGAGAAGGTTACTAGCAATTTCAAGCGCCCCAGCGAGCTTAGCCCGCTAACCCAGCTTGGTCCTGGCAATTCGGGGCTCAACAAGCCGGTGTTTGAGGACGATCACGACCTTGCCAGTCCGGCACTGTCTACTAGCGGCAACATTGCAATTGGCAAGCGGGACCTTGACCCATTGGGAATTCGGGGTGATGGAATTGAGTTCCCCAGCTCCGGGGGCGGAGGTGGCCCCAGCATTGGCCCCGGCGGCAGCATCAACCTGCCATCGCAAGGCGGAATGCACCCGACGCCTTGGGGCTCCAACGCCCGCTACGACCCGCCTGGACCGACCTCATCATTTAACAATATGCCATAAATAATTACATTGCATGCTACACGCACCCCCAATTCGCCCGCCTAACTCTGTAAAGCCCTGAGCCGCTCGCGCATGTCGTTGATGGTTGACTCGTCGTCCTGCTCGGATTCCTCGATTTGCGGCTCTGGAGCAGGAGCTGTGCGCACCGGCTTGGGTTTCTCGACAATAATCTCGTCCAAAATGGTTTGGATTTGGTCCTCATCCTCGGATTCAAGCTCGTCACCAACCTCGAGCGTGTCCTGGATCATCTCGTCAATGATGCCCGACTTGACCAATTCCTGGCTCAATGCCTGCATTGTGCCCATAATTTCAGGGAGCCGTACCAGCTGGTTGATTTCCTTCATTAATTCTGTGCTTTTGGCCATGGAGCCCTGCATCTTTTGCATGGCAAACGCCTCGCCGACCTGCATCTGGATCGAATTGAGCTGCGCTTTAGACTTGAGTAGGGTCTCGCGGTGCTGCTGGGCCTTGTAGATTTCTTTTGCCAGCAAACGGGCGCTCTTATCGTCGTTGCGGCGCGCACACTGCTTGATGAGCGTTTTGGTCTTTGCCTCCTGCGCGCGCAGGCTCGCGAGCTGCTTGTCAAGCTCACGGTTATTTTTGCGGATTAACGAGTCGCACGCTCGCTTTTGCTCGCGGGGATCAGGGCCATAAATCGCCCGCTTGATATAGTCCATGACTTATATAACAGGTGGTATAAAGGCTGCTGCACGCGGCGCTGACATTTCTCCCATTTACAATCCCATTTAGGTCACGCGGCGCGTCAAAGGCGCACGCGTTGTGGAGCGCCTAGGGCAGCCCCGGCGATGTGGGCTGCTTGAGGCTATTTGGGGTTGCGGTGGACCTAAACGCATACCATATGCCCACCCACCTCGTTCTCGCTCAATAACAGCGTTGCAACTGCGGCAACGGTATTGAGCTGTGCCACAGTCGTAGACCTTTGGCCTTTGGGTCAAGCTCATGGATCGGAGCTTCGAACGGCAAAATGTCGGTCTTGAGAAACGCCACCTCCCGGTACGCCGAACCGTTGAAATTCGGCCTCGCCACCCGAGTATCATTGTGGGTGTCGACAATAAAACACTTGTTGTCAGTGCCAATGTTGGGGTACACTTTAAAACAGTTCTCAGCACCAAAGTACTCAATCATGGCCTTGGTGTCGCTGTCAATTGAGTGAGGCATCCGTGAAGTGGTATCAATTAGACCGTTGCCACAAACAATGTCCTCGTCCTCGTGTTGCTTTTGGCCACAGCGGGCATGAGGAAATAAGCCCAGTAAAAGGTCCTTGGCCGCGATACCAGGCACTACGAGAGGGCCGCTGGGTGCGCTTGCTATTGAGCCCTTTTCGTCAAGCCCGCACAGGCGTGGGCTGCTGGGCTCGGGCCGGGAGTTTAGGCCGTCGCTCAAAGGACGTCCAGCCAAAACTAGGTGAAAGATGGTAACATTGGAAAGTTGAAAGTAGCATGATTCACTAGGTGAGTTTTTTGTTGCAATGAGGGCTGCTGGTGGGTGAAAACCTGCTCAACAGCCCCTGCAACCAATTAAACCTCGCATATCTTGTCCCTTGCAGTCTTGCTTGCAGCGCTGCACCTTGGGGCCAGGGCCTGGCTGGCTTAGATGGATATCTTAGTTTAGTTTGATATTTAATTAGGTGATTGGCGGTGCCAAGGGCTCCTTGCCACGAGCCTTGTTACTCCGGCCTCCCCCGTGCCACCCCACTACCACATCCACAACACTCGGCGCATGCGCCTCTAATGCATGTATCTCCCGCTCATATGGCTCACCATCACAACATGAGCCTAAACTACTTTATGCAATGGGGCGAGATCGGCGTCCTCATGGTCTACCGCTCGGTGCACACCCTCACCACCGAGCAGTACATGGTATTCATGATCTTTTTTGAGCTGTGGCTGATCCTCCACTATGCCAGCAAGCTCAAGCACTACAAGCTCCAGCAACGCACCGAGCTCGCCAACCTCAGGGCCGAAATTTATTCCTCGGCGCAAATCTCCATCCTTGAGCAGGCCATGCTCTACGACCGTGAACTGCGCAAGCTTCAGCAAGAGTTTGGTTTTTTCAAGGCTGAACTCGCATCCATCAAGCAGCAGCTGCTGGTTCCCCTCCCTTCGCAACCAATTGTGGAGGATCACCACCAAGAGCTCATGGACGTGTTTATCGATGCCCAGCAACGCGGCCTGCGTCGTATCTGCGTGAGCGGGCGCGGCTGGATTAACTCCAAGAAGATTCAACAGGAACTTGGCATCTCTGATTCCGAGGTCAAGAGTCTGTGCCGATAGTGCCCAGCGTGCCCAGCGTGTCCAATGTGCAAACGAACCTAATATATAGCATAATAATGCTCGCATGCACACCACACTCATACAAAAATGCTAATAAATACTATTGAGACCGCATCAAGCGGTTTATCCTCTCTACAATCTCGGTACAGTCGCTCGCACTCACACAATCAATATCGTACCTTTTGGGCCCCGTTTGCTTCATCACAAAAATTTTGCAGTAAAGATTGTTCTTTGAACTGCGTTTGCAACGCACCACCTGGCGAATATGGAACGTGGTGGTCTTGGGCTGCTCCAAAACCGACCGCTCGCTCGGAGGCATAATGTACACATACTCGCCGTCAATGGCCAGCTCGCGCTCCTGACGGCCCAAAAATGCAACGTGCTGCCTGCGCCACACTTTGTACTTGTAATAGCCAAACTTTTGAAACGTTAGCGCGGGAATTCCAGGCAGCACCGAGCTGGCACCGTCGGTGCTCGAGGTCATACTCTTGACACTTTCGGCCTGCCTGCCGCGCTTTTGGGGGCTACGCATCGACTCGTCCTCGCGAATAGCACGCCGTGGCACGAGTTCAAGGAGCAGCACCAGCTCGGGCTCATCGCCATCGCTCTGGAGCTCAAACGATAGTGGCTGCGGTTTGAGCTGGCTGAGGGTGCTTGTTGTCGAAGCTGGCGCGCGCGATCCCACTACCCGCATAACATAGTCGGCTTGTTCCAAGTTTTTCTCCTTGCAAATGGCAGTCAAGACGTTGAGGGTGGGGGTAGCGCCGGCGAGCTGGTCGGTCCAATAAACGTTACTCAAAATGTGATCAAACGGAAACGTGTATGCCCTAACGGTAATTTGCACGCTTTCAGAGCCCTGGGAAATGCTCGCCTTCTTTTTGGAGTACGAAAACGGCGTGAGCTGCTTGTTTGATTCGTACTCGTCCTCAGACGCCAACACAAGCACAATCTCGTCGAGAGAGTACCCGTGGATCTGGCGTTTGCGTTCCAGTGCCGGAAAATCGTCGTCGGGTTCACCATCATCCTCAACTAGCCGCACATTGTACCGGTTGGGATCAGCCACCTCGAGGGTCGCAGACTTGGAGTACGAGTGCAGGGCATAGCCAATGACGCAGTGGACTTGGGCATCAGGCCGAACCTTCAGATTTAGGGATTTGGGGCCGGCTCCAAAATGGAAATAGCACTTGATTTGCAGGCTGTTCCCGCCCGACGTACCGCTTGCAAGCCCCACAAATTGCGACAAGGGGTCATTGTCATTTGCCGAGATGCTGATGGCCGAGCTCAGGAACGAGCGCACGGCCGGCTGCAGCTGCTCGGGCACGTCGCGCTTGCCAAACTCCATCTTGACCTCGGGCTCAGCCACGGGGCCCTCGTACGAGTGGTTCGAGGGCATCGAGCTACCAATTATACCCATGAGCATGCGCTCTTCAAAGTCACTGCAATCATCGCTCAAATAGTGGAGGGCCTGGGGCGTGGCATCATCGTCGGTTGTACCGGTATGAATCTGGGCGCTCGGGGTGATGGAGCTAGAGCCGAGCGCGCCCTCGGTGAGCGAGCTGTCATCTTCAGGAGTCCCAATTTCAAATGAAACCTGGTTGGACAGCCGTGGGGTCGACGTGGGGCTAACGCTCGAGTCCGAGTGCGAGGTGGCCACGCTGTTTGCGTCGGTGTCGGTCGCGGTTGAGGCGGCATAATTAAGGAATGAATTGATGTGCTGCGCAGACACCGGTTCCGGCTCCTCGGGCTGAGTGGTGCCTATTCGTAGCTGCTTGAGCAGATAGGCCTTGCTGTATGCCAGGGCCATGTCAGCTTGGCTAGGCCCCGAGGCGGGGAGGCCGACGCGTTTGAGCATCAAACACGGTTGAATCTATCATAACTACACTATCATCCTTTTTATAGCTGGTCATAGCACGCATCCTAGTGCTTGGCCTCGGCCTCCTGCTTGGACAAAAAGTCAAGAATGAACTTCTCCTCCTCGCTGGACTCGGCCTGGATAGGGGGGGTGGTCACGGCAGCAGGCTTGCTGACGGCCTTGTAGGCAGTGACACCGCCAATCATGGAGGCAAAAGTGGCGATACTGAGCTGGTAGGCAGGAACCTGTTTGCCAAAGATCTTGTAGTAGGCACCCATTTGGTAAGTTTGACCAATTGGCTCGAGATGGGTTAGTAACTGCAGTCACGTGGACTGGGTTGGGCTAGGTTTTTTAGCGCTGCCGTTGCATCAAATCGGTGGGATCCGCGCAGCAGGCGAGGCCCAAGGACTGCCCCAAGACGGGCCTGAGAGAGCTTTAACGCATTTGTGGCGCCCTCTAAAAAAGGTCAAGAGAGAATCAAATAGTCAAGTAGTTATGCCAAGCTGTAGACACGAGCCCTCGCCTCCCAGTCGGAAGGGCTAGCCACATTTAGCCGGCAGAGGGCACGCAGTTGTTAGCACCTTACAATAAAATAGATCTATAGTGGCACTGTAGATGGGCGTGTAGCCACCCCGGTATTCATAACCTCCCGGCTCCAATAGAGTTTCCATCATGCCTAAACGCAAACGCGCATCCAAATCACGGCCTGCTCCAGCTCATTGACTTCTCTACTCCAGTCGTTTTTCGTCTATTCTAGATCACTGTCCTTTCCAAACCCTGCTGGTCTTACGCCTCGTCAACAGAAAGCTGTACCACCTGTGCACCTCAGACATGGCTTGGCAAAGGTATAATGTCTGTGATGTTGACGGTGTTTATCACCACATTTCCAAGACCATCAGTAATCTTTCTGCTACAGAGCAAAGAATCTGCCGCAAGGCCACCAACTGGTCTCTGGCCGAGCGTGTGGCCAAATTGACATGGCGAAACGACACACTAATTCATGTCAAACAGCCGACCAAAACATTTGATCAGCTCCATAACTATACTCAGCTGCTGGTTGTAACAGCGCCGCTATTGTTTCCAGGGTACTTTGGTAAACTTGAAAATCGCCGCATTCTCGAGCTGGCAACAGGGTATGCTGGTACGGCGTTTTACATGTCGCCCATATTGCGGCAAGATAGAGCTCTTGCTCTTTGTGGGATCCGCTAGCGGGAGGCGCCATGCCAACGTCCGAAATGGACCGTGAGCTCTGCGATGCATATATGCAAGCCAACCAGGAGCAAGCGAGACATTTTCCCATAGCCATGCTGGATCCCGAGACTGTCAAGCTATATCAAGGGCACGACGACGCCTACACCAATCGTTGCCTGAACAATTTAGCTAGGCCAGTAATTTTTCAGAAGATGAAGCAACTGTATCCAGGATTCGCATCACGCGAGTTTACCCAATGCATTGATCAATACGCGTGGATCAGGGTCACAAAGTACTACCCTGAGTATGCTAATGATCATAAGATTCTTGTTGGCTGGGTGCGCGCTGGCAGCAAACGGAATTATTACGCCCTACCACTTGAACTTCAGGAGCACCCAGATGTGTTAAAGGCATGTTTTCGGGACCCAAAGGCAAATTTTGGCGGCCCTTACCCGGGGGAAATAGCTTTTTTGGATTGTATGCGGTGCTGGTCTTATGCAGAAAGGCTGATCAAAATAGAGCCAGAACTTGCACACACTGTTCAGCGGCATTTGGGGTGGAGGGAAAGAGACAAAATCAAAGCCATGCCAGAGAGAGAAAATTATGAGGCGCCAGAATGGTATTACAGAAAATACTTACCGCTCAACAGGTTGGGCTCGGTTATGGATACATATTGGCTAGCTGAGGCTGCAAAACTCACACAAGTAAAGCACTCAGGTTTCTCGAATTCTTCGCACCGCTATGGCCTCAGTGAAATATCCCGCAGAGCGCCTAATAGACGCTAGCGAGGATGTTTCGATACCAGACGCGGGCGGGCAAGACTAAAAATTGGCCTAATTTTGAGCTTTACTCAATCCTTGATGCTGCAAACAACCTTTTAAGCGGAACACTCATTTAAAAACACTTCGTCATGCACAGGCTGCAGGTGCTTGGCCCACAATGTACCTGAGCTATGATTCTGTTACTACAAACCCTGTACAAAACCGACGCATTGCTCAAGCCAATTATTTTTCTCTTTTTACTCTTTTTTGAGCAGTTTTTCTGCCCAGATTAAGGACTTGCCGCATCGAGAATTCAGGTAAGGGGTTTGCAGGCCCAGGCATATAAGAGTGGCTTTGGCCCATGTTTTGGATTGTATGACTGAACGAGATGCTATCGGTGAGCCAGGCTGGGAATCGCCTCTCTAAATTAAAATAACCTTGACGGAATATGTTGCTGATGGTTGGATACCTCAGGAGTACTTGAATTTTGTCACTCAGAAGGGCGGAGTGAGCGCGCTCCTCTCGTGTAATCTCCTTCAAGCTGATCTTAACCAATTTTCTGATAATACCGCTTTTAAAGTTACCAATTCTGAGCGTAGAGCATGGTCCAGGGCCGTCAACAAAAATGGCATCAGCATCCTTCTGAGAGACTGCACTCGGATGTTCCAGCTCAAATACGCCAAGCGTCATTTGGGGTTCCCACTCACTAACTCCAAGTTTACAGTTGACGATGAGCTGCTGGTGGAACCGCTTATTGGTATGCTTGGCGCTCGTAGTGTTGCCTACTTTGGCCGCGACATTGCAAGCAACCCTGAGCTTGGGCGGAAAAAGCACAGTCTTCCCATCAAAAACTTCGCAAGCGCGCACTTTTCTTCGCGGAACAGCGTTGGAGTGTGCGAGGTGGTGCTGAGTGTTGGTGGCCTTAGCTCAAGTTTTGCTCGACCGAAATTCGGGATAGAGTAAGATCTGTCAATACGGCTTTGGACCAAAATTATAAGGCTATTCAGTTTTCTGGGCCAAAAAAGCTGCAGGATGAAACGTTCCTAGCTCCATTTTTGGCACGTCACCCCGATATGTTCTGTCTTGTGGGTCGTGGCTTGCGCAGCAGACTTTACGTCGCCGTCGATGTATTCGATGTCACAGACGGTCATCTCGAGAGGCCTGAGCTACTGTTTTACATTTCCAGATCGGTGCAAGCTTCGGTCCACGCAGGGTTCAACTTGTATCCTGTTGAGTTGACCTTGCCCATGGCTGATGGCCCGGACGAGCAATTCCAGGCCTCTTTTTTTTCTACCTTCAATAGCAATTGTCTTATCGCAAATTCGATCCTGTTCCCCGTCCCATATGCAGGCGTCCTCGGTGTGGATGCATACGAAAATTGGCTACTGTACTGAGCACATTTACAACTTTGGCCATGTATTTATTACATTTTATGGAGAGTGAATACATGTGAAATGTGCAAATGTACAACGAATAGCTTAAATCCTAGACAAATCTGTGTTTTAAGCCCGTTTACCCCCACTTGCGAGCTTGAAAGAACTTGAAGGGGAGATGCCGAGGAATGCCTCAAACGGAAACAAAGCCGCATTCTCATCGGTTGCCGGGAGAGTAAAGTTCTGAACAATCTTCGGAATCGAGGCTTGCAGTCGACTCAAGAAGCCCTAGGCAAGCCAAATATTGGAAAATGCAGTGCCAAGTTAACCCCAGGTACGGTGCAGGCGAGTGCATTTGAGCAGGCTCGGGTTACTTGAGCTTGGCCAGCTGAGACTTTGAGCAGCTGTACTGCACCTTTGCAAAACTGTTTGAAACGCGTCTAGGCTTGGTTCACCCCTGACATGCATGGGCGTTTACGATATGCATGTGAATCTATTTATGGCTCGCGTACACGCACGGGCGCACGGATGCTGGCGGCAGCAATGGTAATCGCGATAGGAATTGCGCTTCCAAAGACGCGTTTTTGGGTAAAATTTGGCAGGTTTTTGCGACTGCATGTGCGGAATGCACCAACCCTTAGCGGGGTAGTTCACGTGATGCTACGTCTGCTTACCCAACCGTCTTGTAGTTGTCAGAGCCTCTAGTAAACGGTTGACGAGTCCAAGTTTGTCAACTGACACATTTGAAAAAAGTAGCATGGCTGTGGGAGAAGCAAAGTCCCGCAGCCAAGAAAAGGGAGGAGGCTTTGACTTTGGAGCAGCCTCTCCAGCGAGTAATCGCCGCTCAACGCGTTACTATGCGCTTCCCCAGCCAAACTGGGAGCGGCCGCTAACCCCCGATCAAAAGTTGCCCGCAATGCCCGCGGCGCCCACAGTACCCAGCTTGCCCAGCAAGGCCGAGTCAAGGGACGACTTGAGCGAGATGCCCGACAGCGGGGCGCGCATTTGTACCGCGTGCAACCAGAGCATCAGCGGCCACTTTGTGCGCGCGCTCGGCGCGTCATGGCACATGGAGTGCTTTGTATGTGGAGACTGCAACAATCAATGCGCGCAAAAGTTTTTTCAAGACCCTAGTGCCGCCAGCAACAACGCCAAGCCGCTGTGTGAGCGGTGCTATTTTAAGCGCCTTGATTTGCTGTGTTTTAGGTGCAACGACGCGTTGCGGGGCTCCTACATTACTGCTCTGGACCGCAAGTACCACGTCGAGCATTTTACCTGCTCCGAGTGCCCGCTAGTTTTTGGCCCCGACGACTCGTACTATGAGCATGAGGGAAACGTGTATTGCCAGTACCATTACTCGCGCATGTACGCCGCGTCATGCCAAGGGTGTTCGTGCGCCATTTTGAAGCAATTTGTCGAGACTTATAGGGGCGGCGTCGAGCACCACTGGCACCCCGAGTGCTACATGATTTTCAAGTTTTGGAATGTGCGGCTAAGCACAGCGATCATAGGCGCGGCTCAACAACCGGCTACAACCTCAAAACATACCCCAACCGACAGCGAGCGCCAGCAAGTGGCCGAGCACGACAAGTATATGGACCAGTTGGTGTTGGCGATTTGGAGCACATTGTGCGGGTTTGAGGAGACTACTGCCTCGAGTATTTCGCAGATGCTGCAGTGTGCAGTCAACAAGAGCTTTAATGTTGCCCTAAGCACCTCGAGCGCCCTTGTTGCCTCTGTTCGCGTCCTGTTTGAGGCGATTGAGGAATTGCCCCTGCTCGAGTCCACGCCGCGCCTCAACAAGGAACCCAAGACGCTGTGCCGAAAGATTGTCGCCTATATGAGCGCTGTTTCCAAACTCAAGAGCGATGGCGATGCCGGCCCCGACCTGCTGAGCGTGGCAAACTCGTTGGCCCACTACCTCAAAGTGCTTATCAGGTATGGCCTAAGTACTGCCCTGAGCATTGATTTCGAGCACAAGGGCGCCGACCACCCTGTGCTGCACCGGTTCCTCAGGCATGTGTCCAAGTTTAACACGCCTCCTGCCCCGCTCGAGGTCTCGGCCCTCACGAGCGACCGGTGCGTTCAGTGCGAAAAAACGGTTGAGGATAACTGTGTGTGCTCGCGCGACCGCCTTTGGCACACTTATTGTTTCCAGTGCAAGCAGTGCGGCCAAGCCCTGGGGCCCATTGGCTCGCAATCCAAGGTGTTGCGCAGTACGCCCGTGGGCGACCCGCTGTGCGAGAGCTGCGCCGAGCAGGAAAAGGTAACGGTTGCTGGCGACTATATCTACGTGGGGCGGCTCAGCCAATTTATGTTTTTGCTTTATGTGGCCATTGCCCGCTTTGAGCTGGTCCTGGGCCAGTCGAGCACGCGTGCCACTGCCTCTGCAGCCGCCACTGCTGCTTCAGCCTCTGCCTCAAGTCCTGCCCTCAACCGGCCCGAGCACTTGCTCACGCCGCAATTGCCGACGTTTAGGCGTGGTTCTTCAGACAGCATGAGGGGTGGGACCCCGTCAAACTCTCAAAGCACTCAGAGCGCCAATTTGAGCGCCAATTTGAGCGGCCAGAGCGGTCACAGCCTAAGCTCGAGTGCTTTGGCCCAGAGCTCGACCCATGCCTTGCCTCAAACGGCCCAAACGGCGCAATCGGCGCAAACAGCGACCCAAGGGGCACCCTCTCAGCCCGCCCAACCGGCAGCCGACACAGTGCCGCCTATGCTGCCGTCCAAACTCACGCCGGGCGCGAGCTCGTTGGAGCGCACGAGCGACCTCCTACACTCGAAGTCGGCGCTCACGCTCGATGATATCCGGCGCATCGTCGCCTCGGAGCAGGCGCGCGAGCAGATGCCCAACGCGTACCGCCACCAGGAGCAGCCGCAAGAAAACATGCTGGATATCACTATCAAGGAGCCCCAGCAGCCGGCCAACTATTTTGCCGCGCTCAGCCTCGAGGACAAGCGCCTTGTTGCCCAGATCGCGCGCGCTCAGCTGGCTGCGCTCGTGTGTCCCGGCATCATGAGCGAGGAGGACCTCAGCTGCATTTTGTCGCCTTCCAAGAGCATTTGGGCCAAAATGGGCAAAGCTTTGGCAACAAACAAGCCCAAACGGTTTGGGGTTTTTGGTATTGAGCTCGAGACGCTGATTGAAAAAAGTGGCGTTGACTCGACGCTTGGCGCAGGTTCAGGCTATACGCTGCGGATCCCGTCATTTTTGGATGAGATTATTGGCGCAATGCAACAAAAGGATATGGGAATTGAAGGTGTTTTCCGCAAAAACGGCAACATTAAACGGATCCGCGATTTTCAGGATATTGCCGACAAGGGTGTCGATATTGGCGGTATGTTGTGCGACGAAAACATTATTCAGTTGGCTGCGCTCTTCAAAACCTTTTTGCGGAGCATGCCTACCCCGCTGCTAGGCAACCGCGTGGGCCGTTTGTTCCCCCACGGCATCAAGCTGGCGGCCGAGCAGCGCGAGCAGTATGTGAGGTTACTTGTGTGCACGCTGGAGCCCGAGTACCGTGACGTGCTCGAGGTGTTGATGACGTTTTTGAATTGGTGCGCGAGTTTTAGCAACATGGACGAGGAGCAGGGCTCCAAGATGGATGCCCACAACCTGGCGACCGTGATCACCCCAAACATTTTGCCCGGCGCAAAAGAGGGCGCCCAGCCCGACCACTACCTGCAGGCGATCGAGGCCACTGCACTGCTAATAAAAAACCACCAGTTGACTGCCCACGTCCCGAGTGATGTTTGGGCTCTCTACACAAAGTGCAGGGCCGCGCGCCCCAAGGATAAGCTCTCCCAGCGCGAGGTGCAGGACATGCTCAAGAGCTTTAGCTAGTTATTTATGGTGCGGCGCACCTGTACATTAATTGAGAGGGGCGCGGGGGTTCCCCGAGGGCGATGGCGTTGGGGGTGCGCTGGGGTGCGCTGGGGCCCTGAGCCGAGGGAGCTTTTTTTTTCGCGGTGCAACTGCTGCAGGCCAACCTTCACTGAAAATTTACCAAATGCATCCAATTTGATGCAAAAACAGCTTTAAAACCTACAAACTTGACCTAAATCCCCCAAAGACCGCCACCCCCCTCCGCTCCATCTCCAGATAAACCTGACAAATCTGGAATTTTCCATCCTTCCCATGTCTTCCCTCAAGAGCGTCAAGAACATTGTGCCCCTCCTCGACCGTGTCCTGGTCCAGCGTGTCAAGGCCCAGGCCCAGACCGCTAGCGGTATCTACATCCCCGAGAAGAACGTCGAGAAGCTCAACGAGGCCTCGGTTCTCGCGGTCGGCCCCGGTTTCCCCGACAAGGACGGTAAGATCGTGCCCACCAGCGTCAAGGCCGGCGACAAGGTGCTGATTCCTCCTTTTGGCGGCTCCCAGATCAAGATCGGCGAGGACGAGTACATCCTCTTCCGCGACGCCGAGATCCTCGCCAAGATCGAGTAAATCTAACCGTTTAACTAATGTACATAGCCAAGCTTCGTGCTGCCTTGAGCCACCGCTCGCGGCGCTCGCGCGTAGCGCTTGCTTCGCCCTCCTCAGCCTCGCCCTGGCGGTGACTCCACGACTTGAGCATCTTCAAACCAATGGCAAGCTGCCTCCGCGAAGCGAAATTTTGAGAGCCCTGCTGGTAAAACTCTCGCGCAGTTTCATACTCGTTGTGTGCCAAGGCCCAATTGACCTCGAGGTTCATCACGAGCCCGCGCGAGTGGCTCGGTACCGCTTTGAGTTTGGTGAGATAAATCGTGTATGTATGCTCATCCCCAAGCTCAGTAGCAGCAAGAACCATTTGTGCAAACGCGCGGCGCTTTAGGTTCAGCTGCTCGCGCTCAATCTCTTCAAAACCATCCAGAAACTCGGCCGCTTCCTGAATGTTTGTGCGAGCCTTGATTCGTACCAAAGAGGCTAGCTCGTGCGATGTGAGACTGGGGCCTAACCGCCGAAGCCATTTTTCAGACTCGGCGTGGTTGCCTAGTCCCGCTAGTGCAACCATGGCAGCCCCTTGAATGTCCCGAGTAACATAGTCCAAATCGTTGGCTATTTTGAGAGCTTTATCGTAGTTTTGCAACTTGTTGTAAGTTTGCATAACATTGAATGCAATTTCGGGGTCTTTAGCCGCCTTTGGCGCCAAAATTTCCAAAACTTGGCCGGCAAGTTTGGCATTGGTCTGCCCAAATATTCGTAGCATTAATTGCAACACTCTGACCAGCTCTGGGAGGCTGGATTCGAAGTTTTGTTTTAGGTAGGCCCACAAGTTTCTAGCCAGCTCGTTGTTAGGATATGAGCCCATAGTCTCTGCCAGGTCAATGATGCCGGCCAACGGGATTGCAGGGCTCGACGTTTGCAAAATTTGAAATGTCTTGCTTAACATGTTTGTGTTTTGATGCTTTGCGAGCAAAACTGCTGTGGTTATTGCGTCTGCCTTTTGCCATGGCTCGACCCGGATGTGTGGATTTTCTTTGAGGAGTTTTCCCAACGCTAGGATGTTGGCTCGAGCTCTGTCGGGGTGATATTTAGTTAGCGAGCGTATTAGCGCAGCGCCAGATCCATTTATTGCAGCCTGGGCTGTCTTTTTCATTCTGCTGACTGCCCCGAGAGCGAAAGTGCAAAGAGAGGATGCAGCACGAGTCCTCAAATGGGCTTGCTTTAGCAGACACGCTTGCTTTGGCTAACCCCCTGGCAATTCAATCCGACTTTGAGGTAAATTCCTCGGACGACAGCGGCAGCGACTCGGATGCCAGCTCAGCCGACGAACTCCCAGACACCGATCGCGAGGAGTATGGCGACAACGAGAACCGCAATCATTTATTTGAGCAGCTCTATGAAATGAACCAGGCTTCAAAATTTGACGAGCTGCTTCGACCGTCGCTAGCTGCCCCAGCCAAGCGCGGCCTAAGCAGGGATGATGATCCCCTAGGCAAGGCTCTCGAGGGCGCCACAATAACCCCAGATTCCCCAAGTCAAACCCCCAATTGGCCGCAAATAGGCCGCTCTAGCCCGCTGCCCGAGCTTCAAACACCCTCCAAATTCACCAGTCCAAGGTCAATACACAGCACGCCTGAACAACAACAGCACACGGTACCCGAGGACGTCGAGTCTGACATTGATCCTTCGCATGTTATTGATGAGACCCCCAGTGAGCTCCACAATACCAA
Source organism: Wickerhamiella azyma (assembly GCA_022577855.1). Taxonomy (NCBI): domain Eukaryota; kingdom Fungi; phylum Ascomycota; class Dipodascomycetes; order Dipodascales; family Trichomonascaceae; genus Wickerhamiella; species Wickerhamiella azyma. The sequence goes on from JAKISA010000004.1 coordinate 298,815, forward strand.
GGTAGTGGATATTTGGTGCAAAGTTACCGGTAATAAATGGCGCCCCGGCTATCGCCTTGAGGAGGTTGGCCTCGACAGTTTGTTGGTGCGTATTGCCGGCAACGAGGACCCTGTGACGGTGCCAGTACAAAACACCCGGCCTTTGGACCTGGAGGTTGGCTCTGGACACATTAAAGTTTGGGGTGAAACAGACACCGCGCGGTACCGCGTGCTCAACCTCATCAAGGACCCTCAGGCCTCCTTCACAACGCCCAACGATGTGGCACGGCTAGAAGTGGAGCGCAACGGCAAGCCAAGTGTGGTGGGGCTCGACCAAATTTATTGGCAGGAACTCACCAATCTCGAGCGCTCTCCCAAACGGCCACGAATGGCTGCGGCGGCTCAGAGCCAGCTTTTTAAAGGTTGCGTTTTCCTGCTCACTGGAATTAGCGAGGATGACGATGATCAGGGCTTGGTTCGCGGCCACATCAAGGTCAATGGCGGCCAAATCGAAAACTCGATCCTCAAGTTTATTGACCCCAAAACACTCGAGTGGCAGAGCCCCGAGCTCGAATTTGGTGCTGTGCTTACCGTGAGCAGCCATCTCACAAACAAAATCGTCGAGGCCCAGGCCACAGGCTGGCCGGTCCTGAGTTTTACCTATATTCAGGCATGCATCACAGCCGGCTCGCTCGTCAACATTGAAAAGTACCTCCTGAAAAGACCATTTAGGCAGTGTGCAACGATGGAACAGCAGTACATGACTCGCCGGCTGGCTCTGGGGTCGGTGGTTCCTCCCGTCTATTTATTATCCAAAACGCCAGACAGTAACCTGGCACTACTTGTTTCTGTGTGTGTCAACAAACACGTTCGTGCAGTGCGTGCCGAGCGCGACATCCCCGAGGGTAGCCTCGTGATTGATGCCGAGGGTAGAGAGGCACTGAGATCCATGCACGTGAGCATTCAGCACGCCCTTTCTCGGCAGCTCTTGCTCGAAGACACTGTTACAATGAGCAAATCGTGGTTGTTCCGTTCTATTGTAGACGGGAGAATCAGTTAAGTATACATATATATATATATTGTCAAACCAAAAAGGTTGTTTGCGGCAGTCCAGCACGGGCTGAGAGAACATCCACAATACACCTGCGGTGATTCAAGAGGATATCACAGTTGACCTCATCTTGGCGAGTCCACAATGGTAGCCTGTACCGCTTAAGCTTGCCGCGCTTGGCCCCCAAGGCCTCGGAAGTAATTGTATGAAGAATGGCTGCTGTGCGAGAGTTGCCAGCTCCAGCATGGAGCGACATCTCAGAAACAGTGTCCACAACCATTTTTAAATCGCGGAAATACTCCCATAATGCAAGAATAATGATGTTGTAGGTGCGTTCGGCACATGCAGCGTCCGCGATGGCACGTGGCTGATTTTTCGCCGCGTTGAATAAATTAAATGCAGCCATAGGCTGTCTGATTGCAAAAAGTCGTTCGAGACAGCCTGCCAGCAGGTACTGCAAGCGCTTTGGTGAGACTTGTTTCTGGCTGCCCCAGTTCTTAGCGCTAGCACTGAAATTGGCGACCAAAACATTGTGGAAATAGTCTTGAACTTGGGCCAAGGAATCAAAGTTGTTGATTTCTTCGAAGGCTTGTACAATTCCCTCGTCCAAGGGTTCTTGTTGATTGAGGAAACTACCGTCGGCAATCGCAGACAATGAAGGACGCACAACCGAGGAGCTCACGAGTTTTGGAGAAGGTTGAAACAGCTGATTTAGCGAGCTACTGAGCTTGACGTTTCTTTGTGCCTGGTCGTTTTTGCGATCAAGGTTGGCCATGGCTGTGTCGAAAATTCGGGTAAATACTTCATGCTGTGCTCTGCGCGCCTCTGTAGTAGCAGGAGGGCCATCAATTTTGCTCAAATCTTCAAGAGGCTCTGCCCTACAAGCTCGTGAAATCGAGAATAGACGCAGGTTTCTCCGGATCATATGTCAGAAATTTTTCAGAGATGGAAATCAGGGCTAATGTATGCTAGATCAGACAACTAATAAATTAATTTTGAATTACAGTCCACGACGGTGAGGCTTGCCGTTACCCTTGGGCTTACCGGCAATCTTGCGCACCTTTTTGGAAGGCTTTTTGGCAACTTCATCATCGCTTCCATCGTCGTCAGACATATCCTGCTGAGCACGTTTGCCGCGTTTGTACTTGAGCTTACCGCGGTCAGTACGAACAGGACCGCTGCGGACGGCCTCAAGGTATGCATTGATGGAGCTGCCTTGCTCCATGTCCTCATTCTCGTCCTCGTCGTCGCGAATAATGATCTTTCCGTCCTTCTCGGCGAGCTTGTGGCGCATCTGGCGCTGCTTGGCCTGCTGGGGCTTGGACGACGAGATGTGAGCGAGCGCATCCTGGCTCTTGAGATCAAGCGGCTCACTACCAGAAATAATGTACTGCTCACCACCCTTCTTGCCGCGCTGCTTTTGCTGCTGCTTTTGTGCTTGCTGCTTGGGCTTGGCGTCCTCATCCTCAGAATCACTGTCTGAGCCGTAAAGAGCCTCGTCGAGCTCGTCCTCAAACTGGCGGCCCTTGGACTTGGGAGCACCGTCGGTCTCGGTGGCCTTCTTCTTGCTGGCACGAAGACGGCTCTTGTGAATGTTTTGCAGGTGCTTCATGTGCTCCTCGGGGAACACCTCCTTCATGCGGTCAAAGCCAAACTTGCGCAGCAGACGCTCAAAGATGTGGCGGATCTTGGACTTGAAGTGGTGGCTGTGCTCCTTGTTCCAGTCGAGCAGCTGGGTCACCAGGTCGCCGAGGCGTGCATCAAGCACGTCGTCAGGCAAGGCCAGCACCGAAACCTTCACAAAGCCAAGGGTCGAGTTGACAATCTCGCGGCTCTTGTTGTCCAAAAAGGTCCACACCGTCTCGGCAATTTCGACCGAGCTGTCGCGGTCAAGGTCCTCGTAAAACTCGTGGTACACAAAGCTCAGCGACAAAATACAGGCAGAGACCATAAACGAGGTGGAACCGAGCAAACCGGCACTGAGCATGGCGATGTACTCCTGCAGCGATGCGGGTACGACCTCGTCGTCGTCCAAAAAGGCGAGCTCGCCGTGGTCTATGGAGCCACCCTCCTTGCACTTGGTGCCCATGAGCGCCAACAAGCTAAAAGCGGTCTCGCGGGTCTTTTCGTTGTTGTCCTTGGTGCACAGCATGACCTCAGAAAGCAGAGCAGGGATCAGGTACAAGTGCTCCTTGGGGGCAGCATCGATAACCGCGTGCAGCGTCTCGAGACGGGTGCGACGAGCAGGCACCTGGACAGACTCGGTGAGCGCAATGAGCGAGTCGGCCAAGGGCTTGAACTGCTGGTTGATGAGGGCCTTGCCATTCTCGGTCTCAGACAAGCGCGAGAAACAGTTGTAGGTCTTCTTTTGCAGCGAGTGGTTGTCGGTACGGGGAGCCAAAGCATTGAAAATGTTGTAAAACACCTGGTAGCCCTGGGCATTGAGGTAGGGCACAATGGCAGCAATAACGTCCAGCATCACCACGCAAAGCTCGAGGTTGTTGGACTGGAGGTTCTCAAACAAAACGGTCGAGATCTGGTTGAACAAACCGGTAATCTCCTCGGCATCAATAATACTCAGGTAGGCATCCATAGTCTCCAAAATGATCGGGCGAGTCTGCTCCGAGGCAGTGGTGAACACATTGAGAAGCGCCTTGAGTATGTCCTCGGCGTACTTGCGGCGAATGAAGTCGAGCGTGGTCTTGGACTTGCGCACCGAAAACTGCTCGAGCATGAGGGGGTTCTCAATAAGGCCCGAAGAGTAGACCTTGTTGCTCTCGACAAGCACCTTGAGACTCTGGCAAATGAGGTTGCGGTACTCGATCTTTTCATAGAGGATAGACAACAGCAGCTGCAAGAATTCGGGGGTGAACGAGGCCTTGACATCCCGAGGCAAATCCAGGTAGCGCGGTAGCAAGCTCCAGATCTGATCGCGCACAGTGGCGATAATTTTAGCGTGCTTGGCGTTCTTCATGGTCTGGGCCTTCTCGTCAAACTCACGGGCAAGAGGAATAAAGTATTGCTCAAAGTGTGCAATGTTTGCGTTTTGAATGTTGTCGCGCAGAATAGGCAGCATCCAGGCGCGGCCAACACCTTCACCGTGTTTGGACACAGACAGCTGCAGGGGCACGAGCTCGAGCAATTTCTCGGGACCGTAAGCGCGAACAGCAGCACCAAGCACATCGTCAGTGTACTGGCGAGTAGCACCGAGCTTTTCATCGCTGCGCAAAACGCCAACAACACGAATAGCGTCCTCAAGGGGAGCCTTGTAGCTGGCGGTATCGAGGAAGGCAATAAGCACCTCGCAAACCTCCTTCCAGGCACTCTGGTATTGCACGTGCAGCAGGCCAAACAGCTGCTTGCCCAAATTGGCCAGCAGGGGATGGATACCGTCCTGCACCACAACGTTGGGGGTGAGGCACTGCACAATGTAGGCCACAAGGCACTGAGCGCTCGACTCAATAACCGCAGAGGGGCAGTCGGCAGACATAAACTCAATGTTTGCCTCAAACAGCTCGGGCAAAGTCTCGAGGGCAGATTTGTGGTCAACAGCGACCCACGAAGCCGAGGCCTGAGCAAGCACGGCGAACCACGCGGGTGCGAGCTGCTTGTCTGACTTGGGGGGCACAAGCGAGCGGATGGTGGAAATAATGTTGAGAACATTCTTGACCGGGAGGCGGTCTTCCTCCTCGGCCTCTGCGATCTGGTTGAACATGACCTCAAAGATGCTAAAGGCAGAGACCACGACAAACTGGTCGTTGCGGCCAGAAACGTCGAGCAAAGTCTGGCACAATTTTTCGTAGCGCTGCTTGGGCCAACTAATCTCGACCAGGGCCTTTGTGAACTGCAGGGCATGCATAAGAGCGGCGGTATCGTTAGACTCGCTGTTGGTCTGAATCTCGGTGAGCGCGGCGTCAGCGGTCATAAATAGAGCAGGGTGTTGGGGCTTGGGGCCCGAAGGAACCGACTTGAGGATGTTGCAAATACTCTCCACGGCCTGTTTGCGGACCTTGGGGCGAGGGTCGCTGGCGAGCGCAAGCAGACCAGAGTAAGTGCGCAAGGGACCCATCTCCTCAAACGGAATTTGCCAAGCACCATAAGACTGGGCAATTAGGACCAGTTCAAGCACCTTGATGCAACTGCGCACGAGCGAATTGTCTGAATCCTCGGCTGTGAGGTGAGGTGCAATTTTTGACACAATAACCTCGATCTTGGAGACGAGAATTTGTTGGGGAACAAAAGGCACCACAATAGAGAGCAAATAAACAACTGTGGGGGCAGCCTCTTGGTTGTTTAACAAACTGGTGAGGGCACCAAAGTATGCAACCGGCGATGCGGGGGCACCATCTGAAGACACGGTTGCTTCAATGGCGGCCAGCAGGTTTGCCTGCTTCTGCTGGGCGGGGATTTTGGAGTTTTTCAGCGCCCGAACTTTGTCTAGGCTCTGGTGCAAATCCATTGAATTAAACTGGAAAAAAATTTGTCAGCTGAAATATTTCAGATTTTGCCGGTAGGGAGTGTAGGGACAGTGTGTAGGGTCCGCATAGGGTCCCCCTAGGGTCTGTGGGGCTCTAAGCGGGTTCCGACAAAGCCGCTCTCGTTGCATCTGCGTGAGTTCAAATAAAAGTTTTTAAGATGACTCGGCTCTAGTTGGCTATCATATACATATATGGCGCACCAGCGCACACGTGCGCACCCCCAATTCGACCCCACAAAACCAAGGTGCGCGTGTCGATTACCAAATGAGCGACCTGTCGAGCCTGGAGCACGCATTCTACACTGGCGACTACAGCAGCGTGTTAGAGTTTGATCTCGGCAAGCTCGAGCCTTCGGAGTCTGCGCGTGGCAAAAACCTCTTGGTTCGCGCGCTCGTGGCCTCGGGCCAGGCCCGGGAGGCCACTGCACAGCTCGGCCCCGACGACGTGGCACTTAAACTGTACGCCGACTACAAGTTGGGCGACGCTGCTGCGGTCGAGCAGGCCAAAACTCTGCCTGAGACCGATGATGCGCGCCACCTGCACGCCCTAGTGCTTGCTGCAGCCAAAGAGTTTAGCTCGGCTCTTGTGGTGCTAGAGACTGCTGGCCAGAGTCTCGACTGCGCAATGCTCAGTGTGCACATTTATTTGGTGCTTGGGGATCTCAAGAATGCCAGCCGTGTGGTTGATGAGCTCAGGGCGTGGTCCAACGACCACATTGTCTTCAACGTGTGCGAGGCGTGGGTCTCACTGCGCCAGAACGGCCAAGACGCTCAAAAGGCCTACTATATTTTTGAAGAACACAATGGGTACCGCCCCACCGCGCGCAGCCACACTGGTGAGGCCGTGGCCCAGCTCGAGCTGCACCGCGTGCCCGAGGCTGCCGAAAGCATTCGCCGCGCCCTTGAGCTGGGTCAGCCGGAGGGAACTTTGGCAACAGCCGTTGCTGTTTCGAGTGTCCAAGGTGTCAAGCCCGAGCAGCTTGTGAAGTTGCAGCAATTGCAGCACTCTGAGATTGTTGCCGATCTTAAGGAGAAGGGCGATCTGTTTGACCAGGCCGCTGTCAAGTATGTTAAATAGATAAAATATGATGTGCGAGGGCATGAGCGGGAACGAGGTGAGCCGGCAAAGCGTGGCCTTGCCTTGGCTCTCCCTGGCTCTCCCTGGTCACCTCTGTGCTCTCCTCTCGCTACGCCTCCTTGATGCTGATCAGCCGGTGGGTATCCAGCGTCATCTTGACCTCCAGTGGTTCAATCTCCTGGATACTCGTGTCGACCCGCTTGTTGATTGTGGCCACGACAACCCCAAACCCTTCGGGGAAATTGAGGGTGACCTTGGTACCCGACACACTGACGCTGTGCGCTGTCAGAGTCCTCAACTTGCCAATATCTTCTTCAGTCGGCAGAGCGCTCCCATTGTAGTCGATATAGTGACCATTGTAGGTGGTGATATCACCAGGGATCTCAAACCACGCCCCAAGCGTATCAATGACTGCGGCCACTTGTTCATAATTGGTGATACGCCACACCCACTTGAGGGTCGTAATATTAACTACGAGCTCACCAATACTCTCGTCTTGCTTGGCTAAACTCAAGATCTGCTCAACCACTTGACGCTCCTCAACGGGTGAAAAATTGCCACCCTTTTGGCTAATTTCAAATAGTTGGGGCAGAGGCCGGTCATAGTCTGCCAAGGATTGCAGCAGCAACCTCGTGTCGCGTGTATCCTTGTGGTTACTCGACCCTTGGTAGTACGAAAAATTGGCGCCACTAAAGTACTGCCAGAGCCGCTGGATAAGCTGATTCTTGCGGGCCTTGTAGGGTTGTAACGGGTCACGGTGGGCAATCATGTTGGGATAAATATTGCGCGCCGTGAGGGCCTCCTCAATGCACTTTGATTGCTCGTTGACTCGGCCGGTGTGGACCACCAATAAACAGTTTGGGGCGCGCGAGCACGCCTGCAAAAACTCCACCAAAGGCTCATTCCAGTCGTTGCTCCTCAGGGCAAGGTCCAGCACCGGCTGATTGAGGTTCCAATTGAGCTCGCTGAGCCCAGAGTCTAGTACGCGTACCGAGCTGTAGAGGTGTTGATTTGGCGCATAAATGTTGAGAACTGCATCGAAGTCGACCATCACGGTGGTTTGAACAGCTTTGGGGGACGGCAGGTCCTTCCATGTGGCCAAAGCGCCAAAGACGTCTATTGGGTCTGCAATTAAGGGTTGTGAGGGGATTTTCGGGGGCGGCGCGGTCTGTTTGGCCTTTTTACTACGATTTTTTGTAAAGGGTTGATTTGGCACGCCCTGAGGAACCCCTTGAGGAACGCCAGAAGGTACCCCCAGGGGCAACCCGGCTATGAGACCCATCGGAGGTACCCCTTGGGGCACTCCAGGGGGCACCCCCTGGACTATTGGAGCCAGACCTGGTACCATACCTGGAGCCTGTGGCATCATTGGAAACCCCATGGGCACCTGTGGCATCCACTGGTTGGCCTGTCTCTTGCGTTTCGAGGGCATGATTATGAGACTCTGCTTGACCCTCCAATACTGGAAGTCTTGAGTACTTGGCTTGCAATATTCTAAGCTTGCAAGTGACTATAATGGGTAATTAATGCCAAAACGGTATTTGATATCGACTTGCTCTGTAGTGATTTGTGCAACTAAAAATCTGCCACAGTAAAACGAGCCGACACAAGTCGCCCATTTTGCTTCCCTATTTAGCTGTAGCTATCATTGAAGAACATCTCGAGCCCCGGTAAATGGGTCTGTACATGAGCCTCGCACAAGTCAATTAGAGATTTCGTAGCATCTTTTTGAGCAATGAGCTCAGGACCCAGTTTGATGTTCATCAAGTTGCCGGCACAGTCCAAGTCTACACATACAAGGGCTACCATCTAGACGGGATCGCGGCGCACTACTTTGATTATTTGGCTGGACTAGACGTACGTCGTCGCGCTTGGCATGTGTACCTGGAACCCCACCCTGACTTTGCAGTAAAAGAATTCACCGAAGCTTTTCGTTATTATGGCGAGCGTGCTCCTTACTTTATATCTGACTTCTTGAGTGGCACCCCGAAGTATGAGGATCAATCCCGCTCAGAGCCCATCGAGACGCTGAGCATTCTGGACGAACCGTACGACCAGATGAAGTTGGTGTGTTCACTCTGAAACCCCCTAAAGAAGAAAATGTGTGGCCTTAGATATCGCCACCCCATGTGCGCCTTGAGCCAAATAAGTCGAGTTCGGGGCCTTATGCGCGCTTTCCATCTTGAGTGCAATGGAAATTCATGTGTTGGACTATCCTGTCCACATCCCCCTCGAGGGCAGTCTATATGAGCTTTGAACAACCTGAGACTGCCTGAGCATGTATGTTACTATGGAACCCGCAACTTTAAGGATGATTGGGAAGTGGGTCTCAAGCTCGCAGAGATGGGCTGGCCAACTGCAGTGGCGGATAAGTTGCAAGAAAATCCAGACTTGATGTTTGAGGCTGTTCGCCTCGGTCCTTAGAACTCTGGCTCTACAAAATTGGCTCGGAAGCCATGGTTTGTCGAAAGGACTTTGCGGGAGAATTCTGGTCTGCTTGAGTTTACCGAGACCAAATATGGGGATTTGAAAAGCTTTACCCATGAAACACGATGGTATGGGTATGAACTTCCCGCCTCTGCAAATATCGAGTTCTTCACATTGGACATGTTTCCAGAATGGATGCTTGACCGGCCAATCTTCAAAATTGCAACCGAGTGCCATATTATTTATAGGTTGTGCTTTGCTAGTGGTGACAAGTTGTGTGCCGAGCAGCGCTCGCTCCTGCATGGCCTTGCAAAAATGGACCGGGAAGGGCTAAAGAAATTCAGCAAAGCACCCGAAATTTGGCGGGACGATAAAACTTTTGTGTGCAAAGCAGTGATATTGAACTTTTTAGCATGGCGCTGTGTTTCTGAGCGCCTTTTCTTGGATCCTAAAGTGGTTGCGCGAGCACAGCTAAGAGGTGGCTCACTGAATTCTAATTCTCAGGTCTGCAATCTAGCCAATTTTTTTGAGGAAAAATGTGCTTTGAAAAGGACGTAATGTTTATTTGTTGATACACTGCTTGGCAAATAGATAGTCTGAAAGATAAGAAAGATATGGAATGGTCATTGTAGCGACGCTACAAGTAACGCGTTTATTGCAGCTTTTTTAGCATATATTTCTCTTAGATGCTATAAATATACATCTATGTACCTAAGGGTTCACGTTAAAATCCACATAATAAAAGCACGCTGAGCGTTTCTCATCAAGCCTGACCCTACACTTCAACGACCACCTCCCCACCTCTCCCAAACAGAAATGGTTCTTAAAATTGCTCTTGGTGATCTTGATTCGGCCAATGTCGAGCCTGCATTTGGCCCTGATTCCCTCGGCTTGTTGATTGTGAGCGATTTGGGGCCTCGCTATAGTATCCTGAGGAGAGCCGTGCTTGAAAGTGCCCGCAAACTGGCCCATTTACCCCACGAGCAGCTCGCAGCACTGGAAATTCCCGAAACTTTTTACATGACCGGGTGGTCTCATGGCCGCGAGAAGCTCGAAAGCGGTAAACCTGATGTTCACAAAGGCTCATTCTACGTGAATTGCAACTTTACTCGGACCGGGCTCGACCACCCCGACGACTCGACGCGTAAAGCGTTCCCGAGCGCTCTCAACAGCCACCCAAATGTATGGCCTGATATCGAGGATTTCGAGACTAATTTAAAAGAGCTTGTTACCTTCATGACTGGAGTTGTGGTCAAGGTTGCTGCTGCGTGTGACCGTACTCTTGACCTGAACCTAAACAAGCCACTGGCTGCGACCCTGGCCGACTCGGATGTATCGCGCGCTCGGTTGCTCCACTACTATCAAAACGAGCAAAATGAAGAATGGTGTGGTAATCACCGTGACCATTCATGCTTGACTGGTCTCACAAGCGCCTTGTGGGGTCCAGGCGACGAGTCTGAGCCCGAGGGACCGGCCGGTCTCTACATTGAATCACGAGCCGGCAAGGTGGTTAAAGCGCAAATTCCCGAGGATTGCATGGCGATTCAGAGCGGTAGTGCCCTCGATGCCATGACCGGTGGCCAGTTCAAGGCTGTACCCCACCGTGTCGTGGGTGACCCAACCCTGTACCGTTCAACTCTGGCGGTATTTTGCCAGCCACGGCTCGAAGATAAGGTTGGGGACATGACATTTGCCGAGTTTGGCGAGAAAATTATTAAAGGCTATGTAGCATAAAGTGGAAATTGCTCCGAACAAGCTCACTCATCCATGGAGCTGCCGACGATCCAAACTGATGGGACCGCGGTTGCCTCGGGTTCAGAGTTTGTAGGGTCTCCCACATACCGCCGTCAGCACCGCAAGCAGGGCTCCACGGTGTTTGTAGCTCCTCGTGAGGACACCCCTCAGGCAGCGCCCAAAGTGCCGCTCAATATGGTCGTCAAGGGCGTGGGCGCACTGGCCGGGGCTCAAGCGTTAGCAAAACTGGTCAATTTTGTCCTTAATCAAATGCTGCTGCGCGTCCTGAGCTCGGCAGACGTCGGCCAGTCCAACCAGATGGAATTGTTTGCTGCGACGGCCCTCAGCCTTACGCGCGATGCCGTGCGGTTTGCAGCTGTGCGGGAAACTTTGTACACCAAAGCAGAGGACCGCTACCATACCCGTTCAGAGCCAATACATGGCACTCAAAGCGGAACCATGCAGGAAACGGTGAATCTGGGCGCCATCCCCCTAATCTTGGGAGTGCCGATTGTCGCTGCTCTGCTCACATTTTGCTGGTACGGCGTTTCGGACCCGGTGCTGAGAGCTAGCTCGGTGGTTTGGGCCGTGGCGATTGTGATTGAGCTGGCGGCCGAGCCGTGCTTTTTGTTGCACCAGCTTAAAATGAACATGGCGCTTAGAGCCCGCGTCGAGTCGTTTGCGGCAATTTTGCGGTGTGTCGGCACTTTGGCGCTCGTGCTTGGCGGCCAGAGCCGCATGCTCGCATTTGCCATTGGCCAGCTCGCATTTGCGCTTGGAATTTGCATTGGCTACTATACTGCATGCATCAAGGAGTGGGACCATGCCCCGTTCAAGCTTTATTGGAGCCCCGTGTGGGACGACGATGCCAACACCAAAGTGTGGCTCAGCCCCAAAATCTACAAGCTCGCGCGCGGCATGTACTTGCAGTCAATATTCAAGTACATGTTGACCGAGTCTGACCGCATTCTGGTCTCGTTTTTCCTGAGTTTGGAGAGCCAGGGCGAGTACGCGGTCGCCGCCAATTATGGGTCCCTGGTGGCCCGCATGCTCTTGTTTCCTATTGAAGAAGCCCTCAGGGCTCTATTTGCAAAGACTCTCAAGAGTGTTAACAGAAACAGGAAGGAGGAGGAGGCACCCACCTCGCCGCTCGCCCAGCCCTCAGCGCCGCTGTCGCCGCACTTGGGCAACGACCTGTTGACTCGGTCCCGCAGTTTGAGTGTGAGGTCAAATGGAGGTGGCGGTCGTGAGCGCTCGAGCAGCTTTACAGTTAAATCTCCTGCCGTGCCCATGCCCAAGCCCAAGACTGAAAAAGTCTCGGATACTGAGACTGCGCTTACCGCTTTGACCACCGTTTTGCGGTTGTACACCTTCTTGGGCGTTTGTGCCGTCTCCATTGGCCCCTATTTGGCCCCGTTTGGCCTTAGGTTGCTACTCAGTGGTTCATGGAAACAGAGCCAGGCGCCTGCTGTGCTGGCCGCGTACGTTTGCTACATTCCGGTCTTGGCATGGAATGGTAGTCTTGAGGCATTTCTGCAAAGTACGGCCTCGATTGACGACCTTAAACGCCAAGCCCGCGTCATGTTTGGCTTGGCTTTGTGTTTTGTAGTGGCGGCCTATGTGTTTATGCGGGTGCTCGAGCTGGGTGCTGTTGGCCTAGTTTACGCGCAAATTACGAGCATGGCACTCCGCACCCTGTGGTCGCTGCAATTTGTTGTTTCGTACTTTAAGGCAAACGACATTTCGAGCGGTTGGCTCACGCGCGTTTTGCCCAACCGCGTTGCCTTGGCGGCATATGTGTTTGTGCTTGGAGCTGCGCATGCCATTGGCTCCATTACGAGCGTGCACACACTTGTTGCCCATGCTCTGTTGGGCCTAGTTTTGGCGGCCTCTTTTGGGTACTCTGAGAAGAACAATCTGCTCAGTTTTTGGCGTTCCAGGGGTGCCTGAATAGCGGAGTGGCAGGGGAATGTAATTTATATAACTATGCTACAGCTAGGCTACAGCTTGGCCTTGACGGCGTCCAAACCAGACACGGTGACACCGGGCTGTTTTTCGACTCCGAGGTACGAAATCTCGCCCTTGTCAACAATCATTGCGTACCGCATAGTGCGTTTACCCATCCCGCGTGCGCTAAGGTCAACTGCCAAGCCCAGAGACTCGGAAAACGAGCTGTTTGGGTCCGAGGCAAAGATAAGATCTTGGTTGTATCCGCCCAGATCCTTGGCCCACGCGTGCAGCACAAACGCATCATTGGCACTGATAATAATGATTGCATCGACCTGCGAGCGCAATTGCTTGGCTGCGGCAACGTACGGCGGGATATGCTTTTCGGAGCATGCCGGAGTAAATGCGCCCGGAACACTCACAATCAAAAACTTCTTTTGGGCAAGACTATCAAGACTGAACTTACGAGGCACACCGCACCCACCGCTCTTTGCCAACTCGGCGTCGTATGGCACGTACTGCAGCTCAACCCCACTGGGAAATTTGGTCATAATGCAGAGTGTTTGGCAGGCGGTAGAGGCCTTGGCCTCGGTTTTGGGGCTCGCGAGCGTGGCCCTAGCCACGCGAATGTCGATTCTGGTTTATCCCGTGGGCATTGTTTCCACAACGCTCTACATTTTGATCATGCTGAGGGCCAAGCTGTACGGCGACGCTTTGGTCAATGTTGTGTACACGGCTATGAGTGTTTATGGGTGGATCAGGTGGTCTAGTGAAGAAGAGGTCCAGCCACGGTACGCCTCGCGACGCGAACTGGCCATTGGAGGCGGACTCGTGGCCGGAGGGTTGGCCGTTGTGTTGGCCGTGTACAGCGCCGTGGGTGACCCCATCAACTGGGCAGACGCAATCAGCACCGCTATTTTCGGGGTGGCAATGTGGTATATGGCCCTGCAAACCATTGAGAGCTGGGCTTTGTGGCTTGTAGGCGATGTGGTGTCTACCTGGAAAGTGGCGACCAAGGGGCTTTATTTCACCGCGTTTCAGTACACCGTATTGTGCGTTATGGCCGTTTACGGGTGGATAGAGTGGCGTGAGCTCTCGAGGGGCCAAAAGGAGCCCGGAGAGCTCGAGGAAGGAGCCGAGCTCGACCCCGCGAGCGTGGCATAAAAGTGCCATAAAAGAGCACCATAGAGCATAATGAATAGATGAGCATGATAGAGCAGTCCTCTCACGCCGACATCCACATATCCTCAGGGCGGGCACGGGCATGCTCCTCGGGCTCCACCTCAAACAATTCGATAGTCAACTGGTCGAGCGGCCGCACTTTGGGTGAGGCGTACCGTCTATACTCGTCAAAAATCAGGCTCAGAGACCAGCTCTGGGCCCGCCGCAGGCACCCAACAACGCATCCTGTACGGTGTTTGCCCTGGTTGCAATGGATGAGAACAGGGTGATTTTGAGGTTCTAGGAGCACATTTAGGGCTTGCCTAAGGCGTTCACTCTCCATATTCACAAACGGCTCCTTGTTTCCACTTAAACCGATTTGAAATAATGTGATTCCGTGCTCTTTGAGGTAGGCGACGTTTTCCTCGGGGTAAGGCTCGCCGATGAGCACCAAGACCGATTTGAGCTCTAAACCACTCAGAAAGGGGAAATGTTCAGCGCGCGGGAACGAGCTGCGGTAGATCCCCTGGGCCACCATCCCAAAATTGGGAGGGACCTCTAGCATGTCAGATGGAGACCCAGGGGTGTCTGGGGTGAAGGATGTTCTGTGTGCCGTGCTAGTTCTGAATTTACCGTTGCCGTTACAAGCTAAAAGAATCTAAATCAACTATAAAATTTCCCCTCACATAGACGCAGACGCCAAGATAAAGACGCCAAGCGTGGGGGTCGCAGCTGCATCGCCTAATAATAACCCAAATTTGGCAAAATGCCAATTTGAGTTTGGGCACTTGAGCCAGCACTCTAGCATCCCCCCTTTACCCATGCAGGAACCATGGGCACCTCAAACACGCCCATAATTGCGCTCCGAACCCCATGGGACCCCCGCGATCGCAACGCCAATTGGGGACGATCACATGAAGACAATTACAAATTATCCTTAATGGCCCTATGTTGGGTGCCGCCGGCGCTAATAGCGCTCGTAGCAGTGCAACAAGCCCACAAAAGCATTTTCCAACCCCTTTCGGCCGAGGATAGAGCGCAGGTCGCGTTTGAAGTGCGGCGCGCTCTGTTCCAGGCGGCGCTTGCCCTAATAGTTTTTCGCGAGCCCATCGGATGGCGCGTTTTGTACGCCATTTTACCCAGTTTGGTGCTCCGGTACCTCCACTCGGTCGTTGGATTCAGTTTACAAGCCCCTCAAAAGCACACGGGAACGGGGGCGTTGCTGTGTATCCTGCACGTCTGCGACATGGTTTGGGCCCATTATTGGGCAGGCAAGATCTGGAGTACTAGCGGGTGCGCCCCTCTCACGTTGGCATTGCTGGCAGACATTGTTGTTTTGTGGGGCCAACTGCTCATGCATACCGGCCAATTCTGGTACCCTCAGGACAAATTGGGCCGATACATTGTCAATGCTTATTCGTGTTTTCTTCAACTTTGTGTCTACATATCGCTAGCAGGTCTCATGGCCTCGCATTGGTACCTGCCGGTCCACATTGCTGGGGATGCCTGGCGTACACTGCGGCTCGTAGTGAGCCATTTGGGGCGTGCGCTGCGGCACAAGCGGGCATTCGAGGTCTACAAGCTGAAGCAAACAACCACAGCAAGTGCGTGTCCTATTTGTCTTGAGACTGACGGTGAGCTATTTGTGGAAACATGCTGCATGCACGAGATGCACCTGAGCTGCATATACGAATGGCTCGACTCGGTGCCCCAGTGCCCCGTGTGCCGCACTCCTTTAAGGACCTCCATTCCCCCTAGTAAATAGGGCTATTTATATTAAGTTTAATTGTAGCATGCTGCCAGGCGCGTTTCGGCAAATGTCAAACGGCTTAATAGCCGGCTCGGACGTCACATTTGTCATGAGCGGCTCGCAGGAAGAGCTCGACTATGTCGATAAATTCCTGATCAAAATCCCGTACGTGGGTGAATTCTTGGGCCTCGTGCCCGAATTCGTCAACCGCGAGCCGCGCAACATCTACTTTAACCAGGCGCTGCCCCCCGAAGACCTCGACGAGCAAGGCAGCCCCAAGCCGTACTACGCAACAAACAAGATCCGCACAACCAAGTATACCGCGATGACGTTTGTTCCGCGCAATTTAGTGCTCCAATTCAAGAGCGTGGCCAACCTGTTCTTTTTGTTTGTGGCCATCACCGGCTCGTTTCGCATCTTTGGTATTGCTAATGGCGGTCTTGCCGCGGTTCCCATTATCTGCATTATTTTTATTACCGCTATTCGTGATGCGTATGAAGATTATCGCCGGTTTTTGCTTGATCGCGAGTTCAATAATGCCCTCACTTATTGCTTGCTCGGGGTCGAGAATCCTAATGTTGATGAGGAGAATGTGGGTGCCTGGCGCAAATTTAAGAAAGCTTCCTCGCGGGCAGTTACGCGCGTGCACCGCTGGATCATTCGCAAGCCGGCTCCGAGCTATGACTTGAAGAGTATCAAGAGCGCCGGTATTGCCCCCGCTGTCCCTGCCCCAATGGGCCGCAGCTCGATGCAAACTGCTCGCACGAATTTTACACGGCGCTCTCTTGATCAGAGGTCGCTTGTTAGCAAGCGTAACCCCACCGAGATCAAGTTTAAGCAACGGTTTTGGAAGCAGGTCCAAGTGGGTTCCATCATCAAAGTCCTCAACAATGAAGCCATTCCCGCCGACATGGTAATCCTTAGCACTTCGGAAGAGGACGGCTCGTGCTTTATTGAGACCAAAAACCTTGATGGCGAGACAATGCTCAAGCCGCGCCTCGCGGCTCAAAACACCCGCCACCTGCAGCACGCAGCGCAGTTTGCCGAGGCCCAATTTATGGCCGAAGTCGAGGGCGCCAATTCAAACCTCGACAAGTTTGGATGGGCGCTGCACGACCTGCGCGCCGGCACTTCGGACGCCCTGGCCCCCATCAATTTAATACCCCGTGGGTCCTCGCTGCGCAACACGAAATTTGCTATTGGTCTTGTGGTGTACACAGGCCGCGAGTCCAAGATTATTATGAACGCGGGCGAGACCCCGCGCAAGCGTAGCCGCATCGCCAAGGACCTCAATTTTTACGTGTACATCAGTTTTGGGTTTTTGGCTGTGTGCGCCATCATTAGCACGATTGTGCAGCGCGTAAAGTTTGGCGAGAGGGCAAACACCTGGCACTTTTTTGAGTTTGGGCTCGTGGCGAGCCCCATTGGCCTCAATGCGTTTGTGAACTTTATTGCCTCAATCCAGATGCTCCAGAACTTTATTCCCATTTCCCTGTACATCTCAATTGAAATTGTCAAAACTATTCAAGCATGGTTCATTTTCAGCGATAACCAGCTCTGGGACGAGGAGACGGGCGAGCGGTGCACCCCGAAAACATGGAACATTGGCGACGACTTAGGCCAGGTCGAGTTTATCTTTAGCGACAAGACCGGTACCCTTACCCAAAACTCGATGGTTTTCCGCAAATGCACTGTTGCCGGCAAGTCTTACGGTGTGTCGTTCACCGAGGCCCAGGCAGGTAACCTCATTCGCAAAGGGGTGGATATCGCTGAGGAGCGCCAGCGTGCCTTGCAATCAATTGAAGCCGAAAAGGAACAAATGTTGAGCCTGAGGGGACCCAACGAGTACGCCAGCGCCGACCCCGAATTTGTTTCGGCCGAGGTGTACCGTGACCTGCCGCGCAACGAGGCGCTGCGCAACTTTGTGCTATGCATTGCTCTGTGCAACACGGTTGTTGCCGAGAATGTGGACGGATCAGTCGTGCACAAGTCAGAGAGCCCCGACGAGGCCTCGCTCGTGGGCACGGCGCGTGACCTCGGGTACACGCTTGTCGAGAGCCCCAAGCGCTGGAAGTACATTGCACATGCCGGCAAAGTGCACAAATTTGAAATTCTCGAGACCCTCTACTTTACCTCGGACCGTAAACGCATGACCACGCTCGTGCGCGACGAGACGGGAAACACGTTTTGCTACACCAAAGGCGCCGATGTGGTCATCCGCGACCGCCTTGCCGACCCCTCCACGTGCGAAGCAGACTGGCGCAACCTCGAAGTTTACGGCGATGAGGGCCTGCGAACGCTGCTGCTGGCGTACCGCCAGGTCGACCCCAAATGGGCCGAGGAGTGGTGTGCGCAGCACGCCAAGGCGATTTTGAGCCCTGACCGTGAGCAGCTGACTGCCGAGCTCGCTGAAGAACTCGAGCACAGCTTTGTGCTGCTTGGAGGTACGGGCATCGAGGACAAGCTCCAGGAAGACGTGCCTACCACCATTCACAAGCTGGGCGAGGCCGGCATCAAATTGTGGGTTCTTACCGGTGACAAACCCGAAACAGCCATCTCAATCGGGTACTCGTGCTCGCTTCTTGAGCCCCACATGGATATCCTGCGAGTGTACAGCCCCGAGGACGTGGCCTCTGCCCTGGCGCAATTCAATCTCAGCGGGACCCCCGAGGAACTCAAAGCAGCGGCCGCAGACCACTCGCCGGCTCCCCCCGGGCACGCGCTTGTCGTGGACGGCAAGGCGCTCGAGCTCATTCTGGCTGATCCTGAGACCTCAACCAAGTTTGCCCTGCTGGGTAAACAGTGCAAATCGGTGCTGTGCTGCCGCGTGTCGCCTTCTCAAAAGGCTGCCGTGGTCGCCACCATCAAATCGCGCTTCGATGTCACTGCCCTGGCTATCGGCGATGGTGCCAATGATGTGCCGATGATCCAACGAGCAGACATTGGTGTGGGTATTGTTGGTGTTGAAGGACGTCAGGCAAGCATGAGCGCCGACTATGCGATCGGCAAATTCAAGTTTTTGCAGCGGTTGGTGCTCGTGCACGGCCACTGGAGCTATGCGCGCGTCTGCAATTTGGTGGGCATTTTGCTGTACAAAAACATTGTTTTTACCATGTGCCTGTTTTGGAATGGTATTTTCAACCAGTTTGACAACTCTTACGTCTGTGATTACTCGCTAATTGTCCTTTACAACTCGGTGTTTACCTCGACGCCCGTTATCATGGCCGCCCTGTTTGACCAGGACGTTCCTGCCCATGTAATGCTTGCGAGTCCTTCGTTGTACGCAAAGGGTATTTTAAGAGGCGGGTGGACGCGCTGGAAGTTTGTGCAGTGGTCGCTCGAGGGTCTCTACCAGTCGGCCGTGATCTACTTTTTGACCTGGTGCAACTTTCACGGCGGCGAGTTTGTGTCGGTGCACGGGATCCCCGCCGAGTACCTTCAGGCGATTGGCGTCTATGTGATTAGCGCCAGCGTCCTCACTGTCAACTTTGAGGTCCTAATTGTCGCCAAGTCCTGGGATGTTATTTTGCTCACGTTTGAGTTTTTGAGCCTCATGGTGATGCTGGCCTTCATCTGCATTTACACGGTCCTGACCTCGAGCCGCAGTTTCTATGGCGCATACTACTCTACTTATGGCACAATCCCCTTTTGGGCGTCGACGCTCTTGAGTACATTTCTGTGCCTAGCGCCCCGCATCTATCTCGAGTCGTTGCGCAACGTGTTTAGGCCCGAACCGCTCGATATTGCACGCCAGCAAGACAAGGATGCGCGCCGCCACCATTTGCTGCACCTAAAGCACAACCAGAACAAGAACAAGAACAAGAACAAGAACAAGAACAAGAACAAGAACAAGAACAAGAACAAGAACAAGAACAAGAACAAGGAGGAAGAAAAGGTTGAGCTGGAAGAGCCTCAAGTGGCTCCTAGCACCCCCAGCCTGGCTTCGTCCAAAGCATAGACATAATCAGTACATAGACTAATATCTTAATACATACAGGCCCTGCTCCCTGGGCAGCCTTTAACCCGAAAAGACACCACCCGCAAGCACCAAGTTGCGGTCAGTGAACTGCACGCGGTACACAGGGGTGCGTTTAGTGTTGAACACGCACATATGGTCATTAGTTGCCATGATCTCCTTCTTTTTGCTGCGCTGCACTGCGGCGCTCGCGTCGTACGCCTCAGGCTCGCTGCCGCTGTCCTCTGTGTTTTTCTTGACATCCCACACCCGCACCGTGTTGTCTGCACCACCAGATACCAACAAATTGCCATCCTTGGAGAATGCCAGCGAGTGGATGGCCACGCGGCCATGGCCGCGCATCGCCTTGAGGCGGTGGCCCGAACCAATGTCCCAGACATTGATGACGCTGTCGCCGCCCGCCGAAGCAAGCCAGCGACCATCTGGGGACACGGCAAGCGCACTAATTGCCTGCGAGTGGCCAATAAATACCCGCACAGACGAGCCCTTGTTCATGTCCCACATACGCACTGTCTTGTCGCTTGAGCCAGTAAACAAGTAGGTGCCGTTGGGATGAAACACCACACAGTCTACATCGCTCATGTGACCGGCAAAAATGCGCAAAGGGTAAATGTGGTCGCAGCTCCAAAGGCGCGCCGTTTGGTCGTGCGAGGCAGTGGCAAAGTAGTGTCCAAACGGGCCATAAGCCACGTCCCAGATCGGGTCAGTGTGGCCCTTGTATGCCACCAGCGCGCTAAATGTGTCGAGCGACCATAGGCGTACCGTGTGATCCTCGGAGGCACTGAGGAGGGTGCGGCCATCAGGGGCAAATGATGTGCTGTATACTGCGCCAGAGTGGCCCACCAGCCGTTTTGATGAGCTCTGCTTGTCCTTTTCGTCGCGCACACCCAACTTTTCGCCCTTGAGCGACCAAAGCTGCACGTACGAGTCGCTGAACCCGCCGGCAATTATCGAGTTGTCGGGGCTAAATGTCACATTGTTGAGGCGGTCGTGCGTGTTGTGGAACGTATACATGCACACCGACGGCAGCTGCGCCTGCGCCTCAAACTTGAGCTGGTGGTTGAGGTCGTTGATGCGCTTCATCTCAATGTCAATGTCCACAGGACGGTACTTGGGCAGCGGCAGCGAGTCGATGCTGGGGCTATCTTCCTCGGGCTTGGACGCTTCCTCGAATAGGTCGGGCAACCCGGCATTTTCGGGATCTGTGTCCTGCTTGAGCATGGCGCTCACTTCTTGCTGAAACTCGGGGTCCATGGGCAATTTTCCAAGTGTCACCGGCTGGCTGTTGAACGAATCGACGCTGTGGTGCCCGAGCTGAGAGCCAATTAGGCCCTGGCCAGGCTCGTTGGCGCTGGTCTCGAGCGAGGGCTGGCTCGAGGTCACCTGCATGTCAACGTGCTGGTTGATGAGCCTGATCACAATGAGGCCGCCAACCTCTTCAATATTGTGCAAAAAGTAAAGCAGCAAGTCAAACGAGGTGCGGGACATTTGCACGCGGTATTTGGTGGTCATGTACTGCTGGGCCAGCTGGTTATCTTGGACGTGGTTGGGCAGCCCCAGGCCTTCGAACTGCAGGATCTCGTCTTGGTTGAGGACCTTGTGCTCATCGCTGAATGCAGCAAAAAAGCTTAGCGCGTCCTCGGTGTGGTTGTCCCCGAGCAAATCGAGAAACATGTGCACAAAGATCGGGTACAAAACGCGCCGCAGCTCGGGCTGGTAAAGGTCCAAAGAAGATTCCACCCATTGCTTAAGGCTCAAATAAGCCCGCGGGTAAACTTCGGGCCCTGTGGCAGGCATGCTGAGCGTGCCAGTTTGCACGAGACCGTCACTGTTTGCAGGGGTTGTTGCACGCGAACTTTCGAGCCTAAGCATGGCCTCGGTGCGAATATAGCCCTTTTTGTGCAAGAATTCAAGCACAATACGGTTGAGCTCCTCCAAACTGAGCCGATTTTGGCGTTGATCCGGCCGCTGCTCCACCATGGTCTAGTCAGCGAGAGTGCGAGCTGCAGAGAGATGCACCCCGGGACGTCGAGCTGGGGCTCATCTTTGGGCTGAAATTTGGCGCCCAAACTTTCTCATTCTCACCTCTCATCTATGTAGTTAAAAATTTCAGCAATTTATCGCGTCCCTTTGCCTGCAAAAGTTGACGGATCGCCAGAACCTGCTGGTCGTCATTATTGTCTAGGGCAATATCCACGAGCTGCTCCATATTCTTTTTGGCTATACTCGCCTCGATGGCACCATTGTGCTGCAGCTTGAGGTGCATCAGATTGCGCGTGGCCTCGCGCTCCGGCTGCGGCTGCTCGGCCAGCTCGTTCAAAATCTCAAGCACTGACGAGGCCTGAGTCTCGCGCCAGGGGTCTTGCCACTGCGCATGCACAAAGTCGATAAAGTCCAACTTGATCTCGCGCGCAGGCAGCCGGTAAATCGCCTCGAGCGGCTCCTTGTGGGTCATAACCGCCTTGAACCCTTGCTCGGTGTCCACGACATTGCCAACCAGGCCGGGCGCTTTTGAGGGCAGCTCATCGTCGTACACCTCAATGAGGCCATTATTTTTGTGGCCGCGTCTCAAAAACGTATCCTTGACCCGCTGGTTGCGTAGCTTGCGCGGGAGGCGCGCCGCGTGCTCCACGTGGAGCGGGCAAAGCCACCGCGCTGGGAAGCTGAATTGCGGCGGATTGAGGCAGTCCACATGCCAGTGAGCGGGGCACTTATCGCACTTGAGCAACGGGCCTGTACGAGCCGACTTGGAGCACCGGTAGCACAGGGCGCTGGCCTTGATTTCGTCGCCCTCACGCTCGCGCTCAGCCCGGGGCTGGCGCTTGTTGAGCTCAAATTCGTTGACATAGTCGCCATTCTCGTCCGCCAGCACGCCCTCGTACCGCAACTGAATGGGTCGGGGCAAGCAAAACGAACGCGGGTTGATGTGTTCGATCTTGTTGAGAAGTTCACCAAAGAGCCCCAATTTTTGATGCTGTTGAGGAGTCAGGGTCTCTTTCTTTTTCCGGCTACGCTTTTTTGACTTTTTCGGTTGGCTCGCCTCGCTCGCTTCGGGCACGTCACCGGCCTCACCGGCACCGTGAGCTTCCTCGCCGGCGATCTCTTTCTTGATCTTTGCCGATTTTCCCTTTTCTTGCTTGGGCAGCTCACCCTTTTCGGTCAAGTCGTGCTCACACTCGCGACAGTACCACGACCCCTCGGGCAGCTCCTCAACGCTCAAAGGCGGGTCAAGGCACAGCAAATGGAATCTGCGGGGGCAGTTTTCGCAGCAAAGGAACTGGCCGGTCTGGCCGCACGCCGCGCAAAACTCCTTGCTCGACGCCTCGAGCTGCTCCTTTTTGCTCTCGCCAAGCGCTTCCTTGACGGCGCCATTCTCGTCAACAACAAGCGCCTGGGGGTCAGACAGCATGGGGCCCAAGCTTTTGGTTGCTTGGCGCCGAGTACGCCGCAGCTTGGGCTTTTTTGTCACCGGCTCACTTAGGGCAACCCGATTGGTCTCGCCCTCCTCTTTGGGCTCAGGCTTGGGCTCCTCGGGACTCGGGGGAACCTCCCGGTAGCTCGCGGGCATGGTACGCCGACGCGAAGAACGCCTTCCAGAAGCCTCCTGTTGGGGAATACGCACCGTACTCTCCTTCCTCAACGTCTCAGTTTTGCCGGTTTGGAGGCCAGCCTCGAGCTTTTGCGCCGTGGCCTCGGTTGAGCGGTCTTCTTCAGTTTCTTCGGGCCTCTTGCGTCGTTTACGCGTTCCATCCGGCACCTGCTCCATCGGTTGGCCCGTGTGCGCGGGCACAGGCACCGCCACGTCTGGTTCTTCCCACTGCATCAAGTCGCTGTTACAAAGCCAAGGCCTCAGGGCCAATATCTCCGAGGCCAGCCACTGATTTTGCTCAGATATTTGGTTAGATTGTCTATTTTTCCTTATTTTTGCTCCAGGTCTTAACCTTTGAGCAACTTGCCCGCTCCAAACTTGCGCAAAGCAAGATAGCCCAGCACTGGAATTTTGCCGCTTAGCCCTTGTCTTGCTTTTCAAGAGTGGGGCACGCTTAAGCCCGTGATTTGTTCAGCCCAACCTTGTTCTTTGGTAGTTAAAGGGGACAGAACCCCCGTTTGGGCGCCATCTACCCGATTTGCGCAAACACTCCGCAACAGCCCCAGCCAGCCACGGCACACCCACAAAATTGGCAATGGCAACTAGACGCTGAGAGCTGCAAAAAGGCAGCTCAATGATCTAAATATGGCAAAACCATGTCAAATAAATATTCAAAGTCTTTTCAAATGCTAAATGTCGTCAGCGAGGTCAGGCGGCCTGCACGCTGTCTTTTATGGCAAAGTGGATCTTTTTGGTCAACATAACGCGACCCAGTAGCTGAACCTGTGATTTCCAACAGAATATCCTGAATACCTTTGTCCAAAACTAGAGCACCTGAGCTTTGCCAATAAGCGAATGGCCGCTTTTCCAAAACTCTCATCATAAACTGCTTGTTGTCGAATAAAACGTTGGGAATGTCGAACATATGATGCCATTTCTGAAGGCTATAGGCGCGTGATAGTACTTCAAATGCTATTTCCACGTCGCCAACTTCATCCCAATGAACTGAGCACACCATGTCAGGGTCCTCACGCGCTGCCATCATGACCATCTCTGTAAAATCCTGGGGTCAAGCTGTTTTCTCGGGTAATTTGGTAGTAGGATGCGCCTTATGGCAACTTGAACGCTCAAAACATAGAAAGAAATACGCTCTTAAGGCAGACTGTCGGCTAAGCTACCTCTGCCCTGCACAGATGCTAATATTCCCATCTCTTTGGTAGTTTACAAAACACCTATAGCACTAAATATCGTCCTAACGGCCCATGTCAAAGTCCTCATCATATGCTGCAAAAAACTCCTCGTCTGGGTCCTTATCGAAGCCAAGAGTCAAAGCCCACTCGCCTAGCACCAATGGTCGAAGTAGCTTGCCTTATAGGGTGTCTTGAGTGGCTGAGAGGATCGTTGGGGTCGAGGTAGCGTGATCCAGCAGTCAAGCCCGTGGCACTCAAAAGTTTAGCTTGAATGTCGCTGTCCAAAGCTAGGGCGCTCGAGCAGTACCAAAAAGCAAACGGCCGCTTGTCCATAAGCCGCATCATAAATGCCTTTTTCTCAAAGAGATCTGGAGCATTAGAAGACATAGCTCGCCATACACTCCCCTCATATGTGCGTGACAGTACTTCAAAAGCGAAGTCCTCGTCGCCAATGCTGCTCCAATTGAGCATACACACAACGTTGGGGCTTTGACGTACCGCTGCAAGTACAATTTCTCTGTCGTCTGTGAATTTGTGCGCATACATCAGCAGCGGTCCAAATTGAGAGACCGCGGCAAGCACAAACTCACGCACCTCCCACCAGCGCCTCTGAAGGTAGCCTGCAATTTGTGACCACCGCAATTCAGAGAGAACCAGCTGTCCTTCAGCAACAAGATGATAAGGAAAGTCAACTGAGGGCCTGGCGTCGCTCAATGTTTCCAAGAGATCCTCACGTGCAGACACAGGCGGCCTTGTCTTCTCGGCGAGCTTGATCAATTGTTTATCAAATTGGTACTGGTTGGGTAAGTGGCGCAGAGCAGCTCCATTCTGAGCCACTGCCTTTGCGGCCAGGTCAAAATCAAGCAGTCCTGGCATGACATCTTGCACGGCTAGGCCACAGTTCGATACAGCTATGCTTGCCATCCTATATTGGTCTGCATCACTCAAATACAGACAATTTGTGGAGACCGAACCATATAAATGGCCATGTTGGGACAAGAGTGTCTTGAGATAGCCGCCTAGCAGCAAGTCTCGGTGTATGATTGAAGCATCTCCAAGGTTAGCCATATCACAGCTGGTTTCTAGCAGCAGTTCGACTAGTCTGGGGTCGGTGAGAAGGACCGGCTCATTGTATAGATGCCACGTATTGAGTTCAACACAGCCATTTTTGTACTGATTGTAAATCGTGTATAGAGAAAACTCGCTCAGGGTTACCCGAGGCATATTCACCTCAATGAGCCGCGCGCGCTCGTTGTCTGTCATTGCAAGAGCCGTCTTGATGTAGTGCGCAGCAATCCCGTGCGAGACTTGATAACAATCAAACGGTCTCCACCGTTGATCAGACATGAAAAAACTATAGGCGACCTTATCGATACTGGATAACCGCAGGAGATCTTTGGGGTTATGAGAGATTCCGGTTCTATACTCCATAACTCGAGTCATTTTTTTCTCACACCACTCGCATTCGAGCAATATTTCATACACCAAACGCCATAAATCCGGGGCCAGGCCTGTCATCAACGCTACCAAGGAGCCACTAGATGGCAGCCTGATGCTGAAATTAAGAATCTTGTGCTTTAATACATATTTTGAGTAACTATGAAACAACATCGCTCGACCAAAAAGTCATAGATTAAACGCCAAATTTCTGGGGTAGTCTTCTCGTCATCAGTTCTTATCGTGAGCCAGCGACCGATCGACTTGACTCATTCAAGATGAAAAAAGTGATTTCTCGCGTGCCAGAATTTGGCTTTTACCCGCTGGGCTTTTCTGTCGGCGCAGGTTTCTGCGGAATTAAAAAGAACCCCGAACTCTACGATCTCGCAGCCATTGTATCATCCAAAGACTGCACAGCTGCCGGTGTGTTCACCTCCAATGCATTCAAAGCTGCTCCCGTACAATTGGACCAGAAAATCTTGGCCGCCTCGGGCGGAAAAGGAATTCGCTCGATTGTCGTAAACTCTGGAAACGCAAACGCCGTCACTGGTCAACAAGGTCTTGTCGACGCTCAGGCCATGGTTGACGCTGCTGATTTGGCTGTTGGTGCCAAATCTGTGGGCAAAAGCAGTCTTGTTATGAGTACTGGTGTAATTGGCCAGAAATTGCCCTACCAAAAGATCGAGCAGGGTATCCCCGTGCTCTTTGATCGCTTGAAGTCTGACCACAGCGCGTGGCTCGAGTGCGCCAGAGGCATTATGACCACTGATACATTCCCCAAATTGGCTTCTACGCAGTTTAAGCTCAACAACATCACTTATTCCATGGCCGGTCTCACTAAGGGTGCCGGTATGATCTACCCCAACATGGCCACTCTGTTGGGCGCCATTGTGACCGATGCCCCTGTCGAGAGCAGCGCTTTAAAGCAGGCATTGTTAACTGCAACCAATGCTTCCTTCAACAGTATCAGCGTTGACGGTGATATGTCCACCAACGATACCATTTTGGCTCTTGCCAATGGCGCGGCTGGCGGCGACGAGATCAAGGCTGAGACCGCCGAGTTTGAGGTGCTGCAAAAGGCTATGACCGGTCTTGCC
Source organism: Wickerhamiella azyma (assembly GCA_022577855.1). Taxonomy (NCBI): domain Eukaryota; kingdom Fungi; phylum Ascomycota; class Dipodascomycetes; order Dipodascales; family Trichomonascaceae; genus Wickerhamiella; species Wickerhamiella azyma. The sequence continues at coordinate 325,708 of JAKISA010000004.1, forward strand.
CAGGACCTTGCCCAGCTTGTTGTGCGCGACGGTGAGGGTGCAACCAAGTTTGTTACCATCAAGGTCAAGGGTGCCGCCTCGGACGCCGAGGCGAAAAAGGTGGCCACCACCATTGCAAACTCCATGCTGTTCAAGTGCGCCTTGTACGGTAAGGATGCCAACTGGGGCCGTATCCTCTGTGCTGTTGGCTACTCTGGCGTCGAGGTCGTCCCCGAGAAGACTAACGTGAGCTTTATCCCTGCTGATGGCTCCGAGACCCTCAAGCTGCTTGTCAATGGCGAGCCCGAGGCCGTGGACGAGGCGCGTGCATCCGAGATTTTGGAGTTTGAGGACCTCGAGGTTGTTGTTGACCTCGGTATTGGCAGCGGCTCAAACACCTTTTGGACCTGCGACCTGTCTCATGAGTACGTGACCATCAATGGCGACTACCGTAGCTAAAAGGTGAGGATAAAACAATAAAATAGTAGAAATATAAAAAAAAAAAAAAGCAAAATGGGCATTGCAAGCCTTATCAAGTAAAGCGCTCCTCTCTGCCGGTCAAAGGGCCCGAAGTGTAGTAGAGCTTGGGTCTGTACTCGGGGTCCATATTCATAATGGGAGAGTCGCGGAACTTGTCAATTAGGGCCTTGCGCCCTTGAATGTTGGCAAAGGACACGTCAATGATCTTGAAACTATTGTACTGCGTCCACTTTTTACCGCGGCGCGCCTGGGTCAGGGTGGCGACTGACTCGGGGCGGATAAAGTTGATAAACGCGTACCCTACATTGCACTTGTTGTTGAAATCCATGCGCAAGTACAAAAAGTCGTATTCATTTTCGTTGGTCTCGTCGAGAAACGCGCGCAGCGCGGCGAGGTTAACCTTATTTGGGATGTTGCGCAGCATGACCGTGGTGCGTTTTTCCCTGCCATATTTGATAAGGTCGAGGTCAACACGGTTGGACTTGTTACCGTTACCCATCGCCTCAGGGGGGGCTGCAGCCGTAGCTGTAGCTGCAGCTGCAGTGCTCGCGTGTGCAGACGCACCTGCACCTGCAGGTGCAGGTGCGGCTGCAGGTGTGGCCGTAGCCACAGATGCAGGGGGAGCAGGGGTAGGAGCTGTAGCCACAACACTAGACAAACAAGGGGGTTTGTTAGTGGCGGCTTGAAACATGCGACAATCCTGCATAGGCGGCGTCAAATGGCCTGGAATTTTCATGGCCCGCGGGGCCTTGTCCTCATTGGTGGTGTGCATCTGCGCCACTGAGAGCGGCGGTGACGCAATCTTAGGCTTGCCCATGTCGTACGCATAGGTGTACTCGAAGCTCGAGGCCGACGACAACGACACCGAGCTGAGGGACGGCGAGCTACCCTGCAAAGACTCGGCGCTGCTGTTCTTGGCTTGGAAACGGCAAATGTCGGCGTGATCGAGTATGGTCTGGGCCGCTCTCAAATGACCGCACGACGAGAAAATCTGCGTCTCGAGCAACTTGGCAACGATGCGCTTGTCAAAAAAGGCATAGTAAATGTTGGTGGCGCTCGCGAGCTGCTCGGACTTGGACCAGGCGATATCACCGTGCTTGGAAACCTCGTACCACAGCTCCTCCTTGGAAATGAGTGAATCAACCTTGTAGTAAACACCATAGAGCTTGTCCTCCAGAGGCAAAATCTCACAGTCCTTGCACTCGCTAAATTTGGGCATGAGAGTGAGGGCCTTATAGCAGTCGCGGCAGTCGAAAAACTCAACCTGGATGCTCGAATCTTGATTGACCTGCGGTGACGAGTCGCCAAATGCCGATACCAACTCCACCAGCTGCTTGGCATGTGCCAGAGATGGAGTCTTGATCAACAACCTGCGAATAAAGCAAGAGCATTCCAACGCTGGCCGCGCGAGCGGGTTGCTTTGGGTGGAGAAGGTGAAACCGAGTGGAGCAGGAGCAACCGCGGGGCTCGTATAACTAGGGCGAGAATCAAACCACATTGCTCAACACGACTGTAGGGATGTAGCGATGAGTAGGTAGAGAAGGGGAGCAATGTAACAACAGGTTGTTGCGACGGATATATGTGTGGGCGGGAATGCAGGATTTAAATGTATGCAGTGTGGATTATCAAGGATTCTCCAGGGGCATGTTTTAAGTGTAGAAATCTGACGTGCATATCACTGCATCCGAGCTTAATTTAGGATAATTTTCAGGGATTATCGGATACCAACGGCTACAGCAAGTTGTACATCTTGTTGCCTGACCACTTTTTCAAAGTTATGTTTGTGATATGCACTCCAAGTTCTGAGACAGCTTGGGTGCAGACGGTCGGTTAGTCAGTAATAATTTATTGGGTACGTCGGACGATGTGCACGTTCTATGTTCGGCACCTAAACTTGGCTTTTATTTCGCGTTTGAAACATTTCGTTTCAACTTGCCGAGCCTTGTGTCTATTGGTTCCCAAGCATGTTTGTAAAGTTCTAGCCTAATGTTTAACGTCTCCACAATCTCGCCGCAGAGTTTGTGGCTGCGTCATGTCACAGAGTGAGCCTCGAGATGCGGTTGCGAACAGTGTATTTGAGGCTGCCAGTGCCGCAGTCGACAAGTTTGTTGGTGACCCTGAAGCACGCTGCTCTCAAAAAGTGCTCGAATCGCTCGCGGTCATTGAGCAAGCGCTTGTCAAGTACCACCCCGGCCAACTAGCTCTGAGCTTTAATGGCGGGAAAGATTGCCATGTGATGCTCATATTAATTATGGCTGTGATGTGGAGAACGGGCCGCGCGGAGCAGTTCCCCGCCGTGTACGTCAAGGAAGCCGATTCGTTCCCCCAAGTCGACAAGTTTGTGCAAGAGTGCGCACGGCTGTACCAATTGCAGGTGCACACGGTGGAGAAGCGCATGAAGGATGCATTGACCCAATACCTCAGCGATCACGTCAAGGTCAAGGGCATGTTTGTTGGCATTAGGCGGCAGGACCCCTATGGCAAGCACCTCCGGCCGTTCCAGCCGACTGATCACGACTGGCCCGACTTTATGCGCGTGCACCCAATCCTTGAGTGGGACTATGGCGATATCTGGGATTTTTTGCGCCGCTCGCACATTGCATATTGCGAACTCTACGATCTGGGGTACACCTCGCTCGGGGGAGTCTCGACCACGGGGCCCAACCCCGACCTGAAAAATGATGATGGCACGTACAAACCGGCATGGATGCTCGAGGATTATTCCAAGGAACGCATCGGCCGCAACCTTTAATGTATATAACGACTAGGAGCACGACTTTGAAGAGAGCTCTCCCGCTGACACTATGAGCAAAAAGCAGGCGATAGCCTCGAATGAAAAGGTGCTGCAAAAGCTCAGGCAGGCCAACGACTCAAATGATCCTTACCTAGGCCGCCACGGGGCCCAGCTCCAGTGCAAATTATGCCTAACCACCCACGTCTCGCACGGATCATACCTTTTGCATACCCAGGGTAAGCGCCACATCCAAGAGCTCGAGGCCAGGGCAAAGCTCGATACCAAAAAGGTTAAACCAAAGGCCGGAATAAGTACTGTGCAGCCCCGTACCTACGTCAAAATTGGGCTGCCCAAGTACGCCATGACCAAGGTCAGAGCTCAGGATGGACGGCTCGGGGTGCTCCTAAACTGCAAGCTACCGCAAATTAAGCCGGGAACAGAGCCGCAGTACCGATTCATGAGCGCTTTTGAGCAAAAAGTCGAGCCTCAAGATAGTTCCATGAGTTATCTCGTAGTGGCCGCTGAACCGTACGACATTATTGCGCTTAAATTCAAGGCCAAACCACAATCCGAGTGTTGGAGCTATTTTGATAAAGATAGCCGCGAGTTTTATCTCCAATTCTTACTAACTTGATCTAGCCGCGCACCTCCAACCCATGATTTCATTCTTTAGAGGGCACCCTTCCGAGGATTTACTTCCTGGACCTCAAGTTGCTGCTGCAGCAGCCAAAGTTTTGCAACCCAATGACCTCTACGAGGACCCAGAGAACAGGCACCCGTTGCAATATGGTACCGATCCTGGCGCCGAGTACGTGCGCAAAGTGTTTAGCGACTTCAGCAATCGCACACTTGGCGGCACTGCCACCCCTGATTGTCTCAATTTGACCAATGGCGCGAGCTACGGCGCCGCGTTTGCCCTGATCCAGCTGTGCAGCCCCGAGACCAAGCGGGCGTTTGTTGTGTCTCCGACCTACTTTTTGATTAATCGCGTGCTCACAGATGCCGGCCTCGGCGATAAGACCACGGCGATTACAGAGAGCCCCGAGCACGGCCTTGATTTGGACCAATTGGAGCGCGAGCTTAAGCGACTCGCAGGCACCCCGCCAGCGGCCGAGGTTGCCGCGTCCAAACAAGGCGCCACGACCCTCAAAAAATTTCAGTTTGCCATGTACCTCGTGCCCACTTTTAGCAACCCTGGTGGCCTTACGCTGAGCCGTGACGAGCGCGTGCGTTTGTTGGGTTTGGCTCGTCAGTACGACATGGTGCTGCTGTGTGACGAGGTTTATGAATGGCTTGACTTTACTGGCGCCGAACACCCGCCCCTGCTTGTAACGCTCGATCGCGAGACACTGCCCGAGGGCTCTCTGGGGAACGTCGTGGCCAACTTTAGCATGTCCAAGGTGCTGGGGCCTGGCCTCAGGGTCGGATGGCAAGAGGTGGCCACGCCTCAACTTGCGCACCAGCTCAGCCAGGCGGGAGCAATCATGTCTGGTGGTACACCGGCGCAGCTCAGCACGTTTATTGTTGCCCAGCTCATGAAGGACGGCGAGGTCGACCGGATCCTCAAGCAGCTCAACGGCGTTTACGGCGAACGCTCCAAGACATACAAAGCCACAATGGAGCGTGCGTTCCCCAAGGGCACTCTTATCACCGGCGGCGACGGTGGATACTTTTTCTGGGTCACGCTGCCCAAAGGGTACGACGTGCAAAAAATCACCGCTCAGTGCAAAGATGCAGGGATCATTGTTGCGCCCGGCAACAATTTTGAAGTTGTTGGTGACGCCAAGGGCTGGGGCAAGCGGTGCCTGCGGTTCTGCTTGAGTTACTATGGGGTTGAGGAGGCTGTGCCAGCCCTCGAGCGGTTTGGTGAAATTTGTAGTTTAAATGGGCCCTAGGCTGGTATTTATGATCTTTTGGGGTATGGTGATGTGGGCTGTGATAATGCGGACATCAAACTTGCCCAACCTACCCAACTGGCCCCATTTCGTAGCACCCTTTGGGGCCTCCCCCAGGCTGAAATTCCACTGGGCGCCTCCTCCCCTCCAAAAGGGTAAGGGTTGCATAACACCCCTCTTTACACCTGCCAACCCCCAAAGGATTCCTCTCCATCATGACAGACAAAACGGTGTTTGATTCCAAGACCGAGTTCGAAGTTGTGCACCCCTTGACCAACGAGTGGAGCTTCTGGTACACCAAACCTCCTACCGGCCAGCCTGGCGAGAACTGGGCCGACCTGGTCAAGGAGCTGGTCACCGTGGGCACTGTTGAAGAATTTTGGGGTGCCTACAACGCTATTCCCAAGGTTAGCGAGCTGCCCCGCAAGAGTGACTATGCTCTGTTCCGTAAGGGCATCCGCCCCGAGTGGGAGGACCCTGCAAACGCCAAGGGTGGAAAATGGATCTTCCAGGCCAAGGGTGGCCCTAAATCAGAAATGGACGACAAGTGGATCAACGTTTTGCTTGGTGCTATCGGTGGTACCCTCGATGCTCAAGACCAGGTCAATGGAATTGTCGCCATGGTCCGCCACCCCAACATGATTAAAATCGCCCTTTGGGTCACTGGTAACCACACCGAGACCCACGATGTGGCGCTCAAATTCAAGGAAATGCTTGGTCTTTCCGAGGACGATCGTATCGAATACACTATCCACGACAGCTCCCGCGGTAAGAGAGGAGCCAATGCCCCTACTGTTTAAGCTAGAGAAATGTAATGCAATAAATAGTTACTTGTGAGGGTATTAGGATGAAATGAAATGGTATGCAAATGCAGGGGACAAAATATGTTGGGTATCGGAGTCGTCACTCTGGCTCGACAAAATTGCGCACGCAGTCGTCGCCAGAAGCAAGCAGCTCACTGCACTCGTGGGTGGTGATGTCGCTACCAAGCACAGCACTGAGACGCACCCAGCGGGTCTCCCAGTCGCGCTTGATTGCCGCTTCAACGTCGTCCATGGTGGGGGGTTTGGCCTCGGGCGCATAAATGGCAAGAGGCTGCTCAACATTAGACTCGAGGTCTTGGGCATCGGGGCGCTTGCGAATGGCCCTCAGGTAGCGCATCTGCACCGCTTGCCAGCTGTGCACACCCTTGAGCTTGCGGTGCAGCTCCTGCGAAATATCCTTCCAAGTCCAAGACAGGTCCTCGCGCAAGTGTCGCACGAGCTGGTCCTCGGCAGGAGTCCAGTACTGGTAGCGCTTGTTGTTGCTGTGCTTTTTGATGCGCATGGGCTGGATTGCATGGTTGGACACAGGACAGGCAGGGCTGCCCATGCTGGTGGCTGCCTCGGCGCTCAACTTGAGAGGGCTCAGCTTAATGGGGTACATGCGGGGTGGAGACGGAGTAATGGGAGGTAAACGGGTCTTGGTAGGGGTCAAAGTATCGGCGGGGTAGAGGTGAGGGTTGAGCCTTCTTGTGGGTTCGTTGCTGGGAGGCAGGAGGCCAGGGTCAATACGAGCAGGGCTCACATTGAAAATGCTAAACGTTTCAGGGTTGTAAAATTGGGCTGAAAACATGTGCTCATCTTGAGGAGGAGCAGGAGCAGGCCGAAAGAACATCGCATTGTGAGTTTGGAAGCTGGGTACAATCATTGTTTGGGGCTGGTCCAAGTCCTCGAGTTTGGGTACCACACGAGGGATCATGATGTTGGACAACGTTGCGGACCTTGTGACATTTATAGTAGGTCTAAATGTTGTTTTGTTTACCTATTAGCGCAGTGCATGCGCCGATAGATGCGTCTTGGATGCGCGGCGACCTGTCAATGGTAGGAGGTCCTAGAGAGCTGCGCGCACCGGCCCAATTCGAGCTAACCAAGCTCAATTATTTTTTCCAGGGCCCTGGGAGTCTTTTTGGGGACAGGCACCGCTTTTTTCAGCTCTAGCGCCGAGCACAATGTGCCACAACATACACAGACATGGGTCTATCTGCAGCTACCTGCACAGAAATTGCATGCGGCATGCACATGACCCGCGCGCAAGTGCATCGGCGTAAGCGTGCAGGTGTTTTTCGAGAAAATACTGTATAATAACTTACATAGGAACGGCGCCTCTTGAGGCTGCTGTAGGTGTTACAGCCAACAACAGCAAGAGTCAACCACTCCCGGCCCCAAGCTTGTTTTTGTTCAAACCCCAGGCAAGCGCACCTCCCAGCTCACGTCACACACACAAGTTACGCGAGCGTCATGGCGCGTACGGCACTGAGCGCACTGAGCGCGCTCAAAGGGCACTCAAAGGGCACTCAGAGGGCACTCAAAGGGCGCCCAAAGCGCACGTGCAATGCCGTTAAACAGGGAGCTTCCTAAGCGGTGGTAGTAGCGCTGGAGCTGGCCGTGGCCGTGCTCGAGTCGGTGGCAGTGGCAGTGGAGCCGGTGACGTCAGAGCTCGCGTCGGTGGCGGTGCTGTCGGAGCCCGAGCTCTCATCCTCAGAGCGAGGTTCGGCAAGCGACCGGTAGGTTCCCACGGTGCCCTGGATGGTCCCAAGGCCGATTGTACCTGATTTCGGGGTGGCTGTGGTGCTGTAAAGCTGGCTAAACTTTTGCGTGTACGTGATTTGGTACGCACTAGAAATGCCGTTGACGTAGGCCGTGGTGTACACCAACAGGGTCAACGAGGGGTACGAAGTGGTACTGGTAGCAGTGGCACTAGAAGAAGAGCTCAAATAGTCAATGGCGGCGAGTGCCGACCCCAGAAATATTAAAATGGCAGCCAGTTGCATGAGGAAGAAACAATCGATGATTCAGCACCAGTATTGTATTTGTATGGGGTCGGTAAAGTATGTAACGTCCCGATTTAGATTGGTTGTCCAGGGCAACAGGCACAGTCCACGGGGGCTTGGACCACCCGATTTAGAAACAACGACCCCTTACTAGAGCTCAGACCTTCTGGCACGGCGCGAATAATACCGGCTTATGCACAAGTAAAGTCGGCATAGATGAACCATTAAGCGATTTCTTTTGGCGATAATAATATGTTTCAGATTTGTTTTTCTAGCTAGCCGCCGTATCCTCAATATTTCAAAGCTTTAGAAACCGCCTTCTACAAAGCCATTTGTCTGCTCCCCTCAGTCTTTTGCGTAGTCCCATACTCCCCTCCTTGGGCGGTCCCAACTCTGTCAGTCAGCGTCAGGCGACAAGAGGTACAGTCATGTCTGGGCCTACTGGGGATGGCTCTGCAAATACCAGTTCCCAAAGTGTTCTCCAAGGCTTGAGGCCGATAGCCAAGCACAAGCGGCGCATCCAATTCAGCTGCGACGACGACGCGCTCGAGGATCCCGACCCCAACGACGCCTCGAGCGTTCATTCGGACGAAAGTTTCACGCTTCGTGACCGCCAGGACGCAATCAATACATCCCACCCGTTTGGTATCCGCATTTGGAAGCCGGCCATTTACAAAAAGAAGCGCAGCGTCGAGCAAGCGGCCGAGGAAGACATCCGCAACGTCGGCCCCTACCTGATTGTTCCCCTCAGCGTCAAGCTCGGCAACGTGTGCTGGGCCCTGAGTTTTGGTCTTGTGCTGTGGTTCGTATGCTTTACCGCCTCGGTGGGCATCTATGTTGCTGGATCTTGGAACAAGTCGTGCATTGTCTATGCCCAGAGCATGCGCTCGCTCTCGTTCTTTTTGCTGTGGCCCTTTGGTAAATACGTCCAACTCAAGTTCAAGCAAGACTATTTGGAGGAGGATGAGGGCCTGGGAAGGTCTATTGCCGACTACCTCGAGTGGGAGACCCGGACGCGCAACCGCGAGGGTGCACCGCCCCCCCTGTTTTTTGCCCCCCAGCGCCGCCGCCGTTTGAGTGAAAACTTTGACCAGGAGAGGCCGAGGCGCCTGTTTGGCCGTGGTAAATGGTCGCTCGGCCGTGTGGCATTCTACATTTGGTTTTGGCTGTGTTTGTCGCCCATTGCTCTACTGATTAGCGCCTTTTGTTGGTTATCGGTAGTAATGGTGCCCATGGCCCGTATCATCGTGCACGTTTTGCACCATTTGCGCACCCATCCACTGGCCCTTTCGTACCGCCCTGTCGCCTCATTTAGTGAGGAAGAGCTCACAAACCAGGAACGCTACTCGATCATTTTGTGCACTTTTAGGGTCGGCGGCCTCAAGTACTACAAGTTTACTGTGGGGGGTACGAACATTATCATCCTCAATCTGCTCGCCGCCGTCGGCTTTACGGTAGTCGATTTCTACTTTTTGCACATCATGTCCGAGGCCGCGCGGTTCTTTTTGAGTTTGTTGAGTATTGTTCCGCTCGCAAACTTTATTGGCCAGGCCGTGGCCTCAATTAGCGCCCAGAGCAGCATGTCCATGGGCGCCACCATCAATGCGTTCTTTTCGACTCTTGTTGAGGTCTTCCTCTACCTTGTGGCCCTTAGACAGGGCAAGGGCGAGCTTGTCGAGGGCTCCATCACCGGTTCAATCATGGCTGGTACCATCCTGTTGCCTGGCCTTAGTATGTGCGCTGGAGCGCTCAAGACAAAGACCCAGCGGTTTAACCCAATGAGCACGGGCGCCACGAGCACCATGCTGCTTTTTGCGATTGTGGGCGTGTTTGCCCCGACATTCTGGTACCAAATCTACGGCAGTACGGCCCTGCAATGCAACAAATCGTGCTTTAGCGCCGCCGCTTTCGATGCTGCGCACTGCATGTGCCGCGAGAGCCCTGCGCTTTTGCGGCCAAACGACTACACTTACGTGACCTTTATCCGCCCGTTTGCCATTATATGCGCCGTGTGCCTCGCGGTCGGATACATTATCGGCCTGTTTTTCACGCTGCGCACCCACGCCTCTTCGATCTGGGCCGCTAATTTGGAAGACGACGAGGCAGGCTCAAACAGCCACGACGTGCCCAACTGGGGCCGCCTCAAGTCGTACGTGATTCTGCTGAGCGCCACTGTGGCCTATGCCATCATTGCCGAAATTCTCGTCGACAGCGTGGATTTCGTGCTTGAGAATGTCAACATCACGCAAAAGATGCTGGGTATCACGATCTTTGCCCTTGTGCCCAACTCGACCGAGTTTATCAACGCCATTTCGTTTGCAATGTACGGCAATGTGAGTCTCAGTCTCGAGATTGGTAGCGCCTATGCCTTGCAGGTTTGTATGCTCCAAATCCCGGCTTTGGTGCTGTTCTCACTGCCTTATGCCGTGCAGTACGCCGATGTGCCGCTCAAGGACCATGTTTTTGCCCTGCTTTTCCCCCGCTGGGATTTGTTGGTGGCAGTGCTGTGCGTGCTTCTCTACCAAAACGTGCACACCGAGGGCAAGTCAAACTACTTCAAGGGCTCCGTGCTGCTTCTTGCGTACATTGTTTTGACCTCTGGGTTCTACTTTGACGACGAACTCGAGGAGTATGTTCGTGAAGGCGTGCACACTGGCCTTGTCCGTGGCCTGCCGTTGATGGGCCAGACCCCGCTGGGTCTGGGTGCTGTGGGTCCAGCAGCTCCTTAGTGTACGAAGCGATACCCTTTCCCCTTCCCTCTCTTAATCCCCCCGGACCTTCGCCGTGTCGCTGTCCACATTCCTAATTGTAATATATACATTAAACAAATCCGGCATGGTCCTTCTCCTTGAGGAACTTGTCGAACCGCTTGCCCTTGCGCTCCGAGATCTTGGCGTCGGCAGCGGCAATCGCCTCCTGCACTTCGGCCTCGCGCTTGGGCGCAATCCGCTCGCCCTTGCTGAGCTTGAACGAGAGCTGGCCCTTGACTGGCTCGACGGTGTCGTAGCGGTACTCGTAGAATTTCTTGTCGTGCATCAACGGCGGCATCAGCGACTCAATGCCAAACCGGTACGCAGCCTTCCAGAGGTCTGCTTGCCTGCGCATCGAGTATTTAGGTTTGTGCCAGCTGTTGGTGACTGGATGCTTGTTTGCCATAAACGGGTTGGCGTCAGCGGCGTTTGTGAGGGTGGGCTTGTCGCTGTACTGGGCAAAGGGAGCCGGAGGGTACTTTTTGAAAAAGTTCTGCAGCACTGGCGGCAGCTCGGCGAAAAATGCCTGACTGGGGGCGACACCAGCCTGTTGAGCGGCTTGAGCCGACTGAAGAACGTCGCTCGCGAGTCTGCGAGGAATGCGAAGCAGCTGTGCACTCGACTTCATCACGATGAAATAATTTTGTGGCGTCCTGGAGAAAAATGGTGGCGGCCGATGTCGGTGCCCCAGACGATCGAAAACCGGCACACTCGAGGCAATCTGAATTTTTTCTTGGGGTTTTCAACTAGTTTTTAGTTGAGACTTTGGCGCCGTTACACCATGCAATCTGATTCGCTAACACTTTCCCAACACGGTATGGCCTGATAAGCGCCACGACCCATATATAAATATGGGGACCCTGGTGGTTCCACTTGACATGAAGAACGTTCTCTTGATTGGTGCTGGAGGTGTTGGTACCATCACTGCTTTGGCTTTGACCGAGTCCAAGCGTGTAAACGTTACCATGGTTGTGCGTAGCGACTACGACAAAGTCACCAAGGACGGTTACGATATTGATTCGATCGATTATGGAAAAATCCAGGGATGGAAGCCCTACAAGATTGTCAAGACTGTGGACGAGGCCGCTCAAGACGCCAAGTACGACTTTATTTTCGTGTGTACAAAGTTTATTCCCGAGGTCCAAGACATTAGCGACATTATCGCTCCTGCCGTGTCCAAGGGTACTGCCATTGCCCTTGTGCAAAACGGTATTGGTAACGAGGCCCCCGTTGCCGAGCGGTTCCCTGAAGCCTACGTGATTGGCGGTATCTCAATGATTGGTTCTGCCAACTATGGCGGTACCATCCAGCAGACTGGCCCTGATGAGATCACCTTTGGTACCTTTGACGAGCGTGCCGAAGCGGTTGCTGCGGCAAAAGAGCTTGCCGAAATTTACGATGCGGCCAAGTCTGTTGGTCTCTTCACCGATGAGCTCCAGTACAAGCGCTGGATCAAGCTCGTATACAACTCGACCTACAACACTATTTGCGCCTTGACCGGGCTCGATGTGGGTCGTCTCTTTTTTGCCAATGCCCGCGACAATGTTGTGCTCACCGCCATGAAGGAGGTGCGCGCCATTGCCGAGGCCAACTGCGGCAAGAAGCTGCCCGATGGCATTGAGGAATTTATGCTCAAGAGCGACAATGGCGTCTTTTATGAGCCCTCGATGCAGGTCGATGTTAAAAAGGGTCAGCCCATGGAGCTCGAGGCCATTCTGGGCAACCCTCTGCGGTACGCCGCCGAGCTTGGAGTGCCTGCTCCCACCCTGCGTGTAATTTACGAGCTGCTGCGCTGCGTGCAATTTAGGCTGCTTGAGCAGCGCGGCTCGTTCAAGCTGCCCTCGCCCAAGTACGATCAGGCCACCGATAAGCCCGTGTGGACCACCTTGCCCTGGGCCGAGTAGATGAGATAGACTAATTTATTATGGGTGTAAACTATGCGTTCAATGCCATAGCGCCACTGCCTGCAGCCGCCCGTCCCAGCTCCACGCGCGCTAACGCTACCTGCGCCCCACATTGCGCACAATCACATGATGCGTATATCAGGCGAGACCATCGCGCTGAGCCAAACGCTCATCACATGTCGCTTCCGGTAATTGATCTTGCCCACCTCAATGACCCCGTAAAACGCCCCCGGCTCCTTGAAGACCTCAAAGATGCTTTGTTTCGCATTGGGTTTCTCTACCTCGTAAACCACGGCGCCGAACAACAAGCAGACACCATTCTCGAGTATGCACCCAAACTTTTCGAGGTACCCTTGGAAGAAAAGCTACGGGTTGGCATGGTAAACAACCCGCACTTTGTTGGATACACTCAATTGGGCGCCGAAAAGACTCTCAAGCAAACCGACCTTCGGGAGCAGTTTGACTTTGGAAATGTCGACGATTATGGGTTTAAAGACGGTGAGCCCGAATGGAAGAAGCTTCACGGGCCTACGCAGTATGTGTCTGACCAGTACTTGCCGGGGTTTGAAACAGCTGTAAAAAACTACTTTGAAGCACTGGAGGATGTGAGTACGCGCGTTTTGCATCTAGTTGCCGAATCGTTGTCGCTTGAAACAACTCAATTCGACAAGTTCAAGGGTAAAATGAACCGGGTCAAAATCATCAAGTACCCCGGCCCTTCACCTGATTCGGCGCCTAATTTGCAAACAACGCAGGGTGTAGGTGCTCACAAGGACAGCTCGGGCATGTTTACCTATGTGCTGCAAGATACGCACCCTGGTTTGCAAGTGCTCAACTCGGACGGAGACTGGATCAATGCCGACCCAGTCAAGGACTCGCTTGTGGTAAACATTGCCCAGGGCTTTGAAGCCCTGACTGGGGGAAGGTGCACAGCCACTACCCACCGCGTGGTTGCCCCGCAGCCGGGCGCGACGCGCTACTCGATCCCGTTCTTCCAAGGGGTTAAATTGGACCTTACCCCTGGCGAAATTGAGGATCAAACAAGTCTCATCAATGGTGTTATTTCGGAAAAACCTGCGGATTTGCTGCGGCGTGAGAGAGGAACCTCGTCAGAATTCCTGGACCCAAAATACAAGTGCTTTGGCGAGGCTCATTTGCGCAACCGTATCATTTCCCATGGCGATGTTGCTGAGCGGTGGTACCCTCAACTTAGAGCAAAATATCTAGCTGAACTAGTTTAGAGCAAACTGTCATATGCAACTCGCAGCAGGTGACCCTTTAGACGTGCAGCAGCTTCAGCATGTACAGAGCACAAGCCCCCGCGTGGGGCACCAATGCAGTGATGGCGCAAGCTTAAGTGAGTCTGGGTCGTGCATCTGCAGTGGCACTAGAGATAACCCTGCTTGTTGCCCGGCAAAGGCGATGCATAAATCCTAACTAGAAATGACGCAAGTAGGCCTTGACGCACGATTGGTACAACGGCTGGCCCCATTCTTGATGTGCCTATTCCTTTTAACAGTTTTACAGCTATTTATACTAATTTCGAGCTCCGCAGCTCGAATTTTTCCGAGTCTTGGCTCATGTCAGTCCTTGTGCAAGGGTGATCTGCAAAGCGTAACCACGGATCACTAGCGTTCGCTTCAGCTCGCTTCAGCTCGCTTCCGCCTTATGCTTCTCGGACATAATCGCCTTGTTTGACTTTTTTCACGTTTCGTTGTTTCTCAATCGGGTTATTGCTGGGCCGATGGCCTGCCCCCCCTTGAATAAAGTTTCAAAAGTCGAGGGGTGGTGAGGCGTTGCCAGGCGACTGCTTGCATCGTATGGTGGCAGAGCTAAAAAGCAAAATAGAGAAAGTTTGCCCGCCTACAAATACTGATATATTTCTAAATAGCCTGCAAATGATTCATTGAGCAATAGCAAGCAGCTCTCGTTAACCAAAATTCTCTAACTGCCTGTGCATGCGGACTGCATGGTCCGAGATGGTCATGTTTCATGTCTCATATTCATGTTCTGCATGTGAATTGGCGCGCCATTGAGCAAGCAAATAGTGGGGTGTATCTTTCGAAAATAGTCTGGGGGGCTTCAGCCTTGTGGCGTCTCCCTAGTAGCACAAAATGCAGGGGTCAGACGCACCCCTAGTGCCGAAAACAAAGGAGCCACACATTGGCACTCTAGGGCATGTCTTGACACTAATTTTGTCTAAATATGAAAATTCTCGACATACATGCGGCATGCCCGATCAACGCAGGCGTCCTGCATAATCCAAAACGGTCAGATCCTCGTACATATATATAGGTTCCCCGCGTCTGGCAAAAGTTCAGAAAACGATACATCAACACATGCCACTATTCAGGACAAAGTCTTCCCTGAGTACTCGCTCAGATCCTCCCCAGGAACCGCAAATCGTTAGACGTCCCAGCCACCGGGTAAGACGAGACTCGAGAAGGTTTGGGATGGTAGGAAGCCCCGGGTTTGTACTCTCGGCTGCCGTCTTGTCACAAATACAGGAGGAGAAGGCTCAAATTTCACCGCCCAAGTCAAAGTTTCGGCCAAGCACACTAGAACTCCCGTGCGAGCCCATGGACCAGAACAAACTTTTGGCGTCTGGCGAGCCCGATTCGCCTTGGAGAGAAAAGTTTTCCTCCTTCAATTCCTTGAACCTGAAGCGCACGATCGTTGCATTCGACAACTAATAATTTATTTAACATCTCTAGCATCACACTTTCACTCCCTCCCTGAATAATGTTTGTGAGAAGAAGCGTGCCTTTGACGGGCAATACGACCCCTGTCAAGGCCCCACAGCCTAGCCACACGGGCATTCGGCCCTCGCTTGTTGATTCAAAACCAGTGGTGAGCTCGGGTAGCCGCACTGTAGATAATTTATTGGCTCATGGAGGTATCCCCTTGGGCAGCACGCTGGCCATCCTCGAACATGGTACCACAGATTATGGATCGAGTATCGCCAAAGCCTTTTGCTCGTATGGCTTGAGCGAAATTCGGGCCAAGCAAAAGACGCTTGTTGTGGTGGTAGGCGTTCCTGAATTTTGCAAGTCGCTGCCAAGTGTAGAACCACTCAAACCTCAGTCCCATGACTCGTCAGGTACACCAGCCCCCGAGTTTAAGCGAAAAATTGCATGGCGATACCGTCCTTCACATGAACCAGAGGCAAAACCGTCGGTTTATGCCCCCAACCTCAACTACAAGGCCTCGGTGATTCCACGGCCATCACCTGCCGAGATCAAGTACATTCTTGGCCACACGCTTAGCCAAATTGCTACTGATCTCAAAACTTTTGTCGATAGTGTGGACCCAGACACTGTGTGCCGCATTGTGGTACCCAACCTGCTGCACCCAAGCATCTACGCCCCGCAGTGTGCAACACCAAAGGAGTTTGTGCCATTTTTGTATACGTTGCGCTCGATCGTTCAGTCGCGCAAGGCGGTACTCATCATGTCAATACCTCTACAGCTCTATCCGCACACGCACCCCGTCACTGTGCACACGGTGCAGCTAGCCAGCTCAACCATTGAGCTCGAGCCGTTTGAGGACGACAAAGTACAGGGTTTTCTGAACGTTCTTACGCTTGCAGGTCTGACGTCTCAGGGCCAGATGGTCACTCGCAAAAAGGAGTATGCGTTCAGGCTGGCAAGAGCTCAATTCGAGGTTTCTGAATGGGCGATTCCTGTGGAGGAGGGGGATTCTACTGAAAAGGAGCAGTGGTAGTACATACTATAGAAAATTCTAGCCGCAAATACCCCCACTTTCCAACATATTATTTTCTGCCTCCTTCAGAGCCACAATGAGCAAGCGAAAAGGGCTATACCCACATGCGCCTGTGCCGTGTAGGGAGGTCGACCGGGACTTTGCGTTGCCGTCTTCCGCCAGGGGGTGGACGGTTTGGGGGAAGACGCGTCGGACAGCCAACTTGTCCGGGGTCCGTTGGACTCAGATATAGGCAAATCTTGGGCTATGCCAGGACCATGCTTCTCCTGGTAGCTGTATTAGCAACTGTTTTATTGGCCTATGACTATGTTTGTCCTCGCCACATCTACGATTGGCGCGCAAAACGTGCAGGGTGTGGCCAGTAGCCAAGCAGCTCAGCTGGCCGTTTGGGATACTGGCCACCCTCAAAGTTTATCAAATTGAGTCAAAACAACGAGATTCTGAACAAACTCAAGCCACACTCTCAAACTACAAGTCTCACCCAGATCAACACCCACTTGGTCATTCATCTACACTCGGCCCCGACAACATCAAGACCCTGCTCTACACTTTTTGTTGGATATTGAGTATGACAGCTTTGAGGGCGGCAAGACCCTCGTTTCAACCAAGCGGGGCCTCGTGCCCACGCCTGAGCTTGTGGCTGAGCTGGGCCGCATCACAAAGTCCTTGATGGTGCGCAAACTCTATGCCATGGTTGCCCAGTTTGTATCTACGCCCCAGTTCAGGGTTGATGTGCGCCTGGTGCACTCGTTTGCCGACGCCATTGTCGACAAGGTGCTGGACGACAAGGAGGGAGACTCATTTATCTCGCAGGCTGCAGAGTACAACAACGACCGCGTTTTCCTCAGGGGCCAAGCATTTACAATGTTTTTGGCTGGCCGAGCCACCACGGCCTCGTTCCTCACCCACACCATCCTCGAGCTGAGCCAAGACCCGGCCAGGCGAAATTGAGACAGAGCGTGCTTGCCAATTTTGGTCCTGATGCCGAGGAGGTCACTTTTGAATCGCTCAAGCGCAGCATCTACTTCAGCGCGTGCCTCAGCGAGACCCTGCGGCTGCACCCCAATGTGGCCGTTAATATGCGCTCAGCCAGCAAGGACACGACCCTGCCCTGGGGTGGTAGTAGCGATGGGTCTCAACCCGACTATGTTCCCAAAGGAGTGATGGTTCAGTTCAACTCGTCTGGCCTGCATTGTGACCCGCGGTACTGGGACGAGGACGCTGAGGCGTTCAAGCCTGAGCGGTGGACCGGTATAAAGCAGGTGCCGTGGACCTACATTCCATTTAATAGTGGCCCCCTTCTATGCCTCGGGCAGCAGTTTGCTCTCAACGAGGCCGGGTTTGTGCTTGCTCGTCTTGCCCAGGAATACAGCCAGGTGAGGCCGGGCCCCTTGATCTTAGAGCAAAAGTACAAATTTTCGCTAAGTATTACGATCCGGGTCGAGCCGGGCGTCGACGTAGAAATTGTTCGCTAGTGTTAATCGATAAGCTCCGCAATTAGAGCGCATGCATCCGGGTATGCACGGCCCGATCTTGGCGCCTCGCCAGTATCAGGTTGGGCCAGGGGGGGATCAGGCGTTGGGGGTGGCCGCAGATGTTCAAAACTGAAACTACTCATTTTCCTCGCTCATCAGAGGTTTCCCCCTTGTCCCCGCGCGGGCCCCACACGAGCCCCTACCCTGGCCAGCTTGCTGATGTGCCCACCAATGCCCACCTGCCCACCCATTAGGGCTAGGGGTCATGTACCTGATTTTTATATTTTATTCATAAATAAAATCGAGCTATCCACTAAACGTTAAACCCCCAAACATGCACGGCGACTCGAGTCAAAATTGCCTTGAGCCGCGCGAGCCCCTGGAGACCTTACTCATGCATCCTCGCCAGAGGTTCTCGCGGCTGGCCAAGGAACTCACCAATGTGCGCCAGTTGGCGCTCGGGGTCTGGTCGGAAATGGTTGATTTTGGCCAGACGTTGACCGGTTCTCGGACCTCTGCCGCTTCGATCGGCGCCGCAACGCTCTCAACCTATTTTACCGCCAATGAATACCCCGAGGACCACGAAAGCGGCATCGATGTGGAGGAGCTTTACAGTAAAAGGGGCGGTGTTGATTTTGTACGCGAGCTGCCGTTTGAGTTGCTGTTTATTGTGCTCAGCTACCTCAATATCAACGAGATTTCACAGTGCCTCCAGGTGAGCCAGGCGTGGTACAGGGTGCTCAAATCAGAGACCACGTGGCATTACCTGTACAACCAGCGGTTTGATCCGTTGGAAGCGCCGGCACAGCGTGTACAGCGCGACGCACCCCTCGCAGACCCCTCCCCCGAGTGCCACCCCACTCTCAACAAATATACCCTCTACAAAAACCAGCACATGCTCCAAGACAACTGGACGCACCCCAATTTCAAAGCAAGCACCCTGGATGGCCACACAGACAGCGTGTACTGCTCTCAAATGCTTGCAAGCGGCCGGCACGTCGTCACCGGCTCCCGCGATAAAACCGTTCGCATTTGGGACTTGAGGACTGCAAAATGTACCAAAGTATTGGAAAACCATGAAGGCTCGGTCCTGTGCGTGGCCACCGACCCCACAACGCTCGCGAGCGGCAGTAGCGACGGTACGTGCGCCGTGTTTGGATTGCCTTCATACACCCTGGAGTTCTGTCTCAAGGGCCACAACGCAGGCATTTTGGATGTGCAGCTCACACCTAACCTCGTCTTCACCTGCTCAAAAGACCGGTCCATCGCGGCCTGGAGCCGCCAAACCGGCCAGCTGGTGTGGAAGGCCGAGAACGCCCATAACTCGGCCGTAAATGCGCTTACTGTTACCCCGACCCAGCTGTTTAGTGCAGGAGGTGACGGCGTTATCCATCAGTGGTGCCCTGAGTCTGGTCAGCGGCTGCGCAAATTCAGGGGCCACACGCGCGGCCTTGCATGCCTCAAGGTGGACCCGCGCCACAACCGCATTATCAGTGGCGGTAACGACCGATCGATCCGGGTTTGGGATCTCGAGACAGGCGAGTGCGTCATGGCCCTCAATGGGCACACAAACCTCATTAGGTCGCTGCACATTGTGGGCTCCAAAATTGTCTCTGCGTCGTACGATCGCACCATTCGGGTCTGGAACCTGGACGGCGAGTGCACTACGGTGCACAATGGCCTACACGGCTCGTGGATTTTCTCGGTTTGTGGCACAAACAAGTGGATTGTCTCGACGTCCATTGGAGCCAAACCGGTGATTTTGAACTTTGCCCAAGGGCTGGACCCGAAATTTATAAGTTATTTATAGCGTTAATGAATGCCATGAACGAGCCAGGCAAGCTAGGCGAGGCGCAGCTCGCCAAGGGTGTCCCTCCCCCTGGGGCTGCCCCGAGGCTCAGTCCTTACATGAGCAAGTGCGTGTTTTGCAAGATTGCCAACGGAGCAGAGCCCGAACACCTCGTTTTCGAGAACGAGCATGTCTTGGCGTTTATGGATATCCAACCGCTTGTCGATTCCAAGGCCCACATCCTGGTTGTTCCGCGTAAACACTACCCAACCGTTGACGTGCTGCCCGACGACGTAATGGCCGAGATTGGCCGCGTCATGCCGCGAATTGCTCGTGCGGTGCTCAAGGCAACTGGGGGCACAGCCTTCAACATTGTGCAAAACAATGGCCCCAGTGCTGGCCAGGTCGTTTTTCATGTGCACTTTCACATTGTCGTGCGTGACGCCAAATCAGAGCGCTCACAGCTGATTGCCGGCATTGTGGACAAGCTCAAGGCCTATGTTGGACTCAAAGACTCGATGTTTTTCGGTTACCAGGTGTTCGCCAGAGGCCAACGTGAAGACCTTGTAGAGAGTGATCTCGCTGAAAAGATCCGCCAAAACGCCAAACTCTAGGCACTCCTTGAATTGCCTCGGCATGTTTCGGCTGGGCATTTCATAAAATATAGCCTTGATATATTTTAGCGATATGCATGCGGCCACTCAAAAATGCGCATGCAGTTGGTTTCTGCACGCGAGAAAGCCCGCATGAAGCGTTATTAATTTTAGGTGGGGGAAGGGAGAGGACCCATGGAGTACGTGCGTTGCGCAGTGCGTTACGCAGTGCTGCTGCGCGTGCGTGCCCAGTGCGGCGGCGTCTAAGGGGGGTTACACTCGTGGTGGCTTATGCTTGGCTCCCTGGAGGTCGCAGCATTGTACCTGCGTTACCACTTTTTTCATATTTAGCTGCTAGGCGCTTTTTTAACCCGCGCAACTTTTGAAATCGGGCCAGAACATGAAACTTTAGGCCTCTATTGCCCACCGCGACTCCACACAGCTTTGACGCACGTCTGACGCACAATCCTTGTGGCTACAAAATAAGGTTTTCTCGCTTCTTAGGTAATCATGCCAATGGCACCTGTAAAAATTCAATCATTAGCACCTGCGACCCTTGCTGTTTGCGGTGAAATGTCTGGCGCAACCGCGCGAGTTGCACCTCCATATGCCATTTTTAGGTCTGTCTAAAAATAGGTAGAAATCGGCGTAAAGGCCCCTAGTCAGTGTACAGCTCTAGAAAGATCGCACCTAACCCATGTTTCAGACATCATGCATATATGCAATGCAATCCTGTGCACCTGCAGCTGCATTGGCGCGAGGCTTTTTCGCGCGCAAAATGTAAACAACTGGTTTTAGGCTTGTTACAGGTTTGTATGGTAGGTGCCCAGAGCCTAGATTAATTAAAGAAAGAAACTCTACGTACTATTAAGGAAACGGGGAGGGTTGAAAAAACTCAAATCGGTACTATCAGGATCGTGCACGAGATGGTGCTTTTCCCATGCATCGTCCCACAATGGTAAAATGCTAGAGGCACCGCCATTCCAGTCCTGCTGGTCCGAGGGCCCATATTGCGATGGCTGTAGCGAGATACCAGTCGTGGCCTGTGATTCGTACTTATCCCACTGCGAGTACATGGGGATGAACGCCGTGACAAGGGCAATGATGGGGTTAATCTCATTGCTAACAACCACTTCCCAATCAAACGACCATGGCCTGATGCGATTCGCCCGAGCAACCCGCAGCCGACACTCTTGGCCGTCACTGCCGCGCATGATCTCCTCAAGGTATTGGGTTTGCTTGGTCCAAACATAACTCGAGCCATCCTTGAGGGAAAATTGGCAATTGAACATCATGCCACAGTGCCAATCACGGTGAAAATGCGAGGCGCCAACCTCGGGGTTACGCATAAACTGCACAAACCTCGTGGACCTGGTGAGCTGGATGCGGGCAACAAGGAGCCGGTTTTCGACTGCATAAACGTCCCAGAGCCCTGAATACCCCTTGGGGTGCTCAATTCGCCAGATCGGGGTGCCCTCGTGGTCGTAGATCATAACATCATTGTTGGAGTCGGACTTGAGGTGAAAATAGCTCAAGGCACTGGCAGTAATGGCGCTTTGGGAAGTTACTGCGCTTGAATTTAGCACAGCGTAAACGGTCCCTCGGTACAGTCGCTTAACTGCATATGAGACAAGAGCCATAAAGCCAAAGGCCATGATGATTGATATTATGGGGTCTAGTGATGTATATAAACAAATATGATCATGTATTGCTGGTTTGTTATGTTGTATACAACAAAATAAAAGAGAACCTCGAGACGCGTCTACCCTAACATCCATTTGAACACACTCGGACGCTGATCTTCACAAAGAAAAATGAAGCGCTAGGCGCCAAGGCAAAAAAATCGAAGCAGAGGAATGACTGCTCTAAATATCAAAAATAATAGCAATTCTAAGTGAATAACCGCTTACCAACTCACAAAGTGCTGCGGGCCCGGCGCAACATTCTTGAGTTACTTTTCAGAGGGCAATTGATCATGTTTCGAGGAGCGCGTCCATGTGTCTGAGACTGTGCATGAGTAAACTAAGGTTTAGGCAAAATTACCCACATCATAGTATAGTTGGAGATTTTAGCTCGCGCCAGTGATCTGCATCGCTCGAAATCTTGGCCTGCGTCGGCTGCAGGCGCTGCATCTGCATAAGCCGGCAGCTGCTTGCATACATGAAGCTTAGTGGTTACGCACAAAAGGTTCGTCTTTGTCACTGACCACACTTTTCAAATTGTCAAACAACGATCCTCCTGCTGAGGAGAGTATGCCAGGCAGCCGCGGCTCGAGTGCGCGCAGCCGGCCACAATCCCAAGAAAGATGGCCCCCACCCAGATCATCCCCTGAACAACACCCACCACCCGAGCATGTCCAACACAGTGATGTTGTACTACCACCAGTCAATCAAATTAGACCTAGTGAAGAAATTGCGCGGCCCCAGCTACCTCCCCTGAGCGTAATGCTCGGGAACCAGGTTGGCAACCAGGACGCGTACATGCCCCCCATCCAGCATCAAATGATACAGCATGCCCCAGCACATCCCGGGCACCCAGCACATGTAGGCCACACCCTCATTCCGAACCAGCAGCCCTACTCATATCCAGTACCTGAGCAGGCGCATCCTGCGCAGCGCGCTGCAGACGACGAGCAAAGCGTTGCAATGCAACTCATTATGTCTGACTCTGATATATTACCGCGCGCGCTCGAGAATGGTCGATTCCAGTGTCCCTTGTGCCCGAAAAACTACAAATATGCAAAGCATGTGCGTAGGCACATCATCAACCACACCAACCTATATCCCTATACATGTCCTCGGTGTCACGCATTATTTCGGCGCAAAGATGCTCAACGTCGACACCTCCAGCGCATTCACCCCGATTTGCATTCATCCAGTACACGAAGGAACCAGCCTGACCAGGAGCCGGAGCCGGAATCTATGGCACCTGTGCAAGGCGCACCATCAGAGCAACAAGAGGATACTAAACCAGTTGACGAGAAGATCAACGGCGAGCCCAAAGATTAAGCAAACAAACTGCTCTCTTTTTTTGTCCTAAAATAATTCTTGCGTTTTGCTAAGGAGGATCCTCATTTTTGCAGGCAAAACCACTGGGCGCTATTTTCTCCCCCAATGGCTATCAAAAGAAGTGTACTAGTAATATCTATCATATAGCATTTAAATCCTGTATTCCAGCGTCCTTTTTCAGCTCAAATATTGGGTTCAAAATAGCCGGCAATTAGAGGCGCTGATCCCGACAGAATGTGTACCTGGCGTTGCATCGCATGATGCATGTATTAAGCTGTCTTATGTCATTCGACATTAATTCATTGAGCCATTGGTATCCATAGCAACCTTAACTTTGAGCTCTTGGCTGGTCTGGACAAGCGAGGATTTTGCGAGATTTTGCGTCTGTGCTCCAAGACCCGGAGGCTATAGAAAGCTTCAGCCCAAAATGCCACGCGCAATATGCACGTAGTCGCTCCACCTGACCAACCTGACGAACACTCAGGAGTCACCTGTATGTAGATCCCTCGAGACGGCACCAATCACCAGACCTGCGCCACTTCAAAGCAAAGCGTATTCGGTTCACTCAACACAAGGGGCCGGCAATGAGCCGCCTTTTAAGGGGTGCCTAAAAATAGATCTTGGGATCAGCCGCAGAAACACATTTAGAAAGTTCACCGCAAATCGGCGATTAGTCCACTACCTATATAGACGGCGTCTTAGAGGTCACCTCACAATGCCAAGACCACTGAAACTGATTGGAGTATGATTCTTGTACACCTTACAGGCTAATGATATACGCCAAGGCTAGGTCGTCCCAGAAGACCCCCTCGTCTCGTGAGGACCCTCGCCTCAACTTCGGGTCGGCTATGTACCCCGCAAAAAGTAGAGGTGGGGAGAGCGTTTAATAATAATACTGGAAAGCCTAGTTTACACACTTCTGCAATGAGAAATGTTACTACAGAGGCAGACTTGGGCGAAATTAGGCACCCAATTGACCTGGCCAAGCTGACCGCGTTCCTTGTCAAGAGCGACAACACTCAATTCCAAGCGCCTTTGACTTTAAAGCAGTTTGGATTCGGCCAGTCCAACCCGAGCTACCAAATTACTGACGCCCAAGGCCGCAGATATGTGCTGCGCAAGCAACCCCCCGGTGAATTGTTGTCCAAAACAGCCCACCGCGTCGATCGCGAGTTTTACATGCAGCAGGCGCTCAGCGCCCATACCGATATCCCAGTGGCCAAAATGTACGTGCTCTGCACTGACAAGTCCATTATGGGCACCATGTTCTATGTGATGGAGTTTTTCGACGGCCGCATCTTTCACGAGAGCAGCTTTGAGGGGGTCACCCCCCAGGACCGTGGCGAGCTTTGGGCCTCGGTTATGAAGACGCTGGCCAAGTTGCATGCCGTAGACCCAAGCAAAATTGGTTTGCCCGAGAGCATGACCCGCAACATGTCGAGCCACTACCCGCGGCAAATCAAAACTCTCAAGGCCGTTGTGGACGCCCAGGCCAAGGCCAAGGACAAGGATAGTGGTCGCGAGCTTGGCTCCATCAAAAACTATGACGCTGTACTCGAGTGGATGCGCGCAAACACCCCGCAAAGCAAGGTGGGCATTGTTCATGGCGATTTCAAGATTGACAATTTGGTGTTTCACCCGCGGGAAAACAGAGTCATTGGTATCCTCGATTGGGAGCTGTGCACTATTGGGCACCCGCTGGCTGATTTGGGTAACTTGTTGATCCCCTACATCGTGCCCGATGTGCCTGGCCTCTCTGCTCTACAGATCAAAAAGGAGGAAGGTTTGCCCACCCTCGATGAGCAATTTGCCACTTATGCAAAGTTCAGCGGGTACGACGCTTCTCAAGACTGGAATTTTGCCGTGGTTTATGCTCTCATGCGCTACGCCATGATCACCCATGGCATCGCCGCTCGGATCCTGCAGGGCCAGGCCTCGAGCGCCACCGCCAAAAATTCTGGCTCATTGTACCCTGTTTTTGCCAAAATGGCGGCCTCAATTGTGAGCTCCAAGTTGTAACTTAGTTGGTATCAAGAATTCGTTAAATATTATCGTATTGCTGTATTAATTAGGGTGTTAGTTGGTTTAGGGGTATCAGATATCAGTGAAATCAGTGAAATTAGGGGTATTGGGTATTGGGGTATCAATATCAAACGTCAATGATGGAGAGAACACCAAAGTGCTGCTCAATATCATAAGGTCCGGGGTCCTTCCACAAATCGTCATACTCGGTCAAGATAACAGCGTTGGCGTTAAGCGCCTCAAGAATCGAGTTGACAGCATCAGCCTGGTTCTGTCTCGAGGGCACCTGGTTGCCATTGACATCGCCCGCCCAGGGGTATCCAGTCTCGGTGATCAAAATGTCAGAGCGGCCACACGCCTGCTCTACCAAGCTGATCTGGTTGAGAACAAAGTCGCCCGACTCCTGCGCAGTAAAAGTGGGCGCAAAGTAGGAGTGGGCATTCAGGGCAATCAGACCCATCTCGCTGCTGCACATGTCGTTGGGGTAGTCAATGTACATGCCAGTCGTCTCGGGGGCAATGACAATGCCAGTGTAGCCAGCAGTGCTCAATTGACTCTTGGCATTGGTCACAACATCTAGGAGCTCTCCAGAGTCGATGTAGCCGTTGGTGACATCCTCGTTTCCGACAGCGATCGACTCGTAAATATCCCAGGTGAGGTTAGTGCTGCTGTGGTAGTCAATGATGGCGCTCAGCTGATTGTAGGCATTGGAAATGCCGTCAGTGCCAATCCACACACCCTGAATGATGGTCATGCCGAGCAGCTTGGCGGCGGGCTGCACAGTATAGAGCGAGTTGCAGTCGGTGGCGTACATGCGGATCTTGTAAATGTCCTTGTCTACCATGGCCTGCAGGTCGGACAAGACAGTGTCATAATCTTTGCACGACTGATCAGCATTGAAGGGGCTGTACACCATGTAGAGAGGGGCGATGGTCACGCTGGGCGAAGCAGTGGAGCTGGTGCGGGTGCTCGAGCTGACGCTAGAGCTGGTATTAGTGCTGGTCGCGGTAACAGAGCTGCTGAGGCTGGTAACAGTTGAGCTAAAGCTGCTGCTGCTGCTACTGGTCAAGGTCGAGGTCGAATTGAACTGGGCCGAGCTAGAGCTAGATGAGCTCGAGCTGGAAGGTCTAAAGGAGCTCGCGCTAGACGAGGTAGTGGAACCAGAGCTGGACGTGCCAGACCTAGAAAAGCTTGAGGTGCTAAAGCTGAACGAGCTCTTCTGGCTGGAACTGGAGCTAGAAGCAACACTAGAGACATCATCAGCATTACCGGCGGGGCCAGAGGTGGAGGTGGTCTTGCCGGTACTACTGGTGCCCTCGGCGATGCTTGAGACCGAGCTCGAGCTCGAGTCCTCGCTAGAAGCCTCAGCAGAAGGCTCGATGGTGGTGGTATAAGTGTAATAGATGGTGGTCACGTACTCAGGGCTGCCGTCGCTGGGGGAAACAGTAGTCGGGCTGACCTCGACACCGGTGTAGGTGCCGGCAGGGGTCTCAACCGAGCTAGCGCCAGAGAAAGGAGATACTGGCATTGGGTTGTAGGCGCTGGGGTTCTTGGGAGCAGGGTTATTGGACCCAGCGCCAACGGCAACAGAGCTAGGCGCCACAGTCGAGAGCGGCTCAGAATTGGAGCCGGCGCTAGCACTAGCAGCGCTGGCAGCAGCCACCGATCTAGATGACTTGGCAAAAGTCCCACTAGACTCGCTCGCCTGGGGGGCGCCCGGGGTCACCACAGTCACATTGGACACACCACCTGTGTAGATTGGCAGAGACGCCTCACTCGAACTGGCATTGGAGACCGAGGAGGGCCATTGCGTGCTGTACCCGACGCCAGGCGCACCAGCAGATGCCTCACCGAGGTACTCGGTCACGAAGATAGTGACGTCTACCGTCTCATAAACAATAGCTGGAATAGCCAGGACGACCGCCGCAGCTTGAAGGAATGTAAGGGTTTTGACCATTAAAGAGCGGATGCACAATTTTCATACTGTCGGTACCTTATGCTTTAATAGCGACATGCGAGCTGCCCGATTTCTGATCATGCATGAAGGTGCATGCAGATGCATCCCCCCACCCGGGGAAAACACGTACCCTTGTACTCGTAGCGGCGAAAAATAGCTAGACTTGCTCGTCTTGGCGCAGTGAAGAGCGATCCCCCCCAAATCCGGAAGCAGTCACGAACTCTCGAGACGAGTTTGAGGCTCTGCATAGACGCGTCTCAACGTGCATGGAAGCTAGAGCTCATCCCTGGTAGAAAGAGATCGTCCTGCGCGCTTCAAATTGTTTTTTCTAGTTCAAAAAGCCAATTTATGCCCAAACATTCCGCAGATTAAACCTATTTTTTAGAGTTGACGTACTCAGCGGGGGTGGCTGGCTTGGCAAATTCCTTTCTCGGATCATGTAGGGTACACATCGGTACGCCTGCAGTCGCGCCCAGAGAGACCGTGCATCAGCAGGATTTGCTCGCTTGTTTGTAGCAATATCGACAGGTGGTTCCGATGACCCACATCCCCAACTCCGCGCTGTACTCAATACTAGACCCAGGTTGGGCCATGTTGGTTTTTAAAAGACAATTTATTTACATATTGAAGTCCAACTCAACATTATGTATCCGATGGAGTGTGTGCTCATCATGACGCCCTTATCAGGAGAGCTCTAAACATGCCAAGCCCGGCAAATTTGAGGAGAAAAGAAAGAAAAGAATAATTAACTATATAAATACTATGTACAGGATGAATGCAGGAAATGGTGCGTCGTGTATTAAACGGTGATGTCGAGCACACCAAAGTACTGCTCAACCCCGTAGGTACCAGGGTCCTTCCACATGTCGTCGTACTGTGCAAGGATCACGCAGTCCTGACTTAGAGTGTCAAGAATAGCGTTGACAGCGTCAGCCTGGTTTTGCTTGGTGGGCACATTGAGGCCGTTTGTGTCGCCCTTCCAGGGGTAACCGGTTTCGGAGATCCAAATATCGCTGCGGCTGCATTTGGCGGCAACAATGCTAATCTGGTCCTGAACAAAGGTGCCTGCCTCCTGAGCACTAAAAGAAGAGGCAAAGTATGAGTGAGCGTTCAGGGCAAGGAAAGGGTACGATGAATCGCACATCTCGTCAGGGTTGTTGATGTAGGCAGTAGTGGTCTCGGCAGCAATAACGTTGCCATAAAAGCCGTTGCTGTTGAGAGTAGAGCGCACAGTCTTGACAGTGCTGAGCAAGTCAGAGGCAGAGATGTAGCCGTTTGTGACATCCTCGTTACCAACAACAATCGAGTCGTAGATGCTCCAGTCACCGTCGGCAGCGGTGATGAGGTCGTCGAGCTGCGAGATGGCATTGGAAGTACCAGCAGTACCAATCCAAAGACCCTGAACAATGCGGATGCCGAGCTCGGCAGCAGCAGGCTGCACAGTGTAGAGCGAGTTACAGTCAGTGGCGTACACGCGTATACGGTTAACACCCTTCGACTGGAGGCTCTGGAGGTCACTGTAGACAGTGTCAGAATCCTTGCAAGTAGAGTCAGAGTTGTAGGGGCTGTAGACAACGTACTTGGGCTTGGTGGTGACCTGGGGGCCGCTAACAGAAGTCGAGGTAGAAGATGTAGTTGAGCTCGAGCTCGAAGTGGTCTTGGTGGTAGACGCAGCGGCACTAGTGGTAGAGGCAGCAGCGCTAGTAGTAGAGGCGGCAGTGCTCACGGTGCTACCACCAACAATGGTCTGGACGTTGGTAGAAATAATGGTCACAACGCCGGCATCCTCGTCAGTGGAAGTGCTAGCAGGGTAGGAAGTGGTAGACGAAGTGGTAGCTGCGGCGGCGGCGGCGCTAGTGGTGGTAGCGGCAGCGGCGGCGACAGCGGCCTCGGTCGACGAGGTAGTGGCGGCGGCGGCAGCAGCCTCAGTAGTCGAAGTAGTAGCGGCGGCAGCGGCAGCGGCGCTAGTAGTGGTGTCCTCGGTAGCGGCAGCGGCGGCGGCAGTGGTGGTGGTAGAAGGCAAAACGGTGGAGTAGTCTGAAGAAGTAGACGATCCGGGCCAAAGAGTCGAAGTCCAGGAGACAGCATTAGAGTAAAGGGTGGTGTAGCCAACATCAGAAGCACCTTCAGTGGCACCAGCGGCATACGAGGTCACATAGTCGGTGCCCTCATCTTGGGTCTCATAGACAATTGCAGGAGCAGCAGAGATAATGGTAAAAGAAAGAAAGATCAAGGAAAGAAAGTGGATCATTTTTGTGTGTATAGAAAGAATGTGGTTGTTAAACGTGAAAGAAAGTGTGGCTGCAAAGAGTGTGCTTGTTGTCTGTGAACTGGAAAGAGAGTTGGTCTGTGCAGTGATGCATGTGGGTATTTATCATATGTCGAGAGGTGGGTAGTACCTTCCTAATCTGTGCGGGTGGTTATACTTTTATCTGCAAAAGAGCACTGATGAGACCCGCCACCTGCAGATCCTGCATATGGCTCTATGACGTTGGTGGCTGAGTAGGCCCAAAAACTTTTTTATATGGGCCAAAATTTTGTTTTTAGGTTCTTTTTGCTATGATTTTCGGGAAGTGCTTATTAGTTCTCCCCTACAATAATGTCAAGGTCACTAGAAATAAGCTTGCAGATTAGCGATTACGTCACGTGCAGGAGTGCGGCTGGCCCTCAAGCACATCTGAGAGCACATGAGTGCCCTCGACCGGGGAGGACGCAGGCGCCAACCTTGAGCGGTAAAGGCTTGAGGACGATTGCTGCGGAAGTGCATTTCAAACCTTAACTAGTGCCAAGCCAGGGCCAGCCCCGGTAATCGCGCCGATAATGGTGCCTGGATCTGCATGCATCCCTTGAGGGTCTTTGTGTCCCTCTCGAGGCTCTCAAAGTCAGCCACACGTTGAGCGCGGATCCGGTACCTGCAGCGGAGGCGGGAAATAACTAAATGATTATGAACTAAAATATTGGTACCCATTCATGCCCTGCATGGTCTGTAGCTGGATTGGGTGCTGGGGCATGTAGGTACGCGGCACCATATTGTGACCCTGGAGGTTGACGTCCTCTTCGAGCATATTGATGGGCGGCATCTGCTGCATTTGTGACGACTGAACCGAGATCTCGGGGCCTGGAAGCGCCAAGTTCTTGCCGTTGCCGCTACGGCCCTTGTACCCAGCAGCAGTGTACCTCTCGGGGAAAGCATTGCGGAACCGGTCTCGAAGATCGGTCGAGCGGCGTTCTCCAAGATTGAGGACAGGATCCCGCTGAATCTTGCTCCAGGCAGGGCCATGCTTAAGGAACCCTTGCAGCAAGCGATCGTCCTCCTCTGAGTTGAAACTGCGGCGCTCCTTGCGGTTAATTTTCACCAGGGCACTGGCATCGTTGCCGGCACCAAGCCGCTTAACCTTGTGGGTGCGCGCATTGGGGTATAGGCGCGAGTACTCTTCGGGGAACGAGGTGCGGAACCGGTCCTTGAGGTCGACGGCTGTGCGGCAGTTAAAGTCGAAATGGGGGTCGGTCAAAATCTTTTTCCAGTTGCCGACACCGTGGCGCTTGCAGCCCTCCATCAAGTGCTGCGTCTCCTCCTCGGTCCAGCCGAGACGGACGCGGCGTTTACCGACGCGAGCGCTTGTGGGAGGGGTCGCGAGACGCGCCTCTGAGGTCAATTGCATCAAGTCTCGCGACGCGCCAGCAGGCTTGACGGTGGAGCTGCTGGGAGACGCCGTTTGGCGGCCGCTGGCCGGCGGCTGCGACCGCGGTGCAACGCCCGGCGTCGCCTGGTTTTGAAGGTAAATTTGCGGGAACTGTTGGTACTGCTGCTGCTGCTGCTGTTGCTGCTGTTGCTGTTGCTGGGGCTGCGGCTGCTGCTGTTGGAGGGGTGCCTGCTGCTGAGGCGCCTGCTGCTGAGGGATTTGAGGGCGGGTTTCATGCTGGCGAGGCAGCTGCTGCTGCATTTTACCGGGAGTGCCTAACGCCTGCAAGCTCTGCTGGGTCAAATAGTTTTGAAAAGCGACCTGATCGTAGCCTTGGGACGTGTTTGTGTGCATGGCGTACTGCTGGGGCATGGGCGCCTTCATTTTGGGCTGCTGCTCCTCGCGCACGATCTGAGGATCAATACCAGACACTTCCATGCCGTTGACGTATGCTTGGTTTTGCTCTTCCTTGTGAGATCTGCTTGACATATTTCTTAGGGTACGCGAACCTCAGGTTTAGGAAAGGGTAGGGGGATGACGGAAGATTTGCGGAGTAGGGTTTGGTTGCTATGTGGTCGTGCATCGGCGCTGACAAATGTGGAATGCAGAGCAGAGCCAATAGCGGCGAAGCAGCACAATTTTTATGCACATGGCATATTTGAGCAGTGGCATAGCTAGCTATTCATCTGAAAAAAACTCAATTTATACTGGCGCAACCCCTTGCAAATTCTGGTTGCGATGGTTACCCTCCTGCTAAGCGAGGGGTTAGGATGGTGGTTAGGACGAGGTTAGGTGAAAGGTTAGGAAGTGGTTAGGTGAAGTTTTGCGGAGAGGGTTAGGTAGAGTTTCGCCGGCGCAACGGCGACAAAAACGGAGCCCGCTTTGCCGACATAGAGTTTTAGCGCAAAGCCAAGGCGGGGGTCCCTGATCGTTGGGGATGCAGGTATTGCTAAGCTCAGCGTAGGGGTGCAAGGTTGGAGGCAGGCCGCAGAGGCAGGTTGGGACTTGCCTTTTGGGGTTAGGCTGGGGTTAGGCAAGCCCAAGCCTTGGCAGGGGGGCCACCAGCCCCAGCCCCGTCATTTTAGTTGTACCAATGATCCATACATGCAATAAATATCTACTTCTTCTTTTTGGCAATGCGCTTGAGTGCACGGCCCTCCTTTTTGGAGACACCATCCACCATCTTGTACTTGCCCTTGACGCCACGAGGACGACCCTGCAAGCGACGGTTCTGGCCACGCGCAGCAACAACAGTAACCTTGGGGCGCTGCTTTTGAACCTTGGACGTGTTGCGGAAGAGCTTGGCGATATCCTCTGACTTTTCGCGCTCGCTCTTGCCGGTATCCTCGTTGATGAGCTCGGACTTTTTGCGAATCGACTCGAGGCGCTTGTGGGCACGCATCTTTTTGCGGCCCATGGCCTCCTGCACCTTCTTGATGGGGCGAGCATTGAGTGCCTTGAGCTGCTCCTTGAGCGCAGCAGCCGCCTCCTTGGTGATGGGCTTGATGAGCTTGGAGTGCTCACGCTCGTCCTCGAGGAACCACTCGGGCAAACCATCAGTGTCACGGAAAGAAGTCTTGTTGTAGCCCTCATTAATTAGATCGTGCTTGTTGATTTGGCCAGTAAGAAGCTTATGGGCGAGGGTCATCTTGATGGAGGCATTTTGCCCGTCCTCCTTCTTGGTGGGGTCAAACGCCTCGTCCTCAGACTCCTCCATGTCGACGTCCTCGTCGGAGGCAGCGGCACCGGCACCGGCGCCAGAGCCGGCAGAGCCGTTGGCTCCCTTGTCGCCCTTGGCAGAGACCTCCTCAGCCTCATCGTCAGAGGCATCAGTATCAGCGCTGTCAGAGTCGGCAACCTGCTCGATATCATTGAAAATGGGCTTGTCAAAGAACACACGGGCGGCAGAGCTCACGGGCGCGTCGTCGACCATCTCGTCGTCGTCGCTGTCAATGTCGCTGCCCACGGGGCCGTCCTCAATACCGTACCACGGCTCACGCTCACGCTCCTTGCGGGCACGGGTCTCGGCATCGGCATTCTTGAGCCGCTCGGACTGAAACTTTTTGTACATGTGGTTGAGCTGGTCCTCGAGCGCCTCGACATCATCCTCGTCCACCTCGACGTATTTGGACTCCTCGTCAGAGTCGCTCTCCTCGGGCAAGTCGGCCTGAGTGATCTCGGCGTCACCAAGATCAAACTCCTTTTCGGGGCCGAGCTCAACGCCAGTGGGAACTTTTTGCTTACCCTTGACGAGCTTGATTAGATCGCCCTCGCGTTTGGCGCTCTTGATGTTGAACAGCGAGCCAAGATCATTGTTCTCGGCCGCCTCAACACCAATCTCGTGAGGGGTGTCCATACCGAGCTGCATGCGCACAATGGCCTTTTGCTTCTCCTCGTTGCGCTTGCGGCGCTCGCGCTTCTTGCGCGTCTTTTCATTGTCAGCGAGCTCCTCCATTTCCTTCTCAATCTGCTCCTCGGTGGTGAGTTCGACCTTCTCCTCCTCGGCCTCCTCCTCGGGCTTGTCAATGCCAAGCACCTTGCGGGCGGCCATACGCCACCTGAGCATGGTGCGGAAATCCTTTTTACCGAGTACGCGCAGGTCCTTGAAGCACTCGAGAAGGTCGTGTGTGGTGAGCGGCAGGCTCTTGAGCTGCTTGGCCTCGTCCGAGTTCTTGTCGTACTTGATCACGGTGGTGGCACCCAAAAATGCAACCGGGTCCTCAGCATTGATAAACTCCATCACGGGCTGTTCGTTGGTGAGCAGCAGGGTCTGGTCCTCCACATCATAACCATCACGTTGTCTCTTCTTTTTCTCGGGGTTGAAGATCTTGGCTTGCATCTGACCAGCAGTAGCCTTTTCGTCCAGGTCACTAAAGACGTAGTGGGTATCGAGCAAACGCGGATCAATGTCCTTGGGGGCCTTGAAATTGCGGCACACAACGAAAATCTCGGCAGAGACGTTACGACTCGAGGGGGGCTTGGTGGCCTCACAGCGCTCGAAAAATTGCTGGAAGACCCACATGAGCTTGTTATAGTCCTTGGATCTAAACACCTTGGTCACAAACCAACCGCCGGGGCGCAAAAATTCCACGGCCAACTTGAGACTCTGCAGCACAAGTTCACTCTGGGTAAAGGCATCCTGAGCCCAAGCCATACCGACGTTGGGGGCACCATCGTGCATAACCACATCAGCCTTCCAGGTCTTGAGGTAACCTCTGAGTTGTGAGCGGCAGTGGTCGGTGGTGATATCGGACTGGAAGCTAATCACATTGGGCAACGGCTTGATGGGGTCGAGATCCACACCCACAATAAGCGAATTTACGGGGCACTTTTGTGTTGCCACTTGGCACCACGAGCCAGGAGCGGCACACAAGTCGATAACGCACATGGGCCTAGGTTTGGCACCCTTGGCGGCGCCGAAAAAGTTGTACTTTTCATTGAGCTGAAGGATCTTGAACGACGAACGCGCACGGTATCCCTTCTCCTTTGCAAGACGGTAATAGTGATCTAAACGACCCTTTCCGAATTTCTTTTCGGTTTTACCCATGAGATGAAGACGAAAAAAATATTAAGTGATCAAATGTCTACAGAGTGCAGGCAAATAAATTTTTCTTCGCCGGGGTGGGCGAGCCGTTAAAAGATCACTAGTGTAGAACAAATATGAGAAATATTAGCTAGCTTTGGGGGCTTTTGCGCCCAAGAAAAAAAAATGGCTGGTCTGGGTTAGGGTGAAAATTCTTCACGTACAGCGGCTCTAGCACCTCGTTTTTTTGATCTGCACACACACAGTTTACAAAACTACAAAGGCAATGGCAGAGGCCAGTATACGATTTGTGCCCGCAAAATTCCCCGAGCCTGTAAATATCCAACCCGGAAGTTACATCCAGGTCAAGCTCGAGGAGGGCTCGAGCGGACCCACCTCTGACGAGTCAGACGCGAGCGATGCAAGCGATGCAGAGGGTAGCGCCGGCGATTCGAGCGAGGATGCCGGTGACGAGGTCGGCTTTTGGGGCGTCAACGAATACTCACGCGATCGTGGGTCACAAAAAAATTCCCGCATCTCAAAGAGCTGGGAAACAGGCGCCCGTGCGCCCGTTGGTTTGTCCAATAGAGCCGTGACCTGCTACATGAACTCTGCCATCCAGTGTCTCATTCATGTGCCCGCAGTTGCACGGTACCTGAGCGACGTTTTGAAAAACAAGTACAAAGAGACGATCCGCCGGGATAGCGTCACCTACGAGCTTGCCCTCCTGTTTAAGAAGCTCATCGAGGCCAAAAAGCGGGAGGTTTACCCCTCGGAAATGATCAAACGCCTCGAGGATATTAATTGCATGATGTCTCAGTGGAAGCAGGAGGATGCTCACGAGTACTACATGTCGCTGATGGGCCGCCTCCAGGAGGACGGTGTGCCGCGCGGCGTCAAGCTCAACAGCAGCATCATTTATGACATTTTTGGCGGTACGCTCAAGCAGCACGTGGTCTGCAGCAAGTGCAAGGCCATCTCCACCACTGAGCAAGACATTTATGATTTGAGCGTGGGCATGACGCCGGAAAACAATATCGAGAGCTCAATAAAAGAGTACTTCAAGTCTGAGCTGCTCAAGCCAAAGGGCAAGGAGGGCTACTTTTGCGAAAAGTGCAAGCTCACCACCAAGGCCATCAAAATGTCAAACATCTTGCGCGCCCCCGAGTACCTCAATATCCAGCTCAAGCGCTTCAGATTTGACGGCGACTCGGGCAAAAAGCTCCAAAACTCGGTCGCGTACCCCATGGACCTGGACCTCACGAGCTACTCTTCGAGCGAGCCCAAGGAGGACCTAAAGTACCAACTCATTTGCGTGATTGAGCACAGCGGTCGCAACTTGTCGTCAGGGCACTACATTGCCTACTGCCGCCAGCCCAACAATGGATGGGCGATGTACGACGACGAGGATGTGCAAAAGGTGAGCGAGCGCACCATCAAGAAAAACGCCAATGCATACATGCTGATTTACTCGCGGCTGACGGCCAAGAGCAGGCCCAAGGCGGCCAAGGCTGAGGTCAAGGCCGAGGTCAAGGCCGAAGCCAAGCCCGAGCAAGTCGCTGAGGTCAATGGTGAGCCCAAGAAGGCAAACAAAAAGAACCTCAAGCGCAAGCATGAACAGACCGGCTCCCCCCACAAGTACACCAAGCTCGAGGCCACCAAAAAGGCCAGCACCGAGATTGATGACTTGTTCAAGGGGAAGTAATTATTTATTTAATTTTAATGCATTTCACATCTATGTACATCTATGTACTAGGCTATACCTCGCTCTCGCTGGGCTTGGAAACCTGGGCAGGGGCCTGGCTATCGTAAATACGCAAGTGCGACACGAGGCGGTCGTCCAGCTTAAACTCGCGCATCCACTCCGAGTTTTTGTCACGACCCTGCTGCTTCCACTTGGAAGGCCAGTCCTGTTCCTCCTCTTGCTTGAGGTCAACGTCCTCGGGGCGCATCTCGCGGATCTGCTCAAGCACAAGCGACTTGGCCGCCGTATTTGCCTCGTCCACGTACCAGCGGCGGGTCATAAATCGGCCAAAACGTTGTGGGGTCCTCAAGAAGCCCAAAATGTGCGGGTTGCGCACAACAAGCACGGGGTCGAGGCTCTGGTGGTAAAAGAGCGGGTCGAGCTCGGCGTCGGCGTAGTGCTCTGCCCTGAGCCATGAAGGCGTGACCTCCTTTTTGGGCTGTGCGGGAGCTTCGGGCTTGGTTTCCTTGGGCTCGGTTTCAGGCTTGGGAATGGGTACATTGTGCAACGGGCTGAGGTTCTGGGGAGAGGCCTCGGGGGCGGCAGCGGGGGTGGAGTTGGGCTCGGACTCGCCATTCTCCTCACGCTTGAGCTGCTCAGCCTTTTGCTTCTCGAGCTCCTGCTTGGCACGCTCGTCCTTGACAAACTCGGGCTCCTCGAGAGGGCCCAACCAGCCCTCTTGGACACCTGCCAGGTACTCCTTGTAGGCGCCACGGCCAATGCAAATGACTCCACCAGAAGGATTAGCCACCAACTTGTCATTGATTTTGTGGTCAAGGCTGTCGGGCTGGTACCCAGTGGTGGGAAGGCCCTGAGCGGCTCTGCGCTTGTTGCGGATATCCTCGGCAACCACGGTACGGATGTGGCCCTGCTTGTCCTCGTCAATGATCTCAAAGTCAATTGAAGCCGCGGTCAAGATCGGCTTCACGTTTTGGCGCCAGTGCTTGTTGGAAACCTCTATGGTATCGCTAGGAGGCGGCGTCATGTACACCTTGACCTTGCGGGGTAGCTCGAGGCCATTGATGGGCTTTTCTGACAGAAACTCGACCTCCTTTTTGTGTTGAGCGCGGATCTTGCGGCCGGTGCTGCGGTCATAGTAGAGTCCACCAAAGAAAAGGGCAGTGACGCCCCAGAAAATGGACCAGTTGCGCGAGGGTACTCTGATACGGGGGATGCCCATCATCCTTAGCACAGGGTGCTCAAATGAAGGACGAGGTTTAGCCTTGGGGGCTTCCTTTGGGGGCTCGGCCTTGGGGACCTCTGGTTTGGCCTCCATTACTGATGATAAATTTTTCGACGAGAGCTAGCGCTAGAGCTAGCTTGGCTAGACTGAGTTTTAGAATAATAGATATCTATTTACAAATCGCCAGGGACAGGGAACTTCTCGGCCCAGGCAGAAACCTCGTCAAACACCTTCTTGAGCTCGGCGTCCTGCTCGGCAACGGCCCTAAAGTCGGCGAGCTTGGGCTTTTCGACCTTTGCGGCAACCTCGCCCTTGATGCGGATGGCGGCCTTGACTGCAACATCAATGTAGTGGGCCACTTTTTCAAAGTCGGCGGCCTCAAACTCGCGCGTGGTCATGGCGGGAGTACCCACGCGCAAACCACCGGGCACAAGCGCACTCTTGTCGCCGGGCACAGTGTTTTTATTGGCGGCAATGTTGATCAGCTCAAGGGCAATCTCGGCACGCGCACCGTCAATGCCCTGGGGCTTCAGGTCAATGAGAATCAGGTGGTTGTCGGTACCGTCGGAAACAAGCTTGTAACCCTTGGCCGAAAGCGCCTCGGCAAACGCAGCCGAGTTGTCCAACACCTTCTGCTGGTACTCCTTGAATTGGGGCAGCTTGGCCTGGCCCAAGGCCACCGCAAGCGCAGTAATGGTGTGATTGTGGGGTCCACCCTGGTGACCGGGGAACACACTAAAGTTGATCTTGGACTCGAGATCGTACAAGGTTTCCTTGCCCTTTTTGTTGACGGAGCGAACGCCCTTGCGGTAAAAGATCAGCGAGCCACGGGGACCGCGCAGCGACTTGTGCGAGGTGGTGGTCACGAGGTCAGAGTACTCAAAGGGGCTGGCGGTCACACCGGCGGCAACGAGGCCGGCAATGTGGGCCATGTCGCTGAGAAGGTAAGCACCGACCTTGTCGGCGATCTTGCGCATGCGAGCATAGTCGATAACACGGCTGTAGGCCGAGGCACCTGCCACGATGATTTTGGGCCTGAAAAGTTCGGCGCTTTTCTCAAGCGCATCATAGTCAATACGGCCAGTACTCTCATCCAGACGGTACGGCATAGTGGTAAAGTACTTTGAAATGAACGAGATCTTCTTGGAAGGGGTCTGGTAGCCGTGGCTAAGGTGGCCGCCATGGGGCAAGTCAAGGCCCATAATACGCTCACCAACCTCGATCAAAGCGCTGTAGGCGTACAAGTTGGCGGGAGCACCGCTAAGAGCCTGCACATTAACGCCCCACTCGCTCTCGTTGAGGCCAAACGCCTCGAGGGCTCTCTTTTGGCAAAGGGCCTCAGCCTGGTCAATAAACTGGTTACCACCATAGTAACGGGCGCCAGGGTACCCCTCAGAGTACTTGTTTTGCATCTCGCTTCCAAGCGCGTCCATCACGGCCTTGGAAGTAAAGTTCTCGCTGGGAATGAGGGTGATACCCGACTTTTGGCGCTTGCGCTCGGCGTCCAGAATTTTTGACACCTCGGGATCAGTCTCGGCGATATTTTTACCCAAAAGGGCACGGGTCGACAAGCGACGGGTCAAGGATCTGATCATTGTCAAAGGGAGAAAGGCTGCCAAGAGTGACTATATAGGCTTGTGAGTCAGTGTGGCGTTTGAGGCGAGCGGTGAGGATCCGCATAGCGCCAAGATTGCAACTTTATAATTGATTTGGGTCGAGTGTGTAGTGCAGAGTGCTAGTGTGTAAAAATTAGAGCTTGGGTACCACGCCTGATGAGCATGTGCTCGCATAGATCGTATGGATCGCTTGAGGCGTACCTGCTTCGGCGGTCGTCATAAGAGTGAAATTTCTCAGTTTTAAAAGGAATTGACCACATTGAATACCCCTGCACTGCATCGCTCCGCAGGTCCCACGCGTGCATGACCCGGTCCGCACGAGGCCAAGCACGAGGCCAGGCAGGGCCCGAGCCCAGTTCAGCTCGGGCCACAGCACCACATTGGGTCATAATTCCTACATGCTACCAACTATGCAATTGTTTACCAGATCTTCTCCCCCTTCTTGGCCTTGCGGTTCTTCTTTTCAAGCATGGCGATGTGCGCCTCCTCGAACGGCACCGTGCTGTGCTCGTGACCCTTTGGCCTGTACCCCGGTTCATGCGCCGAGCAGCACTCTATGCTCTTGAAAAAGTCGCTGTCAATACATTGATCAATTGTGAATCGTGAGATCGGGTCGAGGTCGAGCATCCCGGTCACGAGCTCGTGTGAGACTTCGGGCAGGTGGTTAAGCAGGTTTTGGAGTCCTTTGCGCTCGCCATCGTCGCCCACCTTGATAAATGTCTTGAAGCTCGGATCCGACGCCTTGGGAGCGCGCCAGGGGAACTTGCGGTTGAGCATCGAGCACAAAATGATGGCGGCGCTCCACACGTCGGTGGCACAGGGGTCGTACCGGTCAGAGCCTGCGGCCTCGGGCGCCAAGTATGGATCGCTACCCACGACGCCGTGGGTGTCATAGACGCGCTGGCTCTCGGGGTATCTGTACACGACGGCGGCGCCAAAGTCAATGATTTTGACAATTCCCTCAGAGTTCACAACGCAATTATCGAGCTTGAGGTCGCGGTGGCCAATACCCGCGTCATGCAAGTACTTCACGCCGCTAATGATTTGGGCAAAGTCGCAAAACACTTCTTCGTGCTTCATCTTGCCGCTCATGACAATGGCAAATAGGTCGTACTCGCAGTACTCCATCACGTGGTACACACGATCCGGCTCTTGAACAATGTCAAGAGTGCTAATGACATTGGGGTGATGCAGGGTGAGGCCAAGGCAGTACTCGGCGCCGAGCTTCTTTTGGTACTCGCGCTGGGTCTCGCTGGGGTGTTTTGACCTAAATTCCTTGACGGCGTACATTTGGCCATTAGAACTCTTGACGATCTTGACGTGGCCGCCCGCACCCTCGCCGAGGGTCTTGCCGAGTTTGCCGTACGATTTAATGCTTGTGGTGTTGCGGGCATTGTACGAGCCAGGGCCAGGAAACCCGTTGACGCTACCAGCGCTGGGGGGAGGGAAGCCACTCGCGCTGCTGTCCACTGATCCGGCAGGGCTGTCATCGGGGGTGGTTTTCGAATTTCCTAGCAACCGCTTGAGGTTTGAAGCACTGCTCACGCTCCCCGAGCGTTGTTGGTCGCTGCGTGAGTGGTAGCTGCCGGCAGTATCGGGGCGGCTCACCGAGTTTGTGCGGTTTGCTCGGCGGCCCGACAGGGAAATTTTGCTGAAGGAGCGGCCCAGGAACCCGCTGGAATTAACGCTCATGCTGCTGGAACTGGGCGTTTTGGGCATATTCACAATGAATCGTGCCTCTACACTCGAGCTGATCTGTGAGCCGGGGCCTGCAGCAGCGCTGGCGCCGCCTCGTTGCATGGAAGCAATCGAAGTGCTCGAGCCATAGCGAGGAATGCTAATGTTTCCAATCTCACCAGCTCCAGCAACAAACCCTTGGTTCTCATCCTCGAATGTTTCGCTCTCGATTGGCCGCGGCGTCAGCGGGCTCGGCTCGGAACTGCCGTCAAACTGGTCCTTGTTTTTGTCAATCAGCAGCGAAAGCGCAGATGCTGGGGCTCCATTCACTGGTGTAGCCGTTCCTGACCTCGTGGGGCCGTCAGGCAGCGTTTTCTTGGTAAACTCCAGGGGCGTCGTCATACCCAAATAACCAAAAGTAGGGGGACGTTCAAGTCATCGAGCTGCTGAGATATAGATATGGGTTAGGGCGATAAGCAGGCTGGTCCGGCGTTCATTCTACTGTCGCTTGCAATAATGTAGAGTTGTTTTGAATCGCTATTGGTATTTTGAAATTTACACTCACCTTGCACCTGATTGGCGAAGATCCTACCGCGCTTATCATGCAGCACTGCTGGAAAGTCTCGGGGAAGCATCGGTAGATGTTTTCCTCGGACCATTCATGTACAAGTAGTAAGTTATGCGCAAATCGCTTCGAATTCCACCACAAATTCCTGGGATCAATGGCTGAAATTCCCCACATGATTGGACGCCAAGCTCCAGGGTTAGGGCAGTCAGGTGGGCCCCCGTATTAAGAAATTGAGGACTCCAAGTTGTGCAAAAAGCTCATAAATAGCTCGTAAAGATCTCATGAGAGTAAAAGAGGTAATACAAGGTTTGGCTGGAGACCTGCCCAGGTACGGTCTCTGCGATAATGCGACCCTGCAGCTACCCGAGCTTAACTCCACATCCTACTTTGTACAATGTAAACACCTTACAACGCAAACACGGATCAATTGCCTGACAAGTTATACCTATCCTAAACGGTGTCAATCTAAACACATAAAGCCATGTTTCAGATATGTTAGTGTTGGATATACACCTGATTTGGAGGTTGTATCAAGACAGGGTGAAACAATAGTTTAATTCTGAGAATAGTTTTAGCTTCTGGTATTTGATCTGTATAATTAACAATATCTATAGTTGTACTACAAGGTAGTGGCACGTGGGTACCTGGCTGCCCGCCTGACTTGGCCTGCCTTGGCTTGGCTTGGCGTATGGCTTGCTTTGCCTTTGCTTGAGCCGCAGATGGGTAAGGGGTTGGGTCAAGGGAGCATCACATGACTTGTAG
Source organism: Wickerhamiella azyma (assembly GCA_022577855.1). Lineage (NCBI taxonomy): Eukaryota > Fungi > Ascomycota > Dipodascomycetes > Dipodascales > Trichomonascaceae > Wickerhamiella > Wickerhamiella azyma. The sequence continues at coordinate 367,585 of JAKISA010000004.1, forward strand.
TGTTTACACCCGGGGGCTTATTGGATCCATCATAGCTGGGGCATGGCACGGATGGATGGATGGGATGCGATGATTACACATGATGGTTGTTATGACGACAAAACGCACCAACATCACAATTGCACCAAAAAGGTCCAGATTAAATGTTTTCCAAAACCGAATTTTCATCGAAACACAAGGTCGATTTTATTTCACGCGCATCTTGTGCCAATGCAGAGCAAATTGCCTCATCACATCCACATTTCATCATGACTAACGGCGCAGTTCAATCTGACGCGTGCAGTAAAATCACGTCTGAGTAATTATGAGGACGGGGGCAAAGTTATATAAGTAGAGCGGAACCCCTCCGGCATTCCTCACAAAAATGGTTCGCAGTGTTGTTCAAGCTTCTCACGCCTCCCGTGTCGGTGGTAAGACTCCCCGTAAGGCTGTCTCCTCCAAGTCCCGCAAGACCGCCGCTTCTGCTGGTGGTGGTGCCAAGAAGTCTGGTCACCGTTACAAGCCCGGTACCGTTGCTCTGCGTGAGATCCGCAAGTACCAGAAGTCTACCGACAACTTGATCCGCAAGCTGCCCTTCCAGCGTGTTGTTCGTGAGATTGCCTCCAACAACAAGTCCAACGTTCGTTTCCAGTCGAGTGCCCTTGGTGCCCTTCAGGAGGCCTGCGAGACCTACGTCATCTCCTTGTTTGAGGACACCAACTTGTGCGCCCTGCACGCCAAACGTGTCACCATCCAGGAGAAGGATGTTGCCCTTGCTGTCCGCCTCCGTGGCGAGCAGGAGATGATCAAGGAGTTGCCCATTCCCCGCCCCTCCCGCGACTCCCAGGACAATGGTACTCAGCCCAGCCCTGGCAAATAGATTACCTCCACAAGTCGTTAAGTATTTATATATATCTATTCAGGAATCTAATAATCACTGCTCGTTCTCGAGTCTCTCCCTTCTTGCTTACCCGCTTCCCCTCTTCCCCACGTTCACGTGCAGACGTCACTGTGAGTTGAGATTCACATGCAACTTTACTAATTTGCACGCTCGCCCATGCCTCCTCAAGAAGAGTTGCTAGCCGCCGAGGCGCTGCAAGCGCTTGGAAACCCTACAAAAGCACCGAGAATAACTATTCCAGAGCCCGGCAGTGAGGCCTACGCCGAGGCGTACGCGTCACGTCCGTCGCCTAGCCCCTCGCAGAGTACCTACTCATTTAGCAGCGTGGAGCCTCCAAACGCGCTCCCGCCGGGCTCCACGAGGCCGCCTCCTCGCCGTTCAATGTTTGGCAATATGATTTTGACCGCCACATCTATGCTACTGCCACGAGAAACCCAGCACAGGCTGCGCACGTTTGTACGCATGCTGCGACTCGCAAACGAATCCTTGAGCCGTAAAGTGGTCGACCTCAAGGAGGCAATGGACCAAGAGTCTCAGGGCGTCGAGCCTGAGCTCAGTGCCTCGGCCCTTCGGCAAGATATGATTGCCACTATCAAAAAGAGTACCAACCTTATCGCCACGGTTGCTGGCAACTCGCTGCCCCAATCGGCGCGGTTTGCGGTACGCAAGATGGTTCTTAGCCTGCCCTCTCAGTGGCGGGCCGCCAACTGGCAGGCTCAGCAGCAGTCGGCCGGGGAGGGCTCCACCGTGAGCCCCACTGAAAGTGCCGCTCAAAGCGCCGTGTTGTCTCTCGCGAGCGAGACGCTGCACCTTATTCGTGATGTTATTGCTGTTGTGGACGAGACCCTCGACCGCGCAGAGACGTGGTGCGGCTCTTTAGGGCGTAGGCCCAGTACCGAGTCGACCCCGGATATGGACTCGTTGGCGCTGCATACTGTGGGTTCGAGCGATTCCCTAAGTTCCCAGAGCCTGCCTCATACTCCTCCTGTCCAGGAGGATTTGCCGGTAGCCCCAGTAGTCGCCGTGGCGCCTGTCGCCGTCGTGGCCCCTGAGCCTGAGCCGATGACGTCGAGCTCAAGGGCACCTCTGCCCAGCCCCCTGGCCACCACCACCACCGCCGTTCCTTTACGTAGCAACTAGTATTTATAGCATATGTCCTTTTAACCGTACACCAACGCACCGGCACCAACCAGGGCACCGCCCGCGAGCACCTGGGGAGCCACGCCACCAAATAGCAGCGCGCTGAGACCGAGCGTAACAAACTTGCGCACCGTTAGTGTGACATTCAAGGCAACTGGTCCCTTTGAGGTGGCCAGCTTGTTGACTCCAACGGCGCAAACGAGCTGGGTCACCACGTTGGCCCCGAGCCACAGCCAGTCATTCTCGTCGAGAGTTTGGGCCTGCGCAACAATATCGCCTCGAAAGAAAGCGAAAAAGGGTAAACAGTACGCATGGCTCATGCACAAACTCTGCTTCCAATCGCTGGCAGTGCTCGAGGCAATAAAGCCCTGGATCGAGGCAAGGATCGTGGCCAGCACGAGAATTGCAATACCAACGGGACTCCCGAGCGAATTGGAGCTGGAGCTACCTGCGCTCACTGCTACCCCAAGGCAAATTACAGCCACCCCGGCCTGCTTGCGGCGGCTATATGTCTTTCCCATCATGGTGCCAATAATCATTGAAATAATGGGACCCGAGGACCGCACAATGGTGTGCACTGGCACACTAATTTTGTAGGCAAATACCATATTATTGAGGTAGCACACAAACCCATACATTAGGCTAGGCACAATCCACTTGCGGCTGGGGGTAAAGCTGCCGATGCTTGCGAGCGTGATTCCAAAAAATTGGACAAACGTGAGTAGCTCGCCGAGGCCTGGGTGCTTGCGAACAAGTATTTCGAGAAAAAACACATTGCTACAACAGCCACCGAGCACCAGGCTGTACATTTGCTTATTACTCTTACTCCAAAGTGGATGAGCTCAAGTGAGGAGAGCCTCCAAGCTGAGGTCCCCAAGGAGCCGGTGCCACGACCACAGCGGCTTTTGGTTGCTCCACTTCGGTTTGCGTGTGTGGACCCCCAAATATATCGCGGCAGCTACCCGCAGGCGGAGCAGTTGCCGTTCCTTAGGAGCCTGCGTCTCAAGACAATTTTGAGCCTAACTCCGGAACCGCTCGATGTTCAGCTGGATGGAGTGCGCAATATGCACCTAGAGTGTGCCAGCCTTGGTGAAAAATCCCGCAAAAAGCGCCCGGTGCCGGTCACAATTGACCTTGTCGAGGCAGCGCTCGAGATTATCGAGGACCCCCACATGCGGCCCGTGTACATTCATTGTCTCAATGGAGCACAAATTACCGGCCTTATATTTGCTTGCTATAGGCGACGCCAGCAGTGGTCCCTCAGCTCTACTTTGGCTGAGCTTGAGCGCTACAGCGACCATGACCGCAAGGAAATCCAGTTTATCGAGGATTTCAGCAAGGATCAGACGTATTTTTTGTAGCGCTGCGTAGCTTGACATGTATTCGTAGTCTGTTGCTAGTCTATTAGATGAGGCAAACCTCTTTTTTTTTTCAGTTTTCGGCCATCTGGATCTCGAGGTCACCGGTCGAAACAGGGATCTCAACATCGGGCACAATGGGGTTGGCAGTGGCTGCAAGGGGAGCAGAGACCTCAGGGGCGGACTCAATGTGAAGACCCATGCCCACGAGGTAGTTGATACCGTCCTGCATTTCCTTGAGCTTGCGCTCCTCGGTCCAACCAAGCTCGATACCCATGGTGTCGACCACCTTGGGCAAAGCCTCCTTGGCGGCCTGGAAGTCCAGGAACGCCAAACGGGTACGGCGGGCCAGCACGTCAATGGCGGTCTGGGCATACTCGTAACGCATGCAGTACAAAATCTCACCGTCCACAAACGGGTACTTGGGCGACACGCGCACACCACGGTGAATGGTCTTACCCGAGGCATCCACAGTGGTGGGGGCGCAGAAACGAGCAACGTCAAAGGCACGAGTACCATAGTTCTCGCTCAAGTGCTTGGCAACCTCGGGCTCGAGCTGGTACTCCTTGATCAGATCAATGTGCATGAGCTGGGTCCAGTCCTTGCCGCCAATAACCTTGAGCGAGCCATCGGCAGTGCGGCAGGGGCCAGCCTTGAGGCCAAACTTGTCGACGCAGGTGTTGACGGTCTCCTCGGCCATCTCACGGAAGGTGGTCCACTTACCACCGGCAATAGTCACGAGACCGCTGTCGGAAACGCCCACGGCGTGGTTACGCACCACGTTCTGGGTATCGGCCTTATTAGGGTCGCGCACAAGGGGACGGATACCCGACCAAGCGGCCAAAACATCACCACGGTCAATCTCGACCTTACCGTCAATGTAGTGGCGGACCTCGTTCAAAATAAATTGGATTTCATCCTCCTTGGGGGTAGGGTGAGCCTCAATGTCACAGGGGGCATCAGTGGTACCGGCAACGGTGGATCCCTGCCAGGGCAAAAAGAACACGACGCGACCATCACTAGTAGCGGCATCAAGCAGACCCATGTTCTTGGGGCTAAAGTAACCAGGCAAAACAATATGCACACCAGACGAACCAATGGCAATATTGTGAGCCTTTTGGTCGTCCATCTTGCGGATCGAATCGGTGAAGGGGCCAGTAGCATTCACAATGCACTTGGCCTTGATGGTAATTTCCTCAGTGTCGTTGAGCAGGTCCTTGGCGGTAGCGCCGTTGAGCTTGCCCTCAGAGTCCTTGAGCAAGCTGGTGACTTCCATGTGGTTGATAACGTCGGCGCCGTGCTCGACGGCGGTAATAGCAAGAGATGCGCAGGTACGCGAGTCGTTATGGCTACCATCGTAGTACACAATGGCACCCTTGAGCTTGGAATCGTTGAGCATGGGAAACGCCTGCAGAGCACGGCCGCGGGTCAGCATGTACGAGCTCTCGAGGTTGGCACCGCCGGCGATGGCATCATAGGCCTTAACACCGACCCAGTAGTAGGGCAACTGCCACCACTTGTAAATGGGGATCATAATGGGCAAGGGGAAGGACAGGTGGGGAGCCAAATCAAGGAAACGGCGGCGCTCGGCCAGGGCCTCCTTGACCAGCAGGTACTGGCCATAATCGGCCTGCCAAAAGGCCTTCTCGAGGTAACGCACACCACCGTGCACAAGCTTGGTCGACTTGGACGAAGTGGCAGCGGCGAAATCCTCGCGCTCGACAAGGGCGACCTTGAGACCGCGGGTGACTGCATCCAGGGCAACGCCGGCACCTGTAGCACCACCACCAATAACGAGCATATCGTACTCCTCGGTCTTGGAGGCGTGCTCAATCATCTCACGGCGAGTCTTGGGGAAATCAGTGGGAGGAGGAATAACCGCCTTGTGAGGTGGGTTGTATCTGGTGTTGGAGTTCTTGTCGTCCCAGGCCAAGAACGCGGCGATACCGCTACCAACAACGGCAACGGGGATCGACCACTTCTTGGCAGCCTTGATAATAGTAGTCTTCATCTACCGAGGTGTGACAAGAAAATGAGATATATGGTCTGGGGCCCTTATATAAAAACTCCCACCGGCGCAGCCCTGGTTAGGGTTGCCCGTGATATTGATCAGCAGCGTGGCCGTCCCATCCCCCCACGGGGTTAAAGCATAATTGTGGTGCCCGGATGGGCCAGAATTAATCCTTTTTGCGTCTAGGATCATAAAATTTACAAAATTAAATAGCAACGAGTTTTCATCGGAACAACTCCCTCGGAAGCAACGCTTACTGCATGGGCACAATTTGCATTACCGTGGCACCAGCCACTGGCAGCCACTGCGGGCGGCGTCCCGAGAAAAACTCGAGTGAAAAATAACTCGTGACGCCAGTTTAATGGCAGCAAAACCATATCTGGGCTGCATCCACCCTGACGCGTTGCCGCGGAGGCAGATTAGAGACTCGGGTTCACATGCCGTATGACGTCACCAGGCTGTGACTCTACCTGTGGGGATTCAGGGGTTGACGCCCAATTAAATTGGAGAAGCGCCTCGACCCCGCACTTCCATATCGGGTAATAGGGTGGTCTTTCAAAGCGGGACCTGAAATTCACTGCTCAAATTCTCCTCGATAAACCGCGTGTACTCGGGCTCAATGCAGTTGCCTAGGGCGTTGCCAAACAACCGCATTGCTCTACGCAGGGCGCCCGCAGCAGCAAAAGCTGCACTTTGCTCTAGTGCTTCGTCTTTGTCTGACGATTTGGCTGTGGCATAGCCCACGTCCTCGCGAAAAGTGCCGTCGCTGAGGGTCACGCGCATGACCGTGGAACTCAGCACGGTGTACACGCCATCCTTGGTGGCAACGTCCTCAACCGTTGTTGAAATGCGTTCTTTACGCCACTTGCCCAACCCAAAAATCTCGTTTGCCAGCTGCTCCACGGCGTTTGTGGTTAAATAGTACGACGTGTCGCGTCCATTGTCGCGTCGCGAAATATAGTACGGACTCAGCGTTTGCTGAAGTTCTTTATTGATTCTTGAACTATCCCAATCTCGCTCCATATCGCACATGAAATTTCTTCAGAGTTGGTGCAAAAAAAGTGTCGTTAACCAAATAGTTGCACTCAGAGACACGGTAACGAGCCATCCGGGCGCCGTCTCAGAAAAGATGGGCGGCTGCGTTATTAGCTAACCTGACCAATACCACCTTTCCAAGGAAATTATCCACGCAAGTTACCAAGCGCAATAATAACCACCCTGAGACTCGAACCGGACTCGCACCTAAGTCTGAAAGAGCTTATTAGACTCCGACAAACCCATTACAGGCAACTAATATTTTCGACTGAACGTACCAGAGCTTGTGCCGTGTTTTTTGCAATTTTTTGCAATTTTGAATTTTTTTTGGCGCACTAAGGCCTTTACGGTAAATCTAATTACATTTAAAGGTATTTTGGACACACTGCTATATATTGATTTGATAAAAAAAACCGGTTTTCATTGTTTTCCAGTGAGCTACCGGTGATTCTGCTCTCACACAAGCTGCACATATTCTATGGCGTAAATAACATGGTTTTTCTCTGCTTTTTACCTGACTTCGATTTGGGGACTGATTTCGAGTGGGTATTAGTTTTTTATGTTGCACAGTGTAAACGACATCTGTATGGGCAGACCCAAGCTTTCCCAAAGTACATAAGATAATTGGCACTTGAAAGTAGCATACGCTGTGAATTCGATTCATATGTATACAATATGACTCTAGGCCTATAAATATTATGCAAATAGCCCACCAGGTTAGCGATATTGCGGGCTGCGCGCCGCCAAATACATCCGACACAGTCCGGCATAGCCGAGAAAAGCCAACAAAAGGCCGGAAAAATACCCCAAAGTGCCCCGAGAAAACCAACTAAATCCACCAGACAGCTCACCACAAACAAAACACCGCCGGGTTGTTCTAGACACATCTACAGACCCACATGCCCCAAGGGGCTTACACATGACACTGGACGTTGTGGTCAAGCACGCTGGCAAAAAGTACGATTTGCAGCTCGATGAGACCGCCAATGGCCGCGAGTTCAAGGCGCAGCTCGAAGAGATGACCGGTGTTCCCATCGATCGCCAAAAGATCCTCGTCAAGGGCGGCCAGGTCAAGGATGACGCCCCCATCAGCGAGCTGAAGCTTGCGCCCGGCCAAGTGCTGATGATGCTCGGTACTGCTGGCCAGCTACCGGTAAATGTCCCCAAAATTGATCCGACACCCGTGGCGGCAGCTGAGGCCGAGCCGGTGGAGCCCAAAGGTCTAGTAAACATTGGCAACACTTGTTACGCAAACTCGACCGTGCAGGCGCTGCGGGCTCTGCCCGAAGTCAAGGATTCGCTCGCCAAATTTTCTGGAAACTCGCAGCTCGTGCGCTCGCTGGGCAGTGTGCTCAAGGACCTCGATTCCACCAAAGTGACCCCGGTCATGTTTATGCTCACATTGCGTAGTGCTTTCCCCCAATTTGATGAGCGTGACCCCCAGAGCGGCATGCACAAGCAACAGGATGCCGAGGAGCTGTGGACACAGCTGCACCAGCAGTTTAGCGAGGCAGGCGTTTCCACCAGCGACAAGATCTCGCTTGACCGGTACTTTGAGGGAATGTTTGAGACAAAAATGATCAATTCTGAGCTTGAGAGCGAGCCTGCTGTCGAGAAGGCTGAGCCTTTCAACAAACTCAGCTGCCACATCTCGATCAACACCAACTTTATGCGCAGCGGTTTGTTGGACGGTTTGACGGAAGAAATTCACAAACACAGCGAGCAGCTTGGCCGTGATGCCACCTACAAGCTGGAAAAGAAGATTTCGCGCCTGCCCAAGTACCTTACAGTGCAAATGGTCCGCTTTTACTGGCGCCGCGACACGCACCAAAAGTCCAAGATTTTGCGCAAAGTGGCGTTCCCCCAGACTTTGGATATTGGAGATATGTGCACTGAGCAGCTGCGCAAGCAGTTGATTCCCGCGCGTGATGCTTTGCGCGAGATGGAGAACGAGTTTGAGGACGCGCGCCGCCAAGCTCGCCGCCAAAAGTTCTCGTCGATTGTGGAAAAGAAGGATAAACTCGAGGACCAGCTGCCGGTTGAGCGTCAAAAGGAGCTTGTTGAGGCAGTCAAGAGCAAGATTGATCCTGCGTTTGCGTCTGATCCCAGTGCCAATCCCTATGGCATTTACGAGCTTCAGGCAGTCATTACCCACCGCGGTCAGTCTGCTGATTCGGGCCATTACATGTGTTTTGTCAAGAATGAGGATGATGGCTGGTGGTGCTTTAATGACGACAAGGTTTATGCCGTTGACGAGGCCAAGATTGAGAGCCTTGCCGGTGGTGGCGAGAGCGATAGCGGCCTGATTCTGCTTTATAAAACGCCCGAACTCAAGGTGAGCGGCGACAAGGAAGCCAAGAAGGCGTAGCTGAGCGTAGCTAGAGCGCTAGAATCTACATAGTCGTTAAGCGTTTAAAAGAAAAGGAAATTAGGCAGACTCACCGCGCACAACCTTCTTGAACTCCTCGAATTGCTGGTGGCACAAGATCGGCTGGGTCTTGTGCTTGTCGAGGCACTCAACAAGCTTGTCGCGAGCGTCTAAAGCGTCTTCCTTGAGGACTCCCTTTTGAGGCCGAGACGACAGCTCTTTTTGAAGGTTTTCGATCTTGCCAAACAAATCCGTGGAGCTGTGATCGGTCTTTTTGGGTTTAAGGTCCTTGATAGCCTGGAACCCTTGCTCAATCTTGTCCTGAGCGGCCTTTTCGGCGGCCTTGAGCTGGCGAGCAACTTCCTTGTGTGCGCTGTTGAGCTGCTTTTGATCGAGTGCATAGTCGGTATCTGTGACAGAGGCGACCGCGTCGCTCAATTTAGACGACACATTGGTGCTGGTTACCGGCTCAAACACGGTGCTCGTCTGCTTCGAGGAGGTGTTGCCCATTGGTCAGCTGTGAGCTCGGGGCAGAGGTGATGACCCATGATGACCCAAGGCGGGGGGCACCCTCAGGCCCTGGGGAAAGCCCACCAGACCCTCAAACCCGTCCACGTAGGCCTCCTTCACACAGAAACTTAGGCAACAAAAAATAGCTAAAAAAAGGGAAATAAATACCTAGCGATCCTGGGCCCACTCGTGCTCGCGGCGGATCTGGGCCTCCTCCTCAGGGGTAAAGTCGTTCTCAATGTTGAACGTCTTGCGAATCTCCTCCGGAGACTTGTTCTTGATCATACCAGCAACGGTGCGGCACGAAACCTCAAGGAGAGGAGTAATCTCCATGTAGTTTGCGGCGCAAATAATCTCAAACAAGAGCTCTTGGTCAACCTGGAGGAACTTGTGGTCCCACTGGGAGATCTCAGAGGTACGGGCCTTTTGGATACCCTCCTCAGTCGAAGCAAAGGGGGGGTCGTCCTTGTGGTGCTCGCAAAACTCCAGAACCTTGGTAAGAACGTTGGACTGCACGTTCTCTAGGGGGATCTCCTCCTCGGCTCCAACGTCTTCAAAAAGGTTGCGCAAAAGAGTGGACTTTTCAGCCACCTTGCGCTCAACCTCAAACACAACGCTGTCGGCGCTCTTCAATTTCACAAGATCAGTCATTTCAAGCTGGTAAAGTGAAAGTGGGAGAGGGCCGGGTGGCGGTATATATCTGGCAGTGGCGAAGCCCTTACCCTGAAATTGAACAGCGGGTCGGCGCCCACGCGCGTCTCAGGGGCTGCTAATAATGGCGACTGAGATAAATATAATCTATGATTGTGTACAATTTTTCCAGTATATAAAACATATGCAGCAATAGTACAGATTGGTTGCACAATCGTGGTGGGCAGCAGCGGGCCTTGGGCCACCGCGGCAGCAAAGCTTGTGACGCCACCCGCGGCGGCAGTAGTCCCACCTGAACTCAATTAGAGTCAACAAATTGCTGCGCCTTTGCCTTGACATAGTCAACGCCCTTTTGGTCGCCGCATTCAACCTCGTATGACAGCCACTTTTTGAAAAAGGTTTTGGCCTGCTTGGTCGACAGCTTGCGGTTCAAAACACGCTCAAACAGCTTTGTGATTAGCACGCGGTTATCGCTGTTGAGCTTGATCTCTTGATCAACATAAACATTCCATAAATCGACCTTTTTGGGGTAGGCACTCACGAGACCCTCCATAAGAGTGCGGCCGCGTTCAAAGTCGCCCGAACCATACTCGAGCTTGGCAAACTGCAGTGTCAAATCCTTGTGGAAACGCGAGGGCAGCACCTTGATGGCGCGGTCAAGCAGTTTGTGAGCATCCTCAGTGATGCCCTGCTCGTACAAGAACCGGGCAAAGTTGGTCCAAACATCCAGGTTGGAGCTGCCAAACTTTTTGCAGGCAGCGTTCCACACCAGCTTGGCCTCCTCGGTCTTGTTGCTAGCAGTGTAAATGTTGGCCATCTTTTCGTGGATAGTCAATTTGTCCATAAACTCGCACGCCTCCTTAAACATGTCCTGAGTAGTGTCGCTCGTACCAAACGAGTTCTCGAGGTTGAGCATAGCGATCCAGATATTGAGACGCTCCTGCTCCTCGCGCTGGGGAATGGTTTTGAGAGCACGGCGGGCAATCTCGCGCGCAGCATCAATCTCGCTGAGCTGCAGTTGAAACGCCATGTAGTTCATCCACACAACAGAGCTGTCGGGGCTGGCCACGAGCAAACGCTCAAAGTCCTGGGCGCTCTGAGGAGCGCTGGTGTTGAGGGTGGCGGTCTTGTCCTGCACAAACTTATCGCCGCGCTTCCTCTTGCGAGGGGCGTTCTCGTCGTCGTCGCTGTCGCTATCAGAGTCCTCGGCCTTGGTGTTGAACACGTCGGCGTCCCAGTCAAAGCCGGCGCTAACGCCAGCAGCGGGACCAGCATCAGATTCGTTTTCGCTGTCGCTGTCACCCTCAGACTCGGACTCGGAATCCTGCTCAATGGGGATCACATTCTCGTCCTCAGACTCTATATCAGAGCCGGCCTGGACCTCCATGGCCTCGTCCTCGTCCTCAGACTTGTCCTCGGCCTCCTCGGCCATCTCCTCGTCGCTGTCGCTCTCCTCGTCGTCAAAGTACGAGGCCTTCATGCCAAGCGACACCTTGCGCTTGTCCAAATCAACGTCGAGCACCTTGACCTTGACTGCATCGCCCTTGGAGAACAGCTTGGAAATGTCTTTGAGGGGCTTGTCCGAGACTTGGGACCGGTGGCAGAGACCAGACACCTGAGTGTTGTCGAGGGCAACAAAGATACCAAACTCTTGCACGCCGCGGACCTTACCGCTCATCACGGCGCCAACCTCGAGCTGCTCAAGGCCGGCCTGGCCCACAGACTTGCCGGTGACGGCGCTGCGCTTGAGAGTGAGCTCGATACGGTCACCATTGTTGGAGACAATCTTGGCCTCGACGACCTGACCGACCTTGAAGTCCTTCTTCCAGTTTTTGAGGTAGTCGTCGCTGAGCTGGCTGATTTGGACACGGCCGGTGGTATTGCGCGAAAGCAGCACAAACAGACCACCATCAGAGACGTTGCGCACGTAGCCCTTGACCACGTCACCAGTGCTAAAGGTACGCTTGTCCTCGACAATCTTGTACCAGGTCTTGTCGTTACTCTCGTCGTGCTCGGCCTCTGTGGCCTTGACGACCTGGCCAGCCTTGAACAGCGTGTCAAGCGGCTCAAACTCAGAGGTGGCATCGGTGGCAGCAATGAAGCCAAACTTATTGCGGGGCAGGCGCACAGACAGCGACCAGGGGCCGACCTTGGCAATAACGCCCTCGTCGCCGGTAGCTGCAGACACCTGGAGAGGCGAGGTGTTGTAGACAGTGGCCTCAATGACACTGCCCACGGGGTACTCGGCCTTGGCATCATTCTTGATGGGGCCCAAGTCGGTGAACACGAGGCGGCTGCGCACTGTGGTGGTCAAGTTGACAAAACAGGCATTGTCGGTGAAGTTGTTGATGAAGGCCAGCACCTTTTGGCCCTCCTTGAACTCCTTTTTGGTGTTGTTGTTGGCAGAGAGCTCGGGAACAACGCTGGTGCCGCGCTGGCTGAAGGGCATAGAGCGGTGGCTGCGGGCATCGTAAAAGCCCACAACAGAGCACTTGATCTTGTCGCCGACGCTAAACTGCTTGAGGGGCGCCTTGACGTCCTCAATCTCCTCAAGGCTGCTAAACAGCTGGGTCATCTCGATACGAGCCGTGGTCTCACCGACCTTAACGGTGAGCTGAAGGGCCTTGACGGCAGTGACCTCGGCCACGACCTCGTCGCCGACCTTGATGTTGTCGTCGCGCTTGGCGCCACCAACAGGCTCAGAAGTAACTAGGAACCGCTGCTTGGCAGCATCGATAGCGCTCACATACACAGTGACCGACTGGCCAACAGTAAAGGTCTTGTCGCCGACCATGGCCTTGGGCATGAGTGCCCTGAGGTCGCCGGCAAACGAGACAAACACGCCATTATCGTCAACGTTGCTCACATAGCCCACAAGCTCATCGCCCTTGGACAAGACATCAAAGTTTGCGGGAGGAGCCTTGGCCAGCAGCGAGGGCTTAGTCGACACCAAAATGCGGTTCTTGCTGGTGGACAAAACAATGGCATCAACTGTGGAGCCGACCTTGGTAGCCTTTTTGGCCTTGGTGGTCTCGGTATCAGCCAACAAGTTGAACGGCAGGGTACCCTGGTGGCCATTGACCTCAACCACAAACGCATCGGCACCGCGCTCAATAATAAGGGCCTTGGCGTGGTCGAGCACCCTAGGCAGAGGCTCGTTGGACACGACGCGCGACGTGCGACACGAAACAATTAGACGGGTCTTGTCGGCGTCAGAGTCGAGCACAACCATCGACACGGTTTGGCCGAGCTTGAAGATGGACTTGGGATCGGTAATAGTGCTCTCAGACATTTCTTTGAGCGGCAAAAAGCCCTTGATATCGCTGAAAAACTCAACAATGGCACCTCTGTCCTTGAGGGCCACAATAGTGCCAACGGTGCGGGTACCAATCTCGGGGTAGTCGCGAATGATGGTGGCGTCGCTGTTGACAATGCTCTTTTTGATGGCGACCTTGACCCGGTTAGCCTCGGGGTCGGTGGACAAGACACGGGCCTGGACCTTGGAGCCGACCTTGAACTTCTTTTCGGGGTTTTGCAGGGGGATATCGCTCAAGTACAACTCGGGGCAAATGGCCTTGATCTTGTCGCCAAGCGACACAATGAGACCGCCCTTAGAAAGGTGGCGGTCAACAACACCTTCAATAGTCTCACCAACCTCAATCTCGTCGACCTTGATGTACTTTTGATCCAAAATGCTCTGCTTCATAGTCAAATAGTAGCAGTCGTCCACATAGCAGTAACTGAGGACACGAGCCTTGTGCACAGTGCCAATCTTGTAGCGTGGGTAGGTGTTGGGGTCCTTGATGTCCTCGTCCGAGATCTGGGTCAGGTGCACGTGGGCCGAGCGGTTGACGCCAATGTCAAGGCTCAGGCCGTGCTCATCAATGGCCGCCACCTTGGACACATCAATCAAGGCACCGGGGCTAAACGCCTTGGAGTCCTCGGGCACGCTCAGGTCAATGGTGTGCTTGAGCATACTCAGGGCAAGCACGCGGCGTGTGTCGGTGACCGAGTCGGTGGGGTGGCTAAACAGGACGCGCGCATCCTCCGGGGCGCCCTCGAGCATGTCGTCGCCTTCATGCAAAGTATCGACGCTAATGTCAATGTGTCCAAAAACAGTGCACATGTGGCCGCCCTTGAGCTTGGCAGACACTGTGGCCGTCACAAGCACACCGGGAACAAGCGAGGCTTGCTCGTGCACTGTAGCCAGCGGCAGCGACTCTTGTTGGGTAACGCTAAACACACCCGACTTCTGCTTTTGGATTGTGCACAAGGTGATTTTGTTGGCGACAAGCTCCGAGGCGGCAAGGTTCTTGGGCAAAAACCCGCGCTTTCCGCCCAGATCGAGGATGTAACCACGGTCCTCAACCGACTGCACGAGGCCCTGGACCGACATACCGGCAATCCAATCGTCGTTGGCAATTGTTTGGTTAACGAGGGCCGGATCGGCCACCAACTGCAATTTGCGCGAGGGAGCGGCACCGAGGCCGGCAACGACGCAGCGCAGCCACTCGCCAACCTTATAAATAGCAAAATCAACGCCCTGTACAAAGCCAATGACGTTATTGGGCAGCGACACAGTCAAGTGGTCTGCGTGCACTTCTGAAATTTGACCCAGGACGAGCGCACCGACCTTGAGCTTGGTCAGGACAAACGCCTCGACACGGGGCTTGTTGGACTTGGGAACAGTGGGCTCGGGCTTGAGCACCTTTGTCTTGGTACGCTTGCGCTTCTTGGAGTCGTTGGCCTCGTCGTAGGTATCACGGGTGGCCTGGAGTTTTGCCTTTCTGGTCTCGATAGGCGCAATCTCCGAGCCGCCACCTCGAGGGAACGGTGTCTCGAGGTTAATTTGGCTCGCAGAGAGTTCGGGCTTGAGCACAGACGCCTGCTCGGCCTCTGATTTTTGGTCTTCTCTCTTGCGTTTGACCATAATGAAATTTTCGTTATGTAATTTTTTCCTTTCTTGGGCCGCTGCGAGCATCGGTCACGTGCACATACTCCTCGTCAATGGCAGTGGCCGCAGCAATTGGCGACGCCGTGAGCTACGCGGCATCTTGGTGGAAGCTGATTTTACTTATTGTGGCACTATCGATCGCATATGTGATTGCTATGCGCCTAAGAGCGCGCTTCAACTACTTTAAACTCGACCAGGCTTTGGGCTTCAATTCCGACTCGTTTAACCTTGATGAAAATATTGAGAGCGGCGATTGCCGTGGTGGCCTCGACTGGAAAGCCAAGCTGAGAATAAGGTGGATCATGTTTAGGCATGGCATCTCGTTTGACGACGCGCGCACAATGGACGTACAAAATACGTTTGCCCTGAACGATGTGAATCCTGACGGAACGCCGCGCGACCCCAAAGCGTTCTTTTTTGTTTAAACTACTATCTATTTATTATTGACCACTCGCCCAGCCCTTTGAGCAGCTTGGACACCTTGATGCGGGATGCCCGTAGGCCAGAGCACAAATCATCAATTCGGGTCGGAGTACGCAGGCTCTTACGGATCAGCTGCACGATCTTTTCGTCGTGAGGAAGTTGTACGGCCTGTAGGGCCGACACAATGTCTGCATCGCTGGGCTCACGCTCGCGCTCGCGGTTGTGGCTCGAGGCTCGATCATAGATTGGGAACGCATGTGCACGCATGATGATGCGCTTGATTACGCCAAAAATAATGAACCGGCGTACATCCAAATCCTGGAGAATGTTGGCGTGTTCCTGGTACCACGTATAGACACTTTGCCCGGTGCCCAACGACGCATATAAATCAAACATTTGCCGAGGGGTGAGCCGCGTATAAGGGTACATGAAGTTTTCGAAGCTCGAATTGTGCGAGGCGGGGGTGTTGCTGAACTGCGTTGTGCTGCCAAAGGAGCTCCCGCTTTGGCCATTATCGCTGTGGCCCTGGGAGGGGTGGTACACAAATGCCAGCAGCTCGTGGTAAACTTGGGGGTCTGTTGCCACCGTGCCAATCTCGGGAGTTGGCGTATAAATATTGGAAAACTGAAAGATGCCGATAATCACCACGCAGTCGTAGTGGATCAGGTGGCTAATGCACTGCTTTGTGAGATCATAGTCTGCTTCTGCAAGGTCAGCTATTTGTCGGACCGAATTGATTCCATTTAGATAAGGCACAATGCGCTCCATGGTGGGGTCCCAGTGCTCGTCCATCAAGCTGTTGAGACGCACAGTGGGGATCGGCACATGGTACCTGCGCACTACTGGAGGGCTCTCAGAGATGGGAAACAGTTTCATATTGACCTTGATATCCTCGCCCATGGGAATTTGACACTCGCTAAAGCTGTTCATGTCTTGATAAACTTGTTCGAGCACATTATCAATTTCGTGAATATTCTCGGGGTTACTGAGGAAATGCGTTTGCTCTTCCATGATCCTAGCCATTTTGCAAAACCTCACGAGCGCTGTTTCATAGCAATAGGCATTTCCGTGGTTGGGAAAGACGCAGGCGAAATTGAATGTGAATGAATTGCGCTCGTACTCGGGCCCGACCAGATTAATGGGGTAGCCCATGATTTCGTATTTACCGACCCGTAGGCGCACCAGCTTGTTGCACAATGCCGGCTTGGGAATCAGGTAGTTTTTGACCTCGTCAAACACAATGAATTGCTCGACCTCGCTTGTTTCTGTGGGGATAACGCAACCATCTGGGACCTGGCACATGACTTTGGATCCTTGAGTGGGGTGAAAAACGCAATAAAATGCGCCCAACATGGGCACAAACCCTGTGTTCATGGCGATGGAGTTGGCTAGGTAGGCTGGGTAATAGCTGACTCGCACTCGCTACTATGGATCGACTACCGGAAAATGCTGGCGTCAACAAGCTCAAGGCCAAGCGCCGCGACATTCAACGAGTTTTGAAAAAACCCGGCCTTTCAATGGAGAAGAAAACTACCATGGAACGTGCCCTCAAGATGCTCGAGACCGATTTGGAAAATGCCCTAAAAAGAAACCAGACGAAAAAAGTCGCGCAAAAGTACCACATGGTTAAGTTTTTCGAGCGCCAAAAAGCCGTGCGTGCGTTGCGCAAGTCCAAGGCCACCGACAAGGAGCTTGCCGATTTTTACTATGTGCACAACTACCCCAAGGATCAAAAGTACAGTGCGTTGTTTGTCGAGAATGCGGTTGGACGTGAATCCGAGTTTTACAAGAGTGTGCTTGCGCAAATGAAGGCCAATACTTTGGAGAAAGGACCTGAAGGCATCAAGAATGCGCTCGAGGCTTTGAAGAGCGAGGCCGAGGAGACCAAGAGAGCCAGAGAAGCCAAGGAGCACGAGGCTGCTGAGCGCAAAAAGCATAGGGAGAAGCGCGAGAAGCGCAAGGAGAGAAAGAGAGAGCAAATGAGGAAGGATAAGGAGGGTGAGGGCGCTAGCGCTGAGGGTGCCCAGGCGCAAGAGGACTCTCCGGCCAGCGGTAGCGACTCGGAATAGCCGAACTCTGAAACTAAACTAGCATAAATATTAATCACTGTCATCGTCGACCGTTCTACGCCTTCTCGACGAGGGCTGATCATCGTCACTATCGTCGTTACCACGCTTGATTGCCTGCAATCTGTTGGCGCGGTCATCATCAGACTCTTCCTCCTCAGACTCCTCCTCTTCTTCTTCCTCATCCTCGCTGCGGGCATAGCCGCGAGTCTGAGACTGATTCTCCTCCTCGAGCTCGCGTTTTTGCTCGAGTTTACGCCGTGCCTTCTCCTTGGCCGCTTCAGCCTGCAGGTACTCACGCTGCATCTGCTCGGGGTCGTCCGTGGTGGCATGTGACCGCACATAAACTTGCGAGCCTTGAACTTTTTCGGCAAGCTGTTTGGCGAGGCGCGTGTGGGTGGCAGAGGCAGTCGAGGTAGGCACCACTGTCACCGTTTTATCAACAAGGCTAGCAGTGTCGAGTGTGCCGTTGTTTTCAAACGCAATAAAAACCGGCTCCTCAGCATTTTGGCTGCGCAGTTCAAACTGTTCTGCGCCGAGCTGGAGCGTGCGGCTGCCGTCGTCCCATTCAATGATGCGAGCATTCGAGAGCTTGTCCATCGCGCCGCTGGCGCCTTTGGCGTATTTCCAGCGGATTGTGTTGGGGTTAATGGGGAGCTGCTGCTCTGCGGTGCTGTCAAAGGGGTGAGGCTCGATGCTCAGAAAAGCAGGGACCCGACTGATGAGCACCTCGTCGCTGGTATGGCTGGCGGGGTACTGTTTGAGTGACGCGCGGCCTTCGCGCCGGGGGCGTTCCTCGGGCGTGCTGGGGCTGGGGCTGGCGCCAGGGCTGGGGCTACCCAGACCCAAATCCTCAGAGTCGCTCATGATGACAGAGCAGTGCCTGGCTGGGGGGGTGTTGTATGCTGGGAGGTGCACTAGCACCCTGCTCACACTTACCAATGAGAAGAACCGCATTACTGCGTTACTCAAAGTTCAAGCTTGAGCAGCATTTTGAGAATGTTGATGCGAGCATTCCCGCCGCCGAGAAGCGCGCGTGGCAAGAGGAGGCCGCTATGCACAAATCGAGCCCCAACCCGCCTCAAAGCACACTCGAGCGGATCGGCCGCACTCCTGAGCTCGCAGACACTGTTCTGACTGTTGCCACCAAGCTTGGCAAGGAGAGTTTTCTTATTAGACCCACCAGCGGCAACCCCACCGGTCTGACAGAGCTGTTTCAGCACCCTGAGCCGCGCTCGACTTTGCTCAAAATTTACGACCACACCATTGCCTTGCTTGAGGAGAAGTACCCCAAGGACAGCGTTTTCCGTACCTCAGTCGAGAACTTGACCAAGGCTCGCCGCGATATAGTGGCTCAAAATGAGGATACTGATGCCATTGAGCAGCAGATTGGATCCGGTCTTGTGGAGGAAATTTTGACCCAGGCCGCCGAAGAGTTTAGGCTTGCTGAGGAGTTGGCCGATGGCAAGCCCTGGGAGGAGCTTGAGGAGAAGCCGGTGGAGGGCCAGTGGACTGCGCACGCGTTCAAGGATACTCCTGAGGGACCTCGTTAGATAGTTTATTCTAGTTGTACAATGAAACCTGAGCACGCCTCTGAGCGCGGCTGAACGGCTCTGAGCGGCTCTGGGCCCTGCTCTTAGTGGCTACTTGGGGTATCCCTTGGTACCCCAGACTACCCCTGCCTTAAACGCAGTGCCTTTCTGTACACCTTACATGAGCGAACAAGACGATTTTATGGAGCTGCTCGACTCGATCGATAAACCCAAGGGCCAGCGCAGAGCTCCCCGTAATACGAAAAAGAAGCGCCACAATGAGGATATTATGGACTTTTTGGACGAGATTGCGTCCGAGGGGACCCCGGGTGGCACTCCTGCTCCTGAAGTCGCGGCCACCCCAGAGGCTGCCACGGAGGCCACTACGACTGCTACAGAGCCCAAAGAGCCCTCTGCACCCAAGGAAAATCCAGAGGCACCCTCAGCGGACCTGCCCGACCCGATTGGCGCCGTTAGCTCGTGGTGGAACAGGGCCAAGCCGGGCCTTTGGGAGCACGCCACCAAGGCCGCGTCGCGCGCTTCTGAAGCGGTGAAGAGCGAGCAACTGAAGCTAGACTTGGGCAGCATCCAAAAGAGTTTGACCACGCTCGTTAGCGAGATTGTACCGCCCATCAGCGCCCACGAGCAGCTGGGCGTGCACGTGTTTCACGACCTTGCTGGGTACCCCATGGTGGACGAGATTGTGCGCACGGTGTTTGAGCGTGTGATGGACCAGGTCGAGGGCGGCGGCGAGCTGAACATGATTGTGCAAAAGGGTATTGATCGCCATGCGGCCAACTCGGGCAAGAGGAGCCTGAACTTGTTTGAGGGCACATTGGATAACGCCAAAAAGTTGTGTCTTGCGTCAGTTGACGATTTCAGGCGCGATCACAAGAGCGAGACTGAAGTGCCTGAAGAAAATGCCCGCCTCAGCGAAATCTATATTTCGATCCAGGCGGTGCTCGTAGACGGCGCAGACAGGGACGAGCAGTTTCAGTTTGTGTGCTGCATGTCTGATTTCACAAACAAGGTGTTTTTAACCACCCAGTCACAGTGCATGCCCGCGCAGTGGGCGTCATGGCTTGATGCCAGTAACGAGGAGGTGCGCGAGCTAATTGCTGATCCACGGCCCTGGGTGCTTGAGTGGCTCGAGGATAGTTTGAGTTTGGCTCTGGGTACGCTGGCTCAACGGTATGTGATTCTACGCATGGGTCTCAAGGGGGGAGAGGCAGAGGTGTAGCGCATGCATAGCGAATGCGTAGCGGGCGAGCGCGCGGGCTATTATTATTTAGTTGATTCATTCACGAGTCCCTGTAGGGCCAAGTACAGAGTGCATTAGCCCCAAATCCTCACATACCTCGGCTCCGGCTAACAGTTGAATGTCTATCTAGTCTAGAACGTCTAAATCACGCATTACTCCTTGGGCTTGACAAAACGCAGGTAAGGAGTAACCTCCTCGACCGCACCAAACTTTTCCTTACCCTGCTCAGTAGTAAAAGTCAAGGGCAGAATCACATCCTTGCCCTTGGTCCAGTTGACAGGGGTAGCAACCTGCTGGGCATCGCTGAGCTGGAGGGCATCAAGCACGCGCAAAACCTCGGCAGTGTTGCGGCCAGTGGTTGCGGGGTACACCAAAAAGAGCCTAACCTTCTTGGAAGGGTCAATGATGTACACATTGCGGATAGTCATGGCGGCCTTGTCGAGGTTCTTGAAGCCCTCCTCATCGACCATATCGTAGAGGTACGCGACATTGCGGTCGTGGTCGGCAATAATCGGGAAATCAAACTTCTTTCCGAGCTTGCTGCTGGTCTCAATGTCCTTGAGCCAGTCCTCGTGGCTCTTGAGGTCGTCAGCGCTCAGGCCAATCAGCTGGGCGCCGCGCTGCTCAAACTCAGACTTGAGAGCGCTGAATGCGCCCAACTCCGTGGTGCACACGGGCGTAAAGTCGGCAGGGTGCGAGAAAAGAATCGTCCACTTGTTGCCAATAAACTCGTGAAAGTCAATTTCGCCGGCGGTGGTGAGGGCCTTGAAGTTGGGAGCAACGCTGTTGACGCGGATACGGGGCTGCTTGGCAGCGTCAAAGGTCAGGCTGCGAGCAAAGGCAAAGCGGGGGGTGGTGGAGCGCAACACAGAGCGGAACATGTAAGTGGGAGGAGTGGAGGGGTGTAAAGCGGTGGGTGCGGGGGGGGTGCCGGGTGTGCTTGGAGCCAATCGGGATCGGTGATCGGTAAAATTGATCAATTGGCACCGCTAGGCACCCTAGGCACAGCACAGCACATGCCAAGCCCCCTCCTCTCATAATGCTTGTTATATAAATTAATTCACCACCGGCTGGAACTCGTCGTCCATCAGATCGAGCTCCTCGTCAATGATCTCGTCCACGGCAGCAGCCTTTTGGCGGCTAAGCTCCACACCCATCAGGTCGGCAACCTTGTCGCGCACCTGGCGCGTCGTGGTATTGTCCATATCTGAGGAGTTGATGACCTGGCGCACGGTGCGGCGCACGCGCTCGAGCGTCGGACCGTTGAATGTTGCAGTCAGGGGCACATCGGTCATTTGGGTCGGGGCAATACTGCGAGCGCCAAGGGGAGCGCCGCCCATGCCCATGCCCATAGGGCCGGCCACACTGCGCTCATAAGTCGTGCGCTCGTCCTCAAACGGCGTGCCACGATCAAACCCGTTGCCCTCGGGGAAGTACTCGCTGACCTGCTGCAGGATTCGGCCGCGGCGCGCGTCAAACACGATCGGGCGCTCGGCGCCAGAGTACCCGTTGCGCATCGCGTATGAGTGCCAGGTCTCCATGGGCACAGTGCGCGGGTCAAACACATCATTGTCGTCTTGAACAACAACCTTTTTGCCCTGTTTTTCCTCAACAACCACGCGAGTGTTACCCCAGCCAAAATCGTCCATGTACCAAAACGAATAGATTGGCAAAATAAACGAGTGGAACGGGTACGCGGCAATATAAATAATCATCCAAAAGATGTGCTGCCAGCGCTTGTGGAAGATGTAGACTAGCGCCTGCAAACCGTACACGGACGCGATCAGCACAATTGAAATCAGCGGCAGGGGGCTGGTCTTTGACGCCATCACATAAATGAGGTAGCCAAGGTAGATTACGACACTCGGAAGCATGAGCGTGCCGATCAGATCAGCAAACACAATGCCTTTCATGGAGAACAAGCAGAAACCACACAGCGCGTTGAGGCGCAAGAGCTCGGCCAGGTTATGCACCGTGGAATTGATCCAACGGCGGCGCTGCGACATGAGGACATGGAACCCGTCGGGTACGCGCGTCATGCACTTGGCGTCGGCCACAAACCGCAAGCCCATCTTGGGGTGGTACTTGGACATGAGCGTGGTGAGGTAGCGGTCCTCGCCGAGACTAAACAAGTTCTTTTTGTGGAGAGTATCGACATGCCGCACCGAATACTCGCGAATAATCTCGTTGGCCATCAGCAACGGCCGCGCGCGGGCCTGGGTGCGCAGGCGGTACAGCGTAAAACAGCCGGGCAAACAGGTGACCGAACCAAACAACGACTCGAAAGCTTTGGTGAGGTGGTGCGAAATAAAGTACTCATAGACCTGAATCATGGTACTTAGACTCTGTTGCTCGTTTTGGATACCGGTCTCGCCGCACAGGGCCGCAATGTTGTTGTCGGCAGTGCACGCGGCAACCATACGGGTCAGCGCATCAGGCATCACCTCTGTATCGGCGTCCACAGTGAGGAGGTACTCGTAGTGCTCGGGAAGCACGCCGATCGTGTGCTCCATGTGGTGAAACAGCTCGAGCTCCAGCGGGCACATGGGGCTCTGGTAGTGCACACGGTTGAGGAAATTCATAAGAATCAGCTGCGAGTCACGCTTACCGCGATTACCGGGCCGCGTGGCCTCGGTGGGCGCGCCCACCTTGACAATAGTGATGAACGGCACCTTGTTGCCCTCAAACTCGTATATGCCGCTGTACACCTTGGCATAATTGAGCTCCTTTGCGCCCTCGGCAATCGAGTGGTACGCCATGGGCTCGGGGTCCACGCGGTCGGGCACGCCAAAGATATCGAGGACAATCTGCGGCGTGGTGCGGTCGTTGCCGGCACCGGTAATCAGGCCGTCGCAAATCACAACCATGAGTTTCTTTGTGTTGTCATAGTCCATGGACGCCAGCGAATCGATGGCGAGGCGCAGATCGTCCTCGCTCTCGGTGTACACGGGCACCTGAAGGATCACATGGCGGTCCTGGGGGCTCGGCAACTTTTTGCTACCAAAGCGGAGAGAGGCCAGAAACTTGACCAGGGTGATGGATGTGAGCACGCCAGCAATTACCAGCAAAATAACATTTGCCGCTTGGCACTTTGCGCTCTTGCGAAAGTCCACCTCGCCATAGTAAAAAACAGCATCCAGGCACTGCAGCGTATTCTTTTGCACCGTGGAGCTCAGGGCATCCCAGTCTTCTTGCACGTCTTCGCCCATATTGTTTTCAAACATCGAGACCACATCGTCATCGAAAAAGTTATACTTGGCGTACGAGGTCGAGCTGCTCGAGGGGTACAAATCGATGGTGATCATGTACCGGCTCACATCGTAGATTTTCTTGTCGAGAATGAAGAGGTACGTGCCGTCGGCCTGCGACTTGGAGAGCACGTCCTTACGGGTCTCGACAATCCCGCCCTTGTACATTGTTTTGATTTTGGGCTGAAAAGTGTCGGCGTACCAGGTGTTGTTGTGGAGGGCCGTGGTATTGCTGGCAACAATATTCTCGCCCGAGTTGTGCATGGCGGTAGAGCCATAAGTGTCAATAGTCGAGTTGTACGAAAGTACAAAGTCGTCGTCGGTAACCAGGTTGGGGCACGCAAGCCACAGCGGCGGCTGAAAGTAGTCGGTGATATCCTGGCCGGCAAAGTCGAGCATTGTGGAGCTTGTTGTCTCGATCCCATTATCCGAGTGCTGGGTCTTGTAAAACTTGGTCAAATCATAGACATGGCCGTTAATGCCCACGTAAAAGTCGTCTGTGCCCTGGTGGGTCGCCAGCTCGGTGTGGTTCCAGACCTTGTCATAGTTGGGACAGATAAATTTGCCAAGGAAAATCATGTAGAAAATGATCGCTGCATTCAACAGAAAAATGAGGAAAAACATGACCAGTTTCTCGCGCCACGCGAACCGCATATCGCTGCGCTTCATGCGGCCAATCACCCTCAGCAGCGGGCTCGGGATCCACCAGGTGAGAATCCACACAAACGAGACCCAGACTTTGCGGGTGGTGGTCTGTTTGACCACCTCGACGTGGTGCTGGCCGCCCTTTTCGTCGTCAAACTCGTTGAGGTACGCGCGCTCGTCCATCTCCTCGCCGTCGCTGTAGAACGAGTTGATCTCGGCGTCCACCTGCTGGACGTGTCCTTGGGCGTCGTAGATGCGGTCAAACGGGCGCGGGGCTTCCAAGGGGGTGCCTTGAGTTTGGCCTGCGCCTGCGCTTTGGGGTTGGCCAGGGCGGAACGAGTACATGCTTTGTGCGTATGGAGTTTGAGGCATCCCTTGGGCGCCCATGCCTTGCGCAAAGGGCATACCGGCCATGGCACCCATACCCATACTGGCACCAGCCATGCCGCCCATGCCAGCACCCATGCCCATACCTTGGTTCGCGCCCGGCCCCGGCCACCTAGTATTGTACCTCCCAATGGCCGCCGAGTTCTCCATCTCGATACTCTGCCACACCGGTTCACTGAGGTACAATCGGTTGCCAACAAAGAAATCGGCCGGCGAGTAGCCGCGCTGCTCGACCCACGCCTGCAGCTGGAACCCTGCGCCGACCCCTGTACTTAGGATGGCCCCAAACTCTCGGATAAAGTCGCCCGCGGCATAGTCGGCAGTGTAGTCAATGGTGCCGCGCTTTTCGGCCCACTCGGTCACGTAGTAGTCGCGCAGCTGTTCGCTCACAATACTCGAGCTCCATGCTTCCTTGTTGACGCTATAGGCATCAGCGGCCGAGGCCACGCTCAGCACGTTCCAAATGCGGTTCGAGGGCACGAGCCCGGCGATATCGAGCGGGGTATAATTTTTGGCGAGCCGCTGGAACGCCGTGCGCGACCAGCCGACATTTTCATGGCAAATGGCCCCAAAGTCGGGAATCACTGTGAGAGGTGCCTGGCGGTACGGCGTGAGCTTGCGCAGGCCGCGCTGGACGTTTTTCGGGGTGGGCGGCAGTTGCACGCCGTTTGAGGCCATCTCGGCATTGATCCCGCTCGCATTGTCAAACACATTTGACAAAACCTCGTGCTTGTTCTCGAGCGGCGCCTCTACAATCGTGACCATCGAGTTGACGACCGCATCGTCGCCCTGGCCCTGGGCGTCCAAAGTGCCCAAAAACTGGTTCAGGTTTGCAACGACTGCCTCGACAATGGCGAGGTATGAGGCACTGATCAGCTCGCGCGGTGGATATGAGCCACAAAGCGAATGATCCAGGCCAATCAGGGCAGCACCCTCGGCGCGCTCGGCCTGGTTGGGCTGGCCTAGCAGCAAGCACCCGCTAAGCGCGGCAATCAAATCGCGGAAAAAAGCCTTTGAGAACACTTGCTCGCACGCGCTCAGCCAGTCCTTGGCGAGCGACCGGTCGTCGGCAAACATCACCCAGCTCGGCAGGTGGTAGGTGTCTGAGCGGCTGAGCAGCGCGTACCGCGCCGGCGCCATGAGCCCGAGCAGCTCGGCCTTGTCGAGCTCACCAAAAAGCACATGGTAAAACACATCAAAGCTGCGATTACCCTCTTCACGGCTCAAATCCAGTAGTGGAGACAGCGTGGCTAGGGGGCACTCGCTGAGGTGGATACGCGACGTGATGGCCTCACCTTGTTCATTCAAGCCGATAGACACACTTAGGCCAGCATGGGCTTTGCTGGCAAGGTTCTCGGGGCTCATAAAACTGAGAAACGGCATGAGCACCCGCAGGGCTTGCACCACACTTTGGTCGATACTGGGGAAATTTTCAAGCAAACCAAACAGCGGCGACTGCGAGCTGGCACTTGTAGGAGCAATAAGGACCATCTCGTCCTCGTTGCGGCGGTGCGCGTGCTGCCAAATGGCGTGGATGAACTCGGCCGGGCACGCATCGAACGTGAGCATCGAGCTGCCATCGATCCGCTGCGCACGCGGGCCGTGGCTATAAGTCTGGTACAGGGTAGCTATAAGCGCCGAAGCAGACACCGGGATTGGCGACTGCGACAGCGGCGGAGCGTCCATGTAAGCGTGAGTGTGAGTGTGGGTGCAAGGCAAAGTGCGGGTGCAAAGGGGGGTCTGGGGCAGATGCGTGCTGCACTTTGCGTCGGCTGGATGCGCAAAGCTATCTAAACAAGTCTAAATTTTATAGTTGCTTAAGAAAGGAGGGCTCCACATCCCCCAAATTGCCTCAACTGTGGCGGACAAAAATAAACAATGTTTCAAAACAAACTTTTCTAGGCTTTAATGCACACTCTTGCCGCGTAGGTTTAGGCGAATTCTTTGTCTCCACATTGGTGCACCCCATTTTCCAAAAAAAGAGGCCCCATGCGGACGGTCCCTGCGAATGCTGCGGCTGCCTGCGGCTGTGCAGCTAACTCGGGCACCCGCATTGGCTGACTGGACCCACTATTTTTAGCACTGCAGGGGGTATTTGAGACCCAAACATTTTTTTATTTTACGGGTTGTTTTGAGTTTGATACCCGTGATGCAGGTGATGCAGGTCCGGTGATCGTCTTGCCTGTGGGTTGATCGTATCCGTGCTCGTGTCCGTACACAGGATCGCCAGTTTCTGTTCCTAATCCTGCTCCTATTTATCCCCCTTTCCCCATAACTACATAAACTGCCAGCACACCAGCACGCCACCCCGTTTACGCGCTCAAACCTCACCTTCTTACATGAGCGCAGCCGCGGACCTGAGCGTTCTGCCAGCGGCCTCGCTGGATGAAAAAGGACTTACCGCGCACATTGCGTCGCGGTTCCACAACGGAATGCCCTTTTGCACCGTGTCGCTGCGCACGCTCATCGCGGTAAACACGTTTGCACCCTTTGATATGAACCAGGACCAGGTTTTCAGGGATATTGCCACGCGCATCACCCACCGCATGACGGCGCGCGGCGAATCGCAAGCGGTGGTCTTTATGGGCGAGAGCGGTTCGGGCAAGTCGACGTTTGCCAATGCGCTTTCGGGCCATATCTTGACGTTGGCAGACAACCCGTTGGGCAGCCGCGCGCGCGCCATTTTCCCCATCCTGGAGGCATTCACCACCGCCAAGACCGCAAACTCGCCTCAAGCGTCCAAAGTTGGCCTCTGTCTCGAGTTTCAGTACGACAACAACGATACCCTTGTTGGCACCGCCATCAGCGATTATCGGCTTGAGCGGTCGCGCGTGACCAATATTCCCACCAACGAGCGCAGTTTCAATGTGTTTTATCAGCTGTTTAGCGGCCTCAGCCACGACGAGCGCTACCATCTCCAGCTCAACGACCGCAGCCAGAATTTTCGGTACATGGGCAACGCCTCGCAGCAAAAGATCGCGGGCCTGGATGACCGCGGCCAGTTTAGGCAGCTCAAGAGCTCGTTCTTTACGCTGGGGTTCTCGCGGGCCGAGGTCGCCAACGTGTTTCAGGTGCTTGCCGCCATCCTCCATTTGGGCCAGGTCCAGTTCAAGCCGGCCGCCTCGGACTCGAGCGTGGCCCAGACCATGGCTGTGGAGATTCAAAACATGGACGTGCTTGAGCTTGTTGCCTCGTTTTTGGGGGTGCGGCCCGAGGTGCTCACGACATGCCTTGTTTCCAAGACGGTTTACGTTGAAAAAGACCGCGTGACCATCGTGCTGGACCCCCGCGGCGCGCGCGAAAACGCAGATGAGGTCGCGCGCACGCTCTACACGATGCTCTTGCAGTGGATCCTTGACCGCATCAACGGCACGCTCAGCATGAATACGGGCGACGAGGCCAACCCCAACGTGGCTACGACAATCAACATTGTGGACTTTCCTGGGTTTAGGACCGGCCAGAGCCCGTCGCTCGACCGTTTGCTGCATAATACCGCCAACGAGCTGCTGTACAACTTTGCCCTGCATGTGTACTTTCAAAAGAACCAGGACGTGCTGAGCAGCGACGATATCGATCTCGAAGTTGACGAGGACCACTATGACAACTCTGATACTATTCGCACGCTCGTGCGGCCTCGTTTGGGTTTGCTGAGCGTGATTGACGACTATACGCGCCGCAACCGCGACCAGTTCCAGCTCATTGACTCGCTCGCCAAACGGTTTGAGAATTCGGGCACCATTAAGGTCAACAAACCCAAATTTCAGTTTACCGTGCGCCACTTTGAGGGCGAGGTCGAGTACTCGACGCAGGGCCTGCTGGACGACTCGCGCCAGGACATTTCGAGCGATATTCTGAACCTGTTTACTGCAAGCACCTCGAGCGACTTTATGAAGCAGCTTTTCGAGAAAAGTGCGGTGGTTGATGGCACCTTTGGCGAGGACCAGCGCGTGATTGCCGCGCACATCTCGAGCGCGCCCAAGCGCCAGCCGAGCCTCATGCACTCCAACTCACTTGTGCGCCGTACCGGCAGCACGCGCCACCGCCACACGGGCGAGCGTGAGGGTGGCGAGGGTGCGGGCAGGGGCTCTGGCCGGGGTGGCTCTGGCCGGGACGTCAAACCCCAACAGCAAGGCGTGGGCCGGTTTGTGTCGAGTGTGGACCGTCTTATCGACGCGCTCGACGAAACAAATGCCTACTTTTGTATCTGCCTCAAACCCAACGACCACAAACTCACGCAACAATTTGACGCGCGGTGCGTGCGCCAGCAGGTGATTGGGTATGGGCTGCAGGACCTGGCCAAGCGCACCAAAGTCACTGACCACTCGATCTTTATGCCGTTTAGCGAGTACCTGCGGTACGCCGGCGCTGGCGACTCGCTACCCGGCGACTCGGAGCGCGACCACGCGATCCGCACGATCGAGAAGCAGGGCTGGCCCTCGCGCGACGTGATCTGGGGAACCACCGGTATTTTCATCAGTGAAAAGGCCTGGCAGCAGCTGGTCGACCCTCAAATGACGTTTGCCGACGTTGCGGCCAAAAAGTTTGCCTCGAGCGGCGAGGACTGGGAATTCGAGTCCAAGAGCGTGGGCGGGTTCAACATGTTCAAGGGAGACAACAGGGAGCTCATCCATCTCAACGAGAACGAGGACGATGTGGACATGACGGCGCCTGTGTCTGAGTCGCGCGAGCGCCGCCGCTGGCTTGGCGTGGTGTGGGCTTATACGTGGTACATCCCAGAAAAACTTATCCAGAGCTGGGGCAAGATGTCGCTGGCCTCAGTCCGTATGGCCTGGCGCGAAAAGCTCACCATCAACCTGATTATTTGGGGCATGTGTCTTGGCACCATGCTGTTTCTTATTGGCTTTCCCTACCTGATTTGCCCTCCCCAAAACGTTATTTCTTCTGGCGAGCTTGCCGGCTACAGCGAGGATGACGAGCCAACCAAGGTGCGCACCTCGATCCGCGGTATTGTCTACGACATCACCAAGTTTGCCCAGTCGCACTATCCGATTGTTGTGCCCACCGACGATGTTTTGGCCTATGGTGGTAAAGACTCGACCGACCTGTTTCCGTTCCAGCTGAGTGCCGTTTGTGGTGGGCCCAATGGCAGCATCAGCGAGTTTATTGTTTATGGGGATCCTAGCAATTACAGCGACTCCAATGCGCAGTACCATGATTTCCGCAGCTTTCAAAATGATTCACGTCCCGATTGGTACCTTGAAAAGATTGAATTCTTCAACAAAAACTACAAAAAGAGCTACATTGGATACACACCTAAAGAGGTTACCAACATGAGCAGCGTGGACCGCAGCGTGGCGTGCTCGCTGGGCGGCTATGTGTATGATGTTACCGAGTATGTGCGGGGCAACATTTATACGCGGGCGCCCGCGGGGTACGTGCCTCCCTCGGGCATTGACACCTCGTTTATGTCTCAGAGCGTGATTGACTTATTTACAGACTACAACGGCGAAGACATTACCGACCGGTACAATGCGCTCCAGCTAAGTGCCACCGAGCGCTTCAACATGGACCGGTGCCTCAAAAATGTGTTTATGATTGGCAAGCTCGACACGCGCGGCAGTACAAGGTGCTTGTTTGCCCGGTACTTTTTGCTCGCGGTAACCTGTTTTGTTGTCCTGATTATCGTCATTAAGTTTCTGGCCGCGCTCCAGTTTGGCGGCTTCGAGTACCCCGACGACCTCAAAAAGTTTGTGATTTGCCAGGTGCCCGCCTACACCGAGGACGAGCAGTCGCTGCGGCGTGCGATCGAGTCGCTTGCGCGCACAAATTATAGCGATATCCACAAGTTGCTTGTGGTGATTTGCGACGGTATGATTATTGGTTCCGGCAACGAAAAGGCCACGCCCCGCATTGTCTTGGATATTCTTGGCGAGCCCATGAATGATGACCCGCCTGCCTTTTCGTATGAAGCGCTCGGTGAGGGCGACAAGCAGCACAATATGGCCAAAATCTACTACGGCGTTTACGAGGTTAGCGGCCGGTCTATGCCGTACATTGTCATTGTCAAGGTTGGCAAGCCCACCGAGACGTTTAGGCCCGGTAACCGCGGTAAACGTGACTCGCAAATGATTCTGATGCGGTTCCTCAACCGTGTGCACTATAATTTGCCCATGTCGCCATTTGAGCTCGAGCTTTACCAGGCTATCCAGGACGTGGTGGGTGCCAGCCCCCAGTCGTACGAGTATATCATGCAAGTCGATGCTGATACCCAGGTCTCGCGTGAATCCCTGAGCCAAATGGTCGGTAAGATGGTCGAGGACAATAAAATCCAGGCCCTGTGCGGTGAAACAAGCCTGTCCAATGCCAGGCACTCGATGATCACCATGATTCAAGTCTATGAATACTACATCTCGCACAACTTGGCCAAGGCTTTCGAGTCGTTGTTTGGTAGTGTAACGTGCTTGCCCGGCTGTTTTACCCTCTACCGCATCTTTGACCAGCAAAACAAGCCCATCTTTGTTGCCACCCCCGTCATCCAAGGTTACTCTGAAAATGTGGTGCGCACTCTGCACACCAAAAACTTGCTGCACCTTGGTGAGGATCGTTACTTGACCACCCTCCTGCTTAAATTCAATGGGTACTACAAGACCAAGTACCTGCGGCACGCCCATGCCTATACCATCGCGCCCGACTCGTGGAGCGTTTTCCTATCGCAGCGTCGTCGGTGGATCAATTCGACCGTGCACAACTTTGTCGAGCTCACGCCCTCTAGCGGCATGTGCGGCTTTTGCTGCTTTAGCATGCGCTTTATTGTCATCATCGACCTGTTTTCCACCTTGATTCAGCCAGTGACCTGCTTTTACTTGGCGTACCTCATTTACCTGTGCATTGCCGAGCCAGACGATATCCCCATCACCTCCATCGCTATGGTGGCCGCCATCTATGGCTTGCAAGCCATTGTGTTTGTGCTGCGCCGCAAATGGGAGATGATTGGATGGATGGTGGTGTATATCTTTGCGCTGCCCATCTTTTCGCTGGCGCTGCCCCTATACTCGTTTTGGTACATGGACGACTTTTCCTGGGGTAACACCCGTATGGTATTGGGCGAAAAGGGCGAGCGCCTCGTGGTGGCCGATGAGGGCCACTTTGACCCCGCCGAGATCCCCCTCAAGCGGTGGACCGATTACCGCAACGAGATGTTTGAGGCCGAGGACTTTTACGACGGTGCCTCCACGGTGCCTGCTGGCTCAATGGCGCGCCGGGACTCGTACCGGGCTCTGAGCCTCATGACTGCTGCCCCTGAGACTGAGGCCCCCAACACGCCTGTGGATCCCAACCAGCCAACCGATAGCGAAATCACCGAGGCGGTGCGCGAGATTTTGGCCACGGCCGACCACTCCAAGTTGACCAAACGCCAGATCCGCATGCAGTTGGAGAACGATTTCAAGTGCAACCTTGTGCGGCGCAAGGGCTACATTTCGAGTGTTACTGATGCGCTACTGCAGGGCGAGCTCTAGATTTTATTTAATTAGCATTTTCATGATCCCCTGTGGGGTGCCCCTGTGGGGTGGCCATGACACGGTCGTGCGCGCGTTAGCACAACGAGTCCAGAGGACCGCGACTTGGCGTGCAATTCCCTCAATTCGTGGTGAACAGCCTCTACGCGATTTATGAACTCCAGCGTCTAGGCCCCGCTGCTCGCCCCCATCCATTTGCCCTCACTATTCCCCGCATGGAACCTTTTAGAGCACTCATAGGAGTGAAAAGTACTCTATGAATCCCCGTGAAAGCGCCCGCCATGAGCTTTGAGGACCTGCTGAGAGGCAGTGACAGCCCGCTTTCACAAGGGCAAAAGGAGACAAAAGAGACTGGAGAGCGGATCGAAAAGCTCGGGCGTGAGTTGTTGAAAAAGAGCGACGAGCTCGAGATCGAGCTTAAGAAAGCTAAAACGACCATGGGCGAGCAGAGCCGCGAGCTGCAGAGCCTCCGCTAAACTCGAGGAAGCTGAGGAGCAGCTCTCCGCCAAGAAGATCGCGAACGCCGAGTTGGGTGCCACAGCCCAATGATCTCTTGGTCTCGTCTACGAGCGCAAAGACGTGTTTGCGCAGCAGTTAGAGGCTGCACGTGAGGATGTCACCACGCTCAAGGCGGCCCGTGACCAGGCCCAGACCATCACTGCTGAGCTGGTTCAAGCGTTGGCGTTGGGTGCACCACCCTCTCTCGCTACTGTTGGCTCTGGCTCTGTGGCTCATGCGCTGCAGTCTATGCATGGTAGATAACTAAATATCTAATTATTTGCTCCTCGTTTTGTTGGTGCTCCTGGACGGGGGTCGCGTTAGCGGGTAGTTCCCCCCTCCGAGCGCGCCTAAATCACATAGCTTTTGGCTCTAGCAAATTTAAACTACTCGGCCCGCTCGGGGTTCTTTTTTAAAATTACCACCCCCTCGAGCGCCGCGCCAAGCGGCAAGTACTCGTCGTCCTCGAGCTCGGCGCGCTCGCCATAGGCCAGCAGCACCGGCGTGGTGTGGGTGACCCAGCCGGTAATTGTCTTTGGGCGGCCAGCCTGCCCAACAACGTCGACTGCTTGACCGACCCGCACCGATACCTTGAGGGGCTCCATATTCTCGTCGACGGTTACGAGCATACGCGGGTGAATACTCGGGGTCAAAAAGTACATGAGGCCGGGGCTCTGGCTCAAAACAAATGATTTGGGCGAGAGCAAGGCCACCGAAACAATCAACAACCCACCAAGAGCGGGCGCACTCAAGACCTGGCGCTCGGTGTGGAATGGCGACACGCTAAGCACACCCTTGCCCAAGTGGACAAGGCCCTGGGCCATGCGAACCATAAACAGCGTATCGGGGTCGCGGCTGTAGTATGCGGCGAGCTGGCGCAGGAGCTGGGCGATGCGGGCATTGTTTGTACCTGCACCCACCAAACCCATGGCAAACACTGCATTGATGGCCACGTCCAAATCACTATCGTGCGAATAACGCGACAAGGTGTCATAGACCTTGATCTCGGGGTTGCTGGCGCTAATGAGGCCCAGGGCCAAGGGCACAGCGCGGCGGATGTTTGCATCGCCATAATGCATCAAATGACCAAAATGCCGCAGCACCATTTCCTGGCCAACCTGTTCGCCCATGGCGATGATGGCAATACCCAGGACACAGTATGCCTTGACCTTGGTGGACTCGCGGCGCTCCTCGCGGCGCTTTTCCTTGTCCTCGGCTGATTCAGTGGGCCCAGACGCACCAGAGCTGGGGTTGGACTCGCTCTCGGGGTCGCTCTCGGCCTCGTCGCGCATCGCCTCGTCGGCGGGCTCGGCGGCCGAGGGGCCAACATCCTCCTCATCCTCCTCATCCTCAGAATCTGTTTCGTCTTCATAAGGGCGCGTCGAGCACTCACGCAACAACTTTTGGATTTGGAGGACATTGCCGCTGCCGCAGTACGAGCAAATAGTTACCAAAGTCTCGACCACGTCGCGCACGGGGTGGTCAATGGCTTTCAGGGTCTCGAGCGTTTCCTCAGTATCCTCAATCTTGCCAATAAACAAAAGAGCCAAACCAAGGGCCATAAACCGCGACCACTTGTCGCTGAGGTGTGAAGCGGGGCGCTCAAGCAGCGCCTGCATGATGGCGGCAATACACTCGCCGTTGGCACTGCCGACAAAAACAAGACCTAGGGCAAGCGCAGCTAAGCTCGAAGCCTCCATGGGAAGGTCCTCATCGGTCACCAGGGGCACCAGCAGCTCGGCAATATCGGCGCGGCACGTACCGGCATAAGCCAACGCAAGGCCCATCAAGGCGGCGCTCCTGAGGTTTGAGCTGGAATTGTCGAGGTGCTCGCTCAGCAGGGCCATGGCGGGATCGATTTCGTCGCGCACGCCCGTGCTCAGCACGCCCACGCCCAGTAGGGCACCGGCCTTGACGTGCTCCTCGCTCGAGTAAAGGTACCGATCGAGGATGGGCAAACCAGCATTGACGTCCCAGAGGTGAAGCAGGCCAATCGAGGCAACAGCGCACTGCATGCCGACGCCCGAAGTGCGGTAAATCCAGCTCGAGTCGTCGAGGTCGTTCAGGACAAGCGAGTCGTTTCCGTAGCCGGTGTGCACGAGCGCATTAACAAACGAGGTTGCCAGATTTTGTTTGCTTGGGTCAAGCGCAGCGCTACCGATCTTGGAGTCGTACTGGGACCGCAAAATGTCCTCGGGCTTTTTGGGCTCTGCCACGTTCAGCTCCTTGACCAAGTACTGGTAGAACTCGGTGAGCTTTTGGTTTGTGATTGCCTCGGTTGCGACCTCGCACTGGACGCCATAAGTCTGCTTTTGGCGCCCGATAAGCAACCCGAGCTGGATCTTGGTGGCGTCGTCCTGAGCGGCGTCAAACACTTTGCGCACGAGCTCGGGCGAGTCGAGGCGGATTGCTAGAACCAAGGCCTCAGGAAGTGCCTGGTAAGTGTAGTAGATTTCATAGGCTGTTTGCAAGCAAATGCTGTATTCGGCGGGGGCCAAAAACGGCACGCACGCCACGACGTAGCGGCACACGCGAGCAAAAGTTTGCTTGTCAACGTAGCGGGGCAGCTCGGCAACAAGCTCAACTTCGAGCAACAAGTCGACGGCATCGGCCTCTGAGTTGTCTTGCAGCAATGAGGGAACGATCGCCAAAGCAAGGTCCCCCAGGTCACTCGTGGGCTCCTCGTCCTCGGCCCGCTTGCGAAACTCGGTTCCAATCTCGAGCGCTAAGTGGCGAACATACTCGTGACCCCAGCGGGCGGCCGCGGCGCCGTTGCCCGCCAGCAGGCGATACTTGAGGGCGTCGCCGCTCTTGACCGTGGTGCCGATAACCGACAACACATCAGCCAATTCCTTTTTGTTTTTGGTGTTGTAGGCCTCTTCGAGCGTGTCAAACGACTCTCTGAGGTACTTGAGCGGTTTGGGCACCGCGGTCATGCTGCTGGTGCTGGTACGGATTGTGTCTGCGAGCTCGTCGAGTGCCTTAGCATCACCCTTGATCACGCGCTGCACGAGCGCGTCCAACTGCTCCTGCAACTGAACGTCGAGCTCACTTTCTTCCGGCTGCTGTGACATGGTAGAAGGTACGTAATCGGTGGGCGGTCTGGTCTGAGAGGGGACAGTGGAGCTGAGGGTGGAGGATGGAGCTCTGTTGGACAAGTAGTCAAGGCAAAGGATATGAGCCTCAAGGAGGTTAAACTACAATTTATGGATACATCACACCTCACACTCGACCCACCCACGTGACCTCCTTCGGATGTCCCTCCGCTCTACTCAGCCTAGCCTTTAACCCCCATGCTCGCCACACCAATCAACTTGCCCGCATGGCTCAAAGAAAATAGCCACCTGCTCAAACCCCCCGTGGGCAACTTTTGTATCCAGCGCGGCGGCTTTACAATCATGATTGTTGGCGGCCCCAACCAGCGCACCGACTATCACATTAATCCGACTCCCGAGTGGTTTTTTATGCACAAGGGTCCCATGACCTTGAAGGTTGTGGAGGATGGCGAGTTTAAAGACATTCACATTTATGAGGGCGACCTGTTTTTGCTGCCGCCCAACGTGCCCCACAGCCCTTTTCGGTACGCCGATACGGTGGGCATTGTGGTTGAGCAGGACCGTCCCGAGGGCAAAGATGATTGTATTCGGTGGTACTGTGACCAGTGCAAGACCATTGTCTATGAATTCAAGTTCCACATGGTCGATTTGGGCACCCAGGTCAAGCAGGCCATCGAGACGTTTGCAGCTGATAAAGAGGCCCACAAGTGCCGCGAGTGTGGGCATGTGGTCAAGATCCGGCCCGATGTGCTTTCTGAGCCCCCCGTGAGGCCCGAGTAGGGAGAGAGCCTGGACATCAAGACCTTATAAGACTATAGACTGTATATACGAGAGAGCTCTGTTCTTGCTCCCCCTACTCGCGCACTTCTGCGCTCTGCGCACCCCATCCGCCCCCTAAACTCAGCCTCCAACCCAAAACAACCTTAACGGCGGTTCCCGCATTCAACGGCTGGCCCCGCATATGTTGCTTATAACCCGCATCATTGCGCATCATTCTGTGCATGTCAACCTCGCCCATTAGTGATTCTGCTAGCGAGACCGCAGCAACCCCGTACAAGCAGCTGCCAACAACCGAGTTGACGTCGTTTGACTTTATTTACCCAGAACCAACAGCAGCAAAGGACACTACCGAGCTGGTGGTGCTGTCGACCAGCCCCACCGTGGCAGGGCGCGTCGCCAAGGCCCTCGAGAGCCATGCAGGCACAATTTACTGGCACAATGGTGAGTCGCACCACCGGTGGGCCAAGTCCCAGTCCTCCACCAGCCCGTCTGAGGGGCCTAAGAGCCCAGCCGTTTACCTTTTGGATTTTGAAAACTCGAGCGACCAGTGGGACAAACTGCTCAAAAATGCCGCAGTAGTGCCGATTGCAAAGTATTTGGTGCACCCCGACGAGCCGCGGCTCGAAGATCTGGCCTTTTCAGAGGGTGGCCCATATTGCACTGTGACCACCAAACTTGGTACTCATACGGTCCCTGTATTGTACAAAAAGCTCAGGCAGAGCATTGGGTGGTCCAAGGTGCTCACTTCCCGCACAAAGTACGGCAAAATTGGGGAGACTGAGCCCAAGGACAAGGAGCAGGAGACCTCATTGCTGGCTTTGTACGATGAGCAGCCCACCGCCGTTTGGCCTGCTATTGTTTTGACAACCCTTGTAATTGGTAGCGCGGTAGCATGGAGCGTGCACACGCGTGGCTGGAGCGATTCGTTTGCAGTGGACAAACCCGAGCCGCACCTCTCGAAAATAACACAAATCGCCGTTGTTGCCGACAAGGGCCTGAGCAAATTTGAGCCTGTGGCGCGAGTCCTAACCCAGGTCCGCCTAGCGCTGTTTGCATGGCTGCTCAAGCTCAAGAATTGGGCCTCGAGGGCCGGATCGAGCGCCGACGCACACATCAGCGCTGCCGAATCAGCAGCCAGCTCGCGGCTGGACTGGCTGTTACGACCCGCCGCCAAGGCAGACAAATCTGTTGTTTCCAAGGTGGATGAGCTCTTGTCGACCTCGTCACGCGCAGAAAAGTCGGTGGTGTCCAAGGTCAATAAATTTGTTTCCTCGGCCAAAGTAAGCGCCGCGAGCGCCTCGAGTTTGACTTCGAAAGCAAGTGTGACTGCTAGGGCCTCGGCAAGCGCCGCCGCTAGCCTTGCAAGACGCTCTGCGAGCTCGGCCGCCAGCGCCGCCAGTGCGGCCAATTTGGCTGCTCGCAACGCCGCCAAGACCTCTGCGTCCACGGCATCGTCGAGCCTGAGGAGCGCCATTAGCGATGCATTAAATGTTTAGTCTGTAATTAAATACGTTCAACGTCGCTGTCGACGACGCCCAGCTGGTGCTCCAGCAGCCACTTGTCGAGCTTATCATAGACCACAGAGTTTGCATTGTGGTAGAAAATGCTGTGATCGCTGTCGGGAAACACGTGCAAATCATAGTTTTCCACGCCGGCCTGGTCAAACTTGTCCAGCAAGCGGTACGTGTTTTGAATGTGCACATTGTCGTCACCAGTTCCGTGCATAATCAGGAACCGGTTAGCACCGCCAAGCGACTGGACGTCGTTGATTGCCGCTTCTTCATAACCCTCGGGATTGGCCTGGGGAGTGTGCATGTACCGCTCGGTATAAATGCTGTCATAGAGGCGCCAATCAGTGACGGGGGCAACTGCGACACCATACTTGAATTGCTCGCCGCCGTCCACCTCAAGCACTTTGAGAGTAAGGAATCCGCCGTAGGACCAGCCCCAAATGGCGGTGGCATTGGCGTTGACGTACTTTTTCTCGTTCCACTGGCGGGCAACCTCAATCACGTCGCGCGATTCATAGTAACCAAGCTTGTCGCGGACCACCGAGCGGAACTCGCGGCCCATGGCACCAGTGCCGCGAGGGTCCACAGTCACCACGATCGCATTGTGAGTCTCGGCAAACACAGGCTGATAGTTTAGGGAAAACGATTCCTCGACCATCTGGGACCCGGGGCCGCCGTAATTGTAAAAGAGAACCGGGTATTGCTTTGTGTCGTCAAACCCGCTGGGCCTGATTTCGCGCACATTTACCTCAACGCCCTCGGCGACCTTGACGGTGGAAAACAGCGTTGTGGGCAGTGAACGGTTGGAAAGCTCAGCCTTGAGATCATCATTGTACAGGGTCTGCTTGACCTGGGCCGTCTCAAGGTCAAGAAGTTGGGTGTAAGGTACATCGGGGCCATTGTAGGTGATTTTGGCATAGGCGGCACCACCGCTGTACCCGGCCGTAAAAGTACCATCTGAGGTAATTGCTTCAAGGTGCTTGCCCTCAAGATCCACGCTGTAAATGTTTTTGCGGGTCGGCGACTCCTTGGACGCAGTAAAGTACACCTTGTTTGTTTCGGCGTTGAAGGCATACTCCACGTCCAAAACTTCCCATTGGCCGCTGGTGAGCACCACAGGGTCGCTGGAATTCAAGGGGGAGAAAAACCCGAGGTGGTTGTAGCCATCCACCGTCACGGTATCAATGTATCCATCGTGCTGGCGCTTGCCACCCTTGGGGACAAAAACGGTGTTGTGGGTGATTTCAAACCAGCCGCCATCCTCGAGAGCGTCGTATTTGCGCACAACTGTGGCCTTGGCAGTCGCAGCATCCACAACAAGCACCTCCAAAGTGTCGCTATCGCGGGTCATGACCTTGACGATCGCCTCGTCGTCGCCCCACACAACTTCCGAGACAATGTGGTCAGGCAAATCAACAAGCACCTGCTCGGTGCTACGCGAGCCCACCTCGTAAATCCACAAATCATCGACTGGATTGCTGTAGCCGGGCTTGGGGTACTTGAGGTTTTGGACGCGCG
The DNA here is from genome assembly GCA_022577855.1 of Wickerhamiella azyma. Taxonomy (NCBI): domain Eukaryota; kingdom Fungi; phylum Ascomycota; class Dipodascomycetes; order Dipodascales; family Trichomonascaceae; genus Wickerhamiella; species Wickerhamiella azyma. Next base: position 406,895 of record JAKISA010000004.1, read on the forward strand.
GGTACTCGTTTGCTCCTTCAACAAAGAATTCCAGCGGGTATTCAGGCACTTCGGTCTCGTTTGTGCGCAGGTACATGAGGTGCTGCCCGTTACGCGACCACCAAAACGCCGTGTCGCCGCTAAACACCTCTTCTTCGTAGACCCAGTCAGGAACACCATTAAACACTTGTTGGCCCCCGTCCGAGGTTACCTGGTGGATGCCGCCGCTCAAGTTGCGCACATACAAGTTGTTGTCAAACACAAACGCGACCTTGTCGCCGTCGGGGCTAAACTGCGCTACCGAAATGCGCTGACCCTTGGCGCCCAGCGGCTCGTACGTTTGAGCGGCCACATTGAGCAACCAGTAGAGACCCGTGGACGAGTGCCTAAACTTTTTGATAAAGTCGGTCTTGATGATAGCCTTGGTGCGATCAGCATTCAAAAGCACGTCATATACCGTGCGCTTGTGCCCATCAATTGTTGGCTCGTACTGGCAAATGGTGGAGACATCTCTCGAGTCCACCGACCTCAGGAGCATCTTGTCGTTGTCGCGTTCAATGTACTCGCCGCTCGTGCTGTCCCGTAACCAGTGATAATTGAGGCCGCGCGGCTGAAACAACCCATCGCGCATTTCCGCCAGCGTGAGGCCCGGCTCGTGATCGGGGACAAGGCGGTGGCCGCGATTGAGCTTGTGGCCGCCCTGGTACGCCAAAAATAGCGCGCTCAGCACAACAACGCCCACGAGGCCGCCCACGAGCCAGCCCCAGTACCGGCTGAGCTTGAATTTGGAGCCGGGGGCGGGCCTCTCCAAAGTTTCTGGATCTGTTTCCTCATTGTGCTGGTTTTCATGCTCATGTAGCAGCCGACTCGTTGGTTTGGTCGGGGTGTCCATGGTCAGAGTGTGGAGATGGATATTTTCAAACGTAAGCTGGGGGGGTGCTCCAGAGATGAGATAAGGCTGTGGGTTGTAGACATGTCTCGAGGCGCGAGACGCGGTTTATTGAGTTTCTAGATGCGTTTTGTTTTGAATCTATTTTGTGTCTGGGGTTAAGGGCCAAAAGTGCAACGCAAGCGCAAATTATGCAGGTGCTTGGTTTTCCCAATTGGGAATTGTGGGTCTCGTGCATATGTATGGTGAGACAACACCGGGTGGAGAAAGCACAAGCCTGCGAGCTGATCTGGACGCAGGTACCCCTGGATGCCTGAGATAACACGGCATGGCGATCAGCGCTCAGCACACCGCTGCACTCTCACCATGGCACCGCACATCGCGGCACATCGCCATCTGGTCTAAAACACGTGACACAAAAACGTTCACTGTGCACTGATGCGCGCCCGCGCGCTGCTATATACACATTAGGGGCCAGGACCTGGTGCGGGGCCTTTTTGGGGGTGGCACAAGGCCAATAAATAAGGTGATCGAGGGTGAGTTTGTGTTTTGATTAGCGTGCCGCTGAGCGTGCCGCCGGGCGTGCAGTTGGGGCATAACATGGCATGGCATGGCGTGGCGCAGAAGCAGACCCAGGAACTCCTGGGAATTACAGCTTATCGCGAGCTTGTGCTTGTGCTTGGCGGCTTGGCGCTTGGCATGCTCAAACGCTCAAACGCTCAAACGCTCAGGGCAAGGGTGCTCAAGGCTTGACCAAAAGGCCGCTCGGCTGGTGCTCGCACTCACACCGCCCGCTGCTTTGCTTTGCTGCTGGATGCTTTGCTCTCGCTTTGCTTTTGCTCTCGCTAGCTCGCTACTCGGCGTCGGCGCTTTTCGCTTTGCTCTCGCTCTCGCTCTGCTTGCTTCTCACTCGCTGCTCTTCCCTCGATGCACCAATCTCAAAGAATTGGTTACTATTTACGCAATAATTGCGTCGTTCTGGTTATGGTAGTCGTCCATCTCGGCGTCCAACTCCTCAGCAGTCTTGAGCGCGGGGCGCTTGGTGCGCTCGGCGCGGACCTTACCGGCCTTGCCGCTAGCCTTGCCGCGGCTCGACTTGGATTTGGTGGCCTTGGGCTCAGCAGCAGCCTTGGTGGCCTTGACGGGCTTGGCAGCTTCGGGCTTGGCGCCAAACCGCGAGGCAAGGCTCTTCTTGGTCGGGTCAGTCAGAATCTCAACAGCAAGGATACGCGCACCGTCGTCCATGGGCATACCGTGCAGCTTCTTGAACGCGGCAAGGGCCTTGCCCTCGACGCTGAACTCAACCACAAAGCGGCCGGTGGGCTTGCCGTTCTTGCCATAGAGACCCTCGACGTGCTTGACATTGCCAAACTCCTTGTTGAGGTACTGCTTGATCTTGACATCGTTGATATCGGTGGGCATGTTGCTGATGTTGACCTTGGTGGCCTGATAGAACGGGTCATCCTCGTTAACCTTGCCCGAGCCCGAGGAGCGGCCTGAGCGGCGCTTCTTGCTCGACTCGGTCGAAGTCTCCTTGATCTTGGACACGTCCTTCTTCTTACCGCTGCTGCTCTTGGTGACACCGCCAGAAGCAGTCTTGGTGGAGCTTTTGCGTCCACCACGGCGTCTCTCGCCGCTGCTGGGGCGGGGCTTGGAGCCGATAATGTCGTCGAGCGATTTGTTGAGGTTGACGGTAGACATGGAGAGCGGAGGTGGGAGCGCCTGACTGCACGGGTGCGCGTTGGGTGGTATGCTGCTGCGTCAGCCAGGGTAAGGGTTGGGACCCGGCTTGGCCGCGGTTCATTCCCCCCCCGCCACCCTACGGAAGCCAAATTAAAAAGGAGACATAGAACACGCATTGATTGAGGTTAACTTTACTTTTAGAAGCTGCATACATTACAAACGCATTAGAGACACCCTTAAACGTACGCGTATGCGCTGCACCTGCACCCTCAGACAAGACCCCTAAAGATGGGGAGCTGAGGGTGCTGATCCTCACGTCTGATGGCCCCCTCGATGGATCTATAACCTCAACTAGCCCTAGCTAGATACCAGCCTTAATTCCCCTCTCACCCTCGCACAGCGCAGTACACAGCGCACGCCTTGAGCGCCCTGCCCCTGCTCGCTGCCTCGCCCTGCATGCGCCACACCCGCCACCAGTCTTTGTGTGCAGGACCCACATCCCACCTTTCCCATCCTCTGTCAACTGCTCATGGACATCCGCTACGTCATAGCCGCAGAGTTTGACATTGATGTCGGTGCTACCATCAAGTACCATTATCCTGAGGACGACCAGCCACTGTTTGACCGCGAGCACGGGTTTGCCAATTTGCTGATCCCTGATCAGGCCCATGTGCGCAGCGAGGACTCGGGGTACTTTTGCCTTTATGATAACGGCCAAGGAACGCTCGACTATACGCCCACGAGCCCCGAGGCAAAGACCATGTACGTGGCGCACATTCTCCAGACGAAAACGGGTGAAGAGATTGCGCGTGGTGCTCGTATTTACTCACTGGCGATTGTAGCAACCGAGTGCTTTTTGCCGGTGTTCCGGTCGCTGCTCAACCTGGCCATTGATGCCTACATTTTGAGCCCCGGCACCGCACGCCTTGCCGAGATCTACAACACGCTCGAATCGATCGATATGACTGGAATGCCTAAATTCAACTTCATGCAAAAGCGTTTGCTCCAGCTCAACCCCAACCCGGACCTGTTTAGAGCTTTGACCGAAGCTGAAAAGGACCCTGAGCGCGAGGTACCCGATGTACACTTTTGGGAGGTTACGGCCCAATACCGTGGCCTCAAAATCCCGCTCACAATCCCTACTGATATGGATTACTATAATTATGGCGACTTTTCGCTGTGCAAGCTCGTGGAGCTCTGTGCTTCGCTGCCCAATGCGGGCGGGTTCCACAAGGAAATGACTGTTTACGGGCCGCCCACGCCCGCGCTAATCATTTTGTGGACTTCAATCCTTACTGAAAAACGTATTTTGCTTGTGGGTGACACCCAAACCGCGTGCTCAGAGCTGGTAAACCTCGTTCAGGCCGCGGGCTTTTTCGGCTCAGCCGGTGGCTTGCTCAACACTGCGATGCGTGTTTTCCCCTATGTGGACTTGGGACGTATGGATGACTTGCGCAAGGCTGGAGGATACATTGCTGGCGTCACAAACAGAGCCTTTTTGCTTCACCCTGAATGGTTTGATCTTGCCATCCACATTGAGAGCCAGCAACTTGAACTTAGCCCCCGTATGTGTCGGTCCAAGGTCCCTGAGCGTTTCCCGCTGCACAATCCCATCGACTTTGAGTTTTTAGATCGGATAGGCCGCCTTGCTCGTGAGGGTAACGAGCGCGCTGTGCGGGCCGTGGCGCTCGAGTACACCCAGGATTTTTTGAGGAGAAGCGCGTTGGGCGATTTGGAAAAGATGGCAAACAACATCAAGAGCCGCAGCGAGTCTAGTGCGCCCCTGTTGGGCGAGTTTGGCCACTATTATTCCAACCAGGCCGAGCGCGCCCAATTTAGCACTGTTTATGTGACTGTGTTTAATTCGTGGAAGCGCCACCCGTCATATTCATACTACCTCAAGCAGGTGGTGGCCCTCGAGTGGCCCCAGCCGCCCAAACCGTTGATTGATTTCAGTCATTTAGAGCGCAGGTTACAGGTCGGCAAGCTGAGTGCTGAAGAAGCTGCGGATATTTATGAGGCGCTTTGCAGTGGCCTGGTTGATGATGAAGACATCACCCGGTTTTTGTCGCTGGTAAACTCGGTCTACTCCATTAATTTGGGGCTGTACCACCCTTCGAGCCGCGTGCGCACAAAGATCGCCGACCTCATGACCAAGATCAAGCGCCACCCCGCTGGAATGTACTATTACGCGGAGCTTTCTCCGTACCACGCCATTGCTCTTGAGCGTGCTGAGCGCAAGCTGCTGTAGCGCGCGAGTGCCCAGCGCCCTGCGCCCAATTAATGTTAAATGAATAGATTAATGTTTTGTAGTTGCTCTATGCTACATAAGACTGTATTTTTGACGCTGTGGGCGCCGTGTGTACACACGGATACCCCGAATCAGGCTGTCCTTGCCGCCCATATGATTCTCGAGCACTTTGAGCATGAGCATGTGGCAGTTTACGCCGCCCTTTTCGGCCAAATCCGTGGCTTTCATCCAGCCACGAGGCTGCTCAAGTGCGAGGTTGGCACACGAACACAGGTCATGCTCGCCAGTGCCCACAAACAACTCCAAAACGCTTGGGGTGTAGGATTCATCGACCGCATAGTCGAAAAACAGCCAAATCTCCCATAATTCAACTCGTCGGCCAAACTTGATTGTAATTGTGTGGGGCTGGCCGCCATTGCTCTGCCAAAATGTGCTTGGGTTGTTGTCCACAAGGTGCTGGGTGCCATGCGACGGCTGGCTCGAGGACGCCGAAACGTGGGCCTGGCCAGTTATATCTACGAGATCCGGGCTTGTTTGGCGGTACTCTTTTTCGAGCCGAATGTCCATGGGCTTTTCTTTTGTGTGATGCAACCAAGGGAGTGTGTGCCTGGTGCAGTCGACGAGCCGGTCAGGTCACCTTGAGCCACTGCCGGCAGGCAGCCTGTGGCGCTCGCCACCGACGCCACTCCAGCCGCCACACCTTCTCCCAAGGCTGTTTTCTACCAATCCAGATCCAGAGTTTGTCATCCCCATGGGTCTCAAAGAAATGCCTCCACACCTCTCTGAGGAAGAAATGAAGGCCGCAAAAGTGCCTCTGCAGTGGAGAGACCGCTGCGCAGGCCTGCTTGTGCCCCTCAACAAGTGCCGCCTCGAGACCGCTTATCTGCCCTGGAAGTGCGGCCAGCTCAGACACGACTATGAGGAGTGCCAGTACAAGGACTTTCAGCGCCGCGTTGAGCAGTTCAACGAGCAAAAGCAGCAGCAGTAAGCACTAAAGCAACAACTATTTATGTAGTACATACTCAACTAGTCGACAACTTAATTGTTGGGCTTGAGCTGGCGCCTGCGCTCTCTCAACTTTTGAGTCGCAAGGTCATCGCCCTGCTTTTTGGCAATCTTGGCATGGTACAGCCCGCAGGCGTTGCACAGTGTGCGCGCTCCGCTCGGACCACGCCGCCACTCGGGAGTCGAGGTGGCCCCACACTCGAGGCACTTGATGGGCTCGCCGGGCGTGGCACGCTTGCGCCTCAATTTCGACACCTTGGACCAGTTGCTGCTGTTGAATGCAGGTGTGCTTGCAGGGCGGTACGGCGGGTACACAACGGGATTGGAACTAGAGCCCCACACTTGCATGCGCTGCATCCCACCGCCAGGCGGCACCACGGGGGCCACGGGGGCAGCAACTCCTCCGGGACCTACCGGCCTGAGGACGCGGCTGGTCTGATAAATGTGCTCAATACAGTTCAACACCATCTCGGGAATAGGCGCAGGAGTGCTTGCCAAGTTGAACAGGTTCAAACTGAGCTCACGCACCTCGCGATAAACTTCCCAGTCGGGAGCAGGCGGGTACACAATAGTTGTAGACACTGGCGAGGGTGAAGGAGACGGCATTTGCGGACCCTGGGACTGGAACGACATGACGGGCGGGACTACCGGCACTGAGCTGAACGGCGGCTGTTGAGCTTGAGGCGGCATAGCCAATGGCTGCATAGGTTGCATGGGCGCCATAGGCTGTACTGGGTCGGGTGCCGTGGCCAAGGGTTGAAGCTGAGCCTGGGGCTGGGACTGAGGCTGAGGCTGGGCCTGAGCCGAAGGCATGGGACCGGGTGCAGAGGCCAAGGCCCGGAACGAATGGAAACCAACAGGCGACTTCTCGCTCAAATATTGGAGAAGCTCGACGGCTCTAGAGCTCTGGTCACCCTCAATGCAAACCCCAGAGTCTGCGCTGCCATTGTAGGGAGTATCAGGCTGGGATCCTCCTGAGGATGCTGGGGATGATGCTCTATCTTGCTTGATGGGCAGAGAATTGAGAGGTGGTAGCGATGTAAGGAGTGAAGTAGCCATGTTGTAGCGAGGGGATTGTGCCGGATAAATACCCTCTAAATGTTATACGCATGTGACGGAGCACTAGAGAGTGCATAATGTTTCACCTTAATCTCAAACCGTTCCGAGGTAATTGTAATTGCTTGAGGGACTAATTTTTTTTCGGATAAACAAGTACTAACTAGAGCTAGACAGCGGCACTATCGCTGCAAGTGTAGAGCCCATCGCGTTTGGGATCTGATACCTTTGGCCCCCGGAAATCATCAACCTTAACTTCGTCATCTGATCTAGGTTCATTATATTCGTTAATCTTACCATTACTCGGCCAGTTTTGTGTCGTGAGACTCCTTGACCGCTTCATCCAAAGGCTCTTTGGCCGTGAGCGCCGCCAAACTCTCGGCAGTGCCGCCGTAGTTTTTGGGGATCCATTCACCCAACGAGTACCGCAGGTCCTTGCCATTGCCCACCACGTGGAACTTGTCGGCGGTTGCCTGAGACATGAACATTCGAGCAAAGCCAAACATCCAGGTCATGAGCATGGGCACGTTCACAAAGTATTTGGCGCTTAGGAACTCGGGATAATAGTCCTGAAAGAGCTTAATTGTGGCACTTGAGGCATTCTTGGTGGTCTTGTCGAGCCGCAAAAACGAGACATCCTTGTAGTCGTGCACCTGGTCCATGTAACTCTTTTCGGGGTCACCCAGGTCCATGAGCCTGATCCCGCGCTCCATAACGCTTACACGCCACCGCAAAAACTTGTCCAGCTCCCCAAACAGCTTTTGGCGTTCTTGCACAGTGCTTGCAGCTCCGTAAAGGTTCCAAGTAACAATCTTGCCCGAGGGCGACTCGGTGAGTACGGCGAGCTTGGCAAGGTCTCCGTGGTGCTCGTCGAGGGTAGCGAGGGGCTTGAATTCCTTACGCCACTTGAGGGTGTTTTCGAGCTGCAGGGCAGCCGCCTCCACATTGTCACTGTTGGCCTTGAGGAACTTGGCGAGGATCTGCTTGTGAGCTGCGCCCAACTGGCCGCTAAAGTCCAGGCCGTAAAGCTCGCTGTGGCCGGTTTTGGCGATAAGATCCGGCAATTTTGCCTCGAGTTTTTCCATGTCAGGTGGGAATATGCAGGAGGCTGGGGTTGGGAGAAATCGGATCAGGGCAGGGAACAGGGTGCGTGTGCGTGCGTGTCATGCAGAGAGTGAGTATCCCCTACGGGGTCCTAGAGGACTGAGATTATACTAGACTAGAGCTATATAGAGCTGCGTAGAGCTATAGCATGCTAAATTTAGTTAGACAACAACATACATCATGCACTCCAGCCCTCGACACGACACAGCCCACCGGCACTCTGATCGCACTATTTGATCCTGCCATCTGTCAATTGACCCTAAATTATGTCCCAGCTCGAACTTTCCCAGATCCCCTCGGCGGCCCCCCTGGCGGTCGCCTCGGGACATCGCTATCATTGACTAATCCTACCAATCGTCATGGGTGCACTCACAACTAGCGTGGCGGTATTGTCGACCAGCGCAACTTTGTTGGTTGGTGGATACCTGTTGTTGACTGGCCAGGGCGAGCAGTTCGATGTGGGCTACTTTTTGACCAGTATCTCGCCCTACATGTGGGCAGTCACCGGCGTGGCTCTCTGCACCGGCCTGTCGATTGTGGGCGCGGCTTGGGGAATTTATGTGAGTGGTACGTCAATTCTTGGCGCCGGTGTCAAGGTGCCCCGCATAACAACCAAAAACCTCATCTCAATCATCTTTTGTGAGGTCGTTGCCATTTACGGGCTTATCATGTCGATTGTGTTTAGCGCAAAGCTCACTTATGCCGACGCAACTGTGCTCTACACTCGCGAAAACTTGTACACCGGTTATGCCCTGTTTTGGGCCGGTTTGACCGTGGGGTTGGCCAACCTCATTTGCGGTATGGCCGTGGGCGTTACCGGCTCGACTGCTGCCATTAGCGATGCGGCAGACCCCTCGCTATTTGTCAAGATCCTCGTTATTGAGATTTTCGGCTCGGTTTTGGGTTTGTTTGGCCTCATTGTGGGCCTTCTCATGGTCGGCTCTGCCCAGGAGTTTTCTTGATTGGCTTGGACCAGGTATTCTAAAATTGAGTCAGTTGCGCTTTTACACATGTAAACACTAAAAAATATCAAACTAGTCGCTATCTCGAGGCGTGGCGAGCTCTTTAAGCTGACATGCTGCGACTCGTGAGATGGGCCTCAACCCGGGTCGATTTGGGGGATGTGCGCAAGGCCTTTGCGCCTGAACTCACCAAGATCGAGCACCATGCAACGCTCGCCAACCAAACAACCTGGCAAGACCTCGCAGAACTCAGGGACGTCACTCCAATGATGAGCACTCTGCGGTTCCTAATGAAAAACAATGCCGTGCCCCATTCCGCCGCCCTTGCCTGTACCCGAGCGCTTGCTCGCTCGGCCAAAGATGCACCCCTTTTGTTTAGAAAGCTACTCGATGACCAGCGTGCCCAAGTCAAGGCCTCCACTTATACCCAGATCGCCGAGTACTGTGACGAGATTGCAGAGGGTGTAATTGCCGGCAAGGTCCCTCAGCATCTTCAGGCTTTGGGAACTCTGCTAAATGCCTATGAAATTGTTGATCCAGTCAAGGGATCCGCCTTTTACCTCGAGGCCAAACTGACCAAGGCTGGCGGTTCTGCCATCCCCTGCTTGGTCAAGGCAAGGGCCCCACTGATTGAAATCGAGAGAGCTTATCACAATGTCCCCAACAAGGTGCCGCGCGTGCGCTCCTCCATGTTGTGGGCGTACCTGAAATACGACAAGGTTGACAAGGCGCTTGAGCTTGAGCAGCAAATTCAGGCCGAAGAAGATGTGCCCCTTTCGGTGGTTCAGTTTGTTGCCAGTGCATTTATTGGTGACGCACCCTTAGATATTGCCCGCGAGCACTTTTGGGCGACCGAGGTCTTGCCGCACCACTCGGCGGTGTGCCGCTTGTTGACGGCCGCATGGGCGTCAAACGGTAGCGTGAGCGAGCAGTTGGCGATTTTCGAACATTACCTCGAACTTGCCCAGGGCCACAGTGAGGCTACAATCAAGCCGGTCGTCTACAAGGTCACTGATCACATTGTGCAGCCCAGCCCCCAACACGAGACCCTCAAATTGAGGACAATGACCGACGATATCAAGAGTTTGGTAGGTGTTTACTCAAAGCAACCCGAGCAAGCATTGTTCCTCAACATTTTGTTGACGTGTGTGTCCAAATATTGGCCAGACAAGGAGGCCCTAATCATGCCGATTTTGGGCGCGTTTTCGGCCGACACTTCAGACAAAATTACGCTTAGAGTACGGCTCAATTCACTTGCCCGCATCAACCCCGATAAAAAGGACAAGATTGTGCGCTCGCTATGGAAGGCTCGGTGCTGCCAAAGGGACCGGCTTGAGATGTATGATTGGTTGGCTTTGTACCGGGCATCACCGCAAACCGCGCTCAAGATTTTCCGCGAATCGAACCCCAAACAGCAATTAACTGCTCAACAAGTCAGGGTCAAGGGCGGCGAGCGGCCGTTTCTAGTCTAGCTATAAGTTATTAATTCCTACTCCTCCTCTTCCTTCTCCCGATGGCGGTCAAATTCGTCCTTATTCAAAATAGACAGGGCAAGACGCGGCTCAGTAAATGGTACAACCAGTACAGCGAAGCCGAAAAGAAAAAGTTAAAGACCGAGGTGCACCAATTGGTTGCTGGCCGCGACCACAACTACCAGTCCAACTTTGTTGAGTTTCACGAGCACAAACTGGTTTATAGGCGGTACGCGGGCCTCTTTTTTACTGTGTGCGTTGATGTCGCTGATAATGAGCTGTTTTACCTCGAAGGGATCCACATGTTTGTCGAGATTTTGGACACGTTTTTTGGCAGTGTTACCGAGCTCGATATTGTCTTTAACTTTTACAAAGTGTATGCTGCACTTGACGAGGTGATATTGGTGGGCGAACTTCAGGAGACGAGTGCCAAGGCGGTCCTGACGCGGCTCGAGGAGCTTGAGAAACGTATGGCCTAGAGAGGCTGCGCTTGCTCGTGCTCGTGCTCGTGCTTGTGTTCGTGCTGCTACTTGTGCTCCTGCTTCTACTATTTATTTATTGCGCTCTGCTAGTCATTTGTAAATTCACGTGCTACCTATTTAAATGCTCTCACTCTCGCTCTGACTCACATGCGTGAAGGTTACTATTTCGGTGCTGGCCCGGCGCCAATGCCCACCGATGTTATTACCCAGGCTTCGCAAGAGTTTGTCGAGTACGAAGGCCTCGGCGTTGGTCTCGGCGAGCTGTCGCACCGCTCCAAACAGGCTACCGCCATCATCGACAACACAAAGGCGAAAATCCGCAAATTGTACAATGTTCCCGAGACCCACGAGATCTTGTTTGCTCAGGGCGGTGGCACCGGTGGCTTTGCCGCAGTTGTGTACAACTTGATGGCTTCGTACGCCCAGCGTACCGGTAAAAAGGGCAAGGCCGATTATTTGGTGACTGGTGGATGGAGCCAAAAGGCTGCCCAAGAAGCGGCTAGACTTGGTGTGGACGTCAACATTGTGTGCGATGGTAAAAAGGTCAACAACTTTACCGCCATTCCTCCCACCAGCGAGTGGAAATTCGGTGCTTCTGAAGAAACCGCCTATGTCTATTATTGCGACAATGAAACCGTGCACGGCGTTGAATTTAAGGATGTGCCTCAAGTTCCCGAAGGAGTTGACCTTGTTATGGATGTTTCTTCAAATATGCTGAGCCGCAAGGTCGACTTTTCGCGTTATGCGGTTGTGTTTGGTGGTGCCCAAAAGAACGTGGGAATCGCCGGTGTGTCGCTGTACATTGTGCACAAAAAAATTCTGGAGCAGGCTCCTGTCGAGACTTTGGTCAAGCTGGGCTGCCCCATCGCTCCCTCGGTGCTTGATCTTGTCCTAGTTGCCAAAAACAACTCGGCCTACAATACTGTTTCAATCTTTGCTATCGAGGTGATTAACCTTGTGCTCGACAAGTTGCTGGCCAAGGGTGGACTTGAGGCTCAGGAATCTGAGGCTCGCGCCAAGGCCGACAAGCTTTATGCTGCCATTGACGCTCGTGAAATTTACGTCAAGAACGTGGCCAAGTCGAGCCGTAGCCGCATGAACATTGTCTTCAACCTCAAGACTGCAGAGGATGAGGCGCGATTCCTTGATGTGGCTGCCAAGCAGCAGTTGACTGGCCTCAAGGGTCACCGCAGTGTGGGAGGTATCCGTATCTCCAACTATAATGCTGTGACCCCTGATGCAGTTGATGCATTGATCAAGGTTATTGAGGAGTTTGAGTAGCTATTTTTTAGAGATGAGTGCCAGGGGAGGGCCCATGGGAACCCAGGGGTCGAGGGGGGGTCACCCAGACCAAGGCAGGTCCAGGTCATATGAGTGTAAAACCGTCTAGAACCCCTAAACTACACTAAATTTAAACAAAATTCCCTAAAATCAAAAATTCCATCTCCTCACCCTCAAAAAAATCTACTTGTAGCCTCCCAGCCAACCAGATTCGTCAGAATGTACCGGCCATTGGTATCTGCTCGCACGCTTTCCCGCACGCCGTTGGCGATGCCCTTGGCGCGCCAGAGCCTTTTTTCCGGCTTTGCCAGCGCCCGCCTTTATTCACAACAGGACGACCGGATGATTGGTCCCTACCCCAAGGTCAAGTTTGAGTACTACAACGAGCGCCCCCAGGACATCAAGTACGACGACCAGCAAGGCCGCCGCAACCTTGGCGAACCCTTGCACCACCAGTTTGATCTTATTGATGTGTGGTCGCCCGATCACTTCAGCCAAAAGACCGATGCGACCGCTGCCTACTACAACCTGTACTTTATTGGCATTCTGGCCGCATTCAGCGGGTGGTGCTACTACATCTTTGAGGGCCCCAACTTTGTGCGCCGCGAGTACCCCGGTGGACTCAACAAGGCGCTCGGTGGCACCGAGGAGACCGGTGATGAGTTCAAGGCCCGCGAGGACAAGTCGTACTAAAGGGGGCTTCATAGGGTAGTTGCTAGTTATTAAGGAGCGTAATAAATATTAAAATCCGTGCCCGGCGCGCGCGCGCTTACCGCGCTTCTTGGTGCCCAGCGCAGGCACTGCAAAGTCCGGGTTGGCATTTAAGACCAGGTCGTTGCGGTCCTGGGCGCGGCGGGCAGCGGGTCCGTTAACGGCGACCTGGGGCACCCCCCGTTTGGGCTGGCCACGCTGCGAAATCGAGGTCATCTCGCTCATGGGATCGCTGCCCACAGGACTAGCGGGAACGCGCGCTTCTTCCATGGGCTGGTACTCGTAATAGTCGCGAGACGGCGGCAGCTCCTGCATGAACCGCTCCATGAGGCGGGCATTGGGCTGCGGGGTCGAGGCAACGCTTACGCGCTCGGGCATTCCATCGAGGAACTGCTCGGCAGGGTCGTACCCGCGAGGGGCGCGGGGCGCTGCGCCTTGCGGGGCAGACCCATGGGGAGCTGTATACCCCGTGTGCGGGCCAGGGCTACCCATGGAGCCAGAGCTGTTCATAGGGCCTGAGGCACCCCCATGGGCACCCCCATGGGCACCACCCGGCACCGCCATAGCGACGTGAGGGTTGTACCCCCTCTGCGGGGATCCCTGCTGAGGCTGGGCATACTGAACCATCCCCACCTGCGACTCATCGCGAGGGATACCCCTAACCATCCGCGGCGTGCTAATGGGCGTCCTGCCTTCGCGCGGCTGCTCCTCGTCCTCATTCATGTGGGCAGCAGGGTTGATGCGCCGCAGCTGGGGTACGGCCACCACTCCAGGACCAAACGATGTACGGCTATCGTCAACTCCATACACCGAGGTCCCGGCGGGAGGAACGCCCTGCTGAGGCGCGATCGAGCTGCGCGGCGACTCAAAGTCAAACTCGGTTGGCAACGGCTGAGGTTGAGGTTGGAGATGTGTGTCCTTGCGTACCGGCTCGGGTCGCGTTTGAATCTGGGGGCGCGGCGGAAGGCCGTACTGACCGCCTGCATGACTGGGAACACTCGGGGCGGGGGCACCCGGAGCCCGCGAGGGGGCCTGAGGAGCTTGGCCGTGGCCATGGCTCTGGCTTGAAGTGTACTGAGAAGAGGCCAGCGACGGCTGGCTGCCTTGAGCTTGTCCATGGGGTACCGCACTACGCACTACAGGCGGCCGCACCTGCGGCTCAAACCGATCAAACGGCTCGGCAGTTGTTTCGCCAACACTCTCTTGGTACATGCGCGTATTGATGAGTTTCTCGTCATCGCGGCCGCTATCGAGGGTGCTTCCCTGGTACTTGTCGCTCAAACTGCGGTGGCGCACGCACAGCAGCACAATTACGAGCGCATTCAGGACAACGCTGCCCAGCACAAACCAACCGGCAAAGCTGAGGTGGCGCGTAAACAGGAGGATTTCAACCAAAAAGGCCAGCAGCGTAACCAAAAAGCTCGGCACTGCCAGTATGCTCAGCGCCAAAAAGTACCGCCGGTTGGCGCAAATGCCCGCCAACACCAAAACAAGCATGATAAGGGTGCACCCGGCCGCCACCACGTGAACAATGAGCAGCTTGGTCAAAACCATGAGCGAGGATTTGGGGATTGTGGTATCGCTTGAATATCCAAGAGCGATATCGCTGCAATTCTCGAAATTCGAGTCACAAGTGCCAAAAAGGCCATACTTGATGTCGTCGTAGCTGGCGATCGATAGCGCTGTTGTTACCGGACAACTCACGACCCCAACAATCTGGAGCCCGAGCGCCACAACCAGCACTATTACTAGCGCAATTATCGTCTTTGCCATGACCTTTTTTTTGTGAAAGCGTAGCCAAAAACGAGCGAAAGGAGGGAGGTTTAATCAGCTTGGGAGAGAATGTACATGCGCCTGCATGGGGGGCAGGGGGTTTCAGAATTGATAATAAAGTTCCGGGATCATTGGCCCTAGCGTGGCTGGCGCGAGATCCAGATGCACGTTTGGGACCAACAGGTACGCGTACCCGCTACCCGCGCTATAGCTCTGAGCCGCCCCACCGTGGCGTGGTGGCACTGGCATGATCATGATCGCCATCGCATCATGAACCCTAACCCCGACCCCTGCGTTTGCGAAGAGGTGCCGCCCTAACTATAACTCTGAAAACACAGTCTGCTGCCAAACCCAAGCATTTGAGATTGCCACCACTGAATATATAGTTAATTTAATGCCCCCAGTAAGAGGAGAATCATATGCTTTGCCTGAGCCTTGTAGCTTCAGGTCTAGCGGCAAAGGTCCTTGAGGCGCCCGTGCACATTGAACGCCCCACCCAGGTCATGAAACGCGACGTGTTTGGAAGCATTGTCGCAAATGAGGTGTTTTACTATGCGGCAGAGGTCGACATTGGATCTCCTCCTCAGCCGGTTCGCGTCGTTCTCGACACTGGCTCGAGCGATCTGTGGGTGATGAAGAGCACAAACCCCTACTGCCAAAATGCTACCCACTCTTGCAGCTATAAAACATTCAACACTGACGAGAGTCTCACCTACAATAATACGGGCGAGCCGTTTGCAATCAGATATGGCGACATGTCGTATGCCCAGGGCGACTGGGCAACCGACCATCTGCACTTTGCCGGAGCCGAGCTCGACAATGTGAAATTTGCAGTGGCCAGCCAAACCAATTCTACCCAAATTGTGTTAGGAATCGGCCTCACCACGCTTGAGAGTACTGTTGAAAAGGTTACGCCAGATGGTGTCGAGCAGGGCACCTACAACAATATCCCCCAGCTTTTCAAGACCCAGGGCTATATTGACCATGTCATGTACTCGCTGTGGCTTAATGGTCACGATTCCACCTATGGTTCAGTGCTATTCGGTGGTATCGATAAGTCGAAATTTGAGGGAAACCTCACTCGCGTGCCCATGGTGAACTTGAGCAAGAAGTTGCCCAACCCTTATAGCTTTCACGTTATGATCAATGGTGTCAAGCTCGAGAATGGTAACGGTGAGCATGAACTGGCTACACTGCAGTACCCTGCGCTTCTCGATTCGGGTACCTCGTTTGCATACCTGCCGCCTACGCTTGTGCAAGCCATGGCCACGAGCATTGGGTTTAGATTCTCGCCTCTTTTGAATTACTATATTGGCCCGTGCTCTGTGCCCAAGGACCAAACGTTTTTGGTCAACTTTAGTGGCAAGGATATCCGCATCCCCTTGAGTAGTTTGGTGATGCAGTACAGTGCTGATGATCCCAGCGTTTGTGCGTTTACTGTGCTGCCATCTCACAGTGAGTACAGCACTATTTTGGGAGACGTGTTTCTGCGCAATATTTACGCTGTGTTTGATTTGGAGAACTATGAAATTGGCTTGGCCCAGGCGCTATCCAATGTTACAGAGAGTGATGTCGTGTCATTCAATGGTACCATTCCTGGCCACAAGGCTCCTCTTTACAATACCAAGGTTCCTAATGACCAGATTACCGTGAGCGATGTCAAGGCAGCGATTTTTGAGCGGTCGAATGCTGGCCTCAAGCGGGGACCGTACTGGCTGCTTGCCGCGTTTGTTGCTGCACTTGTATTATAGATGTAGATAATTTCTAGTTGCTGGATTTTATGCTCATTTTTGTGCTCGATGGAACAGAGAAATTATGCACCCCCCGGCGGCTCGGCGGCCTATACCCCCAGACGCTTCCCCACATTTGTCATGGACTTTATCAAGCGGCACAAACGCAAGTTGTTTGTGACGGTTGGCGTTGTTGCCGGCGGCTTTTTGGCCACAAGCTGGCTCAAGACAAAGTTCTTTGAGCTGCAGGACCGGATTATGAACGAGCGTCTTGCCAAGGAGAACCTCGAGAAGCGGTTTGAACAGAACCAAAAGGACGCCACATTCACCATTCTGGCGCTGCTTCCTTCGCTCGGAACAAACATTTTGGGGGCCTATGACGTTGAGGCGATCCGTCGCGAGCTGCAATCGCTCAAACAGACCCAGGACGCCGCTAACCTTAGCGACAGTACCTCGGCCGAACTTGCCGGGTCTGCGATCGCACCGCCCATGGCCGAGCAGCCGCTCGACAAGCTGGAGGGCAGCTTTGTTACCCCCAAGTCAAAGGCCGAGCTTTGGGACCAGATCAAGATCCAGAGTTTGACGCGGGCGTTGACGCTAATTTATTCGTCGGTACTGCTTGTTTTGCTCACCCGCATCCAGATTAATGTTTTAGGGCGCGATACCTATGTGGCGAGCGTCAAGGAGCTTGCCGGCGGCGAGACCCTATCGCTTGATGCCAAGGAGGACCAGGACCACATCAACCGTCAATACCTAACTTTTAGCTGGTGGTTGATCAACAAAGGATGGGAAAGCCTTGGCCGCCGCATCCAGGCGGCCGTGGAGCTCAGTACTGCCAAGATTGACCCCCTGACCGAGCTCACTGCTCAGCAGGTGGACGAGCTTTTGGGCAACATTCAGTTCAACATTGAGCACCCGCGCGAGCTCGAGGGCTCGAGCTTTTTAGCCAATGTGTTGCCACCACACGAACTCGAGACCTATGTCTTGACTCAAGCGCCCGGAACTGTCGTGGCACCCATTGAAGTCACTGGCAAGTTGAGGGAGATGCTCAATGAGACGGCAGACCTTATCGAGAGCACCAACACGGTGCAGGTGCTTCAGAAACTCGTGCACACTGGCCTTAGCGTTTTGATGGAGAAGCTCAAGCCCCATTTCCCTCAACAAGACTCGACCGCCAAGCTCGCAAGTGTGTTGGCGGTGTCGACCAAGCAAGCGCACCAAATGACGGCGGGACACCCGCTGGGCAACGACTACGTCGATGCAATGGTTGCTTCGCCCGAGCTTGATGCCCTGTGTGCTGTGATTTATACAAACTTTTAGCATCTAGATATTGACATGTGACATATGTGCCCTGCCCTGGGCAAGCACCCAGGTAAAGCATTTAGCGGGGGAACCATCGCAAATGATCTTCAACTCGATTTAGATCTCTCAATAGTTTCCAAAATTTTGCTCAAAACCGCGCGATCTGCCGAGGTTTAGCCGCTATACATGCCCCGATTTGGGCTGATCGCGCCAGGACTTGCCTTGCCTTGCCCCCCACTCTTCGTGCGTGCCATGAAAAAATGCCAAGACTTTTTAGTCATCACCGCGTGGGCAAAAGGTTATGGGGCGCGTGCAAAAGCAGGCTTTACACATTGGAACAAGTAACTAGCTCTGGTATAGCTCTTGTAGGGCAGTGTGCACAGCCATGACAAGCTGTTTGCGGGGGAGCGTCCCAACCCTGAATCACGGAGGCAGATCCTGAGGGTCGAGTTTTGCCGCATATCTTGTCAGGGGAGGCTAAAAGCATACCAATTCGGATGCCAAAAGCAATCGAGTCAAATTTTAGGACGCCTACCTTGCCGATTCGGCAAGCATGCTCTAGATGCATGCTAAATTTACCCTCGCTGACTAAAAATGCCAAGACTTCTGCTGCAAGCCGGATAGCGCTCAAGTTAAAGTATAAAGAGGCTGCGGACGCTGATGCCCAGAAAACTTGAGATTTCATAAGCACATGACTTATCGGCCCTCTCTCCCAACTCCACCGATTAATGCCCTCCCACAAATGGAAAATACTGTAGAGACCCCTGAGAGTTATTTGAGCCCCCAAGATTCTGTGAGCCCGAGCCCTGCCACCAAGAGCCTGCAATGCCGTTGGGGCGAGTGTAGCGAGCAGTTCTTTGAGGCTGAGGACCTCTACAAGCATCTGTGCGATGTGCACGTTGGGCGCAAGTCCACCAACAATTTGAGCCTTACCTGCAATTGGAACGAGTGCCGTGTCTCCACTGTCAAGCGCGACCACATTACCTCGCACGTGCGCATCCACGTACCGCTCAAGCCGTACAAGTGCGACTCGTGCTCCAAGAACTTTAAGCGCCCCCAGGACCTCAAAAAGCACCAAAAAACCCACAGTTTGCCCGAGGAAACTAGCCGCCCTGCTGGCTCTGCTGGTGGCATGATGCACCACATGCCCCCGCAGCCCACCATGGTCCACCAATACCCCCCCTATGAATACTACCCTGTGCCCCAGGCTCAGCACGTTGGCGGCGCCGCCCCGCTGAACGATCAGTACCTGTACCCGCAAAACGAGACTGCGCGCAAGCGTGCGTTTGACCAGAGTTTGGGCCTTTTTGAGGATGTCAAGCGCGCCAAGGTTCAGCCCACCTACAGCAACGAGATGGTTTATCGGTTGTCGAGCATGACCCCACTCATCTTTTCGCCGCCTCCTACTGATTATGACCTGGCTCACTACAACCCGCTCAAGCGCCAGGACCTGATTGAGAACGAGCAGTACTTTGACAACTTGGTGATGAACCTCGAGTGCAACATCCAGAACCGTGCCACCGAGCTTTATGGGTACACTCCCAAGGCCCACGAGTTCCAGCAGCAGCCTCAGCCTCAGGGCTTGCAGGCTCCTCGCCAGCCTCAGCCTCAGCCTCAACCTCAGCAGCCCCATCTTAGGAGCCAGCCCCAGCCGCCTCAGCAGCCCCAGGCCCAGCCTCAGCAGCAGCAGCAGCCTCAAGTGCCTGCTCCTCATCACTACATGCGCAGCATCAACTCGCTGCCGCCGCCCAACTACCCCGCCATGCGCGATATGTACCCCAAGTTGCAGTCAGACGTGCACCACTCGCAGCTGAGCGCGCCGTTTGAGATGAACAACCTCAAGCGCGTCACGGTCGGGTTCCAGCAGACTTCAGAGGCTGACGCCAAGGTTGACCAGGACAAGCTCAAGCAGTTCCAGGAGACCAAGAATGCGCTGCGGGTTGCTCAGACGCTGCGCTCCATCGTGCACACGTTGCTTGAGCGCCAAGACTCTAGCGAGGCCAGCGAGTCGAGCGAGAGCGCGTCCCCCAGCGCGACGGCGCCCACGCCCGAGGCCAAGATCTCTTACCCTTCTTTGGCTTGAGAATGATGTTGACGTATATTTATAGTAGATTATTTTTGATGCGGCGTGGGTCCCAGCTTGGACCCGGCGTGTGATGCCCCTTGCAGCCTGGACAATGGGGTCCGGGGTTGGCCGCCGGGGTGCACACGTAGAGCGCTCCTATACAGACACCCCTTGCAGATTATGCATTGAATTAAACATGCTCTCGCCTGCGCCTAGGGACGTAGCCAAGCAGCCTGCGCCGTGGTCGACTCCCAATAGGCCCTGCCACAGGCCTACTCTTTAAAATCACTATTCAATGAGAAAACTGGCCAAAACCTGCTAAACTTTGAGCAGAGACTTGTTCGGTGTTCTATTTATTCCGCTCTCGAACAGTGCGGGCCGGTGGGAGACATATGTATATAACCCGTCCCAACGCGTCACCAACCTGTCTTCTTCACTTGCACATCGTCGTCACAACCTTCGTCACAATCGTCGTCACAGTCTTTATCGCTCGAGAACGTAAAACGCCAGCTTGACATTGAGCCTCATTCTACTTGCAAAACACGAGGAAGCGCTCACCTGGGACGGTGAACAAAGCTACTAACTGCGCCGACCACATAATCAACTTTCCTGTGATTTTTCAAATAGCTATTTGGATGCATTAGCAGGAGCAGTTATAGTAGCAATTGAAAGCCAAGGTCGAGGCTCTAGCTACCACGGGCGATGCCTGTACCTTCTTCCGTCCTTTGCAGCATTGTCCTTGTCCGTCAACTGCTAATCTAGCTGCTCAGTCTTGTGCACACATATAGCCACTTGGTAAATGGCAGGAAAAATGACGATGTAGTCTGCGCAGTATTATAGCTTTGTTCACCGTCCCAGGTGAGCGCTTCCTCGTGTCTTTCAACAAGAATGAGGCGACTACGCTGCACTCATGTCCCTTTTGAGCATATCGGCGACAAGTTAACGCCAAGTACTTTGGGCCGCCGGCAGTGGGCACACACTCATACGGCCACGATGTGAACAGGGCAATTTGTCGGGCCTCATCGAGCGGGCAGTACATCAAAGATAGAATAAATACAAATACATTATTGAGCGATCTTGCGGTGACGCAGAGTCTTGTAACGGTCGTCGAAATTGTCAACCTCGGCGTACTCCTCGCACCACCCATTTTGTCCAATCTTAACCCCCTCGGGAATTCCGGCAGGCGGTGAGATCCAGCAAAAGCCAAGATACAAAATGAATGACACCAAAAACCCAACAAAGTAGTTGAGGTAGTAGACGTAAATGGCGCCCATGGGCACATCACGGCCGACCTGGCCGGCAAACCCGGGCATGTTGGGCACGAGGCCAAGCAGGTAGGCGGCGTACGCGCGCCAGTTGCAGCCAATGGCATTGTACATGTAGGTCGAGCCAATCTCGCCACTGTAAAGAGCGTCAACATTGATGTAACCGCGGCGAATCACATAGTAGTCGCAGGCAATGACACCGGCGATCGAGCTGAGGAACACCGAGTAGGCGCTCAAATAAGTGGTAAACTGGTTGGAGCTCGAGAAGAAATTCCAGGGGCATATGCATAGGGCCAAAATACCGCACAAGTAGCTACCACGACGAATGTTCATGTACTTGGGCAGCAGCGCAGTCAAGTCGGTACCGCACGACAGCGAGTTGGCGGCAATGTTTGTACCAATTTGAGCAAGGGCAAAGCCCAGGGTAATCAAAAATACTCCACCACGGTCACCGGCAGTGTAGTTGCCATCAGTCAAAAAACCCTGCAGAATATCAATGGGCGACCAGTAGGGGGTATCGCTCTCGTTGGGGAACAAGACGGGCGAGGCAGCCGCAGTCAAAATACCCACAAGAGTAGCAACGCTGAACGCAATGGGAATAGTAAAGAATTGCGACATGATGGGCGCCTTTTTGGTGTCGGCAAAACGGCTGAAATCAGGCGCGTTGATGATGAGCGCGGCAAAGTTGGCGACGCAATTCATGGTCGAATTTACAAATTGCCAGCCGAGGTCGTGGCTACTAAGAGTGGACTTTGCGTAAAACACTTCGCCCAGACCGTCGGCGCGCTTGAGACACCACACGAGGTAGGCAACACCGCAAATAGGCACCACCACCGACTTAACGGTAAACAGGTGGCGGATCTTTTGGGGCGAGAACCACAAAAAGGGCAGCTGGGCGACCCAGGCAATAAAAAATGAAACAAACTGAAACACGGTGGTACCGCTGAGGTCCTGAGTACCCATGCGAGTATCAAGGTCAGTGCCGAAAATGGCCATGAGCATGAGCTGGACACACTGACCCAGAATCCATGATTGCACCGAAAACCAAATAATGGCCATAACGACACGGTTGATTACGGGCCACAGCGAGCCAAAGGTACCAAAACTCGAGCGGCAGGCCACGGGGAAACTCACGTGGTAGTTGGCACCAATGCGAGCCATCATTATCACAAAGCCGGCAGCAATAAAGTAACCGAGCCAGACCGAGATCCAGGTTTGCCACCAAGTAAGGCCGTTTGCAACACCGGTGGAGGCAATTTGAAGCGAGTTGATATTGAGGGCATCAGCAATCCAAAAAAAGACAAAGTTGTACCAACTCCATTGCCGACGCTCGCTCTCAACGGGTTTAAGATCGTAGTTGTACAAAAACATCTCCTTAATGGAGAGCGACGAGTCGCTTTCGACTTCGAGCACCTTGCGGGCCTTGCCCCAAAAGGTACTTGTGTTGTAGTCCTCATAGTGACCTTCAGAGCGGATATCAGAGGTATCCTCGCCCACAACGACGTTCTTTTCGCTATAGTCAGTCATGCTGTGGAGCGGCTATCACTGCTGTTCTTATATACCCAATGAAATATGCACGATATATGCACGAGCCCATCAATGCATGCCAAGCGGCAGGGCTCTGCAGCAGATTGATGAAGATTAGGGCCGTACATCTGATATTGCTGGACCGAGAACCCCAAGTGGATTAAACCAGAATTGCCGTCCATATTCCTTTTCGCCTAAAACGCGAGATTGCCAGGCTCCGAGGAATAATTTGTCACAGGCTGTGCATTATCAGCCAGGCACATGCATAATAAGAGATTTCAACTCTGGTCGTGGATTTCAAGAGCTGGAATTGAACACGTATGGTAAAATTGTACAGATCTGGCTATTTACCGATTTTTCAGCTGCTAAGAGGAGCTTAGCAGATAGTGGGCTCAAACTTTGATATGCTCGTACGGCCCTACTCTTTTAGCCTAGAGGCACGGATTGTATATATTACGCTCTGACAAAAGTCTGGGATCTATCTATGGGCTGCAAGGCGCAAAACGACCAAATTCGCTAAAAGTCGCTACTGCCCACAAAGCTTAATTGAGGCTGCTGACAAGAACGATCTACGTACTAAGCATCTGGGTCCAACTGTCAACGGTCAGAACACGCATCAGAGGCTCAGGGGACTTATCTCAAACCGTTTGCCCGGCGGAGTCCAACTTTTTGCAATCTGTATCGAGTAAGCTGTATCGAGTAAGCTGTATCGAGTAAGCTTTATTGTCCGCTGTTGTCTGCAGGTGGGTGCATGCAGCCTTGGTGGGGTGACAAAAATTGGGGGGTTATAGTGTATTTAATTAGAATCCTCGTCATCCATGTGGCCCTTGAGATCAAACTCTTTAATTTGGAGCGATACCACAAAGCTCAAGGTCGCCAGCCCGAGCATGGCTGCAAACAGCACTGCGCAGGTGTGACGGTACGATGCAATAATTGCATCGTGAAACTCGGGCGGAGCCTGGCGAATCGCCTCGACCGACTTGAGCACCTTTTTGATTGTCGAGGCTGCGTGCTTGCCCACGACATTTTTGTGCAATTGGCCGTTTAGGACCTGGTTGAACATGGCCGCCGAGGATGCCAAAATGATGCTCGATCCGGCGCCTCTAAACGTGTACTGGCCCGAGGTTGCTGCAGCTTGGTGGTCAGGCACGGCGTTGACAAGGCAGACAATTGAAACGGTTAAAATTGCCGCGTACGAACCACCGCAAAGGGCAAACGTCACACCCTGCCAAACGGCGGTGCCTGCTAGTGAGGTGGGAGCTACAGCTTGGCACAACCATCCAATTGATGAAACAAGGTAGACAGCGCCGCATACAACCCACAGGTTGTAGTATTTTCCAGTCCGCTGCATGATGATGCCTGCGCCGAGCGAGCAGGTGGAGCCGCCCACAAACTGAAAAAGCAAGCGGTGTGAGACCTGCTTGGCGCTATAGTTGAGGCATGCAGACCAAAAGATGGGACCATAGTACATGAATGTGTATGTGATGCCACTCTTGCAAAAGTTGGCGACATAGACGCATAGCGAGGTGCGGTTGCGGAACAAGAACGTGGGCAGCACGGGCTCAATAGCCCTATAAGTTTCCCAGTAAATGAACAAGGCAAGCAAGGCAGCAGACGCAACAAAGGCGCCCACAATGGGTACGCTAAACCACGCAAATTGGTTGCCGCCGGTGGTAACGCCCAGCATCAAGAGGCACATGCACGACGAGAGCGAGGCACACCCGACCAAATCAACCCGCTCAAACGAGCTGCGCCGCACCACGTGCCCCGCGAGCTCTGAGTCCTCGGCCAGAACTTCATCCTTGGGCTTGGTGTTGGGCATCAAGACACTGAGAACAACAATTGAGGCTACCGACATGGGCACTTGAATCCCAAATGCAAGGCGCCAGCCCGAGTATTCCTGAACAATACCACCAATGATACCACCAAGGCCAGCACCGGCTCCAAAAACCAGGTTGCCAATGCCCTGGTACACACCCCTCAAACGAGCAGGCACATAGTCTGTCATTGTGATGGATCCCATGGACAGCATGGCACCAGCACCGATACCATTGAGGACGCGGCCGGCAATTAAAATGGGGAATGTATGGGCCATGGCGCACAGCTGGCACCCGAGCCCGAATGTAAAAGTGCCAAACGCGAGAATATATTTACGGCCATAAATGTCGCTGAGTTTGCCGTACAGGGGCTGAAACGCGCTAAAAGCAACAAGGTACGCGGTTGCTACCCACGAAATGCTATTAAGGACTTTGAGGTCGTCCGAGATGGCGGCCAATAGGGTGGTGACGATAGTACTATCAGCCGCGGCCAAAAACGTTCCAAACCAAAGGGCGGTGAAAATTGTAGCAATACGCGGATCTTTGAGCGGTGCCAAGGCAGATTGGGCCTTTGGAGGCGCTGTAGAGACCGGTGTCTCGGGCCTGATTAGGGGCTCGGATTCAGTCATTTGGATAAGCGTAATGCAGGGCGTGCATAAAAATTTAGTTGAGCATCGAGTCACATCTGATGTGGTTTGAAGGGCAGTAGTGGCGAAATAGTCTTTTGTTCCGAGTGAAATATGCAAAGTCTGCATGCGTGACGCATGCCCCAATATGTCTCTGGCTTATAAAGTGCTTTTGGGAAGTAGCTCGAGCATATCACTGCGTGCAAACATACGGAAATGCAAAGGTTTGTTTGCTCCTCGCTGAACTTCGCTCAGTCTTAGGCCAAAACTGACCATATGCTGTGGATGGCAAAAGCACTACTCAAGGCGTACTAGCGCATCTAAAACAGAATGATCTAAATCAATAAATAGCAAACTAGTGCGACCAACTAGACGATGTGGGCCGTGCGGTTTCAGGCACGGATATTGCGCTCAATTTGAGCAAGCAGCGAGGGCTCGAGCTCCGATTGCAATTTATGCAAGGGAAACGGCTCCTCGAAATCAGACTCACAGTTAGACTCATAGTCAAGAGGATCCCAGGTAGGGATCGATAAGGAGCCCACAGTGTATTCAGAGCCAGTAGACGAGCCCCTGGACTCTGCCTCACTCTCGAGGCGGCAAGTAAGGGCAGAGGCACGCGTATAACAAGGAAACGGGGAGCCAGCAAAAGTGTTTTGACGGTATGAGGTGACGATATTGCCACCAAAGTCGTCAAGCGCAGGCTTGACGTGGCGAGACTGGGGGCCAGGATGGACAGAGGATTGGGGTCGTAGAGTGCTCTTCATACAAAGGCGGGGTGATGCCATGGCAGGGGCCATAAACTCAAGAGGCGCTGAGGAAGAAGGAGCATATAGGGCAGCAGACTGAAAGTTTGGGGCGTCGACACAAAAATTGATGGGACAATCAAGTACGCCTGGACAAAAAATGTAGCGGTCGACACACTCGAATTGCACTATAACATCAGGGAGCATCAGATAGAATATGGCGCCGGTGCAATACACTGCAAGGATACTCTCAGAATTAAGAGTGGTAAAGCCTGAAGGGTCAATATCGCCGGCGAGCAGGTGTCGAGCAGAGAGGTTTGAAACGGTAAAGTAAACGCCAGAGAGAGTAAGGATCATGGTGACCAGCTCACGAGTACTAGCTTTATAGAAATTCCGCAACTGTGGGGTGAGTAATTTTGAATGGCAATGTATCGCATATGCATCGCATATGCATCGGTTACGTGGGGACAATCTGCAAGTAAATGGGACCCTACTGTTAGGTCATACTGTCAAAAACTAGTTCAATAACTACAATAAGAGCTCGGTTGTTTAGTTAGGCCCACGTAGTTGCCTAAAATACTACTTTTCGCGCTTATACGTGCAAACCCCAGGTGGTGGGACCACACGCGGCGCTGCACGTTCTGCACCTAACTGCACATGCGAGCAACTAATTGCCATTGGAGAAAAAATTCCGAAGTCAAGACTCGATAAAGTGGGTATTGCCTCCTTTTGCCGTGAAAAGTGAAATCTGAGAATCCTAGTAGTGATTGAGGTTTATTACAGTTTCCCTAAGCAGAGATTTTGGAGCTGAGAGGATAGTGCGAGAGTTTAATGATAGAAATTTAGGTAAAGTGCCACGGTCTGGCGTTATTCTTGGCAAGTCGTTGAGGCTATGAGTCTATGGACAGTTATGAGCTGGACCGGTTGGCACAAAGTGCTCCGACCCGTACATTTACAAATTAGGAACTTGCACATTCATAGGCCATGTGTTTGTTCTCAAAAAAGAATGAGGTGCCACCACTCTGTTGCAGCAGACCGGTGAAATGGTCAGGCGGGACGAAAGGGCGCGCCCCAGGCACACAACAGCGACGGTTCACCTAAGTTGACAGTTGCGCGATATACTGATCTGACAGGCAGGGTTTGAGGATCTGACAAGGGGCACAGGAGGACGTGCGTGTCAGGGCAGGGATCAGATTAAAGTGGGGAACAATGCGAAAAGCATCATAGCACAAGATTAATAAATGGGCCAGGGTATTGTGGTTATTAGAGAGTACTTGAACTAAACTTGGGCTCCAAAGCTACTCAACCTGAGCTGGGACACATTGCAAAAAGTGATCTGGCGCTGAACGGCACTTTTGAATGAATATTTGGAGCTTGTGGCAACAACAAGAGAGGTTTGGTGATTATTTGCACAAACACGCTCTAAAAATGCGTAGAGGCACGCGAGCGGCGGTTGCTGCTCCATAAAGGGCAGGACCGCCCTGGCGCCTGCATGTGTATGCATGAACCTGAAACTGCATAAAAAGGGGATCCCCCCGGCTGCAGTCAGGGCCGGGCACCACCAAGACAGAGAATGAATTAATAGAATTAACGCAAAGAATAGAAATTATATGCTTTAAGCGGAAGCGGCCTTCTCGGCGTGGAGCTCGGCCATACGGTTGAGGGCAGAGCCGGCCTTGAACCAGCCAATCTGCTCATCGTTGTATGTGTGGGTAAGGGTCACCTCGTAAGACTCACCCTCCTTGGGGTGGACAACCATGGTGACGGGCTTACCAGGGGCCAAGTCCTTGAGGCCAATGAGGTCAATGCGGTCGCTGGGGTTGATCTTCTCATAGTCCTCACCGTTGGCAAAGTTGAGGGGCAACAGACCCTGCTTCTTCAAGTTGGTCTCGTGGATACGAGCAAACGACTTGGTGATGATGGCAAAGCCACCGAGGTAACGGGGCTCAAGAGCGGCGTGCTCACGCGAGGAACCTTCGCCAAAGTTGTCACCACCGATAACAACCCAACGGACACCCTCGTCACGGTAGGCGATGGCGGTCTCGGGGACACCGTCCCACTTGCCAGTGTCCTGGTTCTTGATGTTGTTGGCCTCACCGTTCTCGGCGTTGATGGCGCCAATCATGTAGTTGTTGGAGATGTTCTGCAAGTGACCACGGTACTTGAGCCAGGGGCCGGCCTGTGAGATGTGGTCAGTGGTGGTCTTGCCGAGCGACTTGATCAAAATGGGCATATTCTTGCCGTCCTGGCCGTCCCACTTCTTGAAAGGAGTCAGCTTCTGCAAACGGTCAGAGCTGGGGCTGATCTCAACCTGGACGCTGGCACGGTCCTTGGGGGGAGCGTGATAAGTGTCCTGGCCACGGTCGTAACCCTTGAAAGGCAAACCCTCACCGTGGGGCTCCTCGAGCATAAACTCGGTGCCATCAGCAGCCTTGAGCTTGTCGGTCAAGGGGTTGAAGCGCAAGTCACCAGCAATGGCATAGGCAGTAACCATCTCAGGGGAGGCAACAAAGGCGTGAGTCTGGGGGTTGCTGTCGTTACGACCGGTGAAGTTACGGTTGTAGGAGGAAACAATGGTGTTCTTGTCGCCCTTCTTGATGTCGCGGCGGTCCCATTGACCAATGCAGGGGCCGCAGGCGTTGGCAAGCACCATACCGCCAAAGTCGAGGAAGGTCTGGAGCTGACCGTCGCGCTCAATGGTGGCACGCACCTGCTCGGAGCCGGGGGTAACAGTGTAGATAGCCTTGGACTTGAGGCCGTGGTTCATGGCATCAATGGCAATGTTGGCCGAGCGGGTCATATCCTCGTACGAAGAGTTGGTGCACGAGCCAATGAGGCCGACCTTGACCTCAAAGGGCCAGTCGTTGGCCTTGGCAGTCTCGGCCATCTTGGAAACAGGAGTGGCGAGATCGGGGGTAAAGGGACCGTTGACGTAGGGCTCAAGGGTGCTGAGGTCAATCTCAATGTGCTCGTCGTACTCGCAGCCCTCGTCGGCGCTGAGCAGGTCCTTTTGGTAGAGCTTGGCAAACTCGGAAATGTTGCCACGCTCAGTAACCTCGAGGTACTTGGCCATACCCTCGTTGAAGGGGAAGGTCGAGGTGGTGGCACCAATCTCAGCACCCATGTTGCAGATGGTACCCATACCGGTGCAGCTAAGAGTCTCGACACCGGGGCCAAAGTACTCGACAATCTTACCGGTACCACCCTTGACGGTAGTAATACCAGCGACCTTGAGGATAATGTCCTTGGCAGAAGTCCAGCCGTTCATGCGGCCAGTGAGCTTGACACCGAGGTACTTGGGGGCCTTGAGCTCCCAGGGCAAGTCGGCCATAACGTCGACGGCATCGGCACCACCGACACCGATCGCGAGCTGACCAAGACCGCCAGCGTTGGGGGTGTGCGAGTCAGTACCAATGAGCAAAGCACCGGGGAAGGCATAGTTCTCAAGGATAATCTGGTGGATAATACCCGAACCAGGGCCCCAAAAGCCCATGTTGTACTTGGCAGTGGCGGTGCTCAAAAAGTCGTAAACCTCCTTGTTGATGTCAATGGCACGCTCGAGATCCTGCTCGCCACCAACGCGGGCCTGGATCAAGTGGTCGCAGTGCACAGTCGAGGGAGTGGCAACCTGGTCCATACCCGCAGACATAAACTGCAAAATGGCCATCTGGGCAGTGGCGTCCTGGCAAGCAACGCGGTCGGGGCGCAGCTTGAGGTACGACACACCACGCTCAATCTCCTGGTGGTGGGGGTCGTCAAGGTGACCGTAAAGGATCTTCTCACCGTAGGTGAGGGGGCGGCCAAGGCGCTCACGAACAATGTTGACGTTCTCCAGGTTCTTCTTGTAGTTGATAAAGGTGTGATCTTCCCACACGTTCATGTGGACCTTGGAGTCCTTGGTCAAGGCCGAGTAAAAGCGCGCGCTAGTGCGTGCGTACTGAGTTCTCGACAACATGCTTGGAAAAAGATGCGGAGGGAGATGTCAGCGGTATTTAAGCCGTGGTCTGTGCAGGCTGCATTATGCACGCTGATGCAAATCGCTGGCTCGTTATTGGCTGAGAGCGACCCAATTAGTCCTAACCCTAGGCCGACTCGGACCGGCGTTTAGAGCAGGCCCCTGACGCCAATTTCAAAACTGCAACTACTTGTAATTCCATTCATACACCCACTCTATACAGTTTGCACCCCCTTCCCCCACCTGGTTTAGCCCCGCTGCCCTGTAACTGCATGCAAATTTCGCTGACTATTACGCAGGCACAATTGGCTCTTGATACAAGGCATAAATTCCAATATTAGCTCTTGCGCCTGAGAACTTTTGATTCTTTTTTCTACAAGTTTAAATTATGATTTTTCAGAATTTTTAGTCTAAGAATGGTTTGGGGCGGTGCTTTTAGCGAGCTTGTACAACAAGAGTGCATTAGACCCACAAGCCGCGCCAACGGCCCTAGGGGTACGCGTTGCCGGGCTCGGCCCTTGGCCCCTTGGCAACCCGTTGCAAAGCCTAGTGCTGAAATGTCTCGTTAAAATGGTCTGTTTTGTACATATGGCTCAGCCAATTAATCATAAAAGCCCGTGAAGTCCAAAGCACGCCCTAGCCAGCACCGACATAATTGGCAGAGTACTTGCCAACAATCTTGCGCAGCGCGTGCCCCAGCTGGTTCCAAGGGAAAACTTTGACGTCTTTTTCAATATTTCGAGGGCGAGGCGGCTCAAACTTCATGATCAGCCGGAAAAACGTTTCGAGCTCTTGCTTGGTCTTGGATATTGTGAGTGGCTTGCACACCTCGAGGTTGCGCCGCACGCGGTTCTTCTCCTCCACCGAAAACCGTTGGTTTATTATGAGCTCCAGCAAAGTAATACAATCGACGCTCGTCACATAAAACTCACTGCGCTCTTTCCAAAATATGCACGAAATTACCGTCGTTGACGAGTCGTAATCCTCCTTGAGTATGGGGTGAAATTTTAGGCGTATTGAGGAGCCTTCTTGTACTCGCTCAAACAAAACAAGCCGCCGGCTTGCCGCATGCTCCTCCTCGGTCCAATTAGCAGTCATGTCCGCAAGCTCGCCGTCAATTGTGAGCTGGGCTTGTTGCTGGCGTGCCTGAGGGCTCGGCCCAGGCGGCTCAAACCCGCCGTATCCACTAAGGCTCCACCCACTCGAAGCTTGATTCAATGCGCTGGTGCGCACGAGCTGTGGGGGCATATGCGACGACGTGATTTGCAGCTGGGGCTGGGGCTGGGGCTGCATACCGCCTCTAAACCCACTCGTTGCCAGTGCGCCGTGACTATGGTTGTGGCTGTGATGGCCTGCACTCGAGGGTGGAAAGTAGCCCCTCGTATCAGCATAGGCCGACGGCAACAACTGCTGCTGGTGGGGGTGCGCGTCCTCAGTTTTCCACCCGCCCAGCGGGTGCAACATAGGCTGCGACTGCTCAGAGCGTATATTGCCTTGTGTAGCAACGGGCCAAGCGGGCTGGACGTGGTGCCGAGGCTGGTGCGGCGACACGCCAATAAACTGTTGGCCGGGCGGTGGCTGGTAGTAAGGGACCTGGGTTGTCATAAACCTCGGGTATTGGTCTTGTTGAGCTACCGACCACGATGATTGAGGTTCAAGCGGCAGCTGTGGCGGCGGCTGGGGCTGCGGTAGCTGGGGTTGGTGCACCAAGCCCGTAGATGGGGCCTGCGACAATGGTGCAGCTTGCTGTGAAGTTGGTGCCGGCTGCTGCTGCTGCTGTTGTTGCTTTTGCTGTACTTTTGGAGCTGATATCTGCGGTTTACCCTCCGTTTGCTGCGTTTGCTGGTACTGCTGAGAATCTGGCGACTCGTAGCTGTTCTCGCCCTCACGTGGCTCACCTCGTGTGTCTCGAGCCACGGGGTCTGAGAAGGACTTGATTTTGCGCTCAGGGTCAAGCTCGTCTTCTCGTCGTGAATGGTAAATTTCTTGGTGGTAATAGTAGGAGCCCCCTGACTGCGCGGGCAGCGTGCCATATATTGGCTCGAGTGGGCGACCACCTGCTTCCGGTGGTGGCAGCCGCTGCTGAGACGCAGTCTGCTGCATCTCGAATTGCCTAGCGTCACTCTCGACATTATATGAGGCTGTGTGTTCTGATTTCGACCGGCCTGAACTCGGGGATGTTGGTCGAGAGTAGTTGGAGCACATGCAATGCTTCTAGTTTATGCTTGAATGCGAGCTCAAGAATGTATGCGCGTGCTTTAGTTTTCTTGTCTTCCGCCCGTTCAAACCTCTCGAATGGTTTTCGAAAACTTAATTCGTACCGTATACGCTGTCTTATGTTTTGGTCCGTCCTAACGCTTGTTTTTCATGCATGTACCATGAAACTTGCGCTGATGCAGAGACTATGTCACGCTTGATTCAAATTCCCGGTAGGCTATGACAGTCGGTGCCACTTGTATTTCAATTGTCGACGTAAATCACAGGCTAATCAGATCTAGACAGGATTTATGCTGTACTAAATGAAATTTTTAGCAAAGAGAAGTAGATAGCAGTAGGGCTTTAAGATCGGATGGCTCAATTATCACGCGGGTGGACCTTGTAAGGGGGATGCTAGTGTGGCTAGTGTTTAATTGAAGCAAGCGAATAGACAACAACTCAACCAACTAGAAGACCAGCTGAGACAAGTCGTACTAGATTACCGATATAAATAAGCATCACTTGCGGCGGTGTCTCAAAATTGCATCGCGACGTGCAAGCGTTTTGCACTGCTCTTCGGCGAACGTCGAGATTCGGGATTCAACCCGAAAAACTGGCCTGGGGATGCCTATTAAATGGTAATTTTTCTAATTTTTTTAGTTTAAGTCTATGCTTGATGCCTCTTTCACCAAGCTTTTTCTGTGCAGCTGCCGCCAAAAATCTATTCTCGATGCATTGCACAACGGGGTGCATGATCATTCGATTCAAATAATAACGCTGGTGACCAGTATAAATTGATGATATTCCCCTCCGTACTAATGTTGGGATGCATGTCTCAGACGCGCGTTCTTGTGGCTGCGCTAAGGGGCTTGGCTCTGGGCAACCCATGGTTTGAGGCCTGAAACGAGCACCCAAAACCGGGCCTGGGGAAGCGATTAACCCCGGAAGAAGTAAAATGAATTTTTTTGGCCAGTATGGTGCCGCAAACTCTTTCAAAACGATCTGCACCCCCTGAGTGAGAAATGCAGGTACATGCACGTCCGGCGATGTTTGTGGCCTGGGCACGGCCGGGCATGCTCGGCATTCCCAGATATTTTAGCAGCGTGAAAAATCATAGATTAAACAGCTGCAGAAATTGGCCCTTCCAGCAGAGATTGCATTGCGTTGCATGTGCATAACGCATGTATCATGTGAGGGGCACTTGTAATTGGCACAGCGTCGGTTCCAGTTCCAGCGGTCAAGCGAGAGTCAACGTTCTAGACAGAGTGTGCAGAGTGTGATACCTGCTGCAATGGATCAAGTTAGGCGAGCGCTTTTTGCGGGGTCTAGTTGCCCGGTCAAATCTGGCCGATTTAGAGACACCATGCATTGCGGAGCGGCGCAGGGTCAGGTTTCTTTTTGCTGGAAATAGATATGCATCAGGTGGTTCGTTTAGAGCGCAGAGAGAGATGAGGCGCTTGAAGCCACACAAAATATGAAACAGGCCCCGAGACAAGGGATGGCATTGTCTTTCGCTAATTTCGCCAACGCAGGAGGGGTGCCAGAGGGTGAGCAGTGTGCATGGAGAGCCCTAGGAGAGCCCCCGAGAGCCGTGCCCAGATAACCCGTGTCCGATAAGTTTATATATTATCTAGCTGCTGTTTTTGCGGAAGTAGGCCTTGACGCTAAAGTACTCAGCCACGCTGAGAGCAATGACACCGGCCACGACGCCGAATGCCAACGGTGCTGTGAGGTTACCCTGGCGGTTCTGTTGACTGAGATAAGTTGTGGCAGCCGAGGCAGTGACGGCAGTAAAGAGCACAGTGGAGCTAACGGCCGGGTCACGCAGCTCCTCGACGATCCGGTCGCCGGCCTTTTCAATGTTGTCGCTGGCCTTTTTGGCGTCCTTTTGGAGCTCCTCGACAACCCGCTCGGTAGTATCCTTGATTGCCTCGGCAGCACGCTCGGCCTGCACCTCGACACGCTCGGCAATTGACTGGTCGTGCTCGCCGGTTGCCTTGTCGATATTTTTGTTGACAGCGTCGGCTGTGGCGTTGACTGCATCTTTGGCATCATCTCCTGCGGATTTGGCGGCTTTGCTGGCGTCCTTGGCCACCGAATCGGCGGCTTTGCTCACGTCCTTTTGGATATCCTTGGCTTGCTCAGACATGACAAATAGCTGGGGAGCGGCATTGAGGAGATTAGGGACGAGGTTGGGTGCGATACGCGAGGCAGAGACGAGCCAGGGGATGCAGGGGAAGAGATGCGGGGAACGTGGAGGGGAGCCAAAGGTGGCTGTATGTACTATAAATATTAACGCTGGGGCACAAGGCCCTGCAGGCTGCGCGGCAGCGGCGGCATGGCCCCCTGGGGCAATTTGATCGAGTTGATATCGGGCAAGTTGAGGCGCGGCCGCGGCGGCTCCTCCACGGCCGGCGGCGGCGGCGATGCCGGCTTGACCACCGCAGAATTGGGATTCGAGCGTGGCGTGGGCCGCGGCGTCGGGTACTTGCTGATTTTGCGGGGCTTTTGCACGCGCTTTGGTTGGGCCATGGCAAAGTACGGCGGCTGCGACTTGCGCACATCGTCGAGCACGAGGGCATCGGTCTTGTCGACCTGGTACCATACATAATACGATTTTGAGCGCGTGTACATGTGCATCTTGTGGGTCATGTGCTTGCGAGCAAGTGGAGGCGGCTCAAAGCACTGCTCGACGATTTGGAAAAAGCGGGCCGGCACCTGCTTGATTGTGATGGTGAATGGAGTGTAGTACCCCTTTTCCACATGTAAAAATGATACCAAAATATCGGTGTTTGGCATGAGCTCAATGATCGAGTCGCGAGGGAGCAGGAACCGGTCGTTTGGGTTATCGTTGAACTCGATTGCTAGGGAGTTTTGTGCTTCGTGGGTGGGTGCGGGGGTGGCTGTAGGTGCGGGCATTGCTGCAGGAGCGGGCGCTGCAGCCGCAGGAGCACTGGCCACCGGCTCAATCAACTCCTTGGCCCGCTGAATGTACTTTTGAAACTCGGCCACCAGCTGCGGCGAGGCCTTGCCCGACGCGACCTCGGCCATCAGTTTGGCCAGCGTTTGGTCCTCACGTGCCATTTGCTGCAACTTGCGGATCACCGCCTGCTGATCAGGCGCAGCAGTGGGCGGCGGCCGCGACCGAACGGGGGGGCTATCGTCTTCGCGTGCGGTGTACAGCTTGCCGACAAACCGGTGCAAACCCATAATAAAAACCGAATCGCACAGCTTGGTGAGCCGTGTAAACGGAACTGCCGTTTCTGGAGCCGTGATCCGCGACATTTGCTTGCGGCTGGTTGTGGTGTTGAGCATGGTCCCCGAGAGGTACGCGTTGCGCGACGCGTGCACAGACATAGCTAGTGTCTTGCTTTGCTCAACACTGAGGGGCTGGCCCAACTCGGTGGGGTCTGGTTTGTGGTCGGTAACGGGCATCTTGTGTATGAGTTCATAGGGGTACTCGGGGCGAGGCCGATTTTTGAGTGGGAGGCGTTTGGGCTTTCTAGGTTGCGGTTGTGTAATTACCGGGGGCTCTTCAAGCTCCTCAGGCTCAGAACTGGCACGACTGAGGCGGGCGCTTCTGCGCATGCTGACAACAAGGTTGAGAGATGCGATGAGGGTGTGGGCGTACAGGGCCTCGGTGCGGCTTTAGATATTTTGCAGGTAGTTTAGCAGCTAGTTTAGCCCAAACTCCTCCGAGAGCTCCTTGGCTTGTACAAGAGGTGCTTCCTGTAGCCCTGGTTGATTTAGGTATGCACTATAGGTGAAGGGGCTCCCAAAGGCTCCCAAGAGCTCTCGCTCCGCGGCACTTATAAATAATTAAAAATTACATCAAAACCTATGCAACCTGCTTGTTGCTGTCAAGGCTCACGCTTGCCTTCTCCATGCCAGGATCAATCGCGTACTGGTCCTCCTCCTCGTCACGACGCTCGGGGCCAACAACGGCAATAATTAGGACATAGCCAAACACGGCGCCCATGAGGATCGCCATGACCTTGCCATAGTCGTAAATATCCGCACCGCCCTTGGGGTTGGGCAGGGGGAACTGGCTACCAATGCGAGCCTCAATGGTGGAGGCGGCACTCGAGGCCAAGTTACCGAGCTGATAACTGATACCCACGACAAAGGTGCGCAACGCCTCGGGCGATAGCTCGCTGAGGTGCACGGGGATAACACCCCAGGCGCCCTGCACGCACATTTGAAAGAAAAAGACCGCGGCATTAATACCGCTAAAAGTGGTGCTAAAGCCCCAGGGGTATACGAGGGCACCGCCCACGATACAGCAAATAATCAACGACAAGCGACGGCCAATAAATTGCGACAGGTGACCCACCAATATACCGCCAGTAAGTGCGCCCAAATTAGCAACCGAATTGGCAATTGTGCTCTGGTTAGCGCTGTACTGGAACTGCTTGGTGAGGCGCGTGGGGAAAAGGTCCTGCGAACCGTGGCTCATAAAGTTCATGCCGGTCATGAGCAGCACCAAATAAATCATTATGAGCCAATGGGTCTTGACACCCTGCTTTGCCTGGGCACTAAAGCTCGCTGCCAAGTTACCGCGCTCGGCATTGATCTGGGTAAAGTGGCGGGTCTCACCGAGGCACAAACGCCAAGCAATGATGAGGCAGGGCACACCGCCAGCAAACCAGTACAGCGGACGCCAGCCGTGGCTGGTGGTGTTGACGAGCGCACGCGAAAACACAACAACCAATAAATAGCCAAACGCATAGCCCTGCTGGAGCAAGCCCGAAATGAAACCGCGCGCCTCAATGGGGCAGTCCTCAAGGGCAGTGGCGGCGCAGTTGCCATATATACCGCCCATGGCAATTCCAAAGATGGCACGAACACCCAAGAATTGCTTGTAGGTTGTGATAAAGCCAGTACCCAGTTCAAGGGCCATAAACATAAGGCAGTTGACAATAAACGGCCACTTGCGGCCCCATTTGTCGGCGGCCAACCCAAAAATTAGAGCACCCACAGAGCGCAGCATTAGCACCAGAGTAATACCCCAGGTGATATCGGTTACACTAACGTCCAAGGTCTCTGCAATATGGGTTGCTGTGAGCGACACACTGAAAAAGTCAAACGCGTCCCACGTCCAACCGAAAAAGGCAACACCAATTTGGGACCAAGTACGCGCATCAATTTGTCTAAGAGGCGGGAACGGGTTCAGCTTGCTCTTGTTGCGCTGAAACGAGGGCGGGTGAAGAGTAGGGATACGCGACCGTGCGTAAAGTTTGATTGAGCGCCAGCTCAGGTCAGGTCCTTGGGCGTATTTTGCACTATCCATGGCAAGTTCTGACTGGGGGTGTTTTTTAACGTGGCTGCCGTGCCATCAGGGGGTCACTATATACGTAGCTGCACGACATGCATACCGCGGGGGACGATATGCAGGGTAAGGGTTATGTGTAATTTCATCCTCCTGCTATAGGCTGCGCAGCCATTATCAAGAAAAATTTGAGCTCTTGATCACAGCCGATGAGTCGATTTTTTTTTGCTGGACATATCACATAAACTCCGCCTGCCATAAAAACACGAATTTTTCCGGGTGTAACCGCCCAACAAGACAAATTCCGCCTTGACTGCAGCGTATGCGCGTGTGGGGTGTGTTGAGCAGCTGCCTACTGCAGACCCCACAAGGCCTCCTCGCGTGCGGCAGCCGTGACTGTCTCATTTTTGGAAATTTTACCGTTTAACAAATTGAGGCACCTGGCGTGTTGGAACTGCCAAGAGTATGGGGGTCCACCTCCCAGCTCCCAATTAGGTTCCCCGCAAAATGTCATTGTGCATAATGCGGGGCGCTGCATAAGATTTCAGACAACTTTTGTTTTACATAGTGCCAGATTTACAAATTACAACGATATGCGCGATCACCCCCAACGTCCGGGGGAGTGGGATTGACCTGAGTGGTTTTTCCGTGGAATGGAAAAATATGCACAAGTTGCAGATCGTGTGCGTCAATATCAATATAGGGAGGTGACGCTTACTACAGACTAGCAGACTCTGAGCCCATCATGGGGCGTTTAAAGTCGACTCCATCAACTAGACCATTTAGAGTAGCGATCTCATTGCCGGCCCGCTGCTGGATCGACTTGTATTTCGGCAGCGTATTGTCCAGCGCCTTTTTGGGCATGGGCTCCGAGAGCGCCGTTGCTTGAATGACCTCATCCTGCCAGACAATAGCCGGATTATTGTAGCGTAATGGGTCATAGCCCCGATTCATAGTCAAGTTTGAGACGAGCTCCTCAGCAGTAGACTGTAGTCTTTCAACACTCGCGGGATTCACAGGGTCGCTGGGGGGTAAATCGCCCAGGTGCCTGATGGAATCGCTGGTCGGGATCGGGACAAGGTGCAGCCCAGAGGGGTACCTTTGGACGCCCGGTTGATCATTATAGTAGCGAGCCTTGGAGGGCACCAGCAAACAGTTGAACGGGGCGCTGTTTCTGCGCAGCGTGGCGCTCGCGATGGCGTACTGCCCGCGTTTGAGCAGCGCCTGCCAAATGGCAATAAAGGCACGCGTCGAGCCGCTCAAGTCGCCCTCGAAAGGATAAATAAATGTAGAATGCTTGATGTGGGGCATAAACTTGCACGCATCGCGGTCAATCACTTTGATAATACGTATCGATGGCTCCTCGAAAAACTTAAGCTGGGCGAGCTGCTCGGTATCAATGGGGCCCAGGTACTCGGTGCCCACTTTGAGCCCCAGTTTGCATTCGTCTGCTTGCACCTCTTGACCCGATTTCACCACCACCAGCGTAGTTTTTGTCGTGGCAACTGTCTGGTCCTCGCCCTCGATCTGGATGGGTACCGCGGAGGCGGGTTTGCGCACCGTGTACAGGTTGTAACCCTTGACGTTTGCCACGGGCGCGCCTTTAAGGTAAATTTTGCAGTTGAATACACTGCGTTTGGGGGTAGCACTAGCGGCAACACTACCAAAAACGCTTCCAGGAGCCACGGGCTCCAGCGACGGCTGCAGCGACTCGATGGGCGCATAGCTCAGGCGTTCCCAGAATTTTTCAGTGGCAAAGCGTTCACCAATAAATAGCGGGGTGATTGAAACCCCCTTTTCGACCAGGTCTCGGCACCTCGTCTCAGCAACATCGGCCAATTTGGGTACCGGGCACGGATCATCGGTTGCACTGAGCCACACAATACGTTTGTGGGCCTTGTGATCGACCTTTTCAAATTGCTGGCCAGCAGCAAAAAAGATATCTGCGAGGTCGTAGGATGCCGGCTGCAGCGTGCTGTTGAACTGGGTCTCGCTCTCGCACAGGCGCCTCAGGCTCTTTACCGCGCGCGAATCTTGGTTTCCAAGGGGCAAAAACGGGAGACACGCGCTTTGGTAGCCCTGAGCTCCATAAAACAAAATGCCAAAATAGTTTTGTGGCGACGCGAGCATGGTCATTTTGAGGCACTGCAAAGCGGCTTCCAGAGCCGTTTTTACCACGTTTGGGGGCGCGAGGCTGGCTTCTGAAATCTCAATTGTGAACAGGAGCGCGTCTCTTGTTTCTTCCATGAGTTTGAGTTGTGGAAAATGAGCTCTGCTCTCACTCAGCGGGAGAGAACGAGGTGGGTGCTGGGCAGGGCTGGGCAGGCCGGGCAGGGCGAGGTGCCGCCAGGTCCCACGACCGAACTAGCTCAAAGCTGAATATAATGTTCATCTAATCTATAGTCGTAAATCATCTATTTCAGGCGCCCCAAAGTACGCCTCATAGTCGGCATTTAGTGCGCACGCTTTGGCCAAAAACTCGGTGCTCCCGAGCAGCCTTTCCGAGGCAGCCCTCAGCACTGAATTGCCCTGCTTGACATTTGAAGGCAACTCATTGCGCAGAGCTACGAGAAGGACCTCCTCGTCGTCGC
This sequence comes from Wickerhamiella azyma, assembly GCA_022577855.1. Lineage (NCBI taxonomy): Eukaryota > Fungi > Ascomycota > Dipodascomycetes > Dipodascales > Trichomonascaceae > Wickerhamiella > Wickerhamiella azyma. The sequence goes on from JAKISA010000004.1 coordinate 446,629, forward strand.
GAAGCAGTTGAGGAATATCCTTAAATAAAGAGGGCTGGTGCGCGACAGCAATCAAGGCCAGGTCCCTAAACAACTCAATTGAGCTGTCGGTCTTGCGAATATTGGTCGGGTTGAGCTGCACAGCGCACCGCATCAAATAGTAGTCCTTCTCCTTTTGAAAGCCAAAATTCGTCTCGACAAACGCCACAACGGCGAGTTTGTGGTACAAATTGTCGGGAACACCATAGGGATGGCCATAATCCGAAATATAGTCCTCCCATTTCCAGCGGCACCCAAACAACTGCCAAACAAGATACATTTCGCGACGCTGTTTAGGGTTGAGGCGCTCGAGCCGAGAATTAAAATCGCTTGCAATAGCCTCGTCCAGGCCGTACGGATTGAACCTCGCCCACGCGGTATCAGACAAGAAAATCTGGCGCGACTGCCGGCACACAGCCGATAACCGGACAAGGTCCACGGGGGTTATGAACAGCGAGGCGCAATTGCGCAGCTGAAGCATGATTTGGTACCAAATATCTATCGAGATTTGTGGCATTCAAGTTAGATGGGGTTGCACGGAAAACCCCCACAAATTTGGTAAGAAGCTCGCATGTGATTGATTTCTGGTGGGGGTGGGGGGAGGTGCATGCGTGCCGCGTGCCGCACAGCGTCTCACTCTTTGCGCACGTGCTTGTTGGGCTGCTGGGGTGTCGCGGACTCGGTGAGGTTGGTTTTTCTTTTTTCTTTTGGCAACTTGTTGGAAATGCCCTTGCTGTTGGAAGTGCCCTTACCCTTGGTCGCCTGACCCTTGGCGGCACCCCTTGCACCCGGCCGCTTGCTCTTGCGACGAGACATGGTCGCTGGTTTGTACGCCCATTGGCTCTTTACAGGCCCAACCTTTTCAAAAAGCTCGTGCACTAGGCTATCCTGCAGCGACTTGCGGACCCCAATGACCCCATGGGCCACCTGCAGGTCGTTGTGCGACTGCAGCTGCACAAGGGCAAACCCGTGCACAGCGCTTGCGAGAGCAAACGGCTCGCTTAGCACGGGTCCAAGCTCACTACGGACAACAATCACTCCTGCCAATGGTTTAATAGGGGTTTCTATGGCGGCCATGGTCGAGTTGAACCCAACAGTGACATGCTCAAACAAATCAGGAATGTCTTTAGGGTCCCTGATACCCTCAAGGGGGGCAATCATTTGCCCAATATGGGACGCTAGGAGCGTTGCTGTCTCCTCAGAGACCGCCGGCCACTGGGGTTTAGCCAAAACTTGGTCCAGGTCCATGAAAAATTTATAATCTTTCACAAAGACCAAATGATGATTCCAGGAGATCCCGTGGTTGGCAACACATTTGGGCCGGGTATTTTTGCCAAACCAAAGGCTGCGGCCATCGCTAGCGCCGTGGGCGAACTGGAGAGTACCGCCAGAGCCCAGTACATCAAGACCAACGGTAAACGGTACATGCCCGAGCGCAACGACTATGTGATTGGGGTTGTTAGCACGCGTATGGCCGAAATTTACCGGGTAACTCTGCAACCCCAGAGCAGGCCGGTCCGCCTAGGTATTTTTGCGTTTGAGGGTGCAAACAAGAAAAATCGGCCGCAACTCCAGGTTGGCGATGTTGTGTATGGCCGTATTGTGCATGCAGACTCGTTTACAGATGCAGATATGGAATGTGTGGATGGCAAGGGTAAAGCGTCAGGGTTTGGGCCCCTGGTGGGTGGTACGCTCGTGCACGTCTCGCTTGGGTTTGCGCGGCAACTACTGTTTAAAGGACATCTTTTGCTGGATAAGCTGGGGGAAAAGCATACTTTTGAGATTGCAATAGGCATTAATGGCGTGATTTGGCTCAAAACGGAGGATGTTTTGTTGACGCTTGAGATTGCCAAATTGTTGAAAAAGGCCGAGGATTTGAGCGTTGCTGAGGCTCTCAAGCTTGTATAATTATTTATGTAGTGTTAATGGTGTGAACTTTATCTAGGGCAAACGAGGAATTGGGTTCCCAGTTGGGTTGGGTTCATCACCCGAGCAGGCATCAACCGAGGGCTGCGGTACGGGCTTACATCATGGCCACCAAGACAGCACAAAAGCGCCTGATCCGTGAGTTCAAGGACCTCCAGGAAACCCCTACAGCATACATTGAGGCCCACCCAGATGAGTCCAACATTTTGGAGTGGTACTATATAATTACTGGGCCCCCAGACTCGCCCTATGAGGGAGGCCAGTACATGGGCACCTTGACGTTCCCAGCCGACTACCCGTTCAACCCCCCAGCCATTCGGATGCACACGCCCTCGGGGCGGTTCGAGCCAGGCGTGCGGCTGTGCCTCAGCATCAGTGACTACCACCCCAAGACCTGGAACCCGAGCTGGTCGGTGAGCACCATTTTGGTGGGGTTGCTGAGCTTTATGACCAGCAAGGAGCAAACTGCCGGCAGTTTAAACACGAGTGATGATGTCAAGCGCCAGTTTGCGCGCCAGACGCGCGCCTGGAACTCAAAGAATGAGCGGTTCCAGAAGCAGTACCCTGAGCTGTGGGCCGAGCAGAGCAAGCAGGCGAGTGCCGCGGCCCAGCCCGAGGTTGTGAAGAGTGAGCGCAGCACGGCCCAGCCGCCGCCCACTTGGCTTTACCTGGCGGGAGCAGCCATCATTATGGGCACCCTGTACAAGGTCATGTAACTATTTATAGCTTAGCTCTCTCTACGCCTTGGGCTGAGCCGTCCCCTGGACGCCCGGGGTCAGCCACTCGCCAAACGTGCCTCGGAGATAATGGGTCGGGCACTCGTAGCCACCGGGATTATTTTGCAGGTACTTTTGGTGGTAGTCCTCTGCATCCCACCAGTTGGAAATGGGCTCAATTTCGGTGACAATCGGCTTCTCAAACAACCGCTGACACTCTTTAACCACACTCTTGGCCTTTTCTGTTTGCTCGGGGCTGTGCGTGTAGATACCGCTGCGGTACTGCGAGCCCACATCAGGGCCCTGCCGGTTTGACTCGGTGGGGTTGTGGGTCCGCAAGAAAAATTCGATAATGTGCTCGTACGAAATCACCTTGGGGTCAAACAGGATTTGCACCGCTTCGGCGTGGTTTGTGCTGCCGGAACAAACCTGGCGGTAACCGGGGTTTTGGGTGTGGCCGTTTGTGTACCCTACAACAATCCCGCGGATTTTCGAGCCAAGATATTTCTTGTAGATATGTTCAACGCCCCAAAAGCATCCTCCCGCAACGGTGGCGAGCTCAAGCCCATGGGTAACTGCCAAGCTCGGGGAAACTGTCATGAGTGGCTTACAGAAAGATTTGGCAGGGCTGGCGGCCATTGCGTGGAATGCCGTGCTGAGCCGCCTCCGGGTGGCCAAAATCACGCAACTTGATTCAATTGGTTTGGATGATCCCAGCCGTAAAGCCGCGTGCTTTGTTACATGGACCTTGGACGGCGATCTGCGCGGATGCATCGGCACGTTTGAGCCGGGCCCAATTGCACAAACAGTGCACAAATACGCCCAAATCGCAGCATTTGAAGACCCCCGATTCGATCCTATCGAGGTGGCAGAGGTGCCCTCGCTCGAGGTGGCTGTGACAGTGCTCGGCGATATGGAGCCCTGCGGGGTGCTGGAGTGGACGCTGGGCCAGCACGGCGTACGAGCTCAGTATGATGGTGGCCTCAGTGCCACGTTTTTGCCTGAGGTTGCCGAGGAACAGGGCTGGACCCAGCGCGAGACTTTGCGGCAGCTTGCGTACAAGGCGGGTGCTTTGAGCAGTGCACAGCCGCGCAAATTCTGGCGGTACGCAGGCCACAAGTTTACAATGAGCTATGAAGAGTATAAAGAGGGTTTGACTGAGGAAGTTTAAGTGATAGCTATTGGTTTTGCTAGGGTTGGAGTAGTTGTTAGTTCTATGATGTTGCAGTAAAGTCCAGATCGCTGGAGGATCCCCCTTTCCCAAAACTGATTCACATCTCCCTCCCTCCGATCGCGTTCAGTTATCGTGCAACGTGATGTGTGTCAGCACTGTCCAACCCCCCACAGCACAGCACTGAATGTCAGAACCAGATCCCTGCGCGCCGCTGTTGCAGCGCGTACCGACTGGATTTGACCCGTTGATAAAGTTCGGCAACTCGGCAGCAAAAGTGCTTTCAAAGTACGCCCGATTCGTCGGGCCCGGCCTCTTGATCAGCGTCTCCTATATTGACCCGGGAAATTACTCTACGGGCGTCTCCGCGGGCGCAATGTTTGAGTACAAACTGTTGTTTATCATTCTCATGAGCAATATCTTTGCTGTTATCCTCCAGGTGCTGTGCGCCAAGCTCGGCGCCGTGACCGGCCTGAATCTCGCCGAAAACTGCAGGGAGCACCTCCCCAAGTGGCTCAATGTGAGCATATACATCCTTACCGAGGTGGCCATCATTGCTACCGATTTGGCCGAGGTCGTGGGGATGGCCATCTCCCTCAATATCCTTATTGGGCTGCCCCTGCCTCTAGGGGTCCTATTCACTATTGTGGATGTCTTGTTTGTGCTCATGGCCTACAACCCGAGCGGCCCCATCAAATTCGTGCGCTACTTTGAGTACTTTATTGGACTACTGGTCGCGGGCGTTGTTGTGTGCTTTGGCTTTGAACTTGCAACAATCCGGCCCAGCAACCCCATGGACATTGTTTGGGGATTTCTCCCCAGCACAACCCTCGCCGAGCCCAAGGCTGTGTACCTAGCGTGCGGTATTTTGGGCGCTACGGTCATGCCGCACTCTCTGTATCTAGGGAGCGGCATTGTGCAACCCAGACTCAAGGATTATGATGTCCAGCATGGTCTCTACGATGAAACAGCCCAAAAATACCAGCCAAGCATGGCTAGCATCAAATATTGCATGAAGTACACCATTGCCGAGCTGTGCTTGTCGCTGTGCACCGTGGCCATTTTCGTCAACTCAGCCATCCTAATTGTGGCTGGTGCCACAATGTACAAGACGCCCGATGCGTACGATGCCGATATCTTCTCAATTTACAACATGCTGGTCAAGTATTTGGGTAAAGCCGCCGGCACGATGTTTGTCCTTGCTTTGCTGTTTTCCGGTCAAAGTGCAGGCATTGTATGCACCCTAAGTGGCCAGATGGTTTCCGAAGGGTTTATTCATTGGACTGTGACGCCCTGGGTGCGCCGACTTATTACGCGCGGCCTTGCCATTGCCCCCTGTTTGTTTGTGTCAATCTTTGTTGGCCGCAAGGGTCTGGCCGACGTTTTGAATGCTTCACAGGTGGTACTCAGTTTACTGCTTCCGTTTGTGTGTGCACCCCTGATTTATTTCACCGCCAGCTCCAAAATTATGCGCGTTCCTATTGATGTCACCGAGGTGGGCGATTTCGACTACATCCAGCTTGCGGATGGCCAAAACTACAAGGACATGAGCAACTCAAGGCTAGAACAAATAGTAGTCACTGTTGTGTTTGGCCTCACTGCTTTCCTCAACCTGTTTTTGATCTTTTCTGCAGCTCCGTAGGGGGAGCCCCAGGAGAGCCCAACCGCGGCTCGCCCCACGCACAAAAGCTCACCCCACGCATAAATAAGTACATAGCTATCTACTGGCCTAGAAACATCTCGTAACAAGCACAACCAAGATGCCCACAATGGCCCAATTAACCACAGACTGGGTCGAGCCTCCGTACGACACGGCCGTGCACAGCATTTGCAGGGCAATAACACACATGAATCCCGCGGTCGACCCGACTAAAAACCCAAAGTTACCATATGAGCTCTCATCCAGCTCGTGGCGGTACAGCAGCGAGGCCATTAGGGCGCCCAGCGGCTGCGAGCCACCGCCCAGAACAGCCGCACTAACGACAGCCAGGAACCGATTCTCCAAGGCAATATAGAGTGGACACGCAATAGTAAACCCTTCGAAAAAGTTGTGAATCGCCAAAGCAATAAACACACTCCAACCAATCTGCTTGTCTTGGCGGTTGGTGGCATAGAGCAAGAAGCCCTCGGGGAGCTTGTGCACGGTGATTGCAAACGCTGTTTGGAGGCCAATACTCAAAAAGTGGGTGCCTCGGGGGGTGACATGGTGGTGATGCACCTGGTCCGTCGCCGAGTGGTCATGGCTGTGCTCATTGTTATGGACATGGTGGGTACCGTGGTGGAGGCTGTGATGGGCGTCCTCAAGGACAATTCCGGGCAGGACCTTGTTTTCTCCTGCTTGGCTCGCAATGTGTAGCTCTGCGGCGCAGTGGTAAATGCTCTCAAACCCGCGGCACTCGCCCTCGGTGGGCTGGCTCTGCAGCTTGTCGAGGAGCGACTTGCCGTGAGCTGTGTTGATCTGGTGCGTTGTATCTGTAGAGACAAACTGGCAGATTTTGCGGGGAGCGGGAGGGTGCTCATGCTCATGGCTTTGGGCGTGGTAGTGCCCCTCAGAGTGCCCCTGGGTATGGCTGTGGGAGTGCACCTGGTCGTGCCCCTGGCCGTGCGAGTGGTTGTGCTGCTGGCTGTGCTCCTGGCTGTGGGATCCATGTGAGCCCTCGCGATCACTCTCAAACAATTCTTCAAGGTTTGCAGGCGAGTTATGGCCATGGGAAGAACCCCTCTGGACCTCGTGTGAATGGGCATCGCCGTGCCCCTCAGGCTCATCCCTATAAGCCTCCTCATCATGGCCATCGTGAGCACAGTGCACAACCGATTTGCTCGTAAACGTGTGGACCAAAAAGTTGAATACGGCGCACACTACTACACCGGTCACCACAGACGCCAGCAGCAGCTTATCAGCTTGGTGCTTTGAGTAGCCGCCGCGCTTAAAATAGACATGAGCATTATCAAGCAATGAATTGAGGGCGGTCGTGATTAACACGCCGCTTGAGAGGCCCAAACTGGCTACGAGGAAATAGCTGTTGGTGAGAATACTGAATTTGCGGCGACTGACGGCGTTCCAGAGCACATCAACATAGATTGTGAGGCTTCCCGCGAGCGTTACAGCTGAGGACAGGGCAATCAGCTTCCATGCATGCGCTGCAGCGTCAGACATAAAGGCCAGTTATGGTTGGCTTGGCTCTAAGCACCTTGGGGGTTAGCCCTGTCACGTGTTAATTCAAAGCTATCTAGCATGGAGTGGGCGAGGGCACCTGGTTTCTAGTTTGTATAGTTAGAGTACTTTATGCTAGCTTTTAAGACCGGTTATAATGACGGTCACGGTGATCGCGGTAGTCGCGGCCTCCACGGCGGCGCGAGTTGGGCGACCGCGACCGGCGGCGCTCGTCGTTGCCACCACGGCGGTCACGGCGACCACCACGCTGCTGGTTCTCCTGAGGAGCAGCAGTCTCGCCACCCGCACCGGGGACACCAGCACCCTGCTGCTGCTGCTGGAGCATCTGCTGGTACATTTGCATCATGGGGTTGTCCTGACCGCCCTGGGCCATCATCTGCTGCCATTGAGCCATCTGCTGCTGCCATTGCTGGTAGTACTGGGTCATCATGGCGGGGTCCATACCTTGGCCATAGGCGGCCTGGCCGGGATTCATGGCCATGCGGCCGTTACGGCCGTCGTTGGCGCCTGCCTCACGGCCGCGCGGCTCGGCACGCTTCACCTCAATAGGTTTACCCTTGAGGTTGAGGAACTGCTCGGCAACAATTGTTTCAACTGCATTGTCACTGTCAAAGGTAACAAACCCAAACCCACGAGGACGCCCAGTATCCTTGTCCATCATGAGCTGGGCATCAATCACTGTACCATACTGTTCAAAGAAAGCTTTGAAATCTTCTTCAGTAACATCAGCAGACACGCCACCAACAAAAATCTTGGCCGTCTTATCCTGCTCCTCGCGAGGAATGGCACGCTTGGGGTCAATGATCTTGCCGTCCAAATAGTGCTCCTTGCGCAGCACAGCGCTCACGCACTTGGGGTCCCTAAACGTCAAAAAGCCAAACCCACGCGACCGGCCGCTCACATTGTCGCGCATCACCATGCACTCTGTGACCTCGCCAAACTGCGAAAAGTAGGTCTTCATCGACTCGTCGGTAGTCTCCCAGTTGAGACCGCCAATAAACATCTTGCCCTCATCCTTTGCAGGGATGAAAATTTTGCCTGCCATGAAGCCTCCGCCCTGGGCAGGGGCCAGATCAGGCGCGACGCCGGGGTTGGAGAGCGCTTGAAGCTGCTGCAGCTGTTGCAGCTGGGCAGTGAACTGGGCAGGGTCAAAATTGGCAGGCATGCCGGGCAAACCACCCGCGGGAGCAGCCGCGGGAGCAGCGGCAGCCGCGGGGGCAGGGGCAGGGGCAGCCGCAGGAACAGGAGCAGGGGCAGCTGCAGCGGGCGCCGCGCCACTGGACGCGTCCTTGGCAGCAAACAACGCAGCACGCGGGTCACTAACGCCAGACGCGGCCGCAGCAGGCGCAGCGGGAGCAGCGGGAGCCGCCTCCTTCTTGGGTTCTTCCTTCTTGGTATCGTCACCGCTATGTTAGTTTCTAAAGCTCTGGGGCATACACTACGTAGAGTGCTAGAATAATTACTAGATGTCTGCGAAGAAATCGTCGTCCTCGTCTTGATTATTGCTCATGTGTAAGTAGACACAAATCGAGCGCCAAAAGCGCACGCTTATGGCACCGGCCGCACCCTTACCCTTGATTGGGCACGTGACCCAATTTTTTTTGGCCAGTCTCCAATTTTCAAACCTTTGCTATGGAAAAGTGTACTAGTCTCAAAATCAGCTAGATCTATCCACCTAGGAGAAAATTTCACTCGCCATCCATCCCCCACACCCAAGTGCACAATGTCCAACCTGACATGAAATTCCTGCTAGTCCTGGCCCAGCAGCACGAGGAGTTTCGCCGCCCCGAACTAGAGGCGTGCGCTGAGCTCGAAGGCATCACAGCCGATTTTTCAGATCACAAGCTCGAGACCCCGTTCATGCAGGTCGAGCTCGAGTCTGAGCAGGAAGCGGCAAAACTCGTGCGTAGAGCTATTCTCGTCAAAGGAATCTATCGTTTGCTGGCTCAAGGCACAACCCTCGAAGAAATGCATGAGGATAACAAGAGCAGGCCCGAGGTCATTGCATCCTACAAAGATGTGGGGTTCAAGTTTGAATTCATGGCCTTTCACGGCAAACGTCCTCGCCCCGACCAGATCGAGGTCATGAAACAGTTTGCATACATGAACCTCAAGGGCCCCATCCAGTTCAAAAATACGGAATGCGCCTTCAATATCATTGAGCAGTACGAGGTCTACAACCCTGTACCCAAGTACATTTGGTTTACAAAGTTTGTGGCCGAGGCAGACCGTCACATTATTGACGAGTACGACCTGAAAAAGCGCAAGTTTATTGGCACCACCTCATTTGATGCAGAGCTCTCGCTTGTCACATGCAATTTTGCAAAGATCAAGCCGCTCGATTTTGTCTATGATCCCTTTAGCGGTACCGGCAGTTTCCCGGTAGCAGCTGCTCACTATGATGCCTATGTCTATGGAACCGATATTGATATCAGGTCTCTCAAGGGTTACGCCAAGAATTTTGATCAGTACGGTACGAGCACCTATTTTGGCGACGCAATCAGCATGGATTTCACTCACAATGCATTCAGGCCAGACATCAAATTTAATGCTATTATTAGTGACCCTCCCTATGGCATTCGCGAGGGCCTCAAGGTGTGTGGCGCCAAGGAGGAGGACAAGGCCAAGTTTGCCGAAAAGGCCACCCTTAAAATTGACAACGAGCTGGCCCACAGGCGAAAGGACTATGTTCAGCCCAAAATGCAGTACTCTTTTGATCTTCTATTGCAGGATATTCTCAACTTTGCCGGTGAGCGTCTCGTCGAGGGCGGCCGCCTCGCCTTTTGGCTGCCTCTGCCCATGGAGGACGGCGTGCCGAAATTCCCTGCCCACAAGGACCTCAAACTCATCTCGTCGTGTCCTCAGCATTTCAACAAATGGACAAGATGGCTGTTAACTTATGAGCGCCGCCAGCTCGGAGACGTTGGCCACTCAGAGTCCATTTCAATGGTGAGCTTCCGCGAGCACTATTTCGATAGAAACAGGAAATAGTCTATGTATTTATATCTTGTCTTCATTGCCTCAGTCATTTACCACTTAGAAAAACTTTTCTCAATCATAATTGATCTGTTGTCCCGATAAAATTCATCATTGACTAGAAGGAGGAAAAGGATGGAAATTTGGGTTTTTATAGTTGAAGATTATGTGATATGTGAGCGTTGATCGCCAGGGTCGAGGATACAACCCATTTGAACTAGTTTTAATAAATTTAATAAATTCTGATACGCTCTCCAAGCTCACAAGTACCCCACCTCGCACCCACCTCGCGGCCCAAATTCGACCTGACAAACCATGAGCAGTAAAATGATGCCCTTTGTGGCCGGGCTCGTTGGAGTTATTTCTGGCGTTTATATTTTCCAGCCAGTGGTTCTGTAAGTATAATAGGTACCTTGTACCTAGCCTGCTACAACAAGCCTAACCAAGTCAACAGCTCAAGGTCGACGGTAACCTCAAGCCCCAGTACGCCGAGGACGAGAAATTGACCCAGGAACGCCTTGGTTCGCTCACTAGCGACCCCAAAGACTTTGAAAAGTAGTTATGTACATATCATTTATTCATTGCGGCAAGGAAGTTGCGCTCCTTAATCTGGCGGCGGTTCTCCTCTCTACGAGCTTTGCGGGCCGCCTTGATGGGGTCAGCCTCGAGCCTAGCGCGCTGAATCGAAGGGTCTAGCACCTCCCAGAGCCACTGGGGGTACTCCTCGTCTTTGAGGGCCACAGGGTCCTGGCCGCTCTTGCGGACGTTGCACCCTTTAAGCACAGTACCCTCTGGTACTGAAGACACAATTTTTGAGTAGTTCCTTACCAGGTTCAAGCGGAACATTTGTGTATGTGTGTGTGTCTAGAAACGATGAAAAATCCGATTAGTAAAATTTCAATGTGGGTCCGCTGGGCGGCGCTCGAGGGCTGAAATTTTTAAATTTTGTTTGAACAAGCGCATTTAACGTCTCTTTCTATATAAAAACTACTCTCGGCCCCCCTTTTCACATTTTCTGGAGGACAGGTGGCGAGCGCCACTCCTCGTCCCCCGCACTCACACTCGCACAGATGCTTGCACTCGTAGCAGTCTTGGTGGGGCTGCTCACGTTTTACAAGGGCTTTTTCCCGGCCAAATCGGTTCTCCCGGGCTTTAATGACCAGCCAGCGCCCGTGGACCCCAAATACTCAAAGCTGGTGTTTATGGTTGTGGACGCGATGCGCTCGGACTTTATGTTTGGTCCTCGGTCAAACATGTCAAATGTGCACGCACTCATCAATTCTGGCCACGGTTTGCCGTTTACTGGTTTCTCCAACCCGCCAACTGTGACCCTTCCGCGGCTCAAGGGAATTACCACCGGTAGCGCGCCAAGTTTCTTTGATGCGGTCCTAAATATTGCCGAGACTTCGGCCTCTGCGCTCGGTGACTCGTGGATCCACCAGCTCAGCCTGCACAACAAGTCTATTCACATGTACGGCGACGATACCTGGCTCAAGATCTTTCCCGATCTGTTTGACAAGGTCGAGGGCACCTCGAGCTTTTTTGTGAGTGATTATACCGAGGTGGACAATAATGTCACGCGCCACATTGATCCCAGCCTAGACTCGGCCGATTGGGACGTCTTGATCTTGCACTACTTGGGGCTTGACCATATTGGCCACAAAGGCGGCCCCGATAGTCCCTTGATGCGCCCCAAACAGGGTGAGATGGACGCCATTGTACAACGGCTTTGGGACGGTATTGATGATGATACTCTGCTCATTGTTACTGGAGATCATGGCATGAACGAGGTAGGCAATCACGGCGGGTCCTCAGCTGGTGAGACCAGTGCTGCACTTCTTTTCTTGTCCAAGTCTCAGCTTGGCCCTGGTCTTGAGGCCCCACTCGCCGAGGCGGCCGATTTCAAGTACTATGATTTTGTGCCCCAAATTGATCTTGTACCCACTATTGCCATGCTTTTGGGTCTTCCTGTTCCTCAAAACAGTTTTGGGTTGCCAATTGAGGCGCTTGTATCCAGTCAAGAGTACATGTGTGGCCATTTTAGCCGGCTCTTGGGTATTGACTTTGAGTGCAGCCACGCCAACTTGCTCGAGCTCCAAGACGCAAATATGCGCGCAAGCACAGAGTACAATGTTAAGTACATGCTTCTGGGTATGTCTGTCTGTCTCCTTGGTGCTATTTATGCTATTTATGCGGCGTCCAACTTGCCTGGTTTTGGCCTTTGGGTCGTGGCCAGTGCCGTCTACGGCTTTGCCATGTTTGGCTCATCAACAATTGAAGAAGAGCACCAGCTATGGTTTTGGGCCTTGTCGGGTATTGTGTGTGTGTGCATCGCCAAGAATACCGCGGCTTGGCCAAGGTGGCTCGCAGTGCTAATTGTCCTGAGGCTGGCCCGCAGCTGGCACAGTATGGGCCAGAAGTGGCTCACTTATAGCATCTCGCAGTTTCTGAGCGAGCACGGCCAACTAACTTGGGTGCTAGTGGCCGCTAGCTACCTGAGCCTCATGGCTCGGTTCCACGACGATTTGCTGTTGCTTGTTGCACTATTTTTTTCTGCGGCATTCAAGATGAACTCTGCCAAACTAGCCGAATTCTACGTGCCTGCATTTTTTGAGCCCGTGCTGTTCCCCATCCCGGGCTGGGCCACCTTTTTGTACCGGTTCATGTTTGGAGCGCTGGTTGTGCGCTGCACCCTGATGCGCAAACCCCTTAGGCCAGCTCTCGAGTTGTTTGTCTTGACCCAGTCACGCCTCGTAGACATTCCTGTTTTGGGCATGTTTGGCTTGGTTCAGCAGTGGATCTCCAAACAACAGCCCTACAGCTCGCTCGTGGCGCTGGGCCTGCAATACACGAGTTTTTTCGCGTTTGGCGGCTCAAACTCGCTGGCAACCATCGATCTTGGCAACGCATACAATGGCCTAACCTCGTACAGTATCCCGCTGGTGGGCCTCTTGACGCTTGTGTCCAACTGGAACGGCCCAATTTTCTGGTCACTTTATAGCCAGCGGTCGTATGGATGGCGGGCACTATACACTATGTTTTATGCTGTGGCATCAGTATGCATAACGCTCGCATGCTTTTTGCTCAGAGACCACCTGTTTGTGTGGACGGTGTTTAGTCCCAAGCTTTTGTACTTTGGCGCCTGGCTGGTGTTTACGCTGGCAGAGACTCTTGTTTGTAGGCAATGAAACGGTCCAAATTAAGCAAAGTCTCATCAACCTGCTCCTTGAGAGCCGGCTGCTTGGCCTTGTCGACAGCCTTGAGCGCGCGCTTAAATTCGGGTCTGCCCTGTTTGAGCTTGTTGTTGAGCCCGTTGGCAATGTAGATAGAATTATTCGGGGCTTCGTTGTCCCCAAACAAATCAAACACACCGTTAATGCACTCGACCAGCACCTCGACCGGAATCAAGCTGGGCGTCTCGAGCACGGCAAAGATCGTGTCGCTGGCCCGGGCACAAATGGCTAGGTCAGGGCTCGAGGCTCCAACAGAGCACAGGAACGGCACGAGCGCCTGCACGAGGTGCATAAAGTCGCGCGTCTCCTCAAACGCCAAGTTGATCTCGTCGGGTCTCTGGGCGATGCATGTGTCGACGAGCTGCGTGATATCATCACTACTCAATGGGATCTGGCCGCTGCAGCACGCGCTAATTGAAGCAAGCAGGCCAATGGCTGAGGCAAGCGTGGCAGTGTCTTGCTGGTTCTGAATGAGGCCAGGCACAAAGGTCCAGATTTGCTCGGCCAGCGGCTTCCAATCGACCTCCAACAAGTTTAGCGTCCACCCAATATTGTTGAGGGTGCTGCAGGCGCGCAGGGCATAGTTGGGAAACGCCAGCGCACGCGCCGCCAGAGGCGCTAGTTGGGTAACCACAAACTCGACCATAGCGTCCGACTGCTGCTCAGCATGAGACCAGCTCTCCATAATCGATGCAAAGATCTCAAAGCCAACCTGGGTCGCATTGATTTCGGACCGCACTTTGGCGGCCTCGAGCACAGCGTCCTTGAGCTTTTTGGGCTCGGTAGAAATATCGGGCGGCGCCGGCACGACCTTGGCAAAATCGTGGTCCTTGATGTTATTGTAAAGCTGCTGCAGCACGCCCATCAAATCCTGCACCGAGCCCTGCTGGGTGACCTCCATGAGGTTGTACATGATTCCAATCTTGTAGACTGTAGAAGTGGCCGATTTGGTCTCGAGACTCTCAACCTTGGCAGGCACACCGCTATTGATCATGAGGGCCACGGCCTTTTCCTCTTCGCTCATAAGGTAGAGCAGCTCAAGCACGGCGTCCACAATCAGGGCAGAAGTCGAGCTCAGCAAGTCGGTCAAAAGGGGCAGAGCAGGCTCAAAAATTTGCTCAACAAATGCGTCATAGATGGCATCATCGGCCAGCACAAGGCCAGAGCAAAGACCAACCACATTCTCAATAAACTCGCGCACAATGCTCTTGTCTTGGTCGGCCAACTTTGTGAGGCATTCCGACTCGCTCCAAACGCGGCCCAACTTTTCGAGCGTTGTCTTGATGGTGACAAAAATGTTTTGCCTAAACAGGTACACGGCAGGGTCTCTACCCTCCTCTATAATAACATTTCGTAAAAGGCCAAACCCTTCAGAAACAATTTCTTGTGACAAGTCGCTGAGCGAGTGCGAGAGCACAATCTGCAGCAGCTTTTCTTTAAGGAGAAGGCTTCTCATTTTCGGGTCGTCAATCATTGAGTTGACGGCGCCCATGGCTACGACTCGGTCTCTGAAATCGGCGCTCTTGAGGTTGGCCAAAATAGGCATGATGCGCTCGTCCTTGAGCTTTGCATCGGCTTCGGCTGTGTTGCGCGCAGGCTTTGCAATCTTGCTTTTGGGCTTTTTCTGTTTGCGAAACTTGGCCATGATTAATATTTTTTCGAGTTTCAATTTCTTTATATTTCAGCCTGGGAACACATGACCTGACTAACCATAATGGACGACGACTCGAGCGACGGGAGCGTCGGCAGCCCGACCTCGAGTCCGCCTCAAGCGGTATTTGGGGAGGAGATTGTGGGCCGGTTACGCAGCTCGCCGAGCTTTGCCAGCTTTGAGGACGACGTGGACCCCAGGAAGAAGCGAAACAACTCGTTCGCGGTGTTTGGCCAAAAGCTCACCCAGAGCTCGGCAATGAGGAACAAGCGCCCGGTCCCGACCGGATCGAGCCTCAATTTGTTTAGGAGCTCAAAGACAGATATCAAGAACCTGCGCAAAAAGACCGATTTGGGCATTCACACCTCGATCCATGCGGCTCGAACTTCAATCAATGAACGCAGCCCCATGGCGCGTACCTCCAAGGAAATTGACCGTATTGCGGCGTTGGGGTCGCCATCTATAGGTATTGGAAGCCCTTTGTTGGATCCGCCGCCGCAAAAAAGGCATATGTTTTACAAGAAAAGCTCACCCCACACTGTGCTCTCGAGCAGTGCGTCCAACTCGCAGTTGGGGTCCGAGGGCAGCGTCTACTCTTTTCAGATTGCTCCAAAGTTGAACTTGGAAAAAAGCCAGTTCAAGAGCCTGGAGGAATGCCACCAAACAATGAGTTATACTTGGGCTCTCCTTACCTCGCGCACCCAACCAATTTTTACAGAGGGCGCCATGCCCATTCCGGTCGAGGACATCAATACCCTTGTTACAGTTCATTTTGGCGCCCACGTGGCTGCTGGCGGGTCCCCCGTAGACATGATTGAGCGCCTTACCGAGCTGCTGTGTGCCGGTCTCCAAGACTCGCGCAAGCCGCACCCAGCCACGCGGGCCGTGGACCGGTGCGCCGAGGTGTGGAGACTCTTTTTTACAAAAACTCTGCTTATGCTTGAAGCAGTTTTCATGCCCCTCCAACTCGAAATTGAAGGTTCGGGCTCGGTGCTCAGCGACAACTACTACGAGTACTGGCTGCCGCTGCGCAAGCTTGGCTCGCTCAGTGTACGCAAGTGTATACTGCTGGCGTTCAGGGACACGATTCTTTTACCCGAAGTGGACCAGCTCAAGGCGGCAATGGGCTCAATTGCCGTCAACGAGTCGAGCGCAGAGAACGCCGCGTTTGTGAACCAGTGCGTCAACGTTGTGTCCCTCATAAAAAGTTCTGATTCCGCACAACAAAAGATGGACTCGTTGAGCGCCGCGCTGCGCCAATCGTGGATGTCACGGCCGCGTATTGCCAAGGACCGCCGCGGGCTGGTTTTGCGGCGGTCCGAGTCGCTCTTTTGAGGAGAGGGGCATCTGGTTTGGAATTATACCAGCTGGCTGGTTATTTATTAAAATAAATTAGTTTTTACGCAGACGGCTCGACCTCCTGACGGTCTCGCTGGGCTCTCTTTTCTTTGACTTGCGCTTTGGCGATGCGGCGGTGGGCTCGGGCGCTTCGGGCGCCTCGAGCTCAGGAGCTTCACGCTCAGCAGGCTCTGGCTGCAACACAGGCTGCTCAATCTCGTCCAACTCTTTTTTGGAGGCAGCTCTTTTGCTGGGAGACCGTTTGCTAGGCGACCATTTAGATGGCGAGCGCTTTGCAGGCGCCTTTTTATGGGCCGCTTTCCGTATGGGGGCTGGTTTAGGTGCCCCCTGGGGCACCTCCTCGACCTGGGGCTGGGGCTGGGGCTCCTCTGTGGCCTCTTGGGGCTCTGCCGTGCTGCTCCTGGTCCTTGGCTTGGGCTTGGGCATGGTCTCCTTAGTATCGACCTCAGCCTTGAGCTCCTTGGGCCCCTCAGGCTGCTGGGTATTGATGGGCTCCTGGGTCTTGGGCTCTGCCTGCTCCTGCTCCTTGTCAACCTTTTGCTTCTTCCTCAAGCGCGGCACCTTGAGCTCGCACTGACCGCTCTCACCGCTCTCCCCCTCCTCAACCCGCGGTGCGACATATTTTTGCTCGTACTCGCGGCCGCGCTTGAACCCGGCCAAATTCGGCAGCACACCAAACTGAGGAGGCGCGATCGGGCTAGGGGGCCTGCCGCCAAATAGCGCCGACCGCCCCAAAAACTGTTTGGCGTTGCTGGTAACCTCGCGCGGGTCAAGGCGTTTGGGTGCCGGTGTCGAGGTGTGCACGTTGTGAACGAGCGGCCGGCCACCGAAAATGGCCGACTTGCCAAACAATTTGGATGCTGAGCGCACATTGCTGAGGTTAGTTTCTTCGGTTGCAGCGCTTAGCGTGTCGTTTTGGGGAGCGGCGGGGACGGGGGTGGTCTCGTGCGACATGCTAAAATCGGGCGCAATGTGGAAACTGACGTCCAAAGCGTGGAATGAGTGGTCCACGGCGGGCGAGGGCGACGAGGGTTTTTGAGTATCGGCCGGGGCCGAAACGGGAGCAGCCTCAGGTTCTGCCACGGGCTCGGGCTGTGCAACCTCAGGCTGCGCCTCAGGCTCGACCTCCATGGGCTCAAGGGGCATGCTAAAATCTACGGTGAGATCAAATCCAAAATCTCTGCGCTTTGTGAGGTTAGAGAGCGAGGCTGGGGCTGGGGGAGCAGCCTCGAGCTCGACGGGCTCAGCCTCAGGCCCAACGGGCTTTTCATGGACAGGCTCATCGTGGACAGGCTCAGCAGATGCAGTCTCGACAGCCTCAGGCTCGGGCTCGACAGACTCGACAGACTCGACATCAACGACATCAACGACCTCCGGGGTCGGCTCAATGACCTCGACTTCAGTCGCAGGCGCAGGCGCGGGAGTGAGTTCCTCAGGCCCCTCAGGCTCAATCACCTCGAGCTCAGACTCTTGCTCAGACTCGGCGTCAACCACCTCGACCACCTCATCCTCATCCTCATCCTCCTCCCAAGGCATGGCCTCATCCTCGCGATCAGTCTCTTGCTCCTCGAAGGCGGGCTCTTCCTCGGTGTGCGGAGTTTGGTTCATCTGCTGCTCATAGTCGAGCCCATTCATGAGCTGTGCAACAGCTGCTTGGGCGAGGTTGCCGTGGGCATGAGTGTAGTTGTCGCCATGGCCATTGGCGAGCTGGCGCTGGAGATCGCCCTCAAAGTTTTCTTCAAGATGGTCGCCATCTTCGAGCTCGTCCTCGACGTCATCTATAAACGTGAGCGTGGGGTCGTCTTGCGGGGATGGCGGGGCCAACTGCGCGTGCGGCGCGTGCGGCGTGAGCTGCTTCGGCTCCTCGTACTCCTCCTCCTCCTCAAGCTCCTCGTCCATGGCTTCATCAACCACAAAGCGCTCCTCAACATATTCAGACTCGTCCTCCATGTCCTGGCGCGGGTCGTAGAGGGACACGGGCTCTTCTTCATCCTCTTCATCGTCCTCCTCCTCATCAAACTCTTCGGCATCAATTTCTTCGAGATCGGCGTCAATTTCATCGTCCTCGTCAAACTCAGAGAGCTCTGAGAGCTCCTCTTGAAGCTCCTCGCGGTGGCCGTTTGAACCGAAGCGGGCCTCAAGGGGTGTGTCTGAGAGGTCAATCTGCTCGGGTTCGTGCTGAGGCTCGGCCTCTTCTTCTGATAGATCGAGGACCTCGATCGGTGCGGGTGCGGGGGCAGGGGTGGCAGCGACTGGCGGGGGGGTAGGCTCAGGGGCAGCCGCGGACGCAGAGGCAGGGGCAACGACCTGCTCGCCCGCCGACTCAACCTCCTGCGTACCCACCTCCGCGATCCTCTCGCCCCACCGCTCAATCTCTGAATCGTTGTTGCCCAACCACCAAAACTTTGGCTTGGCGGCCTCGCCGGGCTCGGCCATCGGCTCGTCCTCGTCGTCGCTCGCCGCCGCAGGGAGGGCCGCTTTTCGCAGCAGCTGGAGCTGTGCGTCATAACTTGCGACATCAGCCTGCCAAAGGTCGAGCGTTTGTCTGTTTTGGCGAATTAGGTCGTCTTGCCACGAACTCGAGGCCACGCCCTGGCCAGCAATAAACTTTTTGAGCTCCCACGTCGAGACCATCATGCGTTTCCATTCATTGACTTCTTCTGAGCGCCACGAAAGCCGCTGGTAGTCACTGCGCACATGCCGCACCTCCTTGGGGCAGATCTCGTCGAGCTCCCTGAGCTCGCGCCGTTGGCGCTCAATCTCGCTGAGGATATAATCAAACTCGGCCTGAAGCTCGCTCAGCCATGATGGCAGTGAGGAGGATTGGGGGAAAAGTGAGCGCGCCGGGGTATGCAGTGGTTTTGACGGCGAGCTGAGGCCCGGCTCAGCGCTCAGGCTTGTGTTTGGGTTTATGGAATCGTTTGGGTCGTATAATCCTGCCTGCTGCCGCAGTTTGCGCTTGTATTTGGCTTGTTCCAGCCAGGTCAAATGTTCCATGTAAGCGTGAGGAGGCTCTGGGAAGCTGGGAGCTGGGATGACCCTGAGGCTATTGGGATAAGCCGAAAGCTTGCAAGGCTGGAGGCTAAAAAAAGTTCTAGACAATCATTATAAGACTACATTAAATTAAATACACATCATGGCCAGGGGCGGGTGGCCAGGGAGGGGAGCGAAGGGTTGAGCCGTGAGAGGGTGAGCGGGTAGCACAGGCGGGGGGAGAGCGTGAAGCTCGCACTGAGCATACCTGGGCAGCCTGGACAGCCTGGGAATGAGTCCCCCTACACTCATGGAGCCCAAACTTTGAACTTCTCGCCCAGCAACGCACTCAACGGCTGGATCTCGGGCGCATCTTCCTGCTTCTCCAACCTAAAGCTCTGCTTGTTTGCCAGCACCTTGCGGGCCTCCTTGACGAGCGACCGGGTTCTCTGAGGGTCTGCCTCGGCCGCAGCACACGCCTGCTCCAGCAGCTCCTCCACGCGGTCAACGCTACGGCGCTGGCTGAGCCGGTCCAAAAACAGCAGCTCCCGCTCCTTATCCATCTCGCGGCGCTCGGTGTCGAGTGCTAGCTCCATCAAATTAAACTTTTTCAGCTTGGCCTCGATCGCGTCCAGCTGGTGGTGCACGAGCGTCAGGTACTTTTGGTACATTTGGCGCTCGGTGTGATGGGCAAACACGCCGCTGCGTTCCGATGCAAGAGCAAATGCCGCACTCATCGCGTCGCCCTCATCCAGTTTACCGTCCTTTGTGGTGCGGATTGCATCAGTAATGCGCTTGACGCTCTCGGGAGGTGCCAACCCGCTAAAGAAGGCTAGCACCGAAAGCACCGGGTTCTCGCTGCGCGAAAACGGAATATGGTTGGTGTTGTACCTTAGGGGGCCCAAATCGTCCGTACAAAACTTGTCCTCGGTGTTTTGCTGCACAAATTTCAGCACAACTTGAGGCTTGTCGCGGCCGACTTTTTTCGCGATCGCGTCCCAATCGTTGGGGTGCTGCTCGACCGCTTCGAGAAG
The DNA here is from genome assembly GCA_022577855.1 of Wickerhamiella azyma. NCBI lineage: Eukaryota > Fungi > Ascomycota > Dipodascomycetes > Dipodascales > Trichomonascaceae > Wickerhamiella > Wickerhamiella azyma. Next base: position 466,861 of record JAKISA010000004.1, read on the forward strand.
TTGCAGCACTTCCTCTTTGGTCCAATCGTCCATCCACACATCCGAGGTCGTTTGCTGCTCTTCTTTGGGCACCACGGGTTCGGTGGTGGAGGCGCCTGTGGAGGTCACTGGGGGTACTGGGGCTGCCGCTGGTGCCGAGGCGCCCACGTTGGCACTCGCGCTGGGCATATTGGCAGGGTCCTGAGTCCCTTTATACACCTGAAACGGAAACATCCCTCGTGGCGTATCGTACTTGATCTCCCAATGCCCGGTAAAAGCAGGGCTAATATTGCTTGGCCACAGCTCAGCGTCCACCTGGTAATTTATGAGCCCCCATTTTTCGAGAAATTGGTGGATCCGCATGATGGCAGGCGCGTCGCCCACGAGGTTGCGGCGGCAGGCAGTCACCGTCAAATACTCGGTGGGGTTGAGGCGGTACGCATTCACCATAAAGTTGCGGTACTTGACATAAACCTGGGGCGTTTTGCTCGCATTTTTGCCGCTGAAAAACTCGGGCAAACTCTCCTTCTCAATCTCGCTGATCCCGCGCATATGGAACCACGACGAGTAGCTGGGGATCACCACCGTGTGCGTTTGCTTGGCTGCTTGCACGCTGGGCTCGGGCTCGCGCATGGGCGGCACCGGCTTGGGCTCGCGGTTGAGGACGCGTGCCGTATCACCAGGGCCCGTGTCAAGCTCCATTTCTTCTTGCTTGGGGACCACAGGCTCGGAGCTATCCATTTCAGCTTTCCCATTGGGATCTGCGCCCAAAAAGTCGAGATCCTCCATTGCGCTGTGTGGTGAAGCGAAGAGGGTCTTAGAGGGGGCCTCAGCTGGACGACTTTGGTTGTGTAATCGAAATCGAAAATCCCCAGCTGACGTTTACGTTTGACGTGTGACGGTGGCTGGATGCGATGTGGCGGATGTGGCGCCGTCCGGGGGTGTGTGCGTGGGTGCAAGTGGGTGCCGGCGTGCAAGTGTGAGCGGGCAAGCGAGCGTGTTCACTGGCAAGCGCACAGTGCGATCGACCGAATTCGCTGAAACAGATGTGGGACCATGCACCTGATGCATGTTCGCTGCATGGAGCCCGCCATTACCTCGGTCAACTATATACATACCTAAATGCTATAGCCCCTTGAAGCTACATTTCACAGATTGAACCCCCAGGCCCCTCAGCATCCCCACACTCTGGTGCCCTGGCCCTTGCATATCACGTGCCTCAACCGGCGTACCCCGCGGAGGGGGGCCCGCCATCTATCTTCCTCCCCATAATGAACGACAAGGTTGTGGAACTCTTGGGAAATTACTTGGTTGCCCTCAACACCCACCCCGTGCGCACAAAGGCCTATACTTCGGGCACCCTCAATGCCCTTCAGGAGATAATTGCCTCGGTAGTTGCCGGTCAAAAGGACCCGCAGACCGGCACCTATGTGGGGCCCCGTGTGCCCAAGATGGCTCTTTATGGGTTCTTTGTGAGTGCTCCCCTTAGCCACTACCTTGTTTCGCTGCTCCAGCGCGCGTTCAAGGGCCGCACCTCGGCTGCCGCCAAGATCGGCCAAATTCTCGCCGCCAACCTGCTGCTGAGCCCCATCACCAACACGGTGTACCTGATTTTCATGGCCCTGATTGCCGGCAAAACAACGGTCGACGAGGTGCTGGCCGTGGTCATGCAAACGTGGCTGCCGGTGATGAAGAGTACGTGGATCACCTCGCCGATTATTTTGGCTGTGTCGCAAAAGTACATTCCTCCCAGTCTTTGGACTCCATTCTTCTCGCTTGTGGCGTTCTTTGTGGGCACTTATCAGAACATTCGGGTCAAGAAGCGCCAGGCGTTGGCCGAGGCCCAGGCCAAGTTGGACAAGAAGGATTTGTAGTTATCTAGGTGGATAGGTTGAAGGGTGAGTGCGATGTGGGTAAGGGCTGAGGGGCGCGGTGAGGGCTGAACAGCCGAGTGGTGGATGGGTCGAGGGCTGAATGGCTGGCAGGCCACAGTCGATGATCGCCTCACCTCAACGGTACTATTTGCATTATTAGCGTCATTTACGTTCATACAAGCGCTCTACTTTTGCTCCCTTACGCTGGGCTCGCCCCGGGCATAAACAGAGCTGCTCGACACCAACACCGTCGACGGCCCCGAGATCCGCACAAACTGGCTGTTGCCGCGCTTCATCCGCGTGCTCACCACTGTGTATGCGCTATACAGTGCGCGCCACGTCACCTGCACAACCCGTTTTGTGGTCTGCCACGCGCGCTGGGCAGCCGAATCGGTCGCTAGTCCAACTTGCTCCTCGAGCCCCGCAGGGGGCGTGAGCACCGAGGTCTGAGCCTGGCGGAAGCTATATGCAAGATCAACGTTTTTGGGCTGCACGCGGCGCAGCGGGTCCACGCTGAACGCGGCCAGGAACTTGCGGTGCACCAGCACCGACTCGCCGCTCTCGACTTGAAGTGTGACCAGAGTGGACGGCGTGGAGACCACGGCCGCACCACGGCCGCGTAAAAGCAAGTGTGCAAATGGCGCAGAAGCACCAATCGCCCACGAAGTGTGAGCACGCACCGAGGGACCGGCAAACGCGTCCACCGAGGCAGGGGCGCTCACCACCCAGTCCACCGTGCCATCCAGCATTAGTGGGGTGAGGGTGGCCGGTTTGCGGGACCCAACAAGCAGTGTGGCGGGCTCTGTGCTCAAAATACGCTGGCCAGCGACCGGCTGGCGCGCCAAAAGTCGTGTGAGCGGCTGGCCAAAAATGATGCTGCGAGCGATAACGCTCGATGCAACCGAGCCCAAAATGCCGGAAAGGGCATTGCGGCGGGTGTAAAATGGGGTGCTGGCCGGCAAATCGACCTGTACAGGCGCGCCCAGGCCGCTACCGAGCGAGCGCAGCTGCAGCTCCACTGGGTGCTCGGGGCTGCGAGGTGCCTGCACTACTTTGCGTGCAACTAGGGCACCATCAACGGTGGATGTGTGGACTGCTCTTGACAGCACACGAGCGTGTGGATGGAGCACTCGGTTCATGTGTGGCGGGTGTGGCGAATTTTCGTTGGTTGGGAGTGCCTGGGCTCTGCTCACAGAGCGCTGAGCGTCGGGCTGTGCACGGCTATAAACGGCGAGCTACGACATGGCAGATAGTTTTATTAGTTTCAGAGATCCTACGTCATCTACATCATATTATCAGCCGATTCCTTTCCCTCCTTGTTTCAGCTCCGGTTTCAGCCCTTGGACCCATCCAGACCCATCGATTAAACTTCATTGAACTCTCACCAAATCTGAACTGGTCAACTCTAGCGCACAATAAAAATGGCAGCACACTGCTGTCAAAATCATCAAATGCACTTTTTCACTCTTTTGGCTTGCGCACTTGCAGCCCCCGTGCTCGACTCGAGCCTCAACATTAATCTCGTCAAGGACGAGGCTCCCTCGGCTGTAGCCCACGCCCCTAGAGATGGTTCAGGAGGTCTTGCTGGTGGTTTGGGAGGCCTTCTCGGTGGCCTTGGCGGCGGCCAAGGTCTTGGTGGTTTGTTCCAGGGCCTCAACGGTGCTGGCGGTGGTCTCGGTGGCCTGCTTGGCGGTCTTGGTGGCGGCGCTGGCGGTGGTGCAATTGGTGGTCTCTTGCAAGGTCTGACTGGTGGTGGTGGCCTTCTCGGTGGTCTTGGTGGCGGTGCTGGTGGTGCACCCGGTGGTGGCCTTATTGGTCTGCTTCAAGGTCTCACTGGTGGTGCTGGCGGCGGCCTTGGCGGTTTGCTTGGCGGTCTTGGTGGTAGCTCTGGCGGTGGGGGTATTGGTGGACTTTTGCAAGGCCTTACCAGCGGTGGGCTCGGTGGTCTTCTCGGTGGTCTTGGTGGTGCTAATGCCGAACAGGTACAGCTCCTTGTTCAAGAACTGCAAAAGGCTCAGGAAGGTCTTAGTGGTACTAACGCTCTGCAGGTCCAGCTTCTTGTCCAAGAGCTGCAAAAAGCTCAGAATGCTCAAGCCGGTCAACCTGGTCAGCCTGGTCACGCCGCTCCTCAGCCTCAGCCTCAGCAGCAGGCTGCTCCTTACCGCGGCTCCCACGCTCCTGCTCCCCCTCCTCCTCCTCCTCCTCCTCCTCCTCAGCCGCAGCCGCCCCTGTCTCAACCCCAGCCTGGTCACCCTGCTCCTCCTCCCCCTCCCCCTCACCACTTGGAGACCAAGGCCGAGGCACCTCACCCTGAACCTTTGCCCCAACCTCCTCACCCTGTTCCTGAGTCCCCCAAGCCTCACGACCCTTAAGTTTTGATAGTCTTTAGTTATTTCAATTTATGCAAGTTATGCAGGTTATGCAGCGAGTATAGTGTGCTTTTCAGGGACCTCCCCAGAAATAAATCAATGAGACTAGAGTACAAGCAGCTGTTCCTTAAGAATACATTAAACAATTACCACCTGTCTATTAAATTTTGCAGACCCCACAGAGCTATTAACGGTTGAAAAATATTGGAGATATTATTTGGACCACTCAAGGCAATACGACCAAAGTTTTTATGGATACATTGAAATCAACACCACTAAGCTCCCAAAACACTGAAACTGGTAGACTTAAGGCTGTGATCCCTCTTCATAGGCTTAGCCCTACGTCTACAATCTAACTCTATCGTTCATCTAACTCTGTCGTGGATAAAAAGCAGGCAATTACACCATCATAATCATCAAATGCGCATTCCTCTTCTTTTTACTAGCGTATTAGCCGCTCCCGTCGTTGACAGCACCGAGGCCTTAGAGAAATTCCGCACGCCTGGCCCCATGGTTAGGCCTCCTGGAGGCCCCGGCGGCGGCTTTGGTAGTGGGTTTGGCGGTGGCCCTGGTGGATTTGGTGGTGGTCCTCCTGGCGGCCCTGGCGGGTTTGGTGGCGGCCCCGGCTTTGGATTCGGTGGCGGTCCTGGCGGGTTTGGCGGTGGATTCGGTGGCGGTCCTGGTGGGTTTGGCGGTGGCTTTGGCCGCGGCCCTCCCTTTCACGTTCGTGCTGCGGATCAGTCCAACAAGCTTGAAGCTACCCAGCCTCAGCATCAGCAGGGAGAACTGGTGGTCAAGGCCCCCTCTGGGCCGGTGATGCACCCTCCTGGCTATGGCCCTCCTGGTGGTCCCGGGTATTACGGCCGCAGCCCTGGCTATGGGTACGGCGCAGCCAACGTTGGAGCTGGTGCTGGTGGCCTGATTGGCGGCCTTATTGGCGGTCTGGTGGGTGGCCTTGCTGGCGGGCCCCCTCCTCCCCCTCCTCCTTATTATGGTGGAGGATGGTAAAACAGTCTAGTATAGTAGTCTAGTTAATGCCAATGTCTAAAATATCTCAAGCTTGCCACTGTGTTTGCCCATATCACATGTCGGGCCGTTATGCAAGGAGTGCATAGGTTATGCACGATTACACACTCGGCTAATGCACAATTTGTCACTGATAGGTATATAGGATGATCCCGTACCCCCCATCCCTACTCACCCACATGCCCCGGTACAACTACTCAGCACTCACACAATTACCCGAAGATGGCAAGGCCGACATACCCATCAAGCGAATGCCAATGGACATTTGCTGGTGAATTGAATTGAATTGAATTAAATGATGCAAATAAATATTTATGATGAGATGATTAAACGCGCTCGGAAAAATCGGATGGCTCCTCGGCCTCGGCCTCGGCGGGCTGGGGCTGAGCCTCGGGCTTAGCCTCGGGCTGGGCCAAAGGCTTGCTCGGAGCTTTGAGGTCGCCAAGCCGTTGTTCGAGCTTGTCGCCCTTGACTTCGGCCTCGAGGGCCTCGAGCTCGTCCTCGACGTCGTTGGCGTCGCCGCTGAGGTGCACGCGCGCCAGCTCGTTGCCCATTTCCTCTGTGTCGGCCATCTGCTCGTTGATCGAGTCCACAAGGTCGGCCACCTTGTCTGGGGACCCAACCGCACTGTTGACCGTCTTGAGCAGCTTGGCGCTGGCTTCAAACGCCTCGAGCACGCCCGCCTGGTCGCTCGCGGTATCCACGCTCGACAAAATCGACTCGAGTTTGGAGCTTGAAGCAATCGTCTTTGTGAGCGAATCCTCGGCCTCCTTTTTGGTGCGCAGCTTCTGCTTGGCCACCGCCGTCTGCTTCGCTTTTACGGCAGTCCGCGCATCGGCCTCCAACTTGGCAACGCGCGCCTGGAGGGTCTCGCTTCGCTTGTCCAAAATGGCGATTTGGAACCTAATTTGGGCAATTGTGCGGTGCTCTTCGGTAACTTGGCGCTCAAGCACAACAAAGTTGTTGGCGCTGTCAAACGCGATCGGCTTGTTTTGCTCGCGCGAGAGGTACACAACGCACGCTTCGAGGTCGGCGGTGCTGAGACCGAGGGAGGCGCCTAGAGACTCTGCACCGATAACTTTGGACGACATGTTGCTTCCATTGAGTGTGCTCTCGGCCTGTAGTTTCTTATAAAGGGTCTCGGCAACGCGTTTCACAACTTCCACGCTCACATATTGCTCCGGCTTGAGGGTACCCGATTTGCCCGAAGACCACTTGAACGGAAACACTTGGCGCCATGCCCACGAGGTAACAGCGGAAACTGACCATGTGCTGCGCAAAATTGGGGTTTTAGAGCTACACCAGGTCTGCAATGGCACTAGGTCACGACGGGCAACCATATCGTCAATCACGAAGTTGAGAGCCCGCGGCGTGCCGCTAGTAGGATCTGCCAGCTCAGAAACAAGGTTTGAGGTGTCGAGCATGGTCTTGTTGTCAAAGCAGCCCTCGGAAACGCACCGCAACAGGGCGGCGCGCCAGGTAGCGATGTTTGCGTCGTAGCCGTACTGGTTGGTCTCCCTAAGGCGCTCAAAGTTGGAATAAAGAGAAACTTTGCGGGTTTCGCTGAATTTGGGGTCCGCCGCAATGATGTCGCGAGGCTGCATCGGGGCGAAAGAAAGGGAGGGAGAGAGGAAGCTGGGAGGAACAGCTGACTCAAGATGAGCAGGCTTCCAGTTGAGCTATGGCTCTCGGTATTTGTGAAATTGGACCCTGAAGATTTGGATGTGGTCCCCCAAGTGTGCCGCAAATGGCGCCAAATATGCAGCGAGCAGGTCTGGCGGGGTGTTTTCGAGCAGCGGTTCGGGTCCGTGCCGTTCACGCCTATTTCCCTCCCGTTTTCATGGCGCCGCGAGGTTGTGGAACGGTGCCGCAGTCTCAAGCTATGGAATAAAAAGCATTTGGGCAACATGATGTATTTTACCACCGCCGGCGAGCTGAGTTGCAGCGCCCCAGACTGGGACCGTAGGCTCCTAGTTGCCACCAACCAGCTGGAATCGAGGGCCACAGTCGTTGATTTGGCCATTGGCGCTTGGGAACGCAACAGCCAGTCGTACTGGATCCACACCCATGAAGTCATGGCCAGCTCCTCGGCGGCGTCCAAGTTTGGTTTGCTGCAGGGGTTTCGCGAGGGTTATGCATTTTATTCGCCCGTGGGAGCTATGAGCCAGCTCATTCAGTTTGGAAATGACGAGCCGGTCACAGCGTGCTGGGTCTCGGCGCTGCACAAGCCTTCGAACCGCTCAAACAATTACGCGCTAGCGCTAGGCACCAAAAGCCTTTGGCTCTTTCAAGGGCCGGCCTCGCTTCCGCGTAAAATTGAGGTTGGGTACCCCATCACGCACATCGCCAGTGTGGGTGCGAATTTCGTGGTTGCGGCTGGCCAAAGCGTTTGGTGGGTCGATATGGAGTTTACTCTACATAAATTGGCCACTCTCCCCGTGTTTGATCTTATACCCACCGCCACAACCCTCCTTATAGCCGGCCCCACTCTTGTCCAGGTTGACTGGAGAACAAAAGAGCTGCGCGACTTGGGCCCGTGCCAAACATTTGCATATGATGAGCACCTCCTTGCTGTTTACACAGAAGACACTCTCAGCGTCTTTGCGCACAAGGACATGGCGCTGGTGTGGACGCGACCAGCCGCCAAAATTACCAAAATTGCATTTAACGGCGTTGCCCTAGTGGCTGCAGGCGACGACCGCGTGTTCCAAGTGTACAATTTACTTACTGGTGAGTTGCTAGCACCCAAAGTGAGCGAACCAAGCGCCCGCATCACCATGCGCTGGACGGGCGAGCGCAGCGCCACTGTGGTGCACGTATCGCCCGGAATCGAGCCGCGCGTGATTGTCGTGATGGGCTCGCTCCTAAGTGTGTACGGAGCGCGCCTCGAGGCCAAACCACGGCCCAAAAAGTCTAGGGGCCGCGGGGGTACTGCCAAGCAGCCCGAGGTCGACGAACAAGACATTGAGGAGCACATGGACTATCACTCGCGCCGCATCAACACCCAAAATCTGGCAAACTTTCAAGGAATGGACGAGCCCGAGCAGCTGCAGCTCGCATCAATCATGAGCGAGACGACGGTGCCGCGGCTCACCGAGGAGGAAGAGATGGCGCTTGCCCTGCAGGAAAGCGCCGATCTAAGCTTTTCGCATAGTTTGGAGGATGAGGAGCTGAGCCGCGTGCTCGAGATGTCGCTGCGGGACCAGTAGTTCCCAAAATAGATTTCTGCATGCACTGTTTCAGTTTAGTTTATGCCCCTGCGGCATTGCCCAGGCACGCCCGTTTTTGGGAAGAATTCCAGGGTGTGTGAAGAAAGCGCATTGGAAAGAAAGCATCCACCAATTTTTATTATTGTACATTCGAGTTTGGCGTTTGCCCGCCACTCCCAAGGCGCAGCCTGCATGACGTCATGGTCCCACCACCAGCATTTATATATTAAAAAGACGCGTCGATTTAGATCAAGCCAAAGCACATGAGCTACAACCCGTACAACCCGTACCGCCGGGACCCAGACCCACAAGAGGAAGATGAGAGAGCGTATGAACCGTACACGTCGCACTACGCAGGGGCTGAAACCCCAGAGTACACGCACGAGGACCTGAGCTACAGCCGCCCCTACACCGCTCAATCGATGAGTATGCCTGAACCTGACCATGATTCCAGTGCATACGACACGAGTGCGCACTATTTGGACCCCCATGCGTACAATCACGACGCGTATACGGCCCAAACGCCCAGCCAGGGGGGAAGCCAGGGGTACGCCTCTGCGCCAGCCTCTGCACCCAATTCGGCCCTCAGCTCGACCCCCACTTATCAGAGCCAGAGCGCGGGAAACCCTTACAACACAAATTCTCAAAGTCTGGCGCCGCCTGCTCACAATTCGGCCTACTACAACTCGAGCTACTTGTCAACGTCTCACAGCCCCTATGGCGGCAGCAGTACTTCCCTCAACGGAGATCTGTCGGCTGCGCCCTCTCAACCGCCGGCCTTTTCGGATAATGCCGCTCTGCTGGCCGCGCGGCCGTACCAACCGGCCCCAATGGCGCCCCAGCCGCAGCAGTTCCAGGGCGGCCGCATGACCAGTATTTTGTCGCAGGGCCAAAGTATGTTGAGCGGGGGGTTTGGTCAAGGCCACGAGTATGCTGAGGACCCGTTCGCCTATGTCCAGGTGCCTATTCAAGGTGATTCGTACGTGCTCAATGGAGTCGAAGAACTCGACGATGAGCAGGACGACGAGAAGGCCGCGGCCCCCCGCGTGGTCAACTTGTTTAGAGGTAACCTCGTGCTTGACTGCCCCGTGTCGCAAAAGCTCGTATCCCAATTCCCCGACCACCAAGCGGCGCGCGAGTTTACCCACATGCGCTACTCGGCCGCCACGTGCGACCCCGCCGATTTTGGCAGCGACCAGTTCACGCTGCGCCAAATGTGCTACAGCCAGCCGCGCAAGACCGAGCTGGTGATTGCAATCACCATTTATAACGAGGACGATATCCTGCTGGCCCGAACCCTCCAGGGCGTGTTTAACAACATTCGGCACCTGTGCTCGCGGTCTCGCTCGGGCGTTTGGGGCGCCGAGGCATGGAAAAAGGTCGTGGTGTGTGTTATTGCCGATGGCCGGTCCAAAATTAACCCAAGGGCCCGGGCGCTGCTGGCGGCGCTCGGCTGCTACCAGGATGGGCTTGCCAAGAATGTGGTCAACGACAAGCCGGTGGCCGCGCATATTTATGAATACACAACCATGCTGCGCATTAAAAAGGTCACCGACACGGTCGAGTTCACCTCTGAGAATGCTACCCCCGTGCAAATGATGTTTTGTCTCAAGGAGAAAAACCAAAAGAAAATCAACTCGCACCGCTGGCTTTTCCAAGCCCTGTGTCCTATTTTGGACCCTAACGTTGTTGTTCTCCTGGATGCTGGCACGCGGCCCGGAAATAAAGCCATTTACCACCTCTGGAAACGGTTTGATCGCAACCCGCGCGTTGCCGGTGCGTGCGGCGAGATCGCGGCCATGCTGGGTACGGGCGGCAACAAGTTGCTCAATCCGCTGGTGGCAGCACAAAATTTCGAGTACAAAATGTCAAACATCTTGGATAAACCCACCGAGTCGGTTTTCGGGTTCATCACGGTGCTGCCGGGTGCGTTTAGTGCCTACCGCTACCAAGCGCTGCAAAACGACGATGCCGGCCATGGACCGTTGGAGAAGTACTTTAAAGGCGAAAAGCTGGAAGCTACTGGTGGCATTTTTGAGTCAAACATGTACCTCGCCGAGGACCGAATCCTGTGCTGGGCGCTCGTGGCAAAGCGCAGGTGCAACTGGGAGCTAACGTTTGTGAAAAGCGCCGTGGCACATACCGATGTGCCTGAATCACTTGCCGAGCTTGTTCTCCAGCGCCGGCGCTGGCTCAACGGCTCGTTCTTTGCTGCTGTTTACGCCCAGGCCCACATGTTTGAGATCTGGCGCACGTCGCACTCGGTATGGCGCAAGATCTTTTTTCACATTGAATTCATTTATCAGTTCATCCAGCTGGTTTTCTCGTGGTTCAGTTTGGCCAACTTCTTTCTCGTTTTCAAGATTCTCGCTAGCTCCCTCGGCAACTCGAGCATGGGCTTTGCGCCGGGCGCGGTGCTGGGCACAATCTTTACGTACTTGTACGGCGCGTGCGTCATCGCCACTTTTGTCCTAAGTTTTGGAAACCGGCCCCAGGGTACGCGCATATTTTACACGGTGCTGGTGGTGTTTTTCGCGGTTATGATGGCCTATGTGATTTTCGCTGCCATTTTCGTTGCTGTAAAGAGTATCTCGTACGAGGTATGCGTCAACAACGGGTTCAAATTCACCATGTTTTTCAGCAACAAGACGTTCCGCGACCTGATTATCTCCCTTTTCTCTACCTACCTGCTCTACATTCTTGGCTCGCTCATGATGCTGGATCCTTGGCACGTTATCACTAGTCTGGTGCAGTACGTGCTGCTGAGTCCCACCTACATCAACATTTTCAATGTTTACGCCTTTTGCAACACCCACGATATCTCTTGGGGCACTAAAGGCGACACCGCCGTCAAGCACGATTTGGGTGTGGTGCAGGCCGATCCGGACGGCAAGATCGAGGTCGATCTGCCGACGTCCGCAGAGGAGGTGGATACCGCTTATAGCGAAGAGGCAGAGCTGCTGGCGGTGGCCCACATTGAGGAGAAAAAGGAGCCCAGCGAGAGCGACCTCCGCACCGACTATTACGCTGCTTTTAGGTCGTCAGTGGTGTTGGCGTGGGGGCTCATGAACATTGGCCTGATTGCTGTTGTCCTCAATGTTGGTGTCACCAAGGAAGACTCGACCACAGGCGAGACCCTCAAGCGTGCGGCCGTGCTGGCGAGCTCCTTGAGCTCACGCGACACGTGCACCGAGCCTGTGACCTCGGCCTCAAACACTGTGAGCATTTACCTGGCGGTGATTATGTGGAGCGTTGCCATCACAGCCGCGTTCAAGTTTATTATTTGCATGGTGTTCATGTTTCAGCGCATTGGCTTTCACTGCTGCGGCAAGCGCAAGAATAAGGCTAATGAGGTGGCCTAGGGCAGCTAAACTCTGCTGAACTCTGCCTAGCTTTAGCTTGGAACTATATATTTCATAAATTACTTTCCAAACCTCCTGTTGGACCAATAAATAGAGTCGGCGCCCGCCCGCAACCCATCGAGCATAGCGTGCCCGAAAATCAGCGCATACTGTCGCTGTGCTACCCTTAGGCAATAATAAACCTGCAAGTACTGCGCGGTGCTGTACTTGTGGTCTGCATCCGCCTTTACGAGCGCCGAGCGCGCCAGGGTGGGCCGCAGACTATCGGTGATCATATCGCTCAAATCAAGGTGCGATATTGACATTCCACCTTTAAGGTTGTAATAAATCTCAGAGCACAGGTCCCGGCGCTCCTGGGCGCTCAGAATCGTGCAAATATAGTTGATTTCATTTTGCAGCAATTCGGTGTGGTCTGCCTCGGGCTCGCTGTACACGAGCTGCGGCTGGTCATTTTCCACGTGAACCTCTTGCAATTTGGAGATGAGGGCATCCACCTCGGCCTCTGATCCGAGCTTGACGTCGTGCTGGAGGTTGGTGTACATTTTCCAGTCTTCGCGGCCCAGGATTTGCTCGAGTTTGGGCTCCAAAGGTACCTCCCGACTCTTTGTTGTGTCCAAGTCCAGCCCAGCAATAACTTCGAGCTCATTGACCTTGGAAACTTTGGCCTTTTTCTTCTTGGCCATGGTGACTGTCTGACTACTTCACGATGGAAGGCCTGGCTCTGACATTTCCGCCGCCACCATTCTACTATAAATCGTTTACCGAGCAAAACTTGGAGACTGTAGCTGCCAAGAGCCCCGAGGAGCGCGCGCAGCTCGAGGAACCGCTCAGCTTTTTGGTGCCTCCCACCGCCCCTGATGCCGCTTCGTACCGCGGATTTGGCAGTGTTTGGAACACAAAAGAGGTCCTCCTCCCGCTTGAAGAGGCTGGTGTTGAGCGGCTCTATGACGATTTGGGCGACGACTACAGCAGTTTGACCTCTGAGCTCCAAAAATTGCTCCGGCGTGCCCTTGTCGACTATGTGGCCCTCTTGGGGACCATGTCGCAAAACCCCGAGGGATTCCCCGCCATTGTCGAAAAGTTGAGGATCATTTTCATCAATATGCACCACTTGCTCAACCTATATCGGCCGCACCAGACCCGCGAGAGCATCATCTTTTTAATGCAGGACCAAATCGCCCAAACGAGGCAGCGCATCGAGTCACTTCGAGAATCAAACAAGGACATTGGGACTAAGCTTGATCAGTATGCGCGTATGTTGCGGCCCAGTGCGGCGTTTTCGACGGAAAAGCAGCAAGATTGGGGTGAGTGGAAAGGACTTGAGCTGAGCATTGATCCGCAGCCGCTGGATGATGAGATGGCTGTGGAGTGATGTGGAGGGATTTTCACACCTTCTTGCATCCCTGCAGGCCTACAACAAACACAACACGACCCCCGTCAGGCCTCGACCGGAACCGCTGTGCACCGGCACAACATGTACAACACACGCTCAACTATAAAGCCCGTGTACCTCTCTTCGTCCCCAGGTCATGATTTTCCAACTGGTTGCTTTTATTGTAGCTGTGGCAGCCCAAACCAGTTCAAGCACCAGCTCTACCTCCACGAGCGACACCTCTGTCTCTGCAGGGGGGTGGACGGGGTCTACCTACTTTGTGCCCACCGGTACAGCTGTTACATCGTTTGACACCTTTGACTGGTTTGACTCTACTTTTTCCCAGGTGTGTTACAGTAGTTTTTCGTTGCCTCCTGAGCTTGTTTCTGGCGCTGATCCGGTAACCCCGAGCACTTTGGCGAGTACCAGTGTGTCTTTGAGGGCGAGCTCTAGTGCGGCGAGCGCAAGCACCACCTCGAGCACAAGCTTGGCGAGCACAACGAGCTCCAGCTCTAGAACAAGCACAAGCACAAGCACTGTTAGTGTGAGCCCTGAGAGCGCTGCAAATGCAGACGTGGCTACGAGTACGGCCGTGGCAAGCACCATCTCTGCTTCCACCATCTCCACCGCCTCCAGCCCCAGCTCTAGCTCCACCTTAAGCTTGAACCCCACCTCAGGCACCGTCGCCTCCACCACCGCCCCCACCTCTACTACATCCACCACGATTGCCACTATTAACTGTGGGTGCAGTTCAAGTACATTGACCTCTGTATTTACCGGGGAGGCATCCTACGAGCCCTGGACCACAATTACCGGCCCGGGCCCTGTGACCCTGACGTCCTGGACCACAGAGACTGTTTACGATTGCAATTCCACTAGTACCACCAGCAGCTCCAGCTCAAGCACCGCCAGCACCGCCAGCTCCAGCTCAAGCTCAAGCGCACGGCTCCCGAGCGGCGGTACCGTCACTACATGGAACACGAAGACCATCACTGTCACCACCACCACCGACTTGTCGCTCATTATTGGTAGCAGCGAGCTCCTGACGGCCAACCCTGAGCCCTCACTGAGCGTCATTACCTTGACCAGTTGCGAGGTGGTAACAACCACAACCAGCACAACCCAGACTGAAACAGAGTCCAAGAATGGCGCGATCTTTCCCAGCTTTGTGGTTTTGCCTCTTATTTTGCTCTTAATATAGTCTAGTACTACCCTCAGTCTTACCCTCAGCGCTACCCTAGCATCCAGCATGTAGTCGTGCAAGGCCGCTCATTCCAAGGATTAAACTCCCAATTTGCAGTGCTATCCGTCTAAGCGGGGTGATAGCCGCGCAGCTATCAACTTACATGAGAGCGGTAATCCAGCGAGTCAAGAGTGCCTCGGTCACCGTGGACAACCGCATAACTGGCCAGATCGAACAGGGCTTAATGGTCCTTGTTGGCGTTACAGCGGGCGATACCCCCGAGGACATTGACAAACTGGCCAAAAAGATCACAAATCTCAGGCTCTGGCCAGACGAGTCTGGGGCTCAATGGAAAAAGTCCGTGCAGGACATTAACGGCAAGGTCCTCTGTGTATCTCAATTCACCTTGTATGCACGAGTCTCAAAGGGTACTAAGCCCGACTTTCATGCGGCCGCTGGCGGCGAATTTGCCAGAAATACCTACGACGCCGTCAAGGCAGCGGTCGCCAAATACATGAACAACGGTGCTTCAGACGTGGAGGACGGCGAGTTTGGCGCCATGATGGACGTCCAATTGGTCAATGACGGGCCAGTAACAATCATGTACGACTCTAGCACTAAATAATTAATCCTCCTTTTTGAGTTGGGCCTTGGCAGCCTCAGCCTGTGCCTTGCGGGCTTCGGCGAGTCTTTGGGTAAAGAGCTGCTCCATTGCCTGCAAGGAACCAGCTTTTTCGTTGATAATCTTGTTAAGATCAACGAGGTTTTTGTTTAAAGTGTCAATCTTTCCCTCAAAGAACTTGACCGATTCGTCTGTGTTTTTCTCGACAAAATAGTCTGTGCCGACATCCACAACAAATTTATTGGGGTTGGCAACCTTGCCAGGCACGTACAGCGACGTTGTGAGCGGCACGAGGATCTCTTTACCCTCGTCGCATTGCTGGCTAACCTGCTTGACACTGGCACAGCAGTCTGAAAATTTGTTTTTGGCTTGCTGCAGCTGCTCGTACGAAGTCGTCAAGTGCTGAACTTCCTGCTGCAAGTTCTCCCGGATGGATCCCAGCTGCTCGAGACTCAGTTGACTGGCGTCCATTTGAATTACCAAATCGAGACCCGAAATTTCACTTTCACAAGATGCGGTCGCTTGCAATTCCCTCGACTTGTATCGGCACCCAGACGTGCGCAAGCCTTGTACAGGCCACTTTTACACTCTATCAAATATCTAGGGCATGCATTTTGTACGGGATCGACGAGATCATTGTGTTTCAGGTCCCTGAGCCCCAGACCGAGGAAAAGGCCAAGAAAATCACTTTTGACGAGGTTGTTGAAGAAAAAAAGAATGTGCAGTGGGAAACAAAGTCTGCTGCTGACTTGCTGCAATTTTTCCTCGTGCCCAGGCACCTGCAAAAGCTCGTTTTTCCCGATCTTAAGCCGTTTGTGCACGCCAAAAAGCTGCCGCGAGTTTGGAGAGGCGAAAAGAACTTGGTCCAGGGTATTGCGATTCGCAAGCACATTGAGAAAAAGAAGACCAAGAAATCAAAAAAAGAAAAGGCAGATGCTCGCGTGACCCCGTACATCAACTTTGGCTTTGACTCGGCGTTTGAGGTCGAGGACCAGGTCCCCTTGCACAGCCGGGTTGCAATTGACCTCAAAACTAAGAAGGTTCACCAAAACATCAAGTGCGGTTACAGTGTGCGTACCGTGGACGAGTTCTCCAAGCTGTTTACCGAGACCTCTGTGCCCGAGGGATACACCCACACCTTTTATGCTCCTTGCCAGGAGTTTTTCCAAAAGCAGGCTGAAATTACCGCCGAGAAGGTTAGCTCATTCCCCTCTGCTGACGCCCGCGTGTTGCTCATAATTTCTGATTGGCAGGCACTCAGCCGCAGCGTTGAGGCCGACCCCCAGCTTGAGGTGGGGGCTTCAGACCTGTTGGATGGGTACATCGATGGCCTTAGGGGCGCCAGACTTGAAGATGCCGTCACGATAGCGTTGTCTATTGCATTTGGAGCGCCCATCCCCAATGATGTGGGGGCTGCATAGTGCATGAGGCCTCGTGACCCTCCCCCTCCGGCTTAATTGATCTGGCTCGTTGCAGGCCAAGGACATGTAAACCTGAGCATTTAAAACCATCATTTATTGTATCTAGTACTTGAGACGCTATCAAAATAATTCCGTGCTTCCGGGCAGCCCCAATTCAGCCGCCCACGCACTCGACTCAAGTGGCCCCTGAGATGCGGCGTCCTGCAAGTGGTGCATATCGCTAGTCTGGGGTGCATGGCCCTAGCATATAAAAACGGGTGCACTTGGCCTCATCGGTATGCCTCGTATTGTAGAGTACTGCACAGCCCCCGTTCAAAAGCGCCGTGTCTCCATCAGTGATTCCATGGCGGATGAAGTGCGGGAAATTCTTGGCCGTGACTTGACTGCCGACGACGTTGCCCGCGAGTTTGACAATGACAATGATGTAGCTGAAGTTGTTCGTGAACTTATTGCCGAAGATATCCCCGAAGAACAATACCCTGGCTGGGCCATGGGCCTGGGTATCTCAGAGGCCGAGTGGAGCGAGCACTATGAGCAAGTTGACCGTGCGATGCGGGTGAGGCGCAAATTTGCCGCCAAGAAAGCTGCCCTTAGTGCCGAGTATGCCAAAAAGTTGGAGAAACTCGACATGCAAGAGAAACGCATGATGCCTCTGTGGTCCCCCAAGTCGCGCCTTATTCGCGAGATTACAGACTTGGTTTACAAGGGTTTGGATCAAAAGGAGGTGGCCACACTTGATTCCAAGCTCGATATGCTCAAGGATCGCATCAAGGCCGATGCCAGCCACACCAATGAGCCTCCCAATCTGATGGACTTGTCGCTGGACGATAAGCCGACGAGCGAGATGATTGATATAACCGAGGTGGAGGTGCTTGATGCCGTTTCCATTTGAGCTAGTTTATTATATACTTTATACATGCCCACAAGCTGGAAAATTGTATGGCCCGTGCGTCGCTCTGCGTCTCATCACGTGCCGGACGTTGGGCGTTACACGCCTTTTAGACGCCTTGAATAACGACATGAAGCGCCAAGAACTCTGCAATACTAGCTAGCCACCATAAACGTTTTAGACGAATCTTGGCTTGGCGCAATCCAAAGCAACGCGGCCTTATCCGGTCGCTATTCTCCCAACACCTGCAGCGCATTGCATGATGCATGATACCCGAACCAACTATGCACAATCTCTCAAGGGTGCTTAAGTTCAGAGTTTCGCCCGTTATAAAATTCTCGCGACAAAAATTGCTGGGGAAACTGGAATCTTCCGAACACGCCGGCGAAGGCCGTGACAGCCTTAGTCATGGAGATCCATATATAAAGGCGGCCGCCAAGGTCACTAAAATCAAATATGTCTACAATCAACAACAATAACAACAACTCATTCAGCCAGACCTTTGCCAACACTGAGAATGTTGACGAGAGCCTCAAGTTTGTTTCTCACCGCGTTACCCACGGTGCCATCACCAACGACCACATTGCCGATTTTATGAAAAAGTACGCCGAAATCCAGGTCGAGTTTGGTAAAAAGATTGACCACCTCATTAAGAAGAGCCACCCTTCGAGTAGCGACCTCGGCACTTTTGAAGAGTCGTGGAACGCCTTCCTCAACATGGTGGCGACCGAGGGTCTTGTTGCCTACAATGTTGGCAGCGAGATCCAAAAGAGCGTGGAGCCTGTGATGCGCAACTCCAAGGACCGCAAGGAAACCCACAGGATCCTTGATGGGTTGCATGCCGACTCGAAAACCTTGTCCAAGGTCAGTTACAAGGGTAAGGTGCTCAATGGCATGGACAAGCTCCAAGAGATTGAGGAGGGCCGCCTCCAGGTCTTGCGCGAGAGTATTGGTCACGTTGGTAGCAGCGCTCACCAAGCTGCCACCCAGGTTGGTACCTCTGCCGAGAAGCTGAATGACGCCCTTGCCCAGTTCACTCCCAAGCACGACGTTGAGTCTTATCTTGGCCGGGTTACTGCCGGTGATATTCGCTTCCCCGACCTCAGCCCTGCCGCTTCTGCTGGTTACACCGAGGCCTCCATCAACAGATACGCCTCGCCCAACCTCGACGCTCAGGACTCTGGGTATAGCGTGCGCCCCCAGGCGAGCCCGTTTGAGCTCAACCAGGACCGCAAAGAGTCGCGCATCAAGAAGTTCTTTGGGAAAAACTAGACTAGACTAACCTAACTTATTCGTAATTTATCTTTTGTATAATGATGGCTGAGCTTGGCTGGCCTGCTCCGAGCGGCCTCCTCCGAGCGATCTCCTCGCCAAACTGCTCCTAAAAGGGTAAATGGACTCCCTCAGCCTGCCCACTGGCCTTGGCTCAACTCTAAGAAAACATTTTCATCTACATGGCATTAATTGTTTATCATTAGTGGTTGGGCACGACAGGCTCAGCAGACTTGTCGAGCTGAGTAGCGTTTTGGTAGCTCTCAACGTCGCTAGGAGCCTTATTGTCCAGCTCGTGCTCGGCCAAGTTCTGCTCATCGCTGAGCTCGGGGTTGCGCGTAAGAGCTGCAAACACAATCAGCGGTACGCACAAGCAAATACCGACAATACACAAAATGCGTTGCACGTGGCTGTAGGCGGCAACAATGGCTGTGCGCACTGGAGTGCCCAGGGGGTACTCGACGATCATGGTAAAGGGGTCACCGTACACTGCACTGGCAAGCGTGGCATTGCCAAACTGGGCGAGCTCACTCTCGAGACGCTGGGGCAAAATCTGGGTCCAGATTGCACCAGATACCGAGTTACCGATAGCACCGCCGATGTTGTAGGTGGCCAAAAAGATACCAATCATGGCAGCCAAGTGCTCGTGCACAACCGACACCTGGATCGAAGTTTGGGCGGGGTAGGTGAAGAAGGCACCCGCAAGACCCAAAAGCACCTCAGCAGCAATGATACCGACCTGGTTGTTGGTCTGACCTCTGAAACGAATGAGCAAACCAAACGCAACCATAAACAGCGCAGTACCAAATACAATAAACGGCTTGAGCTGGCGCACCTTGTACACAACAAAACCGAGGGCAAAACCAACCAGGGTCGAGACAAAGGTCCAGATACTAGAGACGCGGGTAGCCTTTTCGACGTTCATACCAAAGCTCACTTGCAAAACAGTGTAGAGGTAATCGCCCTGCATGTACCAGGCAAAGTTGGTGAAGAAAATAATGCCCATGGCAGCCCACACACCGCGGTCGGTCATTGTGCGGAAAGGCACAAGGGGGTGCGGAGCAACCGATTGCCACCACCAGAACACGGGGATACAAACACCGCCAACCACAATGGGAGCAATAACGTGTGCAGTCTTCCACTGGGTCTGCAAACCACCGGCAATAGTGAGGGGCACGAGAATAAGAGCAAACATGGCAATGGCAAGAATTACGCCGATGACGTCCAAACGCCAAAACAGGTCAATGAGGCCCTTGCCGAAGCCAAGGGTCTGGAAGGGGCTCTTGTACTGGCCGAGGTTGCCAAACTTGTTGGCGCGTCTAGTCACAAGGCCCAGTGCAATAAAGAGAGGGATGGATGTCACAGGCACAATAATGCCCCACATACCGATACCCCACTGCCAGCTCGAGTTGTTGAGAACAGCCAGGGCAATGTTTCCGCTAACCCAAGTGTTGATAATGTAGGGCGACACGGGCAGGAAACTGAAAAAGAGACGAGCGCGAGTCGAAGTAATGTCGGCGATGATAACCTGGACAACAAGTAAAATCACAGTGTAACCGACCTGGTACAAAACAGCACCAGCACTAAACGCCGACACATTGTGGGAGGTAGCCTCGGCAATTGTACCCACGATGTAAAACAAAAAGGCGGCAGCGAGCATTTCAACACGACCGAAAACATCAGCCAATTTGGCCGCAGTAGGCTGAGCAGCAGCGGCAATCACTGCACGCAGCACATTGATGGTGGCTAGCAACGAGTGCTCCGAGTAACTCGCTGTGGCATAAGGCTGGTAAGAGTAACGCAGCACACCGTCGAGGGTAAAGGCGTACATCATAAGGAAGATGCTACCAAAGATGGCAATGCGATCTATGAGGGTAATGACCGCCGTCAATGCCTCGATGCGAGCAACACCATAGGACTTTTCGTCCCGTTCAATGCTAACAGCATCAGTAACTGGTCTCATCTGTGGATTGATGCGAGCTGGGGGACTGACATTTTTATATCTAATCTTATACATCACATGCCTGTTTGCGCAGCTCGCATATGCAGAAACTAGTGGCATATGCGGCCAAGATTTTCACTGGGGGTTACATGGAGCACCAAGATGCAGGCGCGAGGATCGGCGAAAATGTAGACCCATCTTGCTTTCTTGTGCATATCGGGCTGCCCTCCCGGACTTTGACTTTTGCCAAAATACTAGATCTTTTTCCCCCCACTTTGCCTGCATGATCGCACTTCCCCGTGATCCCCTAGCCCTACATGAAACACTTACTTGTCGTGTGCACCCTCAAAGTAGACCCGCCAGCAGAAATCGCAACGTGCTAGAGCTTTGATAGAATTCTGCCCAATGCATCTGTCTGTCGGGAGCCTCGGAGACTGTTCCGGAATGCTGAAGGCGTACGTCGCAATCACATCTTTTCCATCACCCTGCATATCTTGCAGGCATCATGCATGTGCCCTAACCTTCGAGCGTCTTTGAGCGATTTCCAGCCATCCGGACATGCCAAGGGCTAGGCAATGCCCAGAAATTCGTGCTAAAATTAACATCAGCTCACTGTTGACATGACTGTCGCTATGGTGAATTGAAGCCTAGAGCGATTTGACAGACTTTCGGACCTAATTCCACACTGGAGGGCCTGAAAAATGTGGCATCACTGAAACGATTCTTGGCATTTTATTTAAGGATGGGCCATACATAGCCCCTCGTCCGGCCTGAATTGATTTTAAAATATTTATTGCAGTGAAGCAGAGCAAAAAATCACAGTCAAAATTTCGCTAGCAAGGATTCATGTACAATTTCAAAGCATCACAGAAAGGGAAAAATGGCAAAAATGTCCGAACCCAGGATCGAACTGGGCACCTCATGCGTGTGAAGCATGCGTCATAACCAACTAGACCATCCGGACTACTTGTGTGGTGTGTAATTCTAAATGAACAACCAATATCTGAGGGCCAAGTTTTTTTAGATTTTACCAAAGTTTGCCACATTTTATGCAAGTCTCCACATTTTATGCATGTTTTATGCATGTCAAAATTCTTTAGCCTGCATTTGGAGGCCTTCTGCGGGGAATAAACATTCACCAATAACATATTTCTACTTCAAATCACATTTTAAAGTGATGCAAGTGTCTAGCATCGAGTCATCGGCTCGGGAACACGAAAACTCGCGTACATCTATAAATAGAATGCTTGTACATGCATATGCACTGCTTGGCTATGCATGACACTTTTGAAAAGTCAAATATAGGTCTTTGAAAATACAATCGACAATTTTCCTCGTCGAAAATTTGAGCGGAAGTCGTGTGAACAAGTCGATTGTATTGATTGCACTACCACGTGCAACTGCCATTTTGACCTTGTAGGTTATATCGATTAACGGTTCTTGGCAACCAAAAAAGCACAGCCGAGCTCAGCCTCGTATTCAATTTTTCAAGTTCACTATAAATTAAATTAGATCTAGCAATTGCTGGCGCATATCTGACTCTGCAAACAGAGCTTTCACGAGTCCCTTGAGCTCCCTCGAGCTAAAGTCAACCAGCATGTTGTTGTCAAACATTGCGTGGATGCTCATGAGGTTTTGGCTAAGGATATCACCCAGACGCTGCAGCTTGATCCACGACGGTACCTGGACCTCGATATTTTCAAAGTAGGCCCTAACCTTTTGTAGCTCCTTGATGAAGCCCGCCAAGCGGGTACTTTCAGTCTCTGAAATATCGGGTTTATCGAGAATGGCATCCAATACAGTTGCAGAGACCTTTTCGACCACGTTGCTCAAGATGTACTCGCGGATCTTGACGCCAGCGGGCGCAGCCCTCGTGGCGATTTTCTCGGTTTCTTGGACAATTGCGGCGGCCTTGGCCTGGTTGAGGGGCCCAGACAACACCTTGTCAACTGCTCCAAACTCGGCCTCAAGTATTGAGTCGAGCTGGCCATTTGTAAACTGCTGCAAATCCTCAAGGGAGCCGGGCAGGTTGGCGCACTCAGAAACGAGCTCGCGCGATGCAAGGTAGAGGTAGATGGGCTGGTCACGGTAGTAACCGGGCGCGAGAGCCATAAATAGAGATAAAAATGAGTCGATAGAGCCGTTGTACTGCTGCACATACTCCTGCACAATGGCCACGGGCTCCTCCCTTGGCTCCTCATCCGGTTCTTGGTCTTGTTCGTCCTCGTCCTCATTCCAGTCCCAATCAGCAGCCTCGACCTTGAAGGTGCCAGTCAGGGCAGCCCTCAAACGGCCAAGATACGTGGCCTTGCGCTCGTTATTCCACACATCGCCAAAGTTGTCGGCAAACTGACCCAGCGTATTGGAGTGGACCCACTGAATGCTCGAGAGCACTTCTTGCAAGCCCTTAAGCCCCAAAACTTCGCTTTTATAGTTTAAAATCGAGGCCACATCGTGGGGCGCCAAACGAGTCAGGGTCTCGGTGACGTCCTTGGCCAGCTTGTTTCCGTATTCTTTGGAGCAGGCCTCGTACAAATCTTGAGGCACGAGTGATGAAAACTCGAGGGCAAACGTCTGGACCTTGTCAATGAGGTCGTACGCGGTCGTAGTGCTGCCGAGATCGAGGTGGAGGACGTGCTCATCTCCTTCAATTTCCACGACATTTGCGGCAACGAGCGGGGCATAAAGCTGGGCAAAAAGCCCCAAAAAGCGTGGTACGTACCCTTTTGCGCTGAATATCTCCCAGTGTGCCCTAAATTCGGCGCCTAAATGGAGTGAGACACGCTCGGCGGTAGCTTCCACTCGCACGTCCTGAGCCCACATTTCGTCCAGCTTACCCTTGACCTTGGCCTCCAAAATATCGAGTTGCGCACTCAAATCCCGTAGCAACAGTTCCTGGGCCTTGAATTCGGGTAGCTTGGCCCGTGTGGTCTGAATTGCCGCGAGCGCGGGGGCGAATTCGTCGAGACTGACGAGAGATTCGGCCTCTGAGTATGCGTTTTTGAGTACCCACAGGTTGTTGAGCTCGGCGATGTGGGCCTTTTGAACCTCAATTTCGCGGTCGACGTCGCCCAGCTCGGTTTCCTCGGGAACAGCTGCCACCACCTCTTCAATAATGGTCTCTACATCCTCATCAAGCTTTTTGTCAAACGTGTCGAGGCGACATTGCGCCAAAAACTCCTCTGGGGGTTGTTGGATGGCCAGCATCTCGCTTACAAGTTGAGCCGGGCAAGGAGGGTCCCTGGGGAAAGTGGACTAAAATGTAGTTTGTTTAGGGATTATATGTTTTTGAGAAAGCAAGGGGCGTAGGCTGCTCTCGTTGGAACTTGTGGGTCTAGACCTGCCTGATTCTGACCGCCTGATTTTTTTGACCCGGCTCGCCTAGCTCCTAGCTAGCTCGCTTGCAGCTGGGAGGATATCCAGCACCGCAACTACCCCGATGGTAAAATTTAGGTCTATACACTCTACTTGTATCAAAATTTCACACCCCGCAGTCGCCCATGGCCCAATCACCGCGGGTGCATACGCATGCAGATATAAATAGCGGTTCTGCTAATCAGCTAAGGCTCATACAAATGATCCCTGTGATTGATCTTTCGCCCGTTTACGAGAACCAGCCTGGTGCCGCCAAGCAGGTTGGTGATGCTATCGACAAGGCTGCTCGCGAGGTTGGCTTTTTCTACGTCAAGGGCCACTCCATCTCGCCCGAGCGCATCAATGAGCTCAAAAAGTTCTCGGAAAAGTTCTTTGCCCAATCTATTGAGGAAAAGAAAAAGGTTGCCATGACCGAAACGAGCCCCCGCGGCTATGGCGATGCGGCCCAGGAGCAGCTGGATGCACGCAAACCTTTTGACAATAAGGAGACCTGGAATATGGGGTTTGATTATCCTGCAAATGATCCCGAGATTGAGGCGAAATTGCCGCTGCGTGCTCTCAATGCATGGCCCGAAATTGATGGGTTCAAGGACTTTTTCAAGCAGCACTATAATGACATGCTCGAGCTGGCCAAGCTACTGCTCAAGCTTGTCACTCCTCACTTGGGCGTTGCTGAGACCCACTTTGATGATTGCTTTGGCCGCCCCCTCAGTGTACTGCGTATTATCCACTACCCCGCCACCGAGTCCGAATCAATTACTGCAGGTGCACACACCGATTATGGCTGCGTTACTTTGCTTTATCAGGACCAGGTTGGTGGCCTTCAGGTCCTTGATAAGGATGGCAACTGGATGAATGCGACCCCTATTGAGGGCACGTTTGTGGTCAACATTGGCGATATGCTTTCGAGGTGGTCCAACGATCGCTACGTTAGCACACAGCACCGTGTTTTGAGTACTCCCAATATCGAGCGGTACTCGTTCCCGTTTTTCTGCGAGCCTGATCCCAGCACCTCGCTCGAGTGCTTGCCTGCATGCCAGAGCCCCGAGAACCCGCCCAAGTACCCCACGATTTCCGCGCAGGAGCACCTGTTGGAGCGGTTTAGAGCCACATACTCGCACTTCAAGGGTTAATTTTGAACTCTGGGCAGAATAATGGGCAAATTTTCTGTAGATCATCCCTGAAATATGCTTGTCTCAGAGCACCCTACTGCGGGTGCTAGCGCAAGTGCCATTGCGTGCGTGGTATGTGTGCGGCATGTGGGACACTGCAAAAATAAATATATAGATGCAGCTTTAATTGAGTTTCCGAAACATTGAGGGGCGGCTTATATCGCCCCATGTTTCAAGGTGGTTATGCACAGATGCAATTATCCGGGCGCTGCCAAACTTGTCGTCCTTGATGCACCCGGTAGACTCGTTGGCATATTCGCAGCACAAGTGGGTGGCTTTGGAGCTCGAGAATGCCTCAAATGCTACTATTGGCGTTTACTTGACAATAATTATCGTGGTAGTTGGGGCCGCTTGCATGGTTCGCGGCTATACCGTGAGGACCCGACCTGCTTATCGCAAAAAAGAGATTGTTTAAGTAGATTTAAACTTTTGTATTGGGTGAGCCCCTTGAGAGCCCCTTTTTAGGGGCCCCTTCAGAGCGTCAAGCTACACGATTACTATGTGGAGGCTACGTCAAATTGTAGACAAAGCTCAGGAAATTATCGCGCCTGACACGCCGCAAACGGCTAGGCCACAATACGGGTTTCGTGTTCTGCATGTTGAAGACCCTGACGCCAAGCTTGAGGCCATGTTTGACTATATTGTGAGCGTGAATGGCACGCCGCTAGAGTGCGAGTTCCACGGCCCCGAGCCGGCCGCGCCAATGGAAACTTTTTATAATTTATTGGCTGGCGCCTCTAGTGTTGGCGTATGGTCGGCAAAGGGTGGCACGCTGCGTACGGTTGCGGTCAAACCGCAGCCGACCGACCAAAGCTTTGGCCTTGGTCTGACGGTGCGGTGGACGCCCACCGAGTGTGGAGACCACGTTTGGCATGTTTTGGACGTGAACCAGGGCTCGCCCGCGGCCGCTGCGGGGCTGCTCGCACACTCTGACTACATTATTGGCGCTGATAATGGCATGCTCGAGGGCGGCGGTGAGCAGCTGTTGGGCCGCGCAGTCGGCACTGCCGCGCATGCAAATGTGCCTTTGTTGCTTTTTGTTTACAACTATGACTACAATACGGTTCGGCCAGTTCAAATCAAGCCCCGTACAGACCCCTACGGCAACGCCAGTATGGGCTGCTCAATTGGCTACGGCCTACTTCACAGGATCCCGGCTAGAGCAGGTTCGGAAGATGCACCCGGAGCCACACTTTTTGAGGAGAGTTTTGAGCCGCTCAATGCTGCTCCTTCGTTTGCACCGAGTGAGGCCAAGGCACCTGCCGCGTCCGCGCCCGTGCCTGCTCCCGCTCCTGCACGCCGCAGGCACGCAGCTGCGGCGCCTGCCGAGCTCGGCGACTACTTTGACGAGCAGCAGCAAATATCGCGCGAGCGCGACGGCACCCGCAAGGCCGCCACCCCCGTGGCCCCTCCCCCGAGGGCAGCTAACTAGGTGCGAGCAGCCAGGTGAGCAGTTGGTAGACATAAACGTAACTAGACTAAGGCCAAAGCAATGGCGGTGCGGCTGGGAATATAAACCATCAGCGAGTGTTTGCGGCCATTCCACTCGCCCGGCTGCGTGTGGTACGCGGTTGTTTCGTCCACCGAGCCGTAGCCGTGGAACTCCTTGGCGTCGGTATTGAGAGCCACTTTGTAGGTGCCGGGGGCGTCCACGCCAATTTTGTAGTCGGAGAACGACTGCGACGGGTGAAAGTTGAACACGAAAAGGACACCCGCGCGCTCAAACGCAATCATCTTGTCGCCCTCGTTCTTGAGCGAGACATAGGCCTGAGGGGCCGCCAGCCAGTGGAAGCGGGACTCAGTGTGCTGCAGGGCAGCGTCAAATCGCCACAGGTATTGGTAGAGCAGCAAGTCGTCCGCCACGAGGTTGAACTGGCGCCGCGCATAGTGGTAACTCTCGCCGTTCCCCTCACGGGGGAAATCGAGCCATTCGGGGTGCCCAAATTCGTTCCCTTCAAAGTTGAGGTATCCCTCACCCCCTAGGGCATGGGTAACAAACCTAATCATCTTGTGCAGGGCAATGCCGCGGCTCACCTCGAGCGTCGGCTCGCTCAAGGTGCTCATGTGGGTGTACATGAGCTTGTCCATGAGCCAGAAAGCAAGTGTTTTGTCGCCCACGAGTGCTTGATCGTGGCTCTCGGCATAGGCAATGGCCGGCTCACCATGACGGCGGTTGGTTAGCTGGTGCACAATGTGGCCCATCTGCCACTCGTCGTCCGATTGCTCCTTGAGCATCTTGATCCACATATCGGGGATAGCCATTGCGAGGCGATAGTCAAACCCCACGCCGCCGGACCTGGTTGGCAGGCACAGGGTGGGCATTCCGCTCACGTCCTCGGCAATTGACACAAATTTTGGGCTGAGGCTCTTGATGAGCTGGTTGGCGAGAATCAGGTAGTTGACCGCTTGGTCGTCGACCGCAGACCCGAAATATTCATGATAGCCGCCCGAAAACCCGGCGCCAATGCCGTGGTGGTGGTACAGCATCGAGGTAACACCGTCAAAGCGGAACCCATCAAATTGGTAAACTTCGAGATAAAAGCGCAGATTGCTGAGCAAAAAACGCAGTACTTCGTGCTTGCCATAGTTAAACAACCGCGAATCCCACTGCTCGTGGCTACCTTTGGTCCCAGAGTGGAAATATTGATAGTCTGTACCGTCAAACATGTTGAGGCCATCAAGGACGTTTTTCGAGGCGTGCGAGTGCACAACGTCGAGTAGCACGGTAATACCCAGGCCGTGGGCTTCATCGACAAGCTCTTTGAGCTCTTCGGGGGTTCCGTAGCGCGAAGAAACCGCGAAAAATGAGGTGATTTGGTACCCAAACGAGCCATAGTAGGCGTGCTCCATAATGGCCATGAGCTGCAGAGTGTTGTATCCCAACTTGGCAATGAGGGGCAGCACATTCAGTCTAAACTCTTTATAAGTTCCAATTTTGGCCTCGGGAGTCGAAATTCCAATGTGCGCCTCGTACACTTTGACCCCACCCTTTGTGAGGTCCAGTGTAGGCCGCGGGTGGCGCCACTTGTAGGGTTCAGGGGGGTCCCAATAAACAGCATCGTAAATTGGGCTCACTTGGGCAAACTGATCCACGCGGCGGGCCCATGCAGGCACACGCTCGACCCGCTCGCCCCCGGGCAGAGTGAGCACCAATTTAACCTTTGTGCCGTGCTTGATGGCGCCGGCAGGCAAATGAAGAGTAAAAACCCCAAATTCGTTCTTGACCAGCGGCGTTTTGTTGTTATCCCAGCCGTTAAAGTCGCCCATCAAATGGGCCGCAGTGGCATTGGGCGCCCACTCGCGATAAACAATTTGGTTGTTTTCCTTTTGAAATCCATAATATTCGTAGCCTTTGGAGAACTCGAGAAGGCCTCCCTCCAGCTTGTTGAGGCGCGCGTTCCAGTCCTCTGCAATTGCAACGCGCCGCTCAATATCGGGAATATAAGGCTCCAAGTACGGGTCAGCCTTGCGGATTTTGGACGCAACACTGCCAACTTGAGACGCCATGGTAGGAAGAAGAAGCAATGGGGGGGAGGGGGTTTGTCACCCCACATGATACCCCACCCCCAGTCTCACAGTCAGCCAACAAGCGCGCCCAACCACGCACAAGCATAAGCGAGACAGGTGCATACGACCGGCTTAGTATGGGCCCACCAGCCACCGACAGGGTCACCAAATGTGCGCTTGTTGCGACCAAAGTTACTGAGAGATATGGACTTACCGATAGTGAAAGAGACTGTTTGCTGCCTTCTATGCGGTCCTGGGACTCGGAGACCCTCGCAACGACCTTTTGCTGGGAGCACGACAAGCTGGGCCTTTTGGGTACCGACCCGGTGTTTCACGAGTTCCGTCTAATTGAAGACGGCTCCGAGGTTTCGTTTAGGTACAAGACCCTCTTTCTCCAACCCGACGAAGAAACGCTTTATGCCATGGTCACAAACGACGTTGACAGCGGTGCTCTCCTAGTGTACCAGCAAGACGACTGGTTTGTGATGGCGGCGTTTGGTTTGTACAAGCTGATGGACCATTTAAAGGAGCGTGGGTTTACCTCGTGGGATGACCTCAAGGTGCAATCTCAGGCACAGCAAAACTCGGACTCGGACGTGAGCGATTATTGGAACCAATACGGCGACCAGGACCACCAAATTGAGGATGAGCCCGAGCCGGCAAAGAAGCCAGACACAAAGCTGTTTATCCAGGGACACGTCCAACGTGCAATCAAGGATCTCTACAAGCTTTACAACGTCTCTACCGAAGCGTTTGCGGCCGAGATTTTGGGGGTTGTCGGCCACTCGCGCAGCCGTCCCGTACAATCGAGCGAGCTCACCGTCTATGCCACCAGCCTTTTGGAGAATTGCTTTCAGCTCTATCAGCAGATTGACTTTGATCAAGACCGCCTTGTAGACGACATCAAGTTGGCTCTGTTGGAGCTCGACTTTATGGTGCTCAACAAGCTGGGCTTGTCGGATTAATGTATATACAATCTTTACTTTAAGTGGACTCTAACGGACTTCTCTAGCGTCCCCAATGCTCGCGCGTCGATGCACGACGCCACATTCTGTGTGGCAAAGTTTTTCACTTTAAGCTCTGCTCACATAATTCTTTTTGAAAAATATCAATGTCGAGTTTGGCCGCCCAGCTCGCGGGCATTAAATCAAATTCGAATGCCACAATCCTCGACAAGTCAAAAAGAAAGAAGATCCACACCGTCTCCTTGGTGTTTGAGCCAAAGGAAGCTGCTCAGCAGGACTTTGAGGCCATCTACTACACCTGTATCGACCGGTTCCGTGAGATGGAGCTCATTGATACTCGCTACACCAAGTTTTCCAAAAGCCTTTTCTCGGATACAAGCATCAGATTCGACCGCCAGGTCCAGGACCCCGAGCACGTCGATGGTCTCAACTACACCATCAAACAATTCTTGATGCTCAATGCCGCGTACTTGCACCTCACTCCTGCCATCTACTGCCTCGAATGGCTCGTGCGGCGCTTCCAGGTGCACGTTTTGAATACTGAGGAGCTCTTGTTGTCGACGCTCGCCAGCTACCAAAACCCCGAGTTTTTGCGCATCTTGGACGTGGTGCCGGTCGCCAGTTTCCCGCCAATGTTTAAGTTTTTGCTGTCGTGCAAGCAAAACAACCAAAACCCCAGCCGTAATACCCTGGTGCGTATCCTCAGCTCGGACAAGAACATTTTTCAGGTTGTTAACGCCTACTTTGAGCAGACGGTGGCCAAGGAGCTCGACTTTAACCGCTACACGGTGTTTTGGTCAAGCACTGTGGTTTGGGTGCTCATGGCATACAAGGAGAAGGGTGATGTGAGCGTGCTCGACATGGTTTTGCCGGCTCTGTCCAACTTGTTGGTGGTGCAAAAGCCCAACATCCAGATCGCTACCTACACTATTATTGTGGTTCTTTGCTCGCAGTTCTCGCTCAGCCAGCAGATCAGCGACGCTATCATCTCCACCATCACCAAAAACTGGACCAAGGCGTCGCGCGTCCAGGGCATTGCCTGTATCTCGCAGCTTGTGCGCTACAGTGAGGAGCGTACCGAGCCGTTTGGCGGTGAGGAGTGGACCGAAATCTGCAAGGTGTCCAACGCCGACCAGGAAGTGATCACGCTCTCTAAGACTCATTCGGTGGCCGCGTTCGCCGTGCGCTACGTGCTGTCTTTGCTCAAGTACTCGCCCAACGAGGTGATCAAGGTGTTGCCTATTATTGAGTCGGCAAAGCTGAGCCCCGTTCAGCTGCACATTGTCGTCATGCAGGCGCTCACGGCCCTCTCGAGCCGCCCTGTGGCACTCATTGAGTGGCTTCTCAAGAACCACGCCGAGGAGTTTTCTAAATGTCTTGCTGAGTCTGGCTTGTCACTTGACCAGGTTGAGCTTGCTCTCCAGACCTCGCTAAGCGTGCCAGAGCCTTTGCAAACAATTGAGACTGCACAGGAGACCCAGCAGCCCGTCGAGACCAGCGCGGCAGCCTCCAAGGCCGAAATTGAGGGTGAGAGCGCCAACCTTGCCCAGTGCAGCGCCGAGTCTTTCTTGTCGCTTGCCTCAATCAAGAGCAACTCTAGCCGCTTTGACCTCTGGCTCAAAGCCTCGTCGTGCCGCCAAATCCACGATGATGAGCTTCTTGCCCTCATGCGTTTGGCCCCCAGCTCTGAGCCCTCGTTCCTCGTCTCGGTTGCTTTGTCGACTTTGCCGGTGCTTTGCCGCCACAAGGCGCTCGAGATCTTTGCCAAGCGCATTTCTAGCGATGAGCTCAACCTGCAGATGCTGCTGCCCAGCGTGCTCGCCCTGCTTGGCGACCACTCGTCGCGGGTGCGCAAGGCTGCGGCCGCGGCCCTCAAGTCGCTCGAGCAAACGTGCTCCGGCGGCAAGCCCTGGGGCGCTTCGAGCATTTATGGCCAGTCCAAGGATATCAAGACCCTGGGTAAGAGCGACATCAAGACTGTCTTCAAGTACTTTGACGGCTGCATCGACGAGTGTATCTTGGATTATCACCAAATTGCCAAATTCATCGACAATGTTGGCAAGACCTCGTGGATCGAGTTTTTGATTCAGCACGCTCTCAGCGTTCAGATCCCTGCCGTGCTCTACTTGCTGCTCAAGGGTCTCAGCGGCCACAAGGGTGTTACCAAGGAGCTGTTGCCTCTGTTTGAGAGTTGGATCCAGAACCGCCCCGAGTGGTACGAGCGCTGTGAGGTGTATAGGTTTGAGCTGTCCCAGCTCGAGGAGGCCGTTGTCAAGGTTGTTACTACGAGCGACAAGACCGGCATCACCTTTTTGGAGAGCGCACTGGGCAATGCCGAGCCCCTCGCTGAGCTCGCCGGCAAGCACGTTGTGTCCATCTGGTCTGGCCTCAAGCCCGAGGTGCAAAACATGTTGTTCAACAAGCTCATTAATGTCGCCGTTGACAACAGCACCGAGTTTGACCCCAGCACCGTGTTGCAAGAGCTACCCCTGAGTGGCGCCAACTTTGCAGAGGCTTTGGAGGTTTACAAGCCCAAGGACGACAATGCCGATACCAAGCGCCGCAGACGCCGCAGCTCTAGCACTCAGCCTATGACCAAACCGGTCAACGAGATTGAGCTGCACCTGCGCAAGGTCACTGTGCTTTTGGAGCTGCTCGAGGGTAAAATTGAGTCTATGGACCAGCCCATGGCTGTGTTTGGCCGTCTGTTTGATGTGCTCAACGAGTTGGTCAACTTGACAAGCTCCCAGATCCCTGTTTTGTATACTCAGGGCCTCGTGGCCAGCTGCCTCATTTTGCTGCTTGACAGCGCCAAGACCCGCAAGCTCAGCAAGGATAGTCTGGGCGCTATTCGTGTGGATGTGCTCGTCAACTGCATTCGCACCTCGACCAACCCCCAGATTCAAAACAAATTTCTGCTTTTGGTTGCCTCGCTCGCCACCATCTGCCCCGACTTGGTGTTCCACAGCGTGATGCCCATCTTTACCTTTATGGGCGCCAACACCGTGCGCCTCGACAATGACTACAGCGCGTTTGTGATCCAGCAAACCATTTCCAAGGTGATTCCCGCGCTGGTCGAGAATGGCGACAAGGTTGAGGAGATTGAGATTGCATTGCGCAGCTTTGTGGCCGCGTTCCCCCACATTCCTCGCCACCGCCGCAACAAGCTGTTTGGTGCTTTGGTCAAGACCCTGGGCCCTGAGGACAGCTTGCACAAGCTGCTGCTGTTGCTAGGCCAAAAGTTTGCCGAGCTTCAGTCGCGCAAAAAGTCCGTCGAGGCCAAGGCGATTGTGCATTTTGTCACGCCGTTTTTGCGCTCGTTCACAATTGACGAGCAGCTCCAGGCGGTCGCAAACTACATCTCTTATATTGACGAGCCCACCTCTGGCCTCATCAAGGCTGAGGAGCTGGATGACGATCTCAAGCAGGCCTTGTTCGAGTTCTTGGCTATGACTTTTGGCAACGATATCACTATTACCGGTACTCTGCCGCTCTACATGCAGATCAACGCCGCCGGTGCCCTCTCGGAGCAGAACTTGGCTCTATGCTCGTCCATGATCTCGCACCTGCTCAAGGCCGACAAGAATGGCCCCGCCTATGTCGTGCTTTCGGCGTGCCTCGAGCTCCTGCCTACCGACAAGTTTGTTGTTGTTCTTACTGAGCTCGCCAACAACGAGGTGCCCGACCTCAAGCTGCGCGTGCTGCAGCTGGTTGAGCGCAAATTCGAGCTCGACTCGACCAACAAGGCCGCTGCCCTTGACGCCGTCAACGCTCTGCATGCCAACCTTCGCAAGGCCAACAGCGTGTCCAAGAACGAGGTCATTGACGCCATGGACAGCATCTTTAGCCGCTTGTCGCTCGCCCCCGAGCTGCAGCTCGAGTTTTTGGGTACTCTGTGCGAGTGTATCTTGTCTGAGGATATTGATCTTCAGGTGAGCGCCGTTAACGCCATCAACACTGTCTCGCGTAACATTGGCGCCCGCATCATCAGCCACTTCCCCAAGATTTTGCCGGTGTTGTTTGCCAAGTGCAAGTCGGCTCTTAGCTCTGACCGCGACTCTGAGAACAGCAAGATCCTTCAGCATGCCACTATTGCCCTGATTAGCGGCCTCATTGTGCGTATTCCCACCTTTATGGGCTCGTGCACCGGTACTGTGCTTGAGCTTATCATGATCTCCAACATTGACATCAAGCCGCGCGAGGCTCTGCTGAAGCTTGTGGGCGAGAAAATCGACCCCCAGACTGTGCTCAATGCCTATGTTTCTACCTGGGACGCTGCTTCCAACAGTGTTGAGTCCATTGATCTCTTCTTCCGCAACTTGGACGCTGTGGTTGAGGAAACCCCCAAGAAGCTCGTTGGCGCGCGTGCATCACAGCTTTTTGGTATGCTGCTCAAGTGCTTCAGCGTGCGCTCGCTTCAGCGGTTCAGCCTCAACGAGGTCAACCACGTCGAGTCGGTTGTTGTTGGCTCTTCGGTCAAGGTCGTACTCAAGCTCAACGACAAGGTGTTTAGGCCGCAGTTCTTGCGCATGGTCCGCTGGGCATTCGAGGGTGAGGGCACAATTGTCGCTGCTCCCCTCAGGCACGTTGTCTTTTTCAAGTTTGTGGTCAAGATGCTCGGCCAGCTCAAGTCGATTGTCACTAATTACTACGGCTACATTCTCGACAATGTCTGCGCCGTTCTCGAGAGCCCCGACGACAGCTACAACGTGGGCAACACCATCGTCAAGCTCATCTACCAGTCGTTTATTTTGTCGTTTGGTAGCGACAGCGACGACTTTTGGCAGAGCACCAGCCGCTTTGCAAAGATCAAGGATGTCCTTTTGGGTCAAATCAAGCCTGATACTGTGCACAGCTCGCTTCTGGTCAAGGCCATTGTGGCGCTCGCCGAGTGCTCTTCCTCGCAGGAGCACCGCAAGGAAATTAATGATGGCCTGGCCAAGCACATCAAGTCGAGTGCACCCTCTGCCAACAAAATTCTGGCTACACGCGTCCTCAGCGCCCTTTACGTCAAACTTGGCGAGGAGTGGGTCACCAGCCTGCCCCAACTTGTGCCGCTCATTGCCGAGTTGTTGGACGACGACGACGAGGAGGTCGAGAGCGAGGTGCGCACCCACCTTGTGCCAGTTATTGAGGACGTCCTTGGCGAGTCCATGGACCGTTACCTCTCGTAGATATTTATGTACTTTTAATGCATTGCATGTGATCTTGACTTTGACGCTTCTCGCCACACTTTGCCACAGAAACTTTTCAGTCCTGAATGCTCGCCAGCCGAATATTTCGCCGCAGCTTGTACGCAAATGCAGGTATTATCAAAAGCCTCGGAGCTCTTCCGCAAACACAGATCGCAGACGTTGTAGTTATCGGCGGAGGGCACGCCGGAACAGAGGCTGCAGCCGCTAGTTCCCGTATGGGCCGCTCCACCTTTTTGGTGACCCCGTCAAAGGCCAATCTTGGCGTTTGCAGTTGCAACCCGAGTTTTGGAGGTATTGGAAAGGGTACACTTATCCGTGAAGTGGATGCTCTTGATGGTGTCTCGGGTCGTATTGTCGACAAGAGCGGTATCTGCTACCAGATGTTGAATAGGTCCAAGGGTCCCGCCGTGTGGGGTCCACGTGCTCAAATTGACCGCAAATTATACCAGCAAGAAATGCAAAAGGAGCTTGAAACCTACAAAAACCTCACAATCTACCAAGACTCTGTTGAGGACATTATCATTGACAATGGCAGAGTAATTGGTGCTGTTCTCGAGTCTGGTGATTTGCTACGTACTGAAAAGGTCGTTGTAACTACTGGTACGTTTTTGTCTGCCGAGCTACACTTTGGTTTGGAGGTTCGCCCTGGAGGACGTGTCGGTGAGAATGCCACTTTTGGGCTATCCAAAACATTCAAGGATCTGGGATTTGAGCTTGGTAGGCTTAAGACTGGTACCCCGCCTCGCATTCAAAAGAGCACAATCAACTATGAGGGCCTACGAGAGCAGCTGCCCGAGGTGCCTGCTGTGCCCTTTAGCTATATGAACAAAACAATCAAGCTTGAAAAGACGCAGCTCTCCAACTTCATGACCAACACCACCGAGGAGACCCACAATATTCTCCGCAACAACCTGCACAAGAGTGTTCACATTCGGGAAACAGTTAATGGTCCCAGGTACTGCCCTTCCATTGAGTCAAAAATCATCAAGTTCAGTGACAAAAAGCAGCATCAAATCTGGCTCGAGCCGGAAGGTCTCGACAGCGATGTGGTCTACCCCAATGGCATCTCTGTCTCCATGCCCGCAGACGTACAGGAAGCCATGCTCAAGACCATTCCCGGCCTCGAGAACGCCGTAATGCTCCAGCCGGGCTATGGCGTGGAGTACGACTTTGTCAATCCTCAGCAGCTCAAGCACACTCTCGAGACCAAGGCCGTCAAGGGCCTATTCCTGGCAGGTCAAATCAATGGTACTACGGGCTATGAGGAGGCTGCAGCGCAAGGTATTCTGGCCGGAATTAACGCAGGTCTGCCTGCCGATCAGCAATTTATTATTAGCCGCGACATGGGCTACATTGGTGTGCTGGTCGATGATCTGGTCACGCTGGGCGTCGAGGAACCCTACAGAATGTTTACGTCTCGCAGCGAGTTCCGCTTTACAGTGCGCTCAGACAATGCAGACTTTAGGCTCACCGAAGCTGGTCACCAAGTGGGTGTTGTTGGCGAGGCAAGGCACGCCCAGCTCGTTCAAGACAAGCTTGATACAGAGGCGGCTAGAGACCTACTCAGGATCCTCCGTACTCCTCGCAAATGGGCCGAGATGATTGGAAGTCCCGGCAAGTGGAACTCTGTGAGCGAAAAAAAGAGCGGCCTTGAGATGCTCCAAAACAATGACGCCAGTGTCCTCGATTTTCGTGCAGCAATTCCTGAATTGGCCCAGTTTAGTGACAAGGTTCTGATGGGTATCGACCTTGACGCAAAGTATGCGCCCTATATCAAGCGCGAGGCTGCCATGGTCCGCGCCTTTAGGCAGGACGAGAGTCTACAAATCCCCGAGGAGATTGACTACTGGGCGATGGAGTCACTGTCCAACGAATGCAAGGCTGCTCTGGATAAAGTACGCCCAAGCACTCTTGGTCAAGCTGGCCGCATTCGTGGGGTCACTCCAGCCGCATGCATTTATTTATTGGAACATGTGCGTCATTTCAAACCGGCCGCTGTTCTTTAGCTTTTGCTAGGCATCTATGTACATACACCTTCGATCTCCTTGTTGCTTTGCTGGCCTTTGGAAAATTTGCCTCGGCTGGTAGCACACGGCTCGGTAGTGTGCATGCATGAGCCATTAAGGAGCCGGAAAAAAGTTTAAACCGAGCGAAACGACCGGTCGCCTATACCTATTTCGATACTAAATTAAGCGAATATCATTTGATTTTGACCGCTTGTCAAGGAGAATGATGAGAGCAAGGAAAACAATAGCAATGCCTATGCATGTAAATGAACAAGGGGGTTTGCACCCTCAGACCACTTTAAATTGACTTATTATATTAATTTTCAGGGAAATGTCTTTGATCGGCGCAGGGGACTATAACTTGCCGCAGACCACCTTGTCTACATATTATGCACCTGACCCCTGCCGCCCTGCGTCGCGCCAAGAGACAAGTGTGCTAACCCTTAGGGTTAGGGCTTTAGCGCCGATCACGCAGGGGCATGCACAAGGCGGCTTGTCGCTACCACGTAACTGCAGAATTTGCAGCGCCGCGCCAAAGTGCAGTACAACGCGTCCGATCCGATTAGTAAATAAAGGCGTTGGCAATTACCACGCCCACCTAAAAATTGCCGCATTGCTGGCCGCATTGCTGGCCTCATTCCGGCCGCTTGATGCTCTGCAGTCCCCGCCGACTATCGAAGCTTGGCACAGATCGATCTTGCAGCGGTCTTCCGCATTATTAACGTGAAACCACTATTTTTCCATAAATTCTTAAAATTCCCAATCGACCTTTATTCTGGTGATTTTCAAGACATCGCCACAATTTCCCCACGAATGACCTCTCAGCTGCAGCGCGGCCCAATCCGGAATTGTCAATGCACTTTGCGCGAGTCAACGGTTTGATGTGAGGCGGCTCAATTTCAGGTATTGTTATGCACGTTGCCTAGGAAATATTCAGCTGCTAAAACTCAAGGCGGTTCTGAAACCGTTGAGAAAAGTCGTGTGCATGAGCGGTGTAGAAAGGGGTCTTAGCTATAAATAGATAGTAAGCAACTTAAGAGTAACTGAACAGATTAAGCGCCTGCCTCTGCCGCTAGCCCCGGGCTATCTGGATTCGGCATTTTTCTCTTTCTAGTTTATTTACTTGTACTCCTAGTCAATTGTGTGCTCTTAAGCCTTCAGCCGAGCCCTATGGCCCGCTTGGGTTCTGGCCCGCCAATGTCACTACAACATTGCTCTGCCACATGACCCACCTTCCATTCACACCTATTGTTATTGTCCCACCATGTCTGCACACCAGTTGCCTGCCGATAACTCTGTCGTCCCGCCCTCTCGCTCTCCAGACACTAGTGCTAGCGCTGTCTCGAGTTCTCAACACCAGGCTTGCACCCCTGCGAGGGTTTTGTAAGAGCTAGGTGCGCAAGTGCAACAATTCTATGGCCAAATTAATGGTGTCGGTATCGCGCTCAACCATCAGAACCACCAGCAATTTGCTGTCCACGCTGAGGTTCTTGAGTTGACTACTCTATTTAATAGCGTCAACGCCGACATTGCCCGTGCATTTGCCCGACTCGACGCCAATGACTCTTGTCTGGCCAGTGCAAACCAAGTCTTCGAAGATGGGCTCTCTGATGTGCGTGCTGCCGTCACATCCGATCTCACTGTTGCCAAAGACGCCGTGGCTACTAATGTCCAAACCCTGACATCTCAGACTACGTCTGAAGTCAACACACTACGTTAAACCCTGGCGCGCTACCGGAGCTCTGAGGAGCAGGCTCAAATTGCCTCAGATGCCCGTATGTGCGCGTTGCAAGATCAGGTCGCCACCCTAGCCCTGGTCCACTCTGCTGAACAAGCGGTGTGTCATGTATAAAAATCTTGGATTTGGTGAACTTTTGATATTGGACTTGTTTGTTCTCGGCTAGATAATCAACTAAAGATCTGTGGGGTATTTTGTGGGGGTTTGTTACCCTTACGGTGGACTAAAGCTCGCGAGCCACAGCTTTGTCATCTGAAAAATGCTCTTGCAGCGAGGTGTGAGGCTAGCGTCGAGAGTGCGCTACAGCTCTACAATCACGTCCTTTCAAACGGCGGTTATTTCCAAGGATTTCGCTTCTGCCGAGAAACTCTTGCCAATCCTCACAAAGGAGGACCTGCACAAAAAAGAGCTCGCCAAAACTCTCAAGGGCAGTTTACGGGATTTTAGTGCCCATGTTGCCAAGACTAGAGACCACGAGTCGTTTTCCAAGCTGCTGATGGCCGAGAATAAGCTGTTTGAGCTCGGAGACGTGCGCATTGCGGCCGCCAAACACATCTTGGAGCGTGCAGTTGAATTTGATGAGCTCGACAAGGGCCTTGGTTTTTGGGTTTCGTACCTCGAGGCGCTTGGTTCTCGCACAAACAAGTCCATGAACAGCATTGTCTCCCAGATTGACCACCGCCAGCTGTCTCTTTTGGCCCTTGCCTGCTACTTCAAGGCCTGCGCCAACGTTGGCGCTCCCATCCAAATTGAGGACGCCCACAACCTCGTTCCGCTCAAGGTTTTCCCTGCCGTTGTTGGCCAACTCCACCTCTCCCCAGAAAACATCCGTGTGCTCGAGAACGGGCTGCGTGAGCTGCGGTCCCAGCGCACAGACATTGGTACCGAGTCGTACGACGACCTGCTCAATGAGGCGGTCGACAAGGAGCTCAACATTCTGTATGAGGAAGCTACTCAGCGCCCCAATTTGAACGAGGCTGTGTGGGCTACCTTTATTCGCCGCTTCTCCGAGACCAGGCAGAGTGAGCGCGCCTTTGAAGCATGGAACAAGATGGTTCAGTCTGGAGTTAAGCCCACAGTCATTGGGTGGAATGGCCTGCTGCGTGCTGCGGCCGTCAGCCGTACAAACGCCTTTGAATCCTTCAAGCTGCTTTGGGACAAGATGCTCAAGCAGGGCATCGAGCCCAACGCCGACTCTTATGCGGTTAAGATTGCCACTTTGCACCACAATGGCAAATTCCATGAGGCGCTTGCAGTTTTCAAGGACGTCAAGGAGAACAAAATGGAGGCCATGGATATCTATGTGGTAAACAACACTTTGAATGCCTTGCTTGACCAAAACATGTTTGAAAGTGGTTTGAGTTTGCTCAGATGGGCCGAGAGTGCCGGTATCAAGACCAACCAGGTCTCGTACAACACGCTTTTGCGTGATGCCGTCAACGGTAAAGACCTCAGCCGTGTGCAACAGTCGCTGGACGCCATGATTGAGGCCAATGTCAAGCCTGGCGTGATCACCTATAGCCATGTGTTGCAGAGCCACTATAAGACTGCGCTGGCGAAGCGCCTTGATGTCTCGGACAAGGTCGAGGCTCTCATCAAGGAGATGGAGGTCAACAGGATCAAGCCTAACCGCCAATTTATGACTATTTTGGCCGACGGGATCGCAAAGACAACGCGCAGCGTTGACGCAGTTCGCAAAATCTACGAAACGATCCGCCAAACAAACCACCGTATCCAGACCCCTACGTTTGGTGCGTTTATTGATGCTGAACTCAACCACGGTGATGTCGAGCGGGCCATGAAGCTGTTTTATCAAATGAGAGACTATGGAATTGTGGCCCCTTCGCCCACTTACACCCAGATTATCCGCGGTGCGCTGCGTAGAGGCAACACTGCCATCGCTCGCGATATGTGGAAGAAGCTGTGCAGTGCTCCCGGCCCTAAGGTTGCCCCCACCGTCTGGACCTACATGTTTGTGTTGCGTCACGCCAACAAGGAAACTGTGGAGGACGCCGATTTCGCCCAATTGCTGCGGGCTGCGCTCGAGCGGCTTGATAACAAGGACCGTCATTTGATTGACTACCCGCTGGCCGCCCAAATTTTGCGTGCGCAAGAATGCTGGACCATCAGCAATGGACTGCGGGAGTTTGCCGAGGCTGCAAAGACTGCCAACTACCAGGTTAAAGTGTCCGAGGCTAGCAAGCACTAGGCCCTGGGGCTATGTACATAAAAATCGTCTGAAGTTTGTTGCCAAATTTAGAGCACCAAAACGCAATGCAAAGGTGCGTCGCCTCAAAACAAAGCGCGCCGCGCACCGAAAAGGCAGGTACTCGACGGCTCGCCTAACTAAGCGAGCAGGGGTGCCAGCCGAGGCGGTTCTGGAGGTAAATCATCAACAAAGCTCAGCCTCTTTAGCTTATTATGGTAAATATAGATTAAAAACTCAGGACCCGGGAATTAAGCATTTAAGCTGCCAATTATCACCATCTTTGTTGCGAACAATGGATCACATGCACGTATGCAGGCGTGCCCGCGCATGATGGTGCAGATTCTCACGTTGCATATTTGCTGGCATAGCTTGGCTCTTATCAAGGTTTACGCCGTGCATTATACTTTGCTGGAACTTTTCAAAAGCCGCCTCCACTTTTGTCTATATTTAGTGAAACATCTACCACCACGAGCCGCCGGG
The DNA here is from genome assembly GCA_022577855.1 of Wickerhamiella azyma. Taxonomy (NCBI): domain Eukaryota; kingdom Fungi; phylum Ascomycota; class Dipodascomycetes; order Dipodascales; family Trichomonascaceae; genus Wickerhamiella; species Wickerhamiella azyma. Next base: position 508,028 of record JAKISA010000004.1, read on the forward strand.
TAGCCACCCACAAGCCAAAAGGTTAGGTGGCTCACCTGCATGCATGACAGCGATGATCGGCAGGCTCGGCAGCGCACTCATTTTGGGGTCTTGCAGTCTGGTCGGTTCCAAAAGAGTGCTCGAGCGTTTCGAAACAATTTTGTATCTAAATAACCTAGTATTCACTTTTGCGAAAACGCGATGTGCGCGCTTTTAGATGCATATGTAATGGGGCCAATAGTTTGCGAGCGGAACATTGACACCAATGGATGGGAGAGATTGGGGGCTAGAGGGTCGCGCCAAGACGTGACGAATTTGGCCTAAGATCTAGACTTGCGATGGTCTCGGGTGTTTTGCCTAAATTTGGAACTGAAAAAACGCGTTGAAAAAAATCCCAGATTGTTATGGGCGCGAGCCGGGCGCAGCCCTGGAACGCATGCCACCGAGTTTGCCACCGATAATTTCGTGGTTGCAGGACCCCAGGAACAAGGTTTTCTGTAAACTGAATCCAATTTGGGTGGCCACAGCGTCTGCATGGCCCTTGCATATACCAAAGCGTACTATATTTAGAGAATCTCCCGCGCAACACTAGCCGGGCATTACAGTTGTTGTTTAAAAAGTACAACACATATTTTGCGGAGGAATATCCGACCATGGCTCTATGCTCGTAGTAATCACTGGGCGCAGGATGCAGCACTGCAACTTTTAGGTTTGTCTTTGCAAGATCATAGCGGGGTGGCTGTGGGGATCTAATCCACTAATTTGACTATTTAGTTCACTAATTCTTACATGAGATGCGTTATTTACGGGTTATCCGGAGAAACTAAATATATCGCGAAATTAGGGCTTGTACATTTAGCGGGCTTACTGCACGAGCGAGGTGCATGTGTATGCACCGCATCGTGACGTAAGGCTGCAGCTGCAGTGGTAATTTTGCTCGGCATTTGTACATATATGTCGATCCAAGCGTGGCAACGGTTGGTGTTCCACAACATTCAAGCGTAGGCGGCATTGGTAAATCTTTTGCCAATTGGCTTTTAACGTTGCTTGAATGATACAGAGCTATCCTCTCGCTCCCCAAATAAATTCACCTCACCAACAAGGACAAATTCCCTACCCCGACCAGTCGTATTCGGTGGACTTTACGGACATGAAGCCTGACGAGTACAACGAGGTCAAACCCGAGCCAAAGGGGGACTCACCGCCTCATCACGCACACGCCGGAGGCCCTCGGTTGTCGCTCCCAAGCATTGCATCGCTGTTATCGGAGCCAAACGCGTCTGCGTCTGGTGCCCAGGCTGCGCAGCCCGTCCAAGCAAACGACAGTGACGGGCAGTTTGACTCTCCAAACACCAGCCCCCAGCCGCTCAGGCCACCTCAAATGTACCAGGAGGTGCCAGGGATGCTGCGTGACTACCAGTTCCCGAGGGTTGCCACGCCGACGCCCCAGCAGGCTCAGGCTCAGCATCATGGCCAGGCCCAGGCCCAGGCCCAGGCCCAGGCCCACGCTGCTGCGCCTCCCCATGTCTCGGCCCAGGCAGCGGCCCCTTCGCCGGCTCCGCAGGTACCAATGATGCCGCAGGGTGTAGCGCAGGGCATGGGCGGTATGCCTCTTGCCTACTCGCAGCACCAGCACGCTCAGCATGCCCAGCACGCCCAGCACGCTCAGCATGCGAGGGCCCAGGCGGCTGCCCAGGCTCAAGCCGCCGCTGCTGCTCAGGCCGCTGCTGCTGCCCAGCACGCCGCGCAGCGTTCGTACGTCATGGGCCACCCCTCGGGCCACCCCTCGGGCCACTCGGCAGGGCACCCCTCGGGCCACAGCCCGCACGCCGGGCACGGTATGCCCACCCAGAGCCAGTACCAGCCGCTCGGGACGCACCTGCTGGCGCGGTCCGGTGTGCCGGGGATGCCGGCTTCGGGTGTATCTCCGGTGCCCCAAGTGTCTCCGGTGCCGCAGGTGCCGCAGGTGCCCCAGGTTCCGCAAGTGTCGCAAGTGCCGCAGGTCCCGCCGCAGGTCCACCAGGGCATGGGTGGGTACCACCCCATGTATCAGATGATGCAGCAGCAGCCGATGTCGTTCTACCAAACGGCGCCGCCGTACCGCACGGGCCCCAGCCGCTCTACGGCGCTGACCCAGGAGATCAAGCGGCGTACCAAGACAGGGTGCCTGACCTGCCGCCGCCGCCGTATCAAGTGCGACGAGCAGCACCCGGTGTGCAAGAACTGCTCCAAGAGCGAGCGCATTTGCCTTGGGTACGACCCGATCCTGCACAGCTTTAGCCACGACAAGAACGCGCGCCTCAAGGCAATCCAAGCAAAGCGCCGGCGCTTTGCTCTGCGCCAAAAGTTTGACCGCCAGCGCGCGCTCTCAATGGACGAACAAAAGTCGCCCGGCTCGGTTATGAGCTGGGAAGACGTTTTGGGCCTGTTTTTGTCGATTGCGGGAGGAATTGATGAGCTGTTTGATACTCGCCAGTTTTCGGCAATTGGCCACACCATCATGCAGCAGATCAAGCACCAAACCTACGACTGCAAGGCCGTGGGCGAGCTCGAGCTCATCCGCCAGCTGGTGGCGGTGATTTTCAGCGAGTACAATTTTGACAACTTGAACGTTATGGAGCTTGCCGGGGCAAACCTCGAGAAGCTCCGCACTACAAACGACTATATGCTCATCCGCTGCTTGCTGGAGGCCCTCACCATGGGGGACCCCAGCATGCACGCTGCTCACCAGGCCGACGATCGCATCCATTCAAAGATGGTCACCCTCAACCAGGTGATTTTCCACGAAAAAATCTACAGCGCCACCCCGTTACCGGGATCGCACGTCCTGCAGATCGCGCAGGGCGCGGCTCAAGATCCCCAGGCTGCCTGGATCACGATCGCCGAGGTTATGAACCGCGGCGTCAAAGACCTGCAGGTGACGCACGGCCAACTCCCGGTTTTGGGAACCCTGCTCATCGTGGCCGCCGGGGGCCAGGCTTCAGCACAGCTTTTGCAAACGGATCTGGACCCTTTCTCCAGAGCTTTGCTGGAACTTAGCATGGACACTTCGTCAATGGACGAGCGCTCGTAGTAGATATTCAGTTTATTGCATCCTATTTGTTAACCGATCGCAGGCCAAACCCCAAAAAACCAAAACCGTTGAACCTTGGAAAAATTTTTCTCGATGTCACGCCGGTGGGCTGCAATCCAAAATTCGCGCTAATCTGCGGATCTATGATCTACACTCCTGCACAGCCCCGCTGTGCTTTGGCTGCTGCTCCACATTTGCAGTTGCCGAGGCAGGCATGCTGAGGCATCATCTCGCTGCGCGCTCACTGCCGTTACCATGCCTCGATCATATGCATGCAAGCGTTACGCTGCATTATCTGCAGGGGAGAGCCATGCCATGCAGCCAATCTGGGAAAAACGCAGGGCGGCTTTGATGCTGCGCATCGCGAACCGAGATGCGAGCCCGCTTCGAGAGCCGTTACGAAGCGAATCTACGAGCTCTGAAAAATGCCTCAGCCCAAACTTTCAGACGACTGCAATCAATTCAAAGTGCTATTTATAGCGCACCCACCCTGCTCACCACAGACAGGCGAGGCTCGGTTGCCAGTTGCCGAGTGCCAGGGCCTATAGCTACATAGATATACATATGAGCAACGCCGCACATTGAAACCATGAATGGCTTCAACACCCCACCAATGGTGGCAAAGATTGGGGCTGGAGCAATGTTTTTTCGAAACTGCAAACGTCAAACCTAATTCACCTGGGGCTATGCAAGGCTAGAGTTATGATCATCGTCAGTTGGTTGCCGGGAGGACGAGGTCCGGGCGTGGAAGGCCGGCTTCCGCGGAGCAAGGAAAAATCAACTCGAGCCAAGAGCGATTTTTTGTTGTTGTTGTTTGCCTCACCATGCTATTCAACGGTGTTGGTTTGAGAATTGTTTGGTCACGTGACCGCCATTGGATGCGGAGATGACCTGCAATATTATGCAGGATCTTGACATTTTTGGAGATGCGAAATTTAACCGGCCAGGAACCCCACAGGGGTCGAAGTCAGGTCAACGAATTGCCGAGAGACTCATTTTCTAGATCTACAGCTGATTCAAGCGCTGGTTCCACCATTCCAGCTACCGAATCCACCAGCAGTAGCGACCGCCCCGTGCGTGATAACCGGTTTCTACCCTATCCAGGAAGCCGGTACCCGGAGGTTTGTTCATCAGCATCCGCTTCCTTGTTGCATACCCCGAGATCTCAGTCTATTGATGGCAGTACTCTGGGAGCAAGGTCAAGCGACTCGAGCCAGTTTAGTGGTATGAACGAGAAGGTGCCGTTCGTTGCAGACGGCTCACCATTTGGTGGTTACCCCATTGGTGCATTCCCGCTCACTATGGAGGAGAAGGAGGTCGACGACCATCTGCACAACCCTGATCCGTTTGCAGACGCCAAGGCCAACCGGTCGTGTAATAGGCCTGACCGGCGTAACGTGGCGTCTATATGTGCCTTTTTGGTACTTATTGCCGGTGCCATCTGCGTGTTTATTGTGCTTCCAGCCCTCGCTTTTACGGGCGTTATTGTGCGCGACCAGCCACTCCATGGCGACGATGGCACTTCGAGCAGCAGCTCCAGCAGCAATATTTCAGAGGCCCTCAGTCCTTACAAGTATGGTCTTCTTAGCGCTGTTCGCACGAGCCTTATCGATGACGATACCCCGGACGAGGCACTGACGTTCACGACCCGCAACGGCAGCGAGTGGGAACTGGTGTTTAGCGACGAGTTTGAGGTTGAGGGCCGCAGCTTTTATGATGGCGATGACCAGTTCTGGACCGCCATGGACTTTCATTATGCTGCGACCCAGGACCTCGAGTGGTACGACCCCGCCGCAGTAACCACCAAGGGCGGCGCCCTGCAGCTGCGCATGGACGCCTACCAGAACCACAACCTGAATTATCGCAGCGGTATGGTTCAGAGCTGGAACAAGCTATGTTTTACCCAGGGGTACATTGAGGTGGGCGCCCGCATGCCCGGTAACGGCACTGTGCCTGGCCTTTGGCCTGGCTTGTGGACATTGGGCAATTTGGCCCGGCCTGGCTACTTGGCCTCATCGGATGGGCTTTGGCCTTACTCGTACAATGCATGCGACCATGGTATTACCCCCAACCAAAGCTCTGTGGACGGTTTGTCGTACTTGGGCGGCCAGAGACTTCCGAGCTGCACCTGCAAGAACGGCGACCACCCCAACCCTGGGGTGGGAAGAGGTGCTCCTGAAATTGATATTATTGAAGGTACAGTGCAATCTGACGTGGGACTCGAGGCATTTGGTCAGGTATCGCAATCGCTACAAGTGGCTCCGATGGATATTTGGTACATGGTCGACTATGACTATATTGAAGTCTACAACTCGACCATCACCACGATGAACTCGTGGTCGGGCGGCCCATTGCAGCAGGCTATTTCTGGCGTGTCCAACCTCAACAATTCGTGGTACGAGCTGAGCGACGAGGCGGCGTTCCAGACCTATGGATTCGAGTACCAAAACGATGCCCTTGATGGCTACATTTCGTGGTACGTGGGCAGCAACCCGGTCTACACAATGTACGCGCCTGCCCTCAGCGCCAACGGCAACGTTGACCAGCGCCTGATCTCGCGCGAGCCCATGAGCATTGTGATGAATTTGGGTATCTCGACCTCATGGACCTACATCTCGTGGCTTGATCTGACGTTCCCAGTGACGTTTGAGATTGACTATGTGCGGATCTACCAGCCAAAGGGGCAAACTGCCACGACTTGCGACCCGTCAGATTTCCCCACAAAGCAGTACATTGAGGACCATTTAAATGCGTACTCGAACCAGAACTTGACCTCGTGGGCGAACGCGGGCTACGCGCGGCCGCTGAACACATTTATGGACGGCTGCTCCTCGTAACATTATTTATTTATAGACTTTCTTTCAGTGCCCTTTGGGCTCCCTTGGGCACCCCCTCACCCCCCTGACACCCCACGGGCTCCCTCCTCGTGCTCGCCAAGGCCCAGCTCACTCAGCACTCGACTCGGCACTCCCAGCTCCATCGGTGGCGGGGGGCATGGCGGGCATTGCGGGGGGGTTAGAGGGTGCTGTCAGCTTTCCTCTTGCATGGTTGATCCAGTGTCGTTTGGGCTGCAAAGAAAGAGCGGTGGGCTATTAAAGAGCTCATCCAAGGGCAATTTGGCGGCCATGATGGCGCAAGGAGGTGCTGCGCAGGCCACGCCCGCCAGATCGCCGAGCAGATCACCGGCAAAGTCAGAGGGTGCGCAGCTGCTGAAACGGAGCCGTAGCATGGGCACTTTCGGGCCGTACATTAATTTTGGACAACAGGCGGTGGAGGAGATCTCGGGAAAGACCTCAATAGGGCCTGTTAATGGCGGTTCAGGCGCTGGTGCGGGCACCGGTGCAGCAGCGCCCGCTCAGGCGGTTGGCGGCAGTGCCATTGCGCCCGGGGCCGAGGATGGGTCAAAAGGAGAGAGCAAAGATCTAGCACAACCGAGAACAAGTCGGGCCGACGCGAGTGCGGCTCAAGGTGCTGCTTCGAGCTCTCACACTCACTCGCGCTCGCCGAGCCCCAGCTCGCCCCGAGACTCGCCGCGCGGGTCACCGAGCCCTGAGCCACCCTCAACCTCGACGCCCGAGCTCATGGACGACAACTCGCTCCACCACAGACCAATGGCGCGGGTGGACTATTTCAGCCACAACTGGAACGAGAGCGACCTCGCAGGTTCGTGGCGCTACATTGTTTCGCGGCGCCAGGACATGGCCAACAGCGCGCGGCTCGAGAATGCCAGCTGGCGCACGTGGGCCAAGGCCAAAAACAACCTCAAGACGATCCGCCCTGAAGAAGTTAATTGGCTCAAGGACTATGACGTGACTTGGCTTTATGGTCCGCTGTATCATGAGCGTCAGTCTACCGAGTGGGATGCGATTGAACCCGAGAAGGAGACGCCCGCCAAGGCCGGAAAGGGCTCTAAAGGTCGCATGGCGGATAGCATCAAATCGATCCTCAAGAAGAAAACTATTGCCGAGATCATGATGGAGGATGCGCCCGAATACAAGGGCCCCGCGGACAATTATTTGCGGCACCACAATTACCGGCAAATCCATACTGGAGCCACCAATATCGCTGCGGTTGTCAACTCGCAGTACACACGCCAAGAGCATGAGGAACCAACCCCTGAAGAAGATAAGCACGTTCATTTTAATGCTCGCGTCGAGCAGTGTATTTCTCTTGACCCTGAAGACGCGCCGCCGCCTTCAACTAGCTACATTTCAGAATCGGATTCAGAGTCCGAGGAGGGCGGCTTGTTTCTGGGGATCCAGCGCAGCGTGGGTTCGTCCACATCCTTGTCGAGCTCGAGCTCGCGCACAGTGGCGCCACTGCCGGCAACGACCCTAAATATGCCCGATGATGAGGACCACGAGGGGCTCGAGCCGCGGCGACTCGAAATGCAGTCGAGCGCGTCGCGCAACTACGACTACAACAGCGTGTTTACGTCGGCCGAGCCGGCGTTCAAGATCGTGGACCCCAAGGTGCACGCTGTGGCGGTGCCCAGCGCGGTCGCCAAGGATTTGGGGGCGACCTCGGGGGCGCCCTCCCCGCAGGTCTCTGCGGCGGCCTCTCCGCAGGTCTCGTCGCCGGCCTCGCCGCGTGGCCAGCCCATGGCCTCCTACGGATGTAATTCTAAGTAGTTTATGTGTGATGTCGAGAGGGCGGCCACCCTGGGGAGTGGGGACCCAAGAGCGGTGCAGAGTACGCCGACCACTCGCTGCCGCTGGTCCTATAAACATAAACATTAATGCTTCGGCCGCCTTCCCCCTCGGCCCCCCTCGCCCCTACAACAACTCATTCTGCTCAAACTGGTGCTTGATCTTCAGACTCAACTGCAGCGACGTATCGCTCATGCGGTTCTTTTTATCCCACTGATACAACATCTCGGTAAACAGCTCCTCGTCATTAGCCTTTACCGCAAACAGCATGCGCTCAATAAACTGCCGCTCGGCTCCCAAATGCTGGACCCCAAGCAGGTCGGCCTCATGCTCACCCAACGCTTTGCAAAACGCTTGTTTAAGCACAAAGTCGGGCGCAATATGAATCTCGTGCGCACTCATTATACCAAACGCATGGTCATACGCCTGCGCAGCCTCCCAAAAGGTGGCCGAGTGCTTGGCCCTACGAGCCAGCAGCTCGCCTATATCAAGCAAACATTTCGAACCCTGGAGAACCTGTTTGGAACTTAGAAACAAGGCACTAGCCTGCTCAAGCGAGTCACGTGCAAGCTCGGTCTTGCCCACATGTTTGTAGCACTGAGCCATATCCTTGAGAGCCCATGCAGCCTTGCGTGAATGGCTCTTGAGGGCTTCTTGAACACCAAGCGTGTACGCCTCGAGGGCCTTTTCCCAAAGTTGCAGCCCAAGGTACAATTTCCCGGCCTCTATGCCATAGTCTTCCACGTCGGGACCCCCGTGCAGCAGGCGAATACCGGCCAAAAAGCAGTCGGCCGCTTCGAGGCGCTGATCATTGGCCTTGAAGAGGTTACCAGCAGTAATATATAAATCTAGCGCTTCTTCAGTGTGGCCAGGAAACAAGTGACCCGAAAGCTGCTTTCTATACGCCCGTTTCTGGAGCTTTGCTGGATCCTCCATGTGTCATGAGAAGTCAAACAAAGCCCAAAGCGACTTTAGCAGTGGAGGAATGGATGCTCGTGGCTGAGTTTTGCCGCCGCAGCCCCTTTGAGTACCTGCACATGTCGCAAATCTGCCGCACGAGCCGCGCAGCCTTTTTAGGTGACGAGCTTTGGCGGCCATTCACACCGTTCAAGGTTGAAACGGGCCTTGCACGGGCATTCATGGACCGCTTCAAGCGCAAATCGTTGCTGGTCCGGCAATACATGGTTCAAAATTACTCCGCGCAACCCATAAAAGAGCAAAAAGGGTGTGGAGCACCACCCGTCAACTTTAGGTCCGATTCTACGGACGAAGATCTCGACTATCTGCTAAGTATTGCCGCCAGTGGCAAGGTCCCTCTCTGCACTTCAGAATCAACCTACTTTTGGCGGTGCTGTATTGCGCTCAACCCGGCAAGTTATGAGGTCGCTCCCGAAGAGCTCAAGGCAAGCATAGAGTTTACGCTCGAGGCGCTGGCCGCTGGGCTCAGTGCTTTTACAATCCCTCAATCTACTCTTGAAAACCTCACAGTTGCCGAGGTCGCGGTGGCCTCGCAGCCAATGGTGCTGGCGCGCATGTCAAAGTCGTTTATCGAGGCTAACCGGCCATTGGTGGCCACAGCCGTGAGCTGCGAGGCATGGGCCCTAAGTTCAGCACACAAATTCCGCAACGACTATGAAATTGTTGAAAGTGCGCTCGAGCACACGGGCCAGGCCCTTGGGTTTGCCGGCGACGATCTCTTGAATGAGCGCTCACTGGTGAAAAAAGCGGTTGCAAATTATGGCTACGCTCTCAAGTATGCTACGCAACTACAAAATGACAAGGAGATTGTGCTGCTCGCGGTCACCAATTGCGGAGGCGCCCTGCAGTACGCTGCACCCTCGCTAAAGCTCGACAAGGATGTGGTGCTTGCGGCGGTGAAAAACGACCCCGAAGCTCGCAAATTCGCTCACGAATCGTTGCGATTAGATGCCGACGTTGTCATGGCAGCTTTGCTCAAGATGCGTCACTAGCAACTGTCACGCCTGCACCTGCAGCGCAACGATTAGACCCGCAAGGGCAAGGCGAGCCGTTGGAGCGTTCGAGACGCTATTGCTTGGGTGACTAATCCGGGGTATATCAACGTATGATTTCGTCGCTTTTATCAATGGTTTTCGGTTCCGCCCCTGATCTCGACAAAGCTACCAAGGAGACAATTGACAGCCAGATCAAGAGCTCCCACGTGTTTGTGGCCAGCAAGACCTACTGCCCCTACTGCAAGCAGGCCAAGGAGCTTCTCCACGCTGCCGGCGCTAACGACGCTGTGATCATTGAGCTCGACAATGAGAAGGACGGAGCTGCCATCCAGGCCTACCTCGCCGAGGTTACTGGCCAGCGTACCGTGCCCAACATCTTTATTAACGGCAAGCACATTGGCGGCTGCAGTGACCTCCAGGAGCTCGCCAACTCGGGCAAGCTCAAGGCTTTGCTTTAATTTGTTTATAGATGAATTTAGATGAACTTTGACAGTGCTTCCTGACGGACGTTGAGACGTGTTCAACCGCCTTGTATGCTCTGGGGGTCGTCTCCAACCACTTCACATTGTGCACCCCACGTGACCCCACTATGATCCAAAAAGTTTCCAACTTTTTTTTGTAATGGGTAAAGCGCAGAAATACAAAAAGGCACAACAAGAAAAGGAGATTGAGCCTGAAGATTTTGCCAGCACAGACGAGGAATTTGGTGGTTTCGAGAGTGAGCACAGCGAGCAGGAGGATGTAAACTCTGACTCGGATTCCAGCGAGGACGAGGCTCCCATGCAAAAAACCAAGGCTGAAAAAATGTCCAAGCTGCCTGTGAAGGAAAAGGCAAAGACTGGTGTTGTGTATGTTGGCCGTATTCCTCACGGTTTTGACGAAAAGGGTATGCGCAAATACTTTTCGCAGTTTGGCGATATTCTCAACTTGCGGTTGTCGCGCAACAAAAAGACCGGCAACTCGAAGCACTATGGGTTTATTGAGTTCCAGACCCCTGAGATTGCTGATATTGTGTGCGATACTATGGACGGGTACCTGTTGTTTGGCCATGTCCTCAAGTGCAAGCGGGTTGAGGCTGTGCACTCCAACATGTGGGCTGGCGCCAACAAAAAGTTCTCGCAGATCCCGTGGTCACAGATTGGCAAGCGCCGCTACGACCGCAAGCATACGCGTGAGTGGTGGGAGGAGCACCAAAAGGCCGATGTTGCCCGCAGGTTACAACGGTCCAAGGAGCTCAAGAAGTTGGGCATTGATTATAGTTATTAGTTATTAGTATAATGTTGGTAAATGGAGAGGAGAATGAGGATGGGGGGATGGGGCCATGGGTGGCCATGCCCACGGTCCTCGCTCTCGCTCGCCTCAGTGAACTTAATTATCTATTTAGCATTCTCTTCGGTCAAAGCACGGGTGGCCTGAAGGCGCTTAAACAGCTCCTCGGCATCGCCCAAAGCCACGGTCTCGCCCTTGGACTGCTTGCTCACGTCGTCGCGGCGACGGATGTTAACGCTGCGGGTCTTCTCCTCCTCATCACCAACAATCAGAATGTAGTTGTACTGGCTGAGCTGGGCCTGGCGAATCTTCTTTTGGAGGGTGTTGGGGCCGAGGTCCACATCAGCGAAAAAGCCGGCCTTGAAGAAGTAGTCGCGCACTTCCTGGGCGTAATCGTAGTATTTGGGGCCAATGGGCACGACCTGGATCTGGCGCGGCGACAGCCAGAACGGCCACTTGCCGAAAAAGTGCTCGGCAAGGATACCAATCATCCGCTCAAACGAGCCGTAAATGGCGCGGTGGATCATCACGGGGCGCTGGAAGCGGTCGGCGTTCTCGCCCTCATGCGCAGCATCCTGGAACTTGAGCTCAAACCGGTTGGGCAGCTGGTAATCAAGCTGGATGGTGGCGCACTGGTGCCAGCGGTTAAGGGCATCCGAGATCATAATATCGATCTTGGGGCCGTAGAATGCACCGTCGCCGGCATTGATTTCCCATTTGGCACCAAAGGTCTCGAGCGCATCCTTGAGCATGGCCTCGGCATTGTCCCAAGTCTCGAGTTCACCAAGGTACTTTTCGGGGCGGGTCGAGAGCTCCATCTTGAACTTGAAGCCAAGGACACCGTAAACCTGGTTCAAAAAGTCAAAGACGCCAACAATCTCGTCCTTGATCTGGTTCTGAGCGCAGAAAATGTGCGCATCGTCCTGCTGGAACCGGCGCACGCGGGTCAAACCGGTCAAAGCACCGCTAAACTCGTTGCGGTGCAGCACGCCAAAGTCGGCAACCCTCCACGGCAATTCGCGGTACGAGCGGTCACGGCTCTTGAAAACAAGGCAGTGGCCGGGGCAGTTCATGGGTTTAAGGCCAAACCGCTCCTTTTCAACATCAAAGGTAAACATGTTATCTTTGTAGTTTGCCCAGTGACCCGAGGTCTCCCAGAGCTTGGAGTTGTACATGTTGGGGGTAATAACCTCTTCGTAGCCGCGCTTGCGGTACTCTTCCTTGAGAAAGGTCATCATCGAGTTGTAGATGCGGGCGCCGTGGGGCAGCCAGAAAGCGCTGCCGGGGCTCATCTCGTTGAAGAAAAACAGCTCCTGGTCCTTGCCGATCTTACGGTGGTCGCGCAGCGCAGCCTCCTCGAGGAATTTCAGGTGCGCGTCCATGAGTTTCTTGTCGGGGAACGACACGCCGTAAATGCGCTGCAGCGAGTCGTTGGCGGCGTCACCGAGGAAGTACGAGCTCGAGTTTTTGAGCAATTTGAAGCTCTTGATGCGCCCGGTGTGCGGAATGTGCGGGCCACGGCACAAATCAATCAGGGCACCACACCGGTACACAGTGGACGAAGTGCCGTCAGGGATCTTGGAAGCAATGAGCTGCTGCTTGTACTTGTTGTACGAAAACATCTTGAGCAGCTGCTCCTTGGTCATGGTCAACCGCTCAAACTTTTGCTTCTCCTTGATGACCTTCTTGACCACGCCCTCAACGGGCGAAAAGTCGCTTTGTTGCACGGCGGTCTTGCCCTCATCGATAGCCATCTCATAAAAGAAACCTTCGGTAGTGGGAGGACCAACGCACAGGTGCGCACCATAGTGACACTCGCAAGCCTCGCCCAAAACGTGGGCGCTCGAGTGCCAAAACACGGTGCGGCCCTCTTCATCATCAAAGCTCAAGAGGGTAAACTCGCTGTCTTCCTCAAACGGGCGGCCCAAATCCCACATTTGGCCGTTTACTTTGGCCACAATAAGGGGATCCAGCTCTAGCCCCAGCTCCTTGGCGACCAAAATGGGCGTGGTTTCCCATGCGGTGGCCTCGACCGTCTTGCCCGACTTGAGCTCGGTCACCTTGACGGTGGTGCGCGGCTTGGCGGCGATCTCGGCCTGCTGCTTCTCGTAGAGCTCAGTGAAGAACGCGTGACGGTCCTCAATGAACGTAAACTTTGGCTCTGATGGGTAAAGAGGCATAAGTGAAAAACTGAGTCAGATGCCGCTGGGAGTTTTAGAGGGGGCCTCCCAAGGGGGGCCTCCAAGGGGGGGGGGGGCCCTCTGCAAGGGGGACAGTACATGTAAACCTAAGTTTAGGGGAGGGGATGTAGTTGTAGATTTAAAGAGCGCTGCTAGCTCTAGGCGCCATAGGCTCGCGCTAGGCTCACCCTGTGTCACATTTTGATGCATGTGACAATCATGCGTCGCGACGGCGCCTTGGGAAGGCCTGGGGATCCCCATCGTACCCCTCTTTCTCATCTAGAAAAAATTGTTATTTAAATATACGCACGTTCATGCATCAATATGCACAATCATGCACCTCGGGCACCCCTCGGAGCACACACCCTTTACAACGCCTCAAGCAAACTTTTCAAAAAGGGCTGGTCAAACTCTTGTTTACTGGCCCCAAAAATTTCCCTCAACTTGCCCACAGCAGCTTCGGGCTGCTCAGGGTCGCTCTCGCCAATCCATTTCTTGAGCGCCCGCGTCAGCGTCTCGTTGCCCTGCCGAATCTCATCAGCACTGAACTCGGCATTGTCCACAGTCTCGAGCTCCTCGGCCTTGCGCTTGGCCATGCTAATTACCTTTTGGGGGAACTGCACCACCTCGGCAACATGGATACCAAACGACTTGTCGCTAATGCCCTCGGCAATCTTGTAAAGCAACGTAATATCGTCTGAGCCGGCCACGTCGGCCACAGCGTGCAAGTTGTACGCGCTGGGGTACAATTTGGCCAAAGCGGTGAGCTCGTGAAAGTGGGTCGCAAACATGCTAAAGCACCCAATGTTTTCAATAATGTGCTGCGAAATAGCCCATGCGAGACCAAACCCATCGTATGTGGAGGTACCACGGCCCAGCTCATCGATAACAATAAGGCTGTTTTTGGTGGCGGTCTTGAGAATCGAGGCTGTTTCGAGCATCTCGGCCATAAATGTGGAAATACCCTTGAGCTGCGAGTCGCCGGCACCCACACGGGCAAGAATGCAGTCGACCACGCTGATCTCGGCTGCTTCAGCAGGCACAAAGCAGCCAATCTGGGCCATGAGGTTGATCACGCCAATCTGGCGAATATAGGTCGACTTGCCGCCCATATTGGGGCCGGTAATAATGAGAAACTCGCTCTTGCCACGCTCAAGCATGATATCATTGGGAATAAAGCTCAGATTGTCCTGAGCTTCCATGCAGGGGTGGCGCGCCGCCTTGATGCAAGTGGAGCCGGTACCCATGGCGTGCATTTGAGGGCGAATGTACGGCACGGGAGCAAAGCTAGCGGCCTCTGCAAATGCGCACAGCACGTCCAACTTGCTCAGGGCCTCACCCAGCGGGCTCAACACGGGCAAATAGGTTGAAACAACGTTCACGACCTGGGCCACAAGCGCAGTCTGAGTCTTGGAGTACTCGGCCTTGAGCTCCTCCCACTCGGTTTTTACGGCCTTGAGCTCGCTAGTGGTAAAGTAAACGCCGGCTTTGAGAGTGGCAAGCTCAATGTAGCCTGATTTGGAGCGCAAAATGGACGCGTCGTTGCGCGTCAAGCGGTAGCACCAGCCGTGGTTGGCAGTGTCTTCAAACTTGAGCTTCTTGTCGCGTTCCATACCTAAATTTTCGGCGTGCTCGGCATGCATCTCCTTCATTTGCTCTAGGAGCGCGTCCTGCTTGGCCTTGAGGTCCACAAGCCGCTCATCAAAGTCGCTCCGCACCACATAGTCGCGGTGGTCGCTCATATCCACTGTGGTCAACACGAGCTCCTGGAGCTTTTGCAACTCGGCGTGGGCGTGCTCAATCGCGGCACCATACTCTTTGAGGCACGGCAAACTGAGCTGGGCGGTGAATTCGGGCAGCATAATTGCCAGCTGGTAGATGCGCACCACGTCGTCCAAACGGGCAAACCCGCGCTGAAATTTGCGCACAATCTTGGTCATGTCGGGCACGAGCGCAAATTGGGACCGCAAACCGGTGCGCACGCCAGGCGAATTCACCAGCGCTTCGACCTGGGTGTGGCGCTCCTCGATGGCTGCCAAGTCCAGGAGGGGCTGCTTGAGCCACTGGCTGAGCATGCGCGAGCCGGCAACAGTGCAGCATCTGTTCAAAAGCCCATACAAGCTCTGCGACTTGACCTGATCGCGCGCGCTAGGCAGCACATTTAGGGCCTTGAGAGCTGCTCCATCAAGGCGCATGTACTGGCTAAGATCGTGCTTGACAATCTCGACTTTTGTGAGGCTGAGAAATTTGGAGAGCGCGGCGGCGCACGCGCAAGCAAGGGGACGCCCGAGCTCGGCGCTCAGCTTCATTTCCTCGAGGCCGCTGAGGCGCAAGACCTCCTCCTTGCCGCCGCTAAAATCGGTCTTGGGAACAGTGGTAACCAGGACGCCATTACGCGAAACAAGGCCCGCAACATCATCTGCCGACTCGACAAGCACCTCGCGTACTCCGAGCTGGATCATCAGGGCCTCGAGGTTGCCGTAGGCCTCATTGTCCTCAAACTCGACCAGCCCCAAAGTCTTGTTAATGACATCGCTAAAGGCCACGCCGACCTGTATCGTGGTACTTTTCTTGACTCGCACGGCAGCAACTACCGGGTAAGTGCTTTGTTCGCCCACAAGATCCTCAATCTGCGAAATGTTGCCCGGGGACGCCGAGCACTTGAGGGCGAATTTTTTGCCGTCCGCGGCGTAAATCTGGATTTTGAGACTGTCTTCAAGCGCAGCTTTGAGGAGCGTGCCCAAAAGGTTGCGGTTCACGGTGGTCATGGGCGTTTCGTTGTCCGAGGCGCGACGCGTCGAGGACTCTGAGCGGTACGCGTAAACGGCGGCCTTGCGCGCGTCGTCGTTGAATGCGGTGTAGTCTGGGGTATCTGTTCCACGTTCAAGCAGACGCAGGGTGTCTGAAAATGGGCCCAATGTGGCGGTAAACGCGATTGCAGCCGCGTCGTCTTTGCTCATTAAGGGAAGGGGTTGGGAGTGATTCAGCCTGGAAGGTGGACTTGACGGTCAGGGTGAGTGGGGTGGGCACGTATAAGTGAGTGGATTTTTGGAGAAAAGATGAAGGATGAAGGTGAACAGGCGCATTTTTCAGGAGGGTGATTGGCAAGCTGGGCCAGACTCGACCGGCAGTGCTGAAGGCAAGCTCGAGGCTGGTTGGGTACTATACTAGAAAACCGCTTCGCAAAATCCTCGCCAACTCTAATTCTATTTCACCTAGCATGCAAGCCCTGGGCCATGCACCCACTCATGCACCCCGTACCATCCCTGCATATGATCCAAAACGCAGAGGCCCCTCAACCAACGCGCACATGTCAAGCACATGTCAAGTCCTAAATTATGAATGCACTCCATGGAGGTGCATAACCTACCGCCGGTTGCTGCGGCCCCGTTTGTACACTAAGCCTCTTGTCCCACTCATGAGCTGGAAGGGATTCCAGAAGGGCGTGGCGCGCACGCCGCAGAATCTCAAGCAGAAATTCAATCGCGGTACCGTGACCAAGGACCCCATGTACATTGATGCCGAGCGCCGGTTCAACGGCATTGAGACCCAAACCAAGAAACTCCACGAGGAGGCAAAGCGGTACTGGCAGGCGATCAGCGGCATGCTGCAGCACCAGATGGACTTTAGTACCGCGATTGAGCAGATCTTCAAGCCTATTAGCGGCGTCGTGAGCGACCTGGATAGCCTCAAGCCAGAGGGCAACCCCGAGGGTATTGAGGCGTGCGAGCAGTACCGCGACTTGGTCACCGAGCTTCAGGACTCGATCAAACCCGAGCTCGAGCTCATTCAGACCAAGATTTTGGCTCCCGCGGACGAGCTGCTGGCCATCATCAAGTCGATCCGCAAGATGATGGTCAAGCGCGACCATAAGCAGCTGGACCTTGATCGGCACAGTACAAGCCTCAAAAAGCTCCAGGACAAAAAGGAGCGCACCGTCAAGGAGGAGGAAAAGCTGTACAAGGCCGAGAATGATGTGGAAATGGCCACCGAGGAGTTTAACTATTACAACGAATTGCTCAAGGATGAGCTGCCCAAGTTGTTCCATCTCGAGGGTACCTTTATCCAGCCGTTGTTTGCCAGCTTGTACTACATGCAGCTCAACATTTTCTACACACTTTTTACTCGCATGGAGGAGATGAAGATCCCGTACTTTTCGTTGACCCAGGACGTGCAGCAGCAGTTTGAGCTCAAGCGTGGCGATATCAAGGAGCGTACTGAGGAAATCGGCATCACTCACTTTAAGATGGGCCATGCAAAGAAGAAGTTGGAAATGACCAAAAAGCGGTTTGGCAAGGAGAAGGAGGCTGCTGCAGGCGCCGAGTCGCCGGTGGGGCAGGCCCCGCCGGTCTACACCGGTCAACCAGTTGCCTATGATGCCCAGGGACAGCCTATTTACGCCCAGCCACAGCCTGTTGGCTACGATGCCGCCGGTCAGCCCATATACGCTCAGCCCCCCGCTCAGGCCGCCTATGCCCAGCCCGCCGCGTATGCACAACCTGCGGTGGCTCCTGCTGCAGCCCAACCAGGATATGGGTACCCTGCAGAGAAGCAGGAATACGCGCCGGTGGCTGCTGCGCCGGTGGCCGCCGCGGCGCCTGTTGCGGCTGCCCCCGTGGCAGGTGCAGCTTATTGCACAGCTCTCTACGATTATGCCGCTCAGGCAGAGGGTGATCTCTCGTTTTCCGCCGGCGACCGCATCGAAATCATCCAGCAAACAGACGCCAACGGCTGGTGGACCGGCCGCCTCAATGGCGTCCAGGGTGTGTTCCCCGGTAATTATGTACAAGTTTAGTTGACCTTAATGTATTTTTGAGCTTGGATCGGGGCAGAGTGGGTGTGGGGCAGGGTGGGAGGGGTCCTGCGCCGCGCCGCCGTGCCAGCCTACAAGCCCTGCATCGGCTATGATCTGGAAACCAGAAAATGAACGATCAGCATGCAGCCTAGGCAGCTCGGTTTGCACTATTTGTAGAATACAATTTAGACCATCAGCCACCATGGTGGCCGACAGGCCCTGTGGGGTCCCAAAAACAAACGGACAGCGTGCAGCTAGGGCTAGTCACAGCAATCGCAGACCATCGGCCAGTAGATTGCTGTTTTTAGGTATCTGGTTACTTCCAGTCCCAGTCACAGGTTATTTGCCAGCCAAACAGTCACGCCCAAACAACGACCTGCATGGACGCAGGTACTCTGCTCCTCACCTCGCCTATCTCGTAACGGGGTGTAACAGCAATGCCGTGGCACCAGAGCTTGGGGGAACAAGGGTGTGCATAGACCGACAGGGTGACCTCAATTGGGGCATGGACCTAGGCCCATCAAGTCAAGGTGGGCCATAGTAGGGGACGCGGAGGGAAACGCTTAAAAAAGTCTATTTGTAGTATTAAGGGGCAATGCAGTACTGGTTCAAGCTCTTAGACAGATCCTGGCCCAGTTGGCTCACAACCTCTAGCTGCAACTCCGCAACTTTTGAGCACCCGAGCAACCAAACTCTTTAATCCACTTTTTTACTATAAACTAGCAGGTAAAAATCAAGCACAAGCTCGCAGCCCATCTTGCACGCTCGCAAACAGAATTGACCTAGATACAAGCGCAAATTGCAGCCCACAAATCCGCGTATCAACACGGCTGTGACCCCTCGTGCCATTCAAGTATAGTTGGTACAAATTGCTATAATCTACAAGAATTGTTTAAGCCTGCCAAGTCATTTTTTGTAGTCTGAGCTTGACCGCCAGTCCCAATGGCACCAGCTCGCGCTTCACCAACTGCAGAGACCCAAACGACTTGTCCAGCTCGGGGCCATAAATTGTCACGATGGCCCTCCAATAGTTGCTCAAAGAAGAAAAGCGATCACCAATGTACCGATTCGACTCGTGGGGCCTTGCAAGAATTGCTTGGATCGCCTTGTCGGCAGTGTAGAACCCTGGGTGACTCGGTGTCTCACTGAGCCCCTCGCAAGCGGATATGAGACTTGGCGAGGTCTCCTCACGGTTTTTCATAAACTCTTCGAGCGGCATAAAGGGCTCCTTGCCATACTTTTCGTGCAAATCCCGGGAGCGCTGGGACGCTGGCTGGCCCCTCTCCTCAAAGTCGGACCTGAAGTGCTCGTAGCGGGCCAAATCATTTTTGTCGGCAACCACAAGCGCATCGTCGGTATTAATGGTGTAGTATTCTAGTGCCTCGCCAAGTTCCACAAAGGGGTCATACACCTCAAACCCTCCCAGCTCGAGCGGCCAAAACCAAGTACCACGTACGCCACCGAGTCTCTGTGCCAAGTACTCGTGTAATGAGCAGCCAAGAACCTCGACATAGATCCGCCGCAGCGTTTCTGCAGTGTCCCAAACGTGCTTGATTCCCAGCGCGTTGAACGGCCGAAACAAGTTGTTGACGAAAAACCGAATGTAGGCATTGTGGGCCTTGATCCACAGCATGACCGAGTCACAAGCATCAAGCTGGCGCTTCATCTCCTTGATGTGGGCATCCACTTTAGCCTGGTCCAGCTTGAACTCGTCGCCATCCAGCTGCAAAAACATCATCTTGGGGATATTGGAGGTGCCGACATCAACGCCAAACCCTGCAGTCTTTTCTTCATTGATGGCACACCCAGACGCCTTAACAAACTGCTGCACAACTGCCCAAGCCTTGGTGCACTCATTCGGCGTCGCCCAAAAGTAAAAGTCGTCAGACATGCGGAACAGTGACCGCTGCGTTGCCTTGTTCACAGCAACTTCAAGCACAAACAAGACCATTTCAGAGGCAAAATCGGAAAACGGGGTATTGATAGGAACGCCCCTCTTGCGGGTGCTGGCCGGCTGGCCCTTAAACTTGTAGCGTGCTTTGAGCACTTTTTCAAAGAATTCTTGCCAAAACTTGGAAACTCCGAAAAACTCGCACGCAGCGAAAATTGTCTTGTGCGAAAGCGACGGCCCAAACCACTTGAAGTCGCTCTGGAAAAAGCCAACCTCAAGGCCCAAATGCTTGCGCACCTTGATCTCGGCAATGATTTGCCGCATCAACTTGTTCTTGTTCTCCATGGCACTGCTTCCGACACCCTTGGGTTTGTCGTCAGAATCGTACACGACATGATAGTGGCGCTCAGTGGGCAACTGGTGCATAAAGTAGGTCTCTTTGTGCCGCGCGCTACGCAACTTTTCCAAGCTATCCCGACCGTACTTGTCATTGAGGAAAAACTCTCGGCGCTCTTGGTCTTCCTTGGTTTGCCTTGAAGGCGGCTTGATCCATGCCTTGTTGTAGTATTGCTTTGCGGCTGCTTTAAGCTCGCTTGCCCATGCAGAGCCCACTTCCTGGATAAGGATGGCGTCGAGCAAGGCATAGTCAAAGTAAACCCGGTACTTGCCATTGAGTTTGCGCCGCTGGTGCGCAGCCACTGCACCCTCCTCGGGGTAGCTAAAATCCCAATTGTCGAGCGAGCTTACCCGCAGGTTGAGCACGTCCACCACGTCCTGCAGCGTGTCTTTATCAGTGTACTTGCGGAGCTCGGCAATCTGCTCTTCACATAAAAAGTCGCCAGAGCACAAGGCAGCAATGTTTCCCTTGACGGAACCCTTAGTGAAGCTCAAGTTTTGTTTGGTACTCCGGGACATCTCGGCCATGCGCTTGCGCATTTGCTCAAGAGCCAGCTCCTGTGTGGCAGTGCTAAATACAGACTCCATAAACTCGGTAAAGCCGCCGTCAAAGCTCTCTGTCTGAGCGATTTCGAGCCACTGCGCCAACTGCTCTGCGCGCTCAGACCGCTCCTCAATGGCCTGCGGCTCGCGCCAGTCCAACAGCTGCGCAGACATGACATCTGCTTGATTGTAGTCCAGCGCTGCTTGATCTACGAGCTCGCCAAGTGCATCTTGAACCAGCTTGAGTGTTGCCTGCGACGGATTCAGGTCGTGGCGCAGCATGTGACGCTGGCAATTTTCCAAGACCACATCCCGCTCCTTGGAGGCTCTTCCACGACCACTAAATGTTTCTTTGATACTTGTTTCGGCCTTTGAGAGACTGGGGACCGACCAAAACGCACAGCACAGCTCCAGGTTGGCCCTTGTCGCCTGGGCACTGGTATCCGAGGAAAGCGTTGAGCGAAAGTCCTCAAAGATTTCAGCATGCTTCTTGACTTCCTCTGCCTTAATTTTTGTGATCAAAAAACTGGCACGGTTCATCTTGATTTGGGTTGGTGCACGGGCTACGCATCTCTATTTATAGTGAATTTACGGGTGGCAAACTACTGAGGGCCATTTTGTTGTCGCAAAAAACTTTCGTTTTGGGAATTTTGACGTACGGCTCTCCTGCATGTGCGATCTGCATAATGATTGATAGTCGAGCTGTAGGGACGCAACTAGTAGCTTTTAATGAGCTCCAAGCGCTTTATACGGCACTTGGTTTAATCAAAAGATATATTGGCGTTTTGGTTGTGTTTTGACTGTGCTAAATCTGAATCTATCGGCTGCAGTTGCCCCTACCGTTGCCACCCCACAATGAGCCATCTTGCATAAACTCATTTGTTCTAATAATAGCGAAAGTGTCACACTGCAAACACACAAAAAAGTGTTGCTTACATCCCAAGCAGCTCAAGCAGAGGAGGAGCGCCGTCTAGCTCACGTGCGTCACCATGCATCGCTAATGCCTGTAATGCATAGACTATATAGCTTGTTTTCGACTGTTGGCTACCAGAGGAAAACTTTAATATCTCAGCTCTCGATTCTACATGCTGGACGACAGAAGCAGTCTAGACGCAGTGGCCTAAATGCAAGCGCAGCCACACCCATCAAGTCGCGATTATGTAGGGGACGCGTAGGGAAACCCGTAAAAGAGTCACCCTCTGTTTTTATGTATGGATGCGCTATTATTATCTCAGCTCTTTGATTCGCAGCAGCCACAGCAGCACCGCAAAAGTGCAACGCTCAGGATACTCGTCAACGTTCAAGCACTTTTGAGGCATTTCGAGCAAATGCTCTCCTGCGGCGTAGTCATAGTATCATTTGAAATCTGGTAATTTCATTTAGGCGCTTACAGGCTCTCCAGAACCACCGCGACCATATCCACGCACATACCACGCACCTCGAGCATCATGTGTTGCACCTTGGCCACCTTTCTGTCGTAGACACTAAACAAATCCATCTCGGACTCGTATCCGACCTCGCCGGTTAGCACAGAGAGAGTATAGGCACAGAGTGTGATGGGACCTATGGCTGCCATCGACGCTCTTTGCTGCATGATCTCCGGTGGTTGCTCAGCATTCTATATTCCGGGGTCATCTTGATAGTAAATATTGCATCCTACAGCTCTACCAAATCCACAATAAATTCGTCTTGGTATCCTTGAGCCAGCCGCGCCGCAGCAGCGAAAACAGCTGGAAGTCAGGATCACCAAACACAGTTGGGTGCACATACTTCAGTACAAGAGTCCATTCCCAAACGACAGCCCAACAAATCTCGGGTCGCTTGCGCTACGACTCGGGTAAAAACGCAGTTTCCGTACCCCGGCACTTTACAGCGTGCAGTGCAATTTTGTCGGCATTGGCGTGTTTGGGAGGTAACATCTCAAATGTCAATTAGCCCACCTCTGTATCTCTGAGCAGAAATTCTGTCGAAGTTGTTTTTTTTCTTTGAGGAGGTGGAGTCCCAGGAGGCGACGACCTCTTGTTGACAAGCTTCTCTCTGGACGCCAAGTCAAGCATAAGCTCGTGGTCCTGCCGCAGCTGGAGGCGCATTGGCTCGGGAAGCCGGCCAAATGCCCATGGGTTTTCCGTCAAGACTCGTCGAACAAACGTCTCGTCCTCGTCGCTTAAAAGGCGCGGTCTAGCACGATCAAATTTCGCTTGTGCGTCAAGAGTAACACTGTCAAACACAAGTTCTTCATTGTCACACCACTCAGGTTTGGTCTCCAATATAAAACACATACAGCTTTCCATGCAGTCTCTTTAATGTGAGCGCTGGCCACCCAAGCTCAAGATACGTCGGCTCTGCAAGAGAAAGAACGAGCGATACCGAGCAGCCACAAGCGCCAAGTCGCGGTTGGAGGACAATTCGCGGCCGACACGGCGTATTGTCGAGAGAATTATCTGCACAGCGCAAAATAGGATGCCAAAATCGTTGACTACGTGCTTTGGGGGTTCTCAGCGTTGTACGCGTTGAGGTGGCGGGAGACTTGTTTTGAGGTGAAATAGCTACGAGAAGCGCGCGAGATGTGCGAGAGTTTAAGCGGCTGCATTGGGGTCAGTTCCCATGGCTCAATAAAGGGACGAGCTGCCAAATCTCGACGAGGACTATGTTTGACGCGTAGAGAATTGGATTACCGTAATGCGGCTAGTGGGTATCCCTGCGTTCAATTAGTGGTTAGGGCTGGGATCCCAAATGGGCTCGTGACGTAAACGCCTAGTGTTGACAGTTGTAGATAAAATAGATAAATTGGCTCATTAGAGCATTTGGCACGCTAGCTGCTTCGGCCATCTAGGACAGCACTGGTTTGGCGGCATTCTCGAGACTAGCATACACATCTTGATTTTTGCAAGCCCTGGCATGAGCTAAAGTGGTCGAAAAAGGCCTATTGCCAATTGACCGAGTCTATCACTAACGGCCGAATATCAATTAAAGAGCAATCATAGGGCGAGAGTAGCCACAGCCTTGTGTGCCTCGGCATGGCACCGCATGCTCAGCGTACACAATACGCCGCACGCCCAAGCGCACGCCTACACCCAAACGCACCCTCAAGACAAAAAAAGCCTCACATACAAGAGACGCACTGACGGCAGATTAATACATACTTTAGCGACCCTTGGACTGGATCTTGGCAGCGGGGGCAGCCTGGCGAGTAGCACGGAGAGTCTTGCGCTTCTCGTCGTTGGCCTTCTTTTGCTCCTTGGCCTTGGCAATAGCCTTTTCGCGCTCGGCCTTGCGGACCTCGGGCTTGGCGTTGCGGCGCTCACGGATCACGTCAAGCGAGGCACCGACAACAGCACGCTGGTGCTTGACGGCCTTGCGGCCCTTGCGGCGCTTGTTCTCCTCGACAGTACCCTTGCGGTGCTGGCGACGGTAGAGCACAGTCCAAGCAATGCGACGGGGGTTCTTGCCCTGGTTGAAGAGCGAGCGGGTCTTGGTGTTGAAGAAACGGAAAGTCTTGGCGTCACCGCGCACAAAGAGACGGCCGCGACCGGGGTAGATCTTTTGACCACCGAAAACGTCGATTTCGAGCTTCATGTTGGATAACAACGCGGTACGCAGTGAGTGGTTGTTTGAGTGGTGTGTGAGCCCTAGTTTGTGTTAGTCATGGGCATTTGGAGCCAAGTTGCGGCCACTCATTGAGACCGAGTGGGAGCACCCTAGAGCGAAATTTTTACAGAGTGAAGTTCAAGACACTATAAAGTTGCTCCAGAGTCCCGCGTTTTCCCCTTTGACCACGGTTGGGTGTCACGACATCAAGCCCTAGGGCACGCTTGATGACACATCCCAAAGTGAAAAATTTAGGGCACGCGGTCAAATAAAACCCCCACCCAAACAGACTCAATTTTCAGACCGGAGCAGTAACTGTCGAGATGGCCCCTAAATCCAAGAAATCCACTGAAACTATCAACTCTAAGCTTGCCCTTACTATCCGTTCGGGTAAGTACACCCTCGGCTACAAGAGCACCCTCAAGGCTCTGCGCAAGGGTCAGGCCAAGCTTGTGATTGTTGCCAGCAACACTCCCCGCCTTCGCCAGAGCGAGATTGACTACTACGCCATGCTCAGCTCTACCCCCGTGCACCACTTCTCTGGTAGCAACAACGAGCTCGGTACCGCCTGCGGTAAGCTCTTCCGCGTTGGTGTCCTGACCATTCTTGACGCTGGTGACTCTGACATTTTGTCGGCTGCCACTGAGAACTAGATAGCTTAGCTAGAAAATGATAGTGCATAAAATTTGATGGCCCTCCGTAAAGGTCTGGACGGCTTCATGGTTCCTGGACCCGCTGAAGGGATGCCCTAGACGCGTGCGGCTGTGAAGGCTCTTTTATCTTTAGACTACTTGTGGCTTTGATCCTGAGGCTGAGCTTGAGCCTGAGGCTGGGCCTGAGGCCATTGAACGCCGGGCGGCGGGGGTACATAACCGCCATAAAGCTGGCGAGAGGGTTTCCCGTAAAATGCGTACGGGTGGGGCTGCCCCGGGGGGCCAGAGGGAGCTCCAGGAGCAGACGGTTGGCTGTAGAGGCCGTGGGGTTGATGAGGCTGGCCAAGGGGCGTGCCATGAGGCGTGCCGCGGGGCTGGCCGTGGGGCTGTGCGTAAGGTGCTTGGGCTGCCTGAGGCACCTGAGACTGGGGAGCGGGCTTTGGCGAGCCCTCGCTGCGGCTAAGCAAGCTGTTAAAGAATGCCAGGTCCGAGGACGAGGCCATTTTGGGGGTTGGGGTCTGGGGCTGTTGGCCGCCTTGCAGGCCGCTGTGGGGGGCTCCCTGAAGGCCGCCTTGCATGCCGCTGTGGGGAGCTCCCTGGAGGCCGCTGGCACTCTGGGCTTGAGGAAAACCGGGCTTGGCCAAAAATCCCGGCGGCGAGGCCATGCCGGGGGCCCCTCCACTCATTCCTGGAGCAGCACCACTCATCCCTGGAGGTCTCATTATAGGCATTCCTTGTGTGCTCTGGGCTCCCAGCTGGCCCGGCAGCTGTCCATGGACCTGGCCAGGGCTAGCTATACTCGATTGAGGGGCGTACATGCGCTGGCTGAGGTACCCCTTGAGGCTATCCATTTCAAGTGGAGACCGTGCTTGTGAGGGACCTGCAGCGCCTGTAGCAAGAGGTGACTGGGTGGGCTGGCCTAAAGGCTGGCTCGAGGGCTGGCCTGAGGAGGCCAAGGGCGTGCCAAGCGGCTGGTTGAGGGCACCCCCCATGGGCGCCTGCTGCGGCTGTGGAGCACCAAACAGTGAGCTAAACCGTGAGCTCCCGTCTTTTTTCGTCTGATAAGAGATATCTCCTTCCCATAAATCGACTTGTTTGCGAGGCGGCGCCGGCTGCTCGGGCAACGCACTGGCTGGTTGGGCAGCGCTCGAGGCGAGCTCCATACCGGTGACGTCCTCCCATTGGGGCTTTTTCCATTGCTGGCGGTCGTGTCGACCCTCACCCCTGTGCTCACGGCCCTCGCCACGGCCCTCACCGCGCTCCTTGCCGCGGTGTTTGTGGCCATCCTTTTGATGGTGGTGCTGGGCCCGCGGCGCTGATTGGAAAAGGCTGTGGTCAATCTGGGCCGCAGCGGGCGGAACCACCACCAGCGGCGAGTGTGCCAGCTCCCAAAGCTGGCTAATGCTATAGATGTGAGCCATCCGCAAATCTCGATGACAAGCTTGCTGACCTCTTCTCTTGGCTGGCTGGCTGGTGGGGTCCCAAATGGTCTGGCGCGTGCGGGTCTGGCGTGCGGTGATTTTTATTTTACATAGCTTTTAAGCAGTCTCTCCTGTCCAAGAAAACACGTAAAAACGCACCTGCAAAATCACCTCATTATAGGGTGGCTGCTGCATGCAGGGTGGCTGGTCGATGGCAGGTCCCCTACATAATATGCGACAAGGGTCCACATGCACCTCACATCCACTTTGACTTTTGATGGCAACCACTTCCTCGAGCGGCCGAAAACGTACAATTAGCGGCCGCAGCCTCGCCTCGCAAAAGATCTCGCCTTCAGGCAGAGTTGTCTCGGGGTGTGATTTTGGCGAGAAAAAAGACCAGACACATCTGGGCCGCACCTTGTCGTTTGATCGTAGACCAAGTGTGCGTTCTTTCCACATTGGCAACATTAGCCCGCCCACAGAAGCCCACATTAAACACGCTCGCAAAACAAAAACCAAGCTACGGCGGTCCAACGCGGTGCGGCTCGGGCCTATCGAGTACCTTCGGTACGTTTACCACAATTTTCGCATGCGCATGCGCCTCAGGCGCCGTTCGCCAGTCACTTTTACCAAGGGCAAGACCACCCGCAAGCGCTCGTACGTCCTGGCCCCGCAATCAAGCACCTACCAGTACCGTGTGCGCCGCCGCGATATCATTAAGCGCACCCCAAGCCTGCGGTACCAGGGTATAAGTGGCCCCTTTAATGCTTTGCATGGTGCTGAAGCCCTCGAGGCTGCAGAGCGCGGCAAGAACCTCACCTTTAATATTCGCACTGCTCCCCAGGTCCAGCAAAAGACTTTGCCCACCCGCGAGTCTGTTCCACCCGGCCAGCTCCTAAACAGAGCCTCTCTTGTTTTCCCCAACCCACCAGATGTGGGTGGAGCAGACCAGGTCGCAGACGACAGCGACGTCGAGTACGACGACCTCCCCAGTTTGGTGCCGCCCATTTCGGCGCGCAGAGCCCGCGAGTCGCGCTCACACATTCCCGCCACCACCACGTCGCACTCGCACTCGTACTCGCAATCACACTCGCACTCGGAAAGTTTGCAAAACACTAATTCGGGAAGCACGCCTCGCACACCCCGGCGGCGGCTGTACGAGGACGAGCCACCGGTTGATATTGAGGACGCCCTTGATTTTGTTAGCGCTTGGGGGTCCTATTTGCAAAAGATGGTTGCTTCGCGGGTGATGAAGGAGCGCGAGTTGCGCCAAAAGGAGCACGATATCAGCTACGAGGAGTCGGACGCCTCGAGTCTCTCTGGTGACGAGGGCATCTATGACTCGTGCACTTCAGAGTGCTTTGCTGCTTCCGATTGGGTCTCTGAAGATGAGCTTTTGACCGAGCACCAGCAAGTGAGACAAGCCCAGCTTTCTCAAGCGCTTCCCCAGCAGCATGTGCACGTCCCAGTTGGGTACGCCATGGCCCCCAACGTGCTGCTGCGCCAAACTCAGAGCCTAAGCCAAAGAACGCAGCCTCCTCATGGAGCAGCACCTCCTGTGCCGCCGCACGATGGCGCTGCCGCCGCCGCTGCCCCGCCGCTCAAGCTGTCGCCTGTGCGCAAACCCAGTGGTCCACGGCCCATGCGTACACGCCACATGTCGCTGGGCGAGCAAGTACCCCCACTGCAATTGTCTCGCCAAGGAACTCATGCCGAACCATTGCCCGAGGCTCGCGAGCCCCAAGGTGTGCAGGTCCGCCGGTCCTTGATGCGGCTGCAGAGCTCACGGGCCCGTCCCCTGAGCACCACTTTTGATTTTGATACTGATTCGCTCTCGAGCCAAACCAATTGGGTCCGCAAATCGCCTACTCCAAGCTCTGGATCGCCTATGCGGTCGCCGGCAAGAACCCCTGGCCACTCGCAAAGTGGCTCTGTTGGCTCGCAAGAGTCGCAGGCGCCGCTAGGACACGTTTCTGCCTGGAGCTCCCAGTCGGTTGTTTCACTCGACTAATTCGATTCAGCCTGTAAACTATTTAATTTGTACCTTATTCTCTTGCCCTCGGCGAGCACCCTAAGAGGCACGATATGTCATACTACCTGGCCATTCTTGACCGTAAGGATAACCCAATTTACGAGCTGGAATTCGGGTCGTCGCGTCAGGGAACCAATGGAATGGCCAACTTTTCGCAGTCCATGAGCGATTTGAACCCGTTCATCGCGCACGCGGCGCTGGACGTCGTGGACGACGTGCAAAAGACCACCCAGCAACTCTACCTCAAAAATATCGACACTTATTACAACTTTATGATTAGTGCGTTTGTCACAGCCGGAAACATTCGGTTTGTGCTGCTCCACGAGACGAAAAATGACGAGGCTATTCGGCAGTTTTTCATGGACGTTTATGACCTCTACGTCAAGACGCTGATGAACCCGTTTTACCAATTAAACACAGTCATTACTAGTCCTGCGTTTGACCAAAAAGTAAACGCTCTGAGCCGCAAACACTTGTAATTTGGGCACCTCGGGCATGTCTCGGTTTGAAGGCTTTGGGGTACCGCTACAGACGTCTGGGCCAAGTGCAGCGTACATTTTTGCCTCTACTAGCTGTAGCTTTAATTTATTTGATTTAGATGGCCTAGGCGTGGGCCTGAACGGCCTGGGTGTGCACCCAGACTAGGGCCCCTAATGGAAATAAGCACCAGACGGAGCACACCAACTAGTAGTTGCTAGCACAAAATAAAGCAACAATCAAAAGTTCAGCCTCTCCAAGGCCAACCGATTAGTTCATGCAGTCACATGCATGTGTGTGGGCATTGGCATGGCTGGTCGCTAGTCTCTTTATCCTCCTTCTTAACCAATCGCAGCTTTTTTGAGCCTCTTCCAGATTCGGCGGCGGGCCAAACAACTTTTATGCAGCCCCACAACTAAAAATATCTTGGGTGGCTGGTCAAGCAACAGTTTGCCTCATTGGGCAGCCCGGCCACAGGACCGTAAAAGCCCCCAAAACAAGTGTTTAAATTGTGTTTCACACTAAAATCTATAGTGGACCCACACCCAACCCCAACCGGCCACCACTTTGTCACCAACTTGCAACGGTTGCGGTGCTGCCAATGTCGTTTCGGTTCAGTTGGAAATTCTTTGACCTCGACGACCTGTATGCGACGTGCAAAACCGTTATTACAGAGTCAATTGCCACCGCAAAACGGCCCCCAGAGATGGCTGAGCCGCTCAGGGTCATTGATATTGAGTTTGGCCAGCGGCCGCCCGAACTCGGCCTTCAGACTATTTCTGAAGTCAGTGAAACGAGGGCGCACCTTGTTTTCAAGCTCAAGTACGATGGCGACGCCCAAATCACCCTCGAAAGCATGGTTCAGGCCAGTGCCCTGGGGGTAATGTTGGCCTCGAGCCCGGCGACTCTGCCAGCATTTCTCAAGCCCAAAATTCTGGGAGCTCATTCAGGCCTGATGCTCCCGTTTCAAATTAGGGTCGGCAATGTCCAGCTCGATACGCTGGTGGACGTTATTTACACGAAGCACGGCATCGTGGTCTCCTTCCGCAACAGCCCAGTGCAGAGCGTCCACGCCGAAACAAACCTCGACATTTTGCCCGGAGTTACGAGCATGATCAGCAAGGTGGTCAAGGAGGCGCTGGCAGACACATTTCAGGAAGATGTGCCCGAGGTCATTTTCAAGAGCCGCTCGTCTGCGGCGCGATTCCCTGATCCAACCTATGGAGCACGCCGCGCATGCAACCAGTTTGTGGTGCACACGCGGTTTTTGGAGCTGGGACTCGCCATCAAGGCCCCGCCCACGAGCAAATTCTACAACACGCTGAGCCTCAGCCAAACGGTGGAGCACGCCATCCCCGCACGCCAATGCCTTCAGCGCGCTGTTGCGCCGCAGTCGCCTCCCCTCAATGTGGACGATATTTTGGAGCGGTCACCTCACACCGACAGTGACTGTTCGGTGTCCATGTCGATTGATTCCATCTCGGACTTTGCAGAGTCGAGGTACTACCAGCGCCGCAAACGCAAGCCAAGCAGGAGGGTAATCAAGCTGCGCAAGCCAGACGATACCCCTCCACTAACTTATTCAGAGTCGCCGGTGTTTGACTCGCCTCCTCAACCGCCCATGATGCGCCGGTACTCGATCCCTGCTTTGGGGGAGTTTGGCCACCACAAGATCCGCACTGCATCGTTACAGCCAGCTGCGAGGCCATTTGTGGATTCCCCGTAGAGAGCTTCTTTGGGTTGTGCGCTCTTGGCGAGCCTCTGGCGCTCTTTTGGCCCTCTTCACCGGCCTGGCGTGAACAGCCCGAGATTGCCTAAACAAAGCGTGAACACATTATGCATTATTTATTAGATTTTCAAGTTGTTTCATCTCATTATTGCTGGGCTCTGAACAGCCCTGTGGATCCATGGGGAGGCTTGTGGAGGGGTGCTGCTGAGGGGCTGCTGAGGGGCTGCTAGACGCTCTTGGGCACTCTGGGCACTCTGGGCACAGTCTTGTGCCACTCTAGACGCCCCTAGATATCATTCCTTAGCGTCTCAATCATCTTCTCCATCGCTGCGCGCTTCTTTTCCTCGCTCTGCTCGGTACGCTCGCGCTCCCTAACCTGGCCCAAAATCCACGCTTCTTTGAGGTTGCAGGAAATCACCAGCAAATCCTCGACCGCACGGATCATTGATGTCGTGCACGCAGCGATCTCGCTCGTCTCAACAGCAATCGTGCCCAGATCCTTGTCCTTGTTGCTTGCGAGGCGCACAAGCTCCACTTGCCGCGTTAGCAGCCGCTCGGTGGCCTCGTCAATGTGCTCCAGATACGTCTGGTGCCCTTTATTCATGGGCTTAGGGGTGGCAGGTTTAGCGAAGAGGGAGGGGTTTATAAAGCAGATATGCTGGGAGCTTAGTACTGTAGGGATCTGTAGGGTTTCTTGTAGGGTCTGCTGCAGGCCGCTGTGTTTGTGGGGTGATACTGTTTCAGATGGAGCCACGCGCGGCAATCTCGGCAATCTTGAAACACAACCGTAAACACATGGAATCTCAGGAACTCCCTATAGACATTGCCTGGCCTTGTACCCACGGTCGTCAACGCGGCTCTCGTCCATGCAAGTAGTCTAGAGTCGAGCCTAGGGTAGTCCAAACTATGCTCGAAGTAATGAATAGAGATTTCTAGTTGTATCTCTCGGCATAGCGTAGAATGCCCCGCAGGCATATATCTGGACCCGCCAGTCCCCACCAGTTCCTACCAAACCCCTCTTTATCCGACACGGTTTACTTGCAAGAGTGACCATCCAGAACGTGTTGTCGCGTGTATTGCAAAGCATCTCTACCCAGAAGACCTCCTGAATGCCGCGGGCTTCAATAAGGCCTGGCAAGCAGAGTTCAGGTCCGACCTCGTTTAGAAAGACTGGGACGTGTATGAAAAAAATAGAGGAATTTGAGAGCACTTCATGAGTACTAGCAAGGCCATGCCCAGGTCCAAATACCCGCAGGACCACGCCGACAATATGTACCATATCCTCGAGAGCATTCGTCTGGGTGATGAAGATAGGAATTCACTCTGTCACCTGCGGGATTTTGGCAAAGTTCCTGTTTCTTTTTTCAAGGCTCTCGCCGCCAGGCCTCTGCCGCGCGACCGGTTTAAGCTCTCCACCGCTCAGTTGCCGTATGATGATGTTTTGGAAACTAAAGAGCTGGTGTACAAGCTGCTGTGTGCTAGTGTATATCCTTAAAGTCTCCATTGTGTTTAATTTCTCAATCATGACGCGGCATTGAGTGCCCTCATTGCCGTGAACGATCTCGGCTTTGAGTGCTTCTCCGCCGCTCTCTTGACGAGAACCTCGTTTGCTCGAACAGCCATGCAGGTAGACCCGTTCAAGGTTCTACATTGGTTGGGGACTTCACCCCAGCACTATTTGAATGTTTGGAGGGCTTGGATGAGAAAGTGACTGTACACTCGGCTCGCAGAGGGCAATGGGAGACACAAGCCGCTGCACTTAAACTCAGTGGCAGGAATATAAACGCGACGCACAGCGCTAGAGGTCAAAGAACGGCAACCAGCTACATCAAGCAGTGCTATCGAGTGTTTGGAATTAGGACAACCGTCGTAGCCGACTACAACTTTGATACTGAGCTGCTAGGGCGCAAATTTCGAATTAGGGACAACCAGCCCATTGTCGGTAAAAGCCGCCGCAAAGGTTTAATGGGCTTTATTCTTGGTTTGTGCAAGACACTACTGTTCTTACGCTAGTTTTAGCTCAGTCTACGCCCTAGATCTCTGCGAGTTCTGGCACAGCTATCTCAATAGTCGTGACAACCTCCTAAATTGTCTTTCTCACACAAACATCAAATAAAAGACTACAAAGGTACTATACTTTATCTTTTCTGCACATTTTGGCCAGTGTATTCACCTAAAATAAAACAGTGAAAAGTGTGTTTTCTTGGCTTCAGTTAGATCCTTGATATACTGGCATGTGCAGCATTTCAAAATAACAAGTACTTTATTCTAAACTAGCAAATTGAGCGCTCTGCAAAGGAGAGTTTGTTCACGTATTATTTGTAGCGTTATATTCTGGCGTCAGCTTTGATACAGTCTCAAATTTTTTCTTCCAACAGTGGTTTTGTAGTGTAGTCGGTTATCACTGCGGATTCTGATTCCGCCAACCCCGGTTCGAATCCGGGCAAGACCTTTTTTGCATCATTTTTCTTCTTATACGCAGCCCAAGCCTCTCTTTTGATATTGCTGGTAGCCAATTACTATACCCAACCCTACATTTTGCTTATCTTGGCCCAGTGATGTTGCGGCATGCATATCCCTAGCCACCGATCGCGCCACAATTTCTCTTCTCCACTTAGAAACATGAGTTTGAAGTACACGCCCGAGTTTATCAAGTTTGTGAATGCCAGCCCGACCCCGTACCACGCCGTGCAAAATGCGATCGCCAGCCTCGGATCGAGCTTTACTGAGCTCAAGGAGCAGGACAATTGGGACGTCAAACCTGGCCACAATTACTATGTGACCCGCAATGGCAGTTCGTTGATTGCGTTTAGCGTTGGTGGCCAGTACAAGCCTGGAAATGGTATGGCCGTGATTGGTGCTCACACCGATTCACCCACTCTGCGCATCAAGCCTGTCTCGAAAAAGAGCCCCGCTGGCTACCTCAATGTTGGTGTCGAAACTTATGGCGGTGGCCTGTGGCCCACGTGGTTTGACCGTGACTTGAGTATTGCTGGACGTGTCTATGTCTCGGAGAATGGCCGCCATGTGCCTAAACTGGTCAAGATCCCCAAGCCTATTTTGAGAATCCCTACTCTTGCCATTCACTTACACCGTGAAGAGAGCACCAAGCTCGAAATTAATCTCGAGACTCAGCTCGAGCCCGTGCTCGGTCTTGTCAAATCTGAGCTCGAGGGTAACCTCCAGGACAACCACCACCCTTCAATGCTGAGGGCTATTGCCAAGGAGTTGGACGTCAAGGTCGAGGATATTGAAGACTTTGAGCTTATTTTGTACGATACCCAGGCCGCCACTATCGCTGGCCTCGAGGACGAATTTGTTTACTCGCCTCGCCTCGACAACCTGTGCAGCTCGTACTGCGCTGTCCAGGGCCTCATTGAGTCGGGCGCCAACCTCAAGGGTGACGATGCTATCCGTGCAATTGCTTTGTTTGACCACGAAGAGGTTGGTAGCCAGAGTGCTCAGGGTGCTGGCTCCAACTTTTTGGAAGCGGTGATGAAGCGCCTTGCCGGCGAGAGCCCCTTCCAGGCGCTGTCCAAATCGTTTTTGCTTAGTGCCGACATGGCCCACGCTGTGCACCCCAATTACCAGCAGAAGCACGAGGCCAACCACCAGCCCCACCTCAACCACGGCCCCGTGATCAAGGTGAATGCCAACCAGCGCTACGCCACCAACTCGCCCGGTATGGTTTTGATCAAGAGCGTGGCCAAGCAGGCCGGCGTGCCGGTGCAGACCATTGTTGTGCGCAACGATAGCTCGTGCGGCTCCACCATCGGCCCCATTCTGGCCACTCGCCTGGGTGTGCGTACCCTCGACATTGGCAACCCGCAGCTGTCGATGCATAGTATCCGCGAGATGTGCGGATCCAAGGATATCGAGTATGCGGTCGAGCTGTTTGCTCAATACTTGGCCAATTTTTCCGAGGTCCACTCCAAGATCGACGTTTAGTCTAATAAAAGCTAGCTAGCTACGGTTCAGAGTCTCGGCAATTGCCTGCTCCAGATTCCATTTAGGCTTGTACTCAAGCACACGTTTGGCCTTTGAGATGTCATAGTAACGCGTTGCACAAGCGGTACGCACCCTAAACGCAGTAAAACTCGGCTCCTTGCCCACGAGCGCACAGCCCCACTGCGACAGGTATCCAAGGGCTACGGCAGCGCTGTAAGGAATAGCAAACGTAGATTGAGGCAGCAGGCCATCATGTTTCCAAATTTGCTTGGCAAACGACCAAAAGTAAACCGGTTCGTCGTTGGTGATTGTAAACGCCTCGCCAGCCACTTCGGCACCACCTTCCAACAACTTTTGCGTCGCAAGGACGTGTGCCCAAGCAATATTGCCGGCATAGGTCACGTCAAACAGGTTATTGTTGTCACCAAGCTGGATCTTGTTTTGACCTCGTTGAGCCATGAGCCGAAGGGATGGGATCATTTGACGGTCGCCAGGACCAAAAATGCCCGCGGGGCGCAAAGCAACAGTCTTGAATTCAGCGGTATTGGCCCTGAGCACAAACGTCTCAGCCTTTTGTTTGGTCAAATTGTACGCGTCCATCGCCACGGTCGGGAACGGACATTTCTCGTCCACGCCGTACAAATTGCCACCATTAAACACCACGCCAGCACTCGAAGTATAGACAAAAAACTTGATTTGCGCCTCTTTGCAGCACGTAACCAAGTTTTTGGTACCTTCGACATTGACCTTGTGGTACACCGCAGGGCCGAGTCCGTGGATGGGGGACGCCGAGTGCACCACAACTTGGGGGCTAGTTTTGGCAATAATCGAGGAAACGCTCGCTTTATCGGTCAAATCACCAATGTGGACCTCGATTTGTTTGGGATCAAACTTGAATCCGGTCGTGTCGGGCAGCTCGCGCACGTCCAGCACATGGATTTGAGGGCGTGGGCTTAGCTCATAGTACTCTTGAATGAGGTGAAGACCAAGAAAGCCGCAGCCACCAACGAGCAGAACGCTATCTATAGCGTGGGTCATGGCTTATGTGTGCGGGACCAAAACACCGCTTTGGGGGAATTTATTGGGCTGAAAATTCAATTGTGGTGGAATTTTGCGCGGAGGAGGTACAAATATGGTAGAATTTGTGTGTTGATCAAGCTTTAGGGCGGCCGGCAGGCCGATAAAGCCGCCGTGAACCCGCAGTGGCAAAATCTATAGAGAGCTCCCAGAGCTGCACGTAGATGTATTTTTCGTCCTTTCTCGGTATTGTTTTGTTTGTTTCAATTGACAAAACAAGACTTTTCAGGCTGTAGACAGTTTTTTAGCTATGACTCGCTCAATTTAAAAATTTGGCTTTTGTTACCAACAGTTTCATTATTCAGCTATTTGGCGCTATCCTAAAGCATTATCCAATACGTTGAATATTGTTGTTTTGCACAACGCTATTTTAATCTTGCAAACATTTTAATTTTCTCGGCTCCCACTTTCTTTACATCCTTTTCACAAAATTTTGAACGAAAAGGCCGTGCTGGCGCAAGTGGTAGCGCGTTGCTTTCCGGTGGCAAAGGTTGCGGGTTCGAGTCCCGCGTGTGGCTGATTCGTTTTTTTTTTTTGAATTTTTGAGCTTTGGTTGCTCCAATTTTTGCACAAATGCTCTTTAGCTCGTGTTTATACCCTCTTTTTTATGTGGGATTCTTCACCTGCATGTCCCCACTGTACACTCGGCATGGTGTCTATTTGAGCACTCCAGTACAACTCGCATTTAGCCCGTGTACTTGGCATTGACATACACATATGCATACAGCACTCTCACTCACAGTCTAACATTAAAATCTAAATTAAATAATGGGGCTACTCACAGCCCACAGTACATCCGTTGAAGGATGAACAAAAGGGTTTTTTTTAAGGTCGCAAAGGCTTGGCACGCAACCTGACTTCAAGTGCACGAGCAGGCAGGTACGACACCATTGTAAAGGCAATCGCAAGCTCGTTACCAATGTCTGCACCCTCGGTACCCACAAGCTTGGCCACGGGACCAACATAGTAGGTCTGGTACATGCCCACGACGGCGCCGGCGACACCGCAGCAAAAGGCAAAGACGGCGGCGTACATAAAGGGGAAATGGGCGGGGTTGTTCCACTCGTCCCATTGGTACTCGTTCTCAACCTTGCGGCGGAACACAAACGTTTCCAAAATGGCGATGGTCGCGTAGATCATGGACCAGTAGCCAATCATGGGCAAAAAGCTCGCAATAATATCAGAGAAGCGGGTACGGCCCACGGCGGCCAAAATGAGGTAGATGCAGCCAACAACAAGACATAAAATGTAGCGAGGGATCTTGGTCCAGATGCGGCCAAACACTTGGGCAGACAGTGGCATTGAGTAAGTGTTGAGGATATTGTTTGTGACCAAGGAAATAAACATCATCACAACCAAGAATTTGCCGCCGCCGTGCCACTTGCTCATGGCCTCGGCCAGCAAACCACCGGTGCTTCCTGATTCATAGGCGGCACCCCAGGCGTCATTGGAGAAACGCGCAGCGCTGGCAATACCAATACCGGGCAAACCAATAAAGATGGTGGGGATAAACACAATCCAGAGGGCAAACAGGTACAGCTTGACCGGGTTTGTAGTTTTTGGAAAATCGACGTAATAGTCCGAGGCAAGGGCGATCCAAGTCGAAGTAATACCGAT
This sequence comes from Wickerhamiella azyma, assembly GCA_022577855.1. Classification (NCBI taxonomy): domain Eukaryota; kingdom Fungi; phylum Ascomycota; class Dipodascomycetes; order Dipodascales; family Trichomonascaceae; genus Wickerhamiella; species Wickerhamiella azyma. The sequence goes on from JAKISA010000004.1 coordinate 545,318, forward strand.
ACAAGCACCAAAGAACGAGAGCCAGTTGGCAACAATCTCGCTGGAGGTTCCTACTGAGGGCGTGGTGACATCCCAGTGAGGAGCAGTGCAGGGGTAAACGAGCAAAAACGAGATGAGGGCAGGGAAAACAAACACCTTGTCAAAGTGGGTTACATAGTTGATTCCGAAAATGGCCACGAGAACGCTCACAGCAAAGATAATCACAATACCAACGATAAGGGGCACCGAGTTGTTTGAGATCGCCTCGAGCAATTGGCCACCAAAAACGAGCGAAATGACCGACCAACCGAGCAGGGTAAGGACGTTGCAGAGCGCAATGAACTTTGCCGGCCACCAACCAAACTGAAACCGGGTGCCGACCATCTGCCTGAGACCGGAACGAGGCCCCAAGAGAGCACCAAAGGCGGCAAACAATGCACCAAAGAATGCACCGGAAATACCCGCAGAGCACGAGTCTCTAAAGCTCAAATTAAACAGCAGGGGTCCAGTGAAAAATCCAGTCATTGAGGACAGACTACCGCAAGCACCTAGCCAAATCATTGTTGCCCGGAGGAATTGGCGTGCATCGCCCTTTCCTCGAAGGTGATCGGGCTGGCGATCGACACCGCGGGCCTCGCCGAGCGAATCAACAAGGTATGAAAATTTCCAAAACCACCGAAATTTGCTGGTGTCGTTTATACGGTCTGCGTACAATTCCTCGACCTGGAACTCGCTGCGCTTTTTAACCGGTGAAGCATCCATCTCGGAGTGCCTTTTATCGGTTGAGTCAAACGACATTTGTGTGAAAAATTCTGGGGTCGGAGGGGTGCCTTTAAACTTTTCAGTGACTCAAGATATCTGCTGACGGTGCATAAATTTCATGCATGGATAGCCGCCGTTTGGATCTGGGCAGGCGCTATTTTTTAGTCAATTGGTGCGGGATAGCGCTAAAAGTAATAAATATACAGAATCGATGCTCCCCAAGGGCTATACATCCGCAGAAGTAGTCATATTGCACGACGAATTGGTCACATACCCTTGGGCACACTGCCAAATATACTTGTACGGCACTGTGGTAGTTGTGCGCAAGATCATCGGTTTATTGCACTTGCATTTCGGCAGCATCTCGGTCGAGTATCTGGGCGGATACATGCGGAAAGTTAGCGATATGCGGGTGGTCCCCGCCAGCACGTGTGAGGTCACCGCTGACACCTGCGGTATGGAGTGTTTCCAAGCTTCTTGACAGCCCGGTTTCATAATCACGGCGGAATTGTGCATGGTGTGAATGCTAAAATGGCGCGGAAGCTTTTTTGCCGACCGCTCTTTTAAGCGAAACTCTCGGTTACACCCCAGGCTCAAACCAACAATTATGGGCTTTGGTCCCAAATGAGTCAACTGATCAGAGTGGTACCCCACACTAGCGTCTTTACCGTCGTAGCGATTAGTTACTACCAGATCGCTGTACCAATTTAAACCAGGGTACCGCTTTGCCACGAGCTGCTCAACAGCTTTTCGTGCCTCGTGCAATTCCGAAAAAAATGGCCGTGACTTTACGGTGCGGCCCTGGTATGTAGAATTTTGCCGCGCCAAGACGTGCTCGTTGCAGGTGTATGATGCACTCAGGTGAGGGGACTCGACCTTGCGATCGAATAGGTAAAACTCTTGCTTGTCCCAGGTGTGCGACTCTTCCAACAACTTGCACAATAGGCTGTTTGCAAGTGAAGGCTCGAGCACGTCCTCGACGAGGGAGCACAGGATGGGCGCGTCCTCCACTTGCTGAGCAGTAAAAAGGTGTTCTACACCTCCACCAGTGATTTTAGAGGGTGTTTTAGTGGGTGGCGACTTGAGGATTTTGCCCAAGGTCATTTGCCGCGACCGGGAAACCGACTTGACGCCCATGAGTTTGAGCACCTGGTCGATATTTCCGTCGCAGGCAACAATCATATCAAGAACTACTGATGGATCGCTTGATGGAGCTTGTTTGAGTACTGCATTGAGCAGCTGGTCGGTAGACATTACAACGCGTAAAGTAATTAAGGGAAAGGGTGAGGGAAGGGTGGTCAAGCGGGGTGTACGAGGGCAGGTCGGTGGACAGTACGGCTCCCCATGGGGCACCTGGTCCAATGAATCTATCACTTTTATTTGTCTATTCTAAGAATCGTAGCCATGAGGGTTCTCCTTGGTCCAGTGCCACAGGTCCTTGCAGGCCTCATCAATGGACCGCGTAGCCTTCCAATTGAGTTCTGTGTGAGCCCTATCCGGCTTGGCAGTGAGGTCGAGGACGTCGCCCTCGCGGCGCGGCGCGATCTCGTACGGCAAATCGCGGCCAACCGCCTTGTTGAACGCACGCATCACCTCGAGCACAGTCGAGCCATGGCCGGTCCCGAGGTTCCACTCGCGGCAAAACCCCTCGGGTTTACCCTGTTGGTCCACGCTCTCCAACTTTTCGAGCGCCTTGAGGTGGCCAGCCGCCAGATCCATCACGTGGATATAGTCGCGGATCGGCGTACCGTCACGCGACGGGTAGTCGTTGCCAAACACCATCAGCTTTTCACGGCGGCCGGTGGCAACTTGGGCCAAAAACGGCAGCAAATTGTTGGGGATTCCGCGCGGGTCCTCGCCAATTAGGCCCGAGGGGTGAGCGCCCATGGGGTTGAAGTAGCGCAGCAAAGCGGTCTTGAGAGTGGGCGTGGCCTTGGTGTGGTCCCTCAAAATGTGCTCAATAAACAGTTTGGTGCGTCCGTAGGGGCTAAGGGACTCGGTGGGGCACTCCTCGGGGATGGGGATCATGTTTTCAAACCGGGTCGCATCGCCGTACACAGTGGCCGAGCTCGAAAAGACAAACGAGTTAATCTTATTTGCGGTCAGCACCTTGACCAGATTGATTGTGCCAGCGACATTTTGCTCGTAATAGTCCAGAGGAATCTTGACCGACTCGCCAACAGCCTTGAGGCCAGCAAAGTGGATAACCGAGGAAACGTCCGGGAACTCGGTGAGCACCTTTTGGATTCCTTCGGCGTCACGGATATCCACCTGGAAGAACGGGATTGATTTCGAGGTGATCTTTTCCACGCGGGCAATCGCCTCTTTGCTCGCATTGGACAGATTGTCAATGACGACTACGTTGCGGCCTGCTTCCAATAGAGCCAACACAGTGTGGGAACCAATGTATCCAGCGCCACCGGTGATTAGGACACGGGTCATTGAGTAAAGTGAAATTTGTGGGGTGGGAGAGTTTGACAAACACCGGGGGGTTGCCAAGGCAACCAGGTTCAAATGCCACGCTATTTTTGGAAACTGTCCCGTTTGGGCGTGCATGCTCGAGCACGAGCATGTGCGAGTGCGAGCGAGTGCGTGCGAGCGTGCACAAAGTTAAAAAAGGAAAAATTTACATAGATAGGGGGTGAGTAGCGATCGGGGTGAGGCGAGCTCGCTCAAGGCGGCCACGCTCGCCGCCCTCGATCAACTCACGCCATGAGCAAAGAGCCAAATTCAGCGCTCAGAGCAAACCACGCGCCAATTACTCCAACTGTACAGTACACAGACAACAGCATCAGCTCCATAAACTCGAATTTGGGCAGCACTTTGACCAGCAGGGCGCATCCCGGAATGACGGCCACAAACCCGCAAATGTAGGCAAATGTGATGCGCTCCAGCGTGAATTTGTGTTTGTTCAATTTCAAAGTAGCCAAATCAGGCAGAGTCCATACCATCACAAAGCAGTAGAGGCCCGTGTAGGCGTACTTGAACATCCGTTCCTGAGGGGTAAAAATGAGCGGAAGCAGGCACACATAGCCCGAAACGGCAAGGGCCAGGTATGCCCAACTTAGTTTACGACTTTGAAGAGCGAAAAGCGTGAATGGAACCACCACCAAAAGCACTGCTTTCTCGTGTACGTGCCATCCAAACAAAAACGAGGCAAACCCGCAAAGAGTGAGCGACCGGAGAAAGTTATCGGTTGTTGGGCGGACCACCGAGGGCGCCACACTAAGGAGTTGGTAAAACAATGTCAACAAAAAGGTGACGCGAGGCGTGACATTGTACAAATTGGAGAAATCGACATTGCCGACAATACCTCTTGTAGCCGACACCGAGGCGTTGCCACGAGCAAACCCGAGGACGCGGTCGACAAAAGAGTACAATGCCCAAAAGTTTGGCGCCCAGTAGGCGTGGGTAAGGCCGCGGCTGAACGGAAACAGGCGGCTGAGGACCTGGTCCATTTGGTTATAGAATGGGGCAAAGCAGAGCACGAGCGGGGCCAGAGTTACGCCTGCGAGCTTTATGGTGTTCAACACGTTGATAGTGCGGTTCTTTGCCGGCGGAATCACATAGGCTCCAAATAAAAACGCGCCGTATGCCGGGGCCAAGTAGAGGTAGATATGCTTGAAACAGAGCAGCGAGGAAAAGAGAAAGGCGCTGCGGAGGAACTGCTTATTAGCTGCACAATTGATGGAGAAAATAAATAGGCCGTACATCATTGCATTGTACTGGAAATGGATGTGGTCCAAGATGATCCAGCCGGGGGACAGCCAAATGAGAGCCTTGACGACCTGTTTTTGCTTGGTTGTAAGGTTGTAGTTACTGCGTGTGAGGTGTTTGAGGGATGCGAGCAACAAAAACTCGGTGATGACGACGGTAGAACGCTGAAATACGACGGTTGGCCAGCCGTACTCTCCTTTGGCCACGAGCTCTAGCGCGCCATCATTCACGACGCGCTCAGGCACAAATCTGCTTAGAAGCCACTCGAAATAAGCAAAAAATGGGGGATAGTCCAGCGTCCATTGACTAGTATCCTCATAGTACCACTGTTTGAGCGGTAGCCTGGAAGTGATGGCTAGCCAGTTGCGGTGGACGTCAAAGTCGGTTGAATGGTATGCTGGGTACAGCAGCAGTTTGATGAGCACGCTCAGGTACTCCCACATAGCGAGAGGTGGGTGTTTAGGGGGTAGGTAAGGGTAGGTAGGTGCTCCAAACTAGGTAAGGCCCTTGGGAGTTTGGAGTTGACAAGTCGGTTGACAAGCCCTCTGACAAGTCGGTTGCAAGGGTGAACGTAGGCGCCTTACAAACATGAAGGTGGTCACTTCAGAGTACGTGCTCGAGGTCGAGGACGGCCGGTTCCGGCTTCGCCAGCACACTTCGCTGCGCAATGAAGAGATCTGGCTCAACGGCCGCCAGGGCGACCTTGCCCGTAGCACAATCAAGGTCGTCGCCCATACCCACCGCGTGCCCCAACTGTACTTTGACGGGCGCAATCTCGGCGAAATTGACCCTGAAGACTATGCGAGCCTTGATGCGCTTTGTGAGCTGGTGGATTTCTACAATACACACATTGGACCCACCGATTTGCACACCGCCAAGGTGGCCACTATCCTGTCCAAAGGGCGCGATCTAGTGTGTCACAAGCGCAAACTAAGTGTGTGGACGGTGACATGGAACGTGTTTGGGTCTCTAAGCGCATTTGATCCCGAGCAAGTGGAGAATTTGGCCGATTATTCCAACGATATTGTCGTCCTCAACTTTCAGGAAACTGACCCCTTAAATCGCAATTTGGTCGCCAACCAGCAAACCCTGCAGACCACCATCGAAAAATTCAGCAGGGACACACACACCCTTGCGTCTTCGGTTCAACTTTTGGGGCTCATGACGCTAGTTTTTGTGCGCAATGGGCTGTCCGTGCGCAACCTCGAAAACGCCTCGTCTGGCACGGGCTTTTTAAGGATGTGGGGCAACAAGGGTGCTGTTTTGACCAGGTTTGATGTCCTGAGCGACGAGTTGCTCGGCGGCGGCGCCGAGTTTGCCGTGGTAAACTGCCACTTGAGCGCGGGCGAGAACCCCGAGCAAAATCAGCGCCGCCGGTGGGAGCTGCGGGAAATCTCGGCAAAGTTTAGAGTCAAAGGCGTCATTGAAAACATTACCGGCCCGCTCGACACTGATGCGTACGAGTTTGACGCCGATATCACCAGCGACGAGGAGGTGCCTGCGCGGTACCGCCAGGGCCACCCCAAGCACGAGGACAAGCTTGAGGGCAAGCAGGGCGAGGTATTTATTGATAGCGAGGACGAAGAAGAGGTTGTCACCCTCGAAGGAGCACCTACTCCGCCCGCCAAGTCTCCCCAAGACAAGCCAATGCCCGAGCTCCCAGGCAAGCCGTTGCCCCAGTTGCCGGCTGCCCAAAGCCCGGGGCTGCCAAAATTCACAGTGCTGGCGGGCGACCTAAACTACAGGGTGCATATGAGCATGCCCGAGGTGCTTGAACTGGCCAAAAACGGCCAGTACCAAACAATCCTCGAGCGCGACTATTGCACGATTTTGCGCAACAACCGCAAGCTGCTGGTTGATTTTTACGAGCACCCCATCTCGTTCAGCCCAACATACAAGTACAAACTGCGGTCGCACGCCTATGACGACTCGCTCCGAACGCCCTCGTATACCGACCGCATCTTTTACCAGACGGACTTGAGCCTCGAGGTTAAGCAGTATACGAGCGTGAGCATGACTCTGAGCGACCACCGACCGGTCGTGTCTCAGGCCGAGGTCGAGTTGAGCACAGTGGACTCGACAGCCTACAACAAACTCGTGGACGGCGCGTTCCGGATGGTCGACAAGGCCGAGAACCTCACAATTCCGAGCATCAAGGTGGAGCCGCACGCAATTGAGCAGGACGCCAAGATTTTTAGCGTGTGCTGCGCCAACGTGACCCTCACCAGCGAGAGTAATCGGCCCGTAACCTGGAAATTGGCGCCCAACCCGCAAATCCAGTGCAGCCCTCAAGAAGGCGTGCTGCAGCCGCGGTCGTCGCAGAGGCTGCTGCTCAAGAGTTTTGCGGGCGTCAACACGCGTGAAATCAACGAAATTCTGATTCTCAACGTCGAGGGCGGCGCCGACCGCTTTGTCTCGGTGATTTTCCGCATGCTGCCCTCGATCGTGGGCCGCCCGCTCGAGCAGCTGTGCGACCACGAAAGCGTCCCCAAGCAGATTACCGCATGCGTAGAGTACTTGTGGTCGCGCGCCGTGCCCGATATGTTTTTGAGCGAGGGCGAACTCTCCATAATTGCCCAGACTGTCGAGTGGCTCGAGCACGGCGACTTGGACACCGAGGTGCTCGACACGGCAAACAAGGGCAACAACCAGGGCACTTTAAGCGTCGCCCGTGCTCTCTACCTCCTCCTAACGAACCTGCCAGAGCCGATTGTGCCGGCAGACAAGCTGGACGCCGAGGCGCTCGACCAGCTACCCGGCCCACGAGCAAGTGTGGCCCTGTACCTGGTAGGCTTTTTCAAGCACATTTTTGCGTTTGGGTGCTCGCCAGAACGGCTGTACGAGCCGATCGAGCGCATGCTCATGGGCAGGTCCACCGAGCCCGAGGCCCAGGCTGCGCGTGAGGCGTTTGTGCGCGAGTTGCTAAAATAGATAAATAACTGGAAATTAAAACTGGTGCGACTCGGGACCGCCCAGCGTAGTGCCTGCGCCGCCGCAGATCAGTGCAGGCTTTTCTTGGTCGGCCGTTTGGGCCCGTTTTTCTGCTCTTTGCAGCGCCTTTTGCTGGCGTTTCGACACAGCAGGGGTGGCTGATTCCAAAAGTTTGGCGCGCTGGGCAATTTTCTTGGCCTTTTTCTTGCTAACGACCGGCTGGCTATTGTGCTTTGGTGCAGAACCCATGATGAATAATTTTTTTTTTGAGAGCGTTGAAAAGCCTTGGGAGGGTTCGAGGTGCTCTTAGGGTAGGTGGGGGGGTCACCGCAACGGCAAATCACACACTTTATCATAAAGAGCAGCACTCAATTGACTCGAATGCTGGTCAGCGGCCATCTTAAACGAACCAAATTTGCGCAAACTAAGGCTCATCATAAACTGTGACGACTGTACCATTTGCAGTTCATGAGCCACGGCCTCCTTGATGAGCCATGACCGGTTCACCTGGTACTTGACGTCATCGTGCAAGCCCTGAAGCTGCTCCTCAAGCTTTTGCACGCCCTCCTGAGTGGGCGTTTGCTTGGCTGCCACCAGCTTGGACCGCGTGCGCTCGATCTTTGATTTCAGCTGGATTACCGTGTTGCCACCCAGCACTCGGTACCGCTTAAACAACTCCTTGACACTCAGCAGAACATCTCGATAATACTTGATATCTTCGAGCGCTCCGTCCTGGAGTTGCTTGGCTTGTTGCATAAGGGCCTTGTGCTCCTGCTCAAAGTGCTGGGCCATAGCCGTGACCCCTAAACCAATCGCATTGATATTTTCCTGGTCATTGACGTACAACGACCCCAGCTCACTCCGCAACCCTTCAAAATCCATTGTGACATTGCACGAGTTGGCTGCCTGAGCATTGAGACGGCGCACCTGCTGGGCCATCATTTTCGCCAGGTTTGTGCTATACACGAGCGCTCGCTCGTTGGAAGTTTGCAGCGCTTGCATCCACTCGACAAACTTTTTCTCTTCAAATTTGGCAATAAAGGTCTGCGAGGCTTTGAGATCGTGCAGCTCGTCAAACGGCAGAGCGCGCGATTTCAGCTGCTCGAGCGGCGAATTATCGGTCAAAAATGCCAGCAGCATATTGTCTTGGCTGGTGTGAGGATGAAAAGCCAGCAAATTCAGGAATCGGCAAAGGCCCAGCTTGCGGCGGTCGAGAAATTGCACCGAGTCCCCCGACAAGTAATGCCCATTGACCTGGATCCGTTTCGGGGGTAAAACCGGCAAAATCCTAAAGGTGTAGCGCTTTACAAGATAGTCCAACAACCAAATAAAGTCGCTGTACCTACGGCTCACGTGCACAGTGCGCTGATTGAACGTGCCGCTGATGGTGTAAACAGTGTGCTTGAAGCCCCAGATTCCTTCTTTGAGGGGCTTGATACCAACACTCAGGAGCTTGTCGCCCACCAGCGTCATTGATTCGGGCTCGTTTGACGGCTCGGGCTCGGGATCTGCGTCTGGACCCAGGCTAAGATATACGTTGGAAGGGTCCTGATTAGGGTCCTGAGCAAGCGCTGCGGCGTGCAGAACCTCGTAAAAAGTTTGTTCAGGTACAGGAGCGCCCGCGTACCGCCCAGAAAGCAGGTCAATCTCGGTATCGCCAAGGCCAGTTCGCGCGAGCACGCGGCTGAGCTGTGAAAAATCGACCTTGCCACCTTCGGGGCGCGACTCTGAGTACAAGGCGTGAAACTGGAGCGGGTACTCAATGCGTTGGCCAAACTGGACATCGTCGCTTTCGAGACCCCAAGCGCCTTCCATTTGTAAGGGTTGCTGATAGGCTTGGGAGATAGGCTTTTGGGTGGGTAGATATGCACGTTATGTGGGGCAGAGTAGCTCAAAAGTGACTGGACATTGACCCTGAATGAGAAGTATTACTCAGAGTCCGCACCTCAGTAGACGCAGGCAGACTGTAGGCCCGAGAGCACACAAGACTCTAAATTATAAAAAGATTGTATAGCTATATAAATTATTTATCGATAAGCGCAGGGCCAAATGATAGGGGGCTCGTCGGCGGCCGGGCTGAGAGGCTCAAAATTCCTCGCCTTCCACGCGCTCTTGAACGGCTGGCAGTCCCATGAGCTCAAGGTGACCGTGGCCGGTCATCTCGACAACGAGAAACTCCGCCGGCAGGAGAAACTTGGTGTTGAGGGGACTTTCCCGCTCCCAGGCTTCCAAATATACCTCCACAAACTGGCGTCGGGAGAGCTGTTGGCCCTTGGCGGCCAAATAGAGATCGCTCAGGGACTTCAAAAGGGTCGAGGAGTACTGGCAGTTTTTGACGTCCATAAGGTGATCGCTCAGGGCCTCGGGGGTACGAAACTCTCTCAGCAAAAAGTCGCTCGACTTTGGAAACAAACCAAGTTGTGCGAAGAGGAGGTAGAGCGGGTGGGGGACCTTAGTGCTGGGGGTGACGGGGGTGCTGGGTACCTTGCCGCGCCTCGAGCGCTTAATGGAGGGAGAGTCTTGAGGACTGAAAATGTTTTCTTGTTTTTGGCGCTTTTTCGGAGCGGGGGGAGGGGTTTCTTTAGTGGCGCAAAGAGAAGGGGTGTTCATATTGGCGTGGGCCACCATGCAGACACAGGCGGCAAATATATAGTAAAGAATACGTCCGTATATCCTAGAAAGTCTATCAATCTATGCGTATCCCTGCACGATCAACCGACTGGTTGTACGCTACCTTCCTATCTTGGACACATATAGAGCAGCAGAATCTGACAGCCAGCAGATTGAAATATGCAGTCAGTGAAGCGCCCCAACATCAAAACCTAGCTAGGTGCCAGGTAACGTCTAGCCAATTGACCCCAGGGGCCAAGTGCTCGATCATTACTGCAGCACTGAGAGGAAATTGTTGGGCAGAAAGCTCGGTATGTTCCTTCCAGAAGCAAACGGGGGCTAAAATTTAGGCTTATTACGCCTAGGCATATATAAGTGGAGTTTGCATAGTAGAGGCGGGAGGAGTGCGGACAATTGACAACCTCGTGAAGGTGCCTCAGCACGGCAGTGTAGTCGCCCTACCCGTAACCAGTAGGACTTGAGTTGCTTATATTGATAGGAAGAGCTGGGTGAAGCACTTGGAATTCTCATGACGGTCGGCAACGCTGATATTGCTAATGATGCCTCCGTTCTAATGCTTGGATCTGTAGGGCAAGGTCACCATGGCCCAATCCAAGTACTTTACCCATTCTCTTAGTGAGGAGCAAATAATTGCATTTTGACGATGAAGACGATCATGCCTTTCAGCGAGTCTGCGTCGAGTAGCACTCGTATTCTGCAAAAGCTCTGGGTCTCGTCTGAATCTGGGAGAGGCAAAAATAATAGCATCGGGCCACCTCAGGAAAGCACAGAGCACTAATTCTTTGTCGTCGCATAACTGTGCTGAAGCGTACTTGAAGGCCTGAGGCTGATTCAAAATAGCTGCAGCCACCACATGTTCATCATCGCGGAGTTCTATCGAAGCATACTGCAATCCCAACCCCGATTGCACTACAGTTGCAAGGACATATCTTTTATGATTTCGAAAGGCATGAGGTAGCTCTGTAAGGCTCCTTACTCCATACTTCTTATGGGTCGTTTTAGTCTCTCTGTACGCACCCCTCATATGGAAGGATTGGTAGTAATTCGCCGCGTGATCCAGCAGCCCAGGATGTTCAGACAAAACCTTACACAAAAACGATGGTTCGGAACATAAATCAAAACACCCAAAATGCCACCATGAAAGGCGCATGACTTCCAGCAGGAATACCTCACTTTTTTGAATTGAGCAGCGCAAAAGCTGTATAGAAAGCGGTGAAGTAGTGCCAAGTTTATATCCCAATTGTCCTGGTAGCTGAGTTTTGTGTGAAAATCCTGTGGAATATAGGGATGACGGGTGCATTTCAAGAGAGCAAGGCAGATGGGCTTTACAGCAAGCAGATGTGTAAAGCACGGTGAAAATATTGAAATGTTCCACTCGCGATTGGTGTAATGTGAGAGTACAAGCCCCCACACAGACTTTGGGACAAGGGCTGCTTCGCGGTCACGCTGTTCGCAGTTGAGACTGAGCTTTCCCTTAACAAGAGCGACTGTATCATCATAAGCCTTAGTAGGTACTTCCCCAAAATGACTATAGTTCAAGCCTTGCAGATTAATTTTTTTCTTGAGCACCTTGTTTTCGGAATAGATATCTAAGGTGCAAAGCCTGTTGAGGTGGTCATAGAGATCGTTCCAGCCTGAATGATCCACTATCAATTCCGCATTCAGATGCCATGCCCGATGTTCAGGCTCTAGCGTCACCAAACAGGCCATGTAATGACCCACTACACTTCCAAGCGTGTAGCTCTCAAAAATGTAGCTAGGTTTGGCGAGTACGTTCCTGATTTTGTACACATCAAATTTTGCCCAAGCTCAGTCACTCAAGTAGTAGCGAAGAAATTCCTGGTTAACTTGTGCAAGCTGAAGGTAGAGACTCATGCTAGGCCCCGGCAGGTGCCAAGAGATGATATCCAACACCTCTAGTGGCAGCATTGAGGCAACTAAAAGGGCCAAATGAGTGCTTTGAGTCTCAATGATTATTTCATAACCTTATTTTCAGCCCCAGACGCATGCAGTCCGATATGGTGTGCAGGTGATGGCAACCAGCGAAGCGCTGATTCCAGCCAAACTATCCGCTACCACCTGACTGTAAAAATTATCAGAAACGCTAAAATACAATAATATAAGGGTCACAGGTGCCAAGAGTGCTACAGGGCAGATTGATGCTATAGTTGTACATGTATATAAATGCAGGGCCACGAGGGCCTAATTGTTCAAAATAAGCTCTTTTCGAGACCAAGGCCGATAACTGACCACAGAGTATACGGCTTGACGCAGTTTTGGGTCTCAAACGACAAGTCTTTGGGCACAGGCAAAGGCGCGACTGGGTGTTGGGGGTAGATTGGAAGTAGAATGCGCGAGTCTGGCGTGTGTGTATTGCTTTGAGGTACCAAAAATTGGTGAGCTCTTGGGGCTAATAGTGGCCTCAGAGTCATAGTAGTCTTCTAGCAGTGGATCCACGTTTTGGCTAGTGCTGGGCACTTGCTCATAGTCAAACCAGTCACTTAACTCAAACTCTAGGCTACCCATAACGTTTGGGAAGGTTTGGTGGTGTTATATAGATCACGAAAAAAGGAGTACATGCATGTGTTTCAGGTGTGCATGCGGGGGGCTATGTGGCTTTGAGCGACTGAGCAGGTCTCATAACGTGAAATTTTATGGAAATCATTCTTTCAGCTTGATTTGTGCGGAAAATGTTGTTTAAAGAGCCCTGAAGCGACTTTGCCGGCCAATTGGAGCACACGTCATGTGGGTTGTTATGCGCCGCATGAACGTCTGGAATGTGTATAAGTATTTTTTTTACGCAAAACTTTCAACGCAAAAGCCCATTCGACCAGATTTTGAAGGTGCCTTAATGTGGGGCGGTCCTTGTCTGAGCTCTGCTGAGCCGCATGGTGCCGTGCCTCATTTGGTGGGCAGCCACTGTCATTTATCGTAATCATTATATATTAAAATCTAACCAGAGCACATCTCGCACGCCTCGGGGTTGGCGATGGAGCAGGCAATGACCTCGTCGCTAAAGATATCCACTCCGCCCTTCTTGACCTCGGCGTTGGGAGCAGATTCTTGGGTCGCCGCGGCCTGGGCGGGCGACTCGGGGGCGCTAGGAGTCTCGGCAGGAGTGGGCAGGCTGCTGCTGCTACCGGCGCCGCTGCCGCCGAGAGAGACCTTGGACACCTCGCTGGCCAGCTCTCTGCCGGCGCCCTGCTTGCCAGCGATGTAGCGCTTGCGATTGAGAGGAGTGGCAGCGGCCTGCTTTTGCTGCTGGGCCAACTTCTCAATGTCGACAGTGTACTGGATAGGAGCCTGAGCGGCCATGGTACGCAGGTAGTACATACCGGTCTTGAGACCCTTTTGCCAGCCGTAAAAGTGCATCGAGGTGAGCTTGCCCATAGTGACGTCCTTCATATAAATATTGAGACTCTGGCTCTGATCAATGAACGCGGCACGGTCGGCAGCCATATCGATAATGGTCTTTTGGCTGATCTCCCACACCGTCTTGTACAGCTTCTTGATCTCGTCAGGAATGGACGGAATGTCCTGAACCGAGCCACCAGACGCAATGAGACGGTTCTTCATGTCCTCATCCCAAAGGCCCATATCGACCAAATCCTTGAGCAAAAACGGGTTGCAGATCTGGAACTCGCCGGCAAGCACACGGCGCGAGTAAAAGTTGCTGGTGTAGGGCTCAAAGCACTCGTTAAAGCCCAAAATTTGCGAGGTCGAGGCAGTGGGCATCGGGGCCACAAGCAACGAGTTGCGCAAACCGTGCTGGGCCATCTTGGCCTTGAGAGCATCCCAGTCCCAAAGGTTGGTGGGAGTAACGCCCCAAAGGTCAAACTGGAGGTCACCCTGGGACGCGGGCGAGCCGGGGTACGTCTCGTAGTGTCCGTGCTCCTGAGCAAGCTCGACCGAGGCCTCGACCGCAGCGTGATAAATAGTCTCAAAGATTTGGATGTTGAGCTCCTTGGCCTCGGGGCTCTCAAACGGCAAGCGCAGCTTCATAAACGTATCGGCCAACCCCTGCACACCAAGGGCAATGGGGCGGTGGCGAAAGTTGGACTTGCGAGCGGCCTCAACCGGGTAGTAATTGCGGTCAATGATCGAGTTGAGGTTGCGGGTAACGACCTTGGCCACGTCGTGCAGCTTTTGGAAATCGTACCAAATGCCGTCGTCATTGCTCTCAATGTAGGTGGGCAGGGCCAAGCTGGCCAAGTTGCAAACGGCCACCTCGTCGGGCGACGAGTACTCGACAATCTCGCAGCACAAGTTGCTGCTCTTGATGGTACCCAAATTCTTTTGGTTGCTCTTGTTGTTGCAGTGGTCCTTGTACAGCATAAACGGGTTGCCGGTCTCGGTCTGAGCCTCGAGGATCGCCATCCACAACTTTTGAGCCTTGATAGTACGACGGCCCTTGCCAGCGGCCTCGTAGCCGGTGTACAGCTTTTCAAACTCCTCGCCGTAGCAATCGCTCAATCCGGGGCACTCGTTGGGGCACATCAAAGTCCAATCGCCATCGTCCTTGACCCGCTGCATAAACAGGTCCGAGATCCAAAGCGCAAGGAACAAGTCGCGCGCGCGGATCTCTTCTTTGCCGTGGTTTTTGCGCAGGTCAATAAAGTCAAAGATATCCTCGTGCCACGGCTCAAGGTAGATGGCAAACGCACCGGGGCGCTTATTACCGCCCTGATCAACGTAGCGGGCAGTATTGTTGAACACGCGCAGCATGGGCAGCAAACCATTAGAAGTACCGTTTGTACCGGCAATGTACGAGCCGGTAGCACGAATATTGTGCACATTGAGACCGATTCCACCGGCACTCTTGGAGATGAGGGCACAAGTCTTGAGGGTATCGTAAATGCCATCAATCGAGTCGTCAGTCATTTGCACAAGAAAGCACGAGCTCATTTGGGGGCTGGGGGTACCCGAGTTGAACAAAGTGGGGCTGGCGTGCGTAAAGTACTTGAGCGACATCAAGTTGTAGGTCTCAATGGCCTTTTCGATATTGGCGCCGTGGATGCCAAGGGACACGCGCATCAACATGTGCTGGGGACGCTCGGCCACCTTGGAGTCAAGCTTGAGCAAGTAGGCGCGCTCCAAGGTCTTGAACCCGAAAAAGTTGTACTGGAAATCGCGGTCGTAAACAATGGCACCATTCAACTCGTCGGCGTTGGCCATCACAATATCGTAAACTTCCTTGGAAATCATCGGGCTGTGCTTGTCGTTGCGGGGGTTGACATAGGCGTACAAGTCCTCAATCACCTGCGAAAAGCACTTTTTGGTCTGCTTGTGCAGGTTGGACACGGCAATACGCGCGGCCAAAATGGCATAGTCGGGGTGCACAGTGGTCATGGAAGCAGCAGTCTCGGCAGCCAAGTCATCGAGCTGGATCGTGGTGACACCCTGGTACACGCCGTTAATGACGCGCTGGGTGATTTGCACCGAGTCGACGTGGTTTGAGTCGAGGCCGTAGCACAAGCGCCCGATACGAGCTGTGATCTTGTCAAATTGGACCTTTTCTTTGCGTCCGTCTCGCTTGTAGACAAACATTTTGTGGGTGGAGGAACGCGTCGGGACGCGTGCCGAGTTTTATGGTAATTAGCCAACCCTAGCCCTTAATTCGCGTAAATCAAATTTTTTTCGCGATGCCGGGGGCAACGCGTTGGGAAAAATCACCTTGGAATTTTTGCGGCGTGAGCTATGGGGAAATAGGTTTTTTTCACCGTTTGCGGCCTTGAGGACGCGGCTATGCGTGTACATGACGCGTCTGAGTAATTAAGAATTTACGCGTCGCGCATGATGCAGGGCAAATCAAATCAAAACATGGTGGCAAGCGCGCAGATGTTACTCGTTTTGAGGATAAGCAAGGTGTTTTGGGGTGTAGGAGTGGGCTGTCTTGATAGTGGATCGTTGTGGTTTCGGGCGGCTGCACTGTGATGTCACTTATCCAAATTTGGAATGGCTCTTTTTGGCATTTGGGATAGTTTAAGTTGATTTAATAGTGCTAGGAGCGAGTATGGCCACGCGATCAGCTCGCCAAGCTGACAGGGCATGGGTGCCTGAGGTACCCCCATGGCCCCTTTGAGTAACCCCAGGGCCCCCCCTGGACACCCCCCTGGACCGCTCTCGGGGCCACCCAAGGGCACCCCCACCACCCTAAAAGAAAGATAAATAAACTAATTAACCACCGCCAACATTCGGCGGGCGCACGCCCTCCTTTACCTGGACAATCTCCGTCGACAGCAGCTGCCTCAAATCGTCGGTAACAGCCGGCAAATTGGCCGTGGGCTCGGTGCGACGCTTGTAATCGACCATTTCCACCGTGGTCTTGAACCGGTTAAACAGCTGCTCGGCCCGTACCAGCACATAATCCACGTCAAGCGACTCGCCCAGCTCGTTGATAAACTTGAGGATCTCGTCAAACTGGTGCAGCTGCGACATGATCACCTCTTTGTTGATGTCGAGCATGGCAAGCGCAACAAAGATGTGGAACTGCGAGCTGTGATAATTGGTCCACAGCACCTCCCACAACCGCAAGACTTGGTCCCACTCAAACTCACGCTTAAACCACACAAGCAGCATCCTAAAAAAGAAGAAAAAGTGCGTGCTGTCTGCCTTTTGGAGGTGCGCATAAAGTTTGGGGATCATGAACTGGGTCAGGTGATCCAGGGTTTCGAGCTGGGCACGCATCCCCGACTGGTCGCGCAAAAAGTTGCGTTCCATGGTATCCATAAAGTGCGCAAACGCCCAAAATGCGAGTGAATCATCTTGAA
Organism: Wickerhamiella azyma; assembly: GCA_022577855.1. Lineage (NCBI taxonomy): Eukaryota > Fungi > Ascomycota > Dipodascomycetes > Dipodascales > Trichomonascaceae > Wickerhamiella > Wickerhamiella azyma. Next base: position 562,108 of record JAKISA010000004.1, read on the forward strand.
GGAGGACATACAACGGACTCAGCAAATCCGACATGCCCTGGACATAGCCCAAATTCTCATTGTACTCATTGTAGGTGATGAGCATGTCCTTCATTTGTTCGAGGTGCGGGTTCGCCCCGTTGCCGGCGAACCTGCTTTCGGGATCAGGGTGGGGGACTTCGCTCGGCATAAACACTTCGAGCTGGCGATCGGTGCGCAGCACATCCTTCTCGATGCGGGCCTTTTGGTCCTTCCAAAACTCGTCTGTTTGCTGGCGCTCGATATCGTCCCACCAGCGGCGTTTGTAGCGATAGTACGAGTTACGAAGCTCGCTCTGGACGCTCGAGCGCTCGTGCGTGTCGCTATCCCAGCCATAAACCCCGAGCAGAAACAGCCACGCCTCGGGGCGGGCGGCGGGCTCCAGGCCGCCATGGAAGATTCTCTCCTTGACTTCAGTCACAGTCACAACCAAACGGCCCTGCAGATCAAACAGCGACTTCCATTCCTCAAGCGTGACAGGGTTGCGACGCTCCACAGCCCGCGTAAGAGACACAACGCTAAACTCTTCATTGTCGCCCAAATCGCTCCACACAACCTCGTTGCGGCTTGTTGAGGCGTCAGCCGCAATGCCCAGCGCCCACTCGGCCAAATAAACCCGCGCAGAGTCGAAATCCTGGCTCAGCTGCTCTACTTCGGGCACGTTGAGGATGGCACGCACCGGCGCCGGAGTCTTGTCCAAAACTTGCTGGCCAGCCTTGCGGCTAAACCTGGTGATGCTGGCAAGCTTCTCGAGGATGCCCCACTTCGCATCTTCCCATTGGGTCGGCTGTTTGGGCTTGACGTTGCCCGGGCTGAAATTGAGTTTATCGACCGTATCGGGGTTGATGAGGAGCACATTTGCATCCAGCGTGCTCTTTACCACCTTGGCATGCTGGCCCAACACGCTCAGGAACCGCGTCCCGCCCCAATGACCGCCTTCCAGGGCAAACTCTTCGGCGGCACGTTTACGCTCTGCAATGGTACTTGCGCTCTCGTCATCATGAAAAAACAGCGCAGGAAGAGTCGTCTGATCCTTTGTAAAGATGAGGAGTGAACCCCACCACCAGCCAAGCGTCGGGGTGCGCACCTGGACCGAATAAATGTTTTTGAGCGGTACGCTGAACGCGTGGGTGCTACGGGCCAATGTTGAAGGGGCGCTAACCATAATCTGTTTGCTGTCGAGGGCACCACTCTCCGGATCCAAATCGACCTGCACGTACTGGTCAATATCCTGCTTTTCCTTGATCAGGTGCTCGGGCACCCATGAGAGAAGAATGTCACTTTCTGAGCTTCCTGTGGGTTTCAAAAGCACTAGAAACCCCGGAATGTTGTCCTTTGCGGTGCGCGAAGGGTGGATATAAACCTTTGATTTGCAGTAAATGAGCTGCACTTGCATGGGCTTAGGCAGGCTTGGGAGCGCGAGGCTTTGATGTGGGAGCCCAGCAAGTGCCCAAGCCCAAGCCCTCGCCCTGTTGCAGAAAAATTAACAGAGTGATGGGCACGGCGTAGAAAAATGTGCTTGTAGCAACGAAGTAGCAATTTCTATAAATACGGGTTAGTCGGCGCTGAGACAAACTTGCTCAATTGACTCAATTGACACGATTTGGTTAAATAGTTTGAGTAAGTTTTTTAGAAGGCTTTTTATAAGGCTTTTTATGAGGCTCTTTATGAGCTCTTCGCCGCCCTCAGCGTCACTCTTGCGTGCGCCCAGGCGCCACCATTGCCACTGCGGGCGCCACCGCGCCACTGCTGCCCTGACATGTGACCGCTCGGCTCAGAGGCCCCTCAGAGGCCCCCAGGGAGGCCTCTCCCCGCATTCCGTTACTCATGCTCAGGCGCCAATTCTCCATCTCGGCCGCTCGTTCTAAACTCACTGTGATCGGCTCGGGCCAAATGGGTGTAGGTATCGCCTATGTAGCGGCCGCAAACGCCCAAACCGAAGTGACACTCGTCGATACCAGCTCGGCTAGCCTCGAGCGGGGCTCGAAATTCGTCGACAAGCTGCTGCAAAAGAACCTCAGCAAAAGCAAGATCGATGAGCCCACGGCCAATTCTATTCGCGGGCGCATTTCCACGTCCACCGACCTCCGTCAAGCGGTCGAAACGTCGTCGTTTGTGATTGAGGCCGTTCCGGAGATCTTGAGCCTCAAGGAGCAGATCTTTAGCCAGCTCGCCGAGTTTGCGGGCCCAGAGACCATTCTCGGCACAAACACCTCGAGTATTTCCATCACACGCATCGCTGCTGCCGCCAAAGGCGCTGAGGACCGCGTCATTGGTGTGCACTTTATGAACCCCGTGCCGGTCCAAAAAGGCGTGGAAATCATTAAGGGGCTACAGACGTCTGCCTCAACGCTTGCAGCAGCGCATGATCTCGTCGGAAAGATGGGCAAACTCGTGTCCACCAGCGAGGATACCCCCGGCTTTTTGGCTAATAGGATCCTCATGCCATACATCAACGAGGCCATTATCACCTTGGAGAGTGGAATTGGTAAGGCCAAGGATATTGATAGTATCATGAAAAACGGGTGTGCCATGCCCATGGGCCCTTTGGCGTTGGCGGATTTTATTGGCCTTGATACTTGCCTGAGCATCATGCAGGTGCTGTACAAGGACACTGGGGATTCCAAGTATCGGCCGAGCGTGTTGCTACAGCGGATGGTCGATGCTGGGTGGTTGGGCAACAAGTCGGGCAGGGGGTTCTATGAGTATGCGTGAGCACGCGTAGCCTGCGAGCGCATATGCGTGTGCGATAGCGCTGCGTATATTCTATAGTAGATGAGTTGTGCTGAGGTGATGAGTAGCCTGGGGGGTAGCTCAAGGCGCCAATGGGGTCCCCTTGGGGGCCCCTGGCTAAGGGCCACTCGGCATTTTTCAAATGTGCTGGGTCACCCGCTGATCACCCGCTGGGCACATGGCACCTGCTCAATCTCACTAATAATACTATTTTACTGCCCGTAATCCTCCATGATTGGACTATTAACCGCCTGGGCCTCGCGCCGCAGCTTGGCCTCGAGCTCGCGCAGCTCCTCCTCGCGGCGCCGCAGCTCCTCGCGCCGCAGCTCGAGCTCGCGCTGGATCTGCGACTCGTCGCGCTGCAGCTTCTCCTCTTCGGCCCGCAGGTGCTCCTCGCGCTGCAAGTGCACACTGTTGTCGCCTTCTTCGCTCAGCTTTTGGGTGCGGTAGTTCTCATAGAGGAAGTCGTACGTGGTCTCCTTGAGGTCGTTGAGGTGTGTGTAGAGCAGCGTGTCCCTCAACAGCGCAAAGTCGCTCACTTTGGGGTCGTCGACTCGGACGGTTCCCCACGGATAAGTGCGGCTCTGGCCGTCGGCAGCGCCGAAAACCGCAAACGGCACACTCTCCTGCACAGTCGAAGCTCCGCTCAAGGTGGTCTCATCTTCCTCGACCTGGCTAAACTCGAAAAGAGGGATCTCGTACTTTTCGAAATCTTCACGAATAAACCGCTTGTTGAGCTGGATCTCGGCCCTGGTCAGGGCATCGGCTTTGCAAATCACAGGGATAATGTTGACCCGTTTGCCGACCATTGTAAGGAACTCCACGTCCTGTTCGCGCAGGCCATGGCCAGTAGCCTCAATCATGTAAACGAGCGCATGGACGCGGTTATCGGTGAACCGGGGGTTGCGGCGAATCCGCGACTCCTCGGCAAGCACGTCATCGTACTGCTGCTCGATATATTTGAGGATTTCCTTGAGACACATGTTGTTGTCGAGGTTGTCGCCAAACCCGGTCGTCTCGATGAATTTGAGCGTGATCACACCCAGATCGCTGTCGCTGAGTTCTTCAGTGTACGAACGCAACCGAATTGGCCGCTCACGGTGCGCGCCGGCCGGGTCCTGGTCCATCCACGCGGTGGTGGAAACGACGGAATGGCCGCACAGCGTGTTGATAAAGGTCGACTTGCCGCAGCCTCCGCTTCCCGCGATCATAACGTTGAAGCGCACACCGCGTTTGTTGCTGTGTGCGCGGCGCGTTGAGCCCCGCGCGCTCGAGGCGCTGGTTAGGCGTCTGTGCATTCTGGTGACTAAGGAAAATCCCATTGGCGTTTTATCTCCCGAAAGAAAGGGGCTCGGGGGCGATCGCATAAGCCTTTTAGGGAGGGCGCTCAGTAGGTTCCGGTAGGGTTCCGGTAGGGTTCCGGTAGGGTTTGAGTGAACTCAAGTTAACGTGGTTTGTGACGCGACACGACGCGTTTGCGTGCGCGATTTACTAGTTTGCTACAGAAATAAAAGAATATACGCGAAGAGACCTCAACATTACACCAATTTTCACCCCCGCTCGTGGGTGAAATTTCCCGCTAACTCATCATGCTCACGGCCCTCAATGCAGCGGCCATTTTGGCTCTCAAGAGCCGGCTCGAGCACGACCAAAAGTTCCCTCTCCTTTACACACTCCCCCTGCTTGCCCTAAGCGAACTTGTGAGCTCGTTCCTCACCACCCGCGACGTTTTCAGCAGCCTTTTGTCGGCGATCCTTTCGCTGCTTTTGACGCCGCTGACGGCTCTCGTTTTTGTGCTGCTGGGCGCGCCCGCCACCACACACCTCAGCGAGACCCTGCTGTGCTCTGCTTTTGTGACTATTCTCACGGTGCAGCCCATGGTCGCGCGGTACGGCATTGAAATTTCGTTTTGGCGGCGGGCGTTTGCGCTTGATCTGCCCCTGACCGAGGTCTATGGTGGGTTTGTAGGCGGAATTGTGGGTGCGTGGCTCGGAGCGGTGCCCATTGCCCTTGATTGGGACAGGCCCTGGCAGCAGTGGCCCATCACTGTTTTGTTTGGTGCTGCGTTGGGCTGTGTTGTGGGGAATGTTGCGGGGCTTTTTGGTAGTTCTGGTGAGGACAAGTATGGCATTGACGCCCAGCATAAGGCCGACAAGGCAGCGCTCAAGAAGTTGAGGCAACGGCAGGAGGCTCAGGCCAAAAAGGCCAAGGAGGTTAAAGCCAAGGGGAAGAAGTAGCGTAGAGTAGAGAGCATGCATGTGGGGAGGGCAGGGAAGCCACTTTTTGAGAGCCATGGGCTTGAGAGCGATGGGCACTGGACACCGCCTGGGCCCCCTGGGCCACTGCTCCCACCTTTCCCCTAACATCATTATCATAATAAATATATACCCCTGGCCCCCCCGGGGGCCCCCCATGGGACCCCATTTGCCCCTCTAAGCCCTCTCCCACGGCTCATTCAACGTGCCGTTGGTGCTAACCCGGCCAAACGAAAAGCTCCTAAATATGCCCTTGTGCGTGCTCGCAGCCTCGACCTGCTTCTCAGGGTTATGGTAAACCCGAATCTCACCGTCGCTATCGGCACTCACGATAATATCGCCCACATACGAAAGCAAATTCTTTGTTGTTTGCGGGGCAAAGATCGCACAAGTAACGACGCCCTTGTTGCTCCTAAAGCTCTCGCAGCTTTGGTTTTTGGTGCTCGAGTTTATGAGCCCCGTGCCACTTTCTGTGCGGGCCCAAATATACGTTTGCCGGTTCTCGCTCGGGGCAATCACCCAGTGCTTGTCGGGGCTGAGGGAGGCCGCAGACTGCGAGTACTCTATGCTGGCCCCCCGGTATTTGCAGTCCAGGTTCAGGGTTTGAAGATCGTAGATGCGCAAGCGGCTGCCGTTGGACGTGATGAGCATTTTGACCCGCGAGACCGCCTCGTCCTCATCCATGAAAATCTCGATTCCTGTAACTCTGAGGGATCCCGCAAACACGCTGCTGCCTCCAACCTGTAACTTTTTCTTCAGCTTGAAGGTGGTTGTGCTCAAAATCAGGATCTGGCCCTCAAAAGTGCCCGCAAACACCATGCCGCCTTTGGGATCAAAAGCGACCGCCGAGACGCGGCTTGGGGCAACAAATTTGAACGCGCACTCGCGATCGGGGATACTCCACAGCCGCACGCGCTCATCAAAGCATCCACTCAGAAAGAAGCGCGAATCGGTTGGATGGAAACACACCGAGGTAACAATGTCTGGGTGGTCGAACACTGCGAGGCATTCATCGCGTTCGACGTGCCAGAGGCGCACAGTGTGGTCAATGGACGCGCTAATGAGGAAATTGTTGCTGCTCCATGCCAATTTCTGGATTTCGTCCTTGTGGCCTTTAAAGATCCGCACAGGCCGCTGAGCAAACACCAAACCACCATTGCTCTCTCCTTCGTGCCTATATAGCACGGTCCATACCCAAATGACCTTGGCGCTGCCCGCCGCAGCCAAATAAATGCCGTCGGGGCTAACGGCCATGGTCCAAATTGCACCATCGCTGGGTAGGGCATCAGGCTCATCTCCGCGCGGCATATCGAGTTTTTGCACGTGCCGCAAGTTTGGGAAATCTCGCTCGGTCTTGCGGTGCAATTTGGTGCGGATTTTGCGCCGGTCGATATTGAGGTTGCTGGGCTCGGGGCTCAATTCTGCGCCTTCGAGGTCGAGCCTATCTTCGACAATGCGGTGGCGTTTAAACAGGCTGCTGAATTTTTCGCTTGGTTTGCGGGTTGCGCGCGATAGCTCGAGGCTCGGGTCCTGGGGTGCAGACTCCATTAAGCAGCTGGGAGGGGGGATGGAGAGGTGTGAAGGGTGATACTAGGGGGTGCACTAGGTCTAGGTAATATATAAATGGAGTGTATAATGATCAATTGCTCGTAAATTAGCAATTTCGGGGATTCAAAGACCCTCGGCTTGCCTGTTCTCTCCTGCGCCACGGGATGCAACTTTCGCCACATGCGCGCCGCATTTCGCCCCGTTTCGCCACTGACGCCACCCGCGCCACTCAAGTGACAAACTCGACAAATTTGAATTTTAACCTCAATGAAACGAAAGTCTCAGGGCGTGGCAGACCCGCCAAAAAAGTCGAGCTTTGCTGATTTCGACAGCGAGTCGGAATCAGGCAGCCCCAGTGCCTCGAGCAGTGCGAGCGCGAGCTCGGCAGAGGAGAACGAGAGTGAAGCTGAAGCTGAGAGCGAAGAAGAAGCTCCCTCGCGTCCCACTAAAAAAGCCAAGAATGCCGCGAAAATCTCTGCCTCGGACGTGCGGATTGCTCGGGAGACAAGCGAATTGTTCAAGTCAAACATCTTCAAACTCCAGATCGACGGCCTGCTCAAGGAAATCGCCATCCCCGACAAGTACTTTGCCTCGGCAAACAAGCTGCTCTACACTTTGAGAGATACAATTGTTGCTGCCAAGCCCACCAAGGAGTACACCTCCAGTAATGTGCACGCCGCTGTGCCCAACAAGATTCCGTTCCCAGCGCCCGAGGAATCCAAAATAAAGTTCCAGTTTGAGCCCCCGACCGACGTTAACGTCGTGGGCAGCTACAGCCTCAAAAATTCCGTGCGCCAGCCCGAGGGAATCGAGATCGATTTGGTGGTTGTACTCCCCAGCAATATGTTTGAGCACAAGGACTATCTCAACTACCGCTACTTCAACAAGCGTGCATTCTATGTTGCGGTTGTTGCAAACACTATTGCCAATGCAAATGTGGGCGTCCAGGTGCGCTACGACCTGCTGTGCGGCGACCGCCTGCGCCCGGTCCTCAGGCTTGAGCTTCCCGGAAAACTAGGCAAATACTTCTCGGTGGTTGTGCATTTCGGCCTCGAGCCACACGTCTTTGCAAGCCACAAGCTGGCGGCCGACCGTAACTGCGTTCGCGCCATCGAGGGGCCCACCCCGGCCTACAATTTCAGCCTGCTGAGCGACCTGGGCTACCAGCCGCTGCTGGCGTATTTGCACCAGGCCTCGTCGCAGTGCGCCGAATTCACAAATGCCTGCAAGCTTGCGAGGTTATGGTCGAGGCAGCGCAGCCTGCAGTTTGGCCATTTCCACTTTGCCGTGCTCATGGCTGCTCTCCTCAATGGCGGCCCCCAGGGCAAGCGCGTGCTGCTGCACGGCTACTCTAGCTACCAGCTGTTCAAGGGTGTGCTTCTTTACCTCGCAAACAACAAGCTAGACCTCAAGTTTGGCCTTAATGAGGCTACAGAGCCGGCCATGCAGGGCACGTGCCTCGAGCTGGCCAGCTTGGGTCTCGACGTCCTCGGGGGCCTTCCGAGCTGGTCGCTTGAAGCGCTGCGCCACGAGGCCAAAGTCTCGGTGGATTTACTCCAGGATGTGGCCGTGGACCGGTTCGCCGACCTCTTCCTCAAAAAGCAGGATTTCAAGCTCAAGTACGACCTGGTAGTTTCGCTCGATCTCGAGGCCGATGACTCGTTTGTTGTTGTTTCCGACCGCCTCAACAAAGCCCTTAGTTATGCATGTGGCGACCGCGTCCAGAGCATCGCCTTTTGGCAGCCTGCGGAACAAACCACATGGACTCTCAGCTCGCTGCCGGCCACTGAGCGCCAGCTGAGCATCACGATCGGCGTGCTGCTGGACCCCGCCAACAGCGAGAAGCGGGTGACCTTTGGCCCTGCCCCCAACGAGCCCGGCCAAGAAGAGTTTCGCAAGTTTTGGGCCGGCAAAAGTTCGCTGCGCCGGTTCCAAGACGGCAAGATCTCTGAGGCCGTGGTGTGGCGCCAGGGCAGCCGCTCGATTGTCTATGATATTGTGGAGTTTGTTTGCGCGCAGCACTTTGACGGTAGCGTCGAAAAGGCCCACGTCGTGGACGCCCTGCTGCCCCTGCCCAAACACGCCGAAAGCGCCGTGACCTCGCTCAACCTTTGGCAAGCCAAGATCAATGTGTTCAACGACCTTAGCCGCCACTTGATGGAGCTCAAGCTGCCGCTGCGTGTCTCGAGCGTCTACGGAATCTCTTCCAGCCTGCGCTACACCTCGATCGTGGAGCCTGTGCCCTATGACTCGACCAACGAGGACACGTTTGGCCAGGGCATTATCCAGCTCGAGAGCAGCGGGCGCTGGCCCGACGACGCCGAGGCCATCGAGAAAACCAAAATTGCATTCCTCATAACGCTCGCCGACGAGCTGCGCAAGCGCTACGAAGCCATGGTCGGCGTCGAGCCCAGTCTCGTGTCGGGTGGCATTGAGACCGGCTTTTTGCTGGTGCAGGTGGACGGGTACGCGTTCAAGCTGCGCATCGCCACCGAGCGCGACGACAAGCTCTACAAAAACCTCAGCGACGAGGCCGCTTTGGCCCTGAGGAGGGTGGGCCCCGCCGCCGCCGACCACCACCGCCTTGTGAGCAGCGCCGCCCTCAAGTACCCGTTTTACTCGCCCAGTGTGCGCGTGCTTAAGCTGTGGTTCCGCAAACACCTGCTTGCCTCGCACATCAGCGAAGAGGCCATCGAGTTGCTTGCCCTCAAAGTGTTTGTGGACTCGGCGCCGTTTGTGCCCCCTAACAGCGTATCCTCAGCATTTTACCGCACGCTCGACTTTTTGGCCAACTGGAACTGGAAGGAGCAGCCCGTAGTGCTCGATTTGGGCTCGGACCAGCTCGTCTCGGGCACCGCCATCGACCCCACTGCATACTCTCAAATTATGGCCACATGGACCCAAAAGCTGCAGAGCGACCCCGCGTTTACCCTTGCGCCCTGGTTTGTGGCAACAAAGGCCGACCCCACCGGTATTTTGTGGACTCAAAGTCTGCCCCGCAGCCGCGTCGGCCTGATGGTCGCGTCGCGCGCCACGGTGCTTGCCCGCAACTGCTTGCCGCTCAAGTCGCCGAGCCAAATGTTCAAGGCGGCTTTGCAGGACTTTGACGTTGAAATCAGGCTCGACAACCCGAGCGTTGGTGCCAAGCCGAAGTTCAAGAATTTGGCTACTGCAAACCTTAAAGAAATGGCTTCGGGGGCCTCTAACATTGGTGCTGAATTTTTCAAGGACATTCAAGCCGCTTTTAGAGGCGCGCTAACCCTGTTTTACTCTGGGTCGCTCAACGACAAGACCACCAAAAACCAAATGATTGTGGGCATTTGGAACAAGGAGGCCGCGCCGCAAAAGTACCGGGTCGGAATTCCATTTAGCACTAGGCCGGAGGGCGATCAGGTGGTGCTCAACAAGGCCGCCATCGTCGAGGAAATCAGCCGCTTGGGCGCGTCAATGGTAACGGTGACTCGCTTTTAATGTACATATTTATCAAGAGAGTTTTATAAATGCATCATAAATTAATCAAAAGTAATCTTTTTGCCTTGGGGCTGGTTGTTGCGAGGGGGAGCACCGCCAAAGCCACCACGACCACCGCCACGGCCGCCAAAGCCGCCGCGTCCACCGCGGTCGCCAAAGCCACCACGGCCACCACGACCGCCAAAGCCACCGCGCGAGTTGTTGTTGTCGCGGGGCACGCTGAAGTCAAGGCGCATAGGGCGGCCGTTGAGGGGCGAGCCGGTAAGGGCCTCGAGAGCAGTCTTAGCATCGTCAACGCTGGCAAACTGGACGTAACCAAAGCCCTTGGACTGCTCAGTCTCGGGGTGTGTGGGGATACGGCAGGTCAACACGTTGCCGTACTCGGCAAACGTAGCGTAAAGCGAGTCGCGGTCGGTCTGGAAGCTCAAGTTACCAACAAAAAGGGTGTCGGAAGGAGCACTCTTCTGGTCACCAAACTGGCTGGCACGCTGGTTGGCACGGTCATTATTAGCAGGGCGCTGGTTGGACATGTCGCAGTTGATCTGGCGACCGTCGAGCTCGTGGCCCTTCATCTTCTCAATGGCGGCCTTGGCGTTCTCCTCAGAGTCGAAGTCGACGTAACCGTAACCCTTGCTACGGCCGCTCTCACGCTCAGTGATGATACGGGCAGAAACAGCGCCGGTGGTGTGGGCCTGGAACTCCTGCAATAACCAGTTGTCGTCAAGGTTCCACGACAGGCTACCGACAAAGATGGTGGCGGGGTCGCTCTTGGGCTTCTTGGCAATGGGCTCCTCGTCCTCGTCGCGGGCACGCTTGTTACTAGTCTCCTCCTCGGAGCTGCTGGAGCTGCTGGAGCTAGAGCTGGACTCCTTCTTGGCGTCCTTCTCATCCTCAGAGTCAGACGAGTCGCTGGAGCTAGAGTCAGAGTTAGAGTCAGAGCTGGAGCTGGAGCTGGAGCTGGAGCTCGAGTCAGAGTCGCTGGACTCCTCCTTCTTAGTCTCCTTGGCGGCCTTCTTGGCCTCCTTGGGAGCAGGCTTCTCGTCCTCAGACTCAGAGTCGCTGCTGTCAGAGCTGGAGCTGGAGCTGGAGCTGGAGCTGGAGCTGGAGCTGGAGCTGTCAGAGTCGGAGCTAGAGCTCGAGTCAGAGTCGCTGGACTCCTTCTTGGCCTCCTCTTTCTTGGCCTCCTTCTTGGCGGCCTTGGGGGCGGGCTTCTCGTCCTCAGACTCAGAGTCGGAAGAGCTGGAGCTGTCAGAGTCAGAGCTGGAGCTGGAGCTGGAGCTGCTCGAGGAATCGCTGTCGCTGCTCTCACTCTCGCTCGAGCTGGGGCTGGCAGGCTTGACCTCCTTCTTGGACTTTTTCTCAGACTTCTTGCCCTTTTCGGCAGACTTGGAAGCCTTGGCCTCAACCTTCTTGGGGGCCTTGGCCTCGACGGGCTTGGAGACCTTCTTGGACTCCTTGGTGGATTTCGACTTTGATGCCATGATGGATAAAAAAAATTTAGATAATCTTTTTTGTAGACACTGCATGTGCATGCATGCAGATTTTTCATGCCGGCGAATCGGTTGGAGACGTTATTTGGCGATCTTATTTGGCGATCACGCTAGAATTCTCATCAATTCGACGCAATTGCTCGAGCGCATAATTTTTTTGAGCCAGGCGTTAGAGTTTGCCCAAGCATGCCAGCCGAGCCAACGGAGGCTCCACTAATCAGGCCCCATGGATACAAAGGACCGGCTGAGGCTGGCGGTACAGCAAAACAAGCTAAATACCGTCAAACTGATTCTGGGAAACTACCCGAAGCTGCTCCGCAACGTGGACCCCGCCACCGGGTGGTCTAACCTCCATCACGCAACCCATTGTGGTCACTATGAGGTGTGCGTCTATCTGATCAATGAGGGTCACGAGCGTGAAGTTGTTTCGCGAACTCACAAAAGCGAGACTGCCCTGCACCTGGCAGCCCGTGGGAACCACGAAAAAACCCTCCATTTTTTGGCCCAGCACATTGCCCAAGCCATTGATTGGCGAGACGACCAATGGCAAACTCCGCTTCTGGCGGCTTGCATGCGCGGTCACCACCCTTGTGTCCAACTTTTGCTCGATTTCGGAGCCGATATGGACAAGGGAGACCGGCGAAACACAAGGCCTATTCACGAGGCATGTGCTCGAGGTCACGTTAAGGTTTTGCGAACCTTGGTTGATCGCGGGTGCGACGTGCGAAGCAAAAACTTGGATGGGTGGACTCCGCTCGATTTTGCAATGAACATGCAGGTCTATGCCTACTTTCAGACCCTTGTGGATCCCCCAAGGAAAATGAGTTTGGAGGGGCCCAGTACCCCCGTGGAGGGCTCTTTTGATCAAGCAATGCGTACGCATATGGATAGCCAAGCTCATGGGTAGCTCATGGGTAGGCTGCGCAGGCGCCGGTGCGGGCTGGACCCACACCTCCTATCACAGCGTTAAAGGGCACAAAGGGGCACTCAAAAACTCCATCAAGGCCGCTGGTCATGTATTTATTCTTATAGAGCAAGAAGTCTCCTCTACTACACCTAGACGCATAGGACTTGTCTACTTTATCACTTTGCATATCCACGTGATCGCGTATGCACAGCCCAGCGTCGCCCAGCCGGCAAAGTGCGCATCTGGGGAAAAAAATTGCGGCGATCATCCCAACGGCCTTCCATTGATGCCTTTGGGCCCACTACAACCGACGCGATAGTTGCTGCGGATCACCACAAATGCATATTTCCGTTCTCGGCCCCGCGCAGGCCTCGTGACCAGACCCTGGATTGAGTCACCGCTCTCTCCATATAGCAAAATGAGAGAGGGAGGGGGAAAAAAAAAACCGCTATAGACTAGCATTTTTCAGAAAACTTTGAGATCTTCTCAGATCTCCCGAGCAAGCGTTGCTTTGGCCTTGGATGTTGAGGTCGGGAATACGAGGTTGCCATGGTTATCTTGCGGCCCGGGTCACGTGCCGCATCGTGCAGGGTATTGGGACTAATATAAAGCTTGGCAGCAGCTTGGCGCAGCGATTATCGTAGCCCAAAAAAATCAAAAAAATCAAAAACTCACAGCATGGACTACAAAGAAATTATTGAGATTGGGCCAGAAGACGAAGGCTCGCCTCTCACCTGGTCGACAAAAAAAAGAGTTTTGCATACCGCCGCCTATGGATGCACTACATTATGTGCACAATTCAATGCTACTTCAATTGCCCCCAGCATCCATACTATTGCGACTGAATTTAGCGTTCCTACTGAGGTCGCTACGCTCGCAATGAGCATTTATATTTTGGGAAACGGTTTTGGCCCCATGATGTTTGCACCCGTTTCTGAGACAAGGGGCCGTAAAATCGGTGTACTTGTACCTTTTGTCATCTCTTCAATTTTGATCATGGTTGTTGCTTGCGTCAACTCAATAGCAGCAGTGGTTGTATTCCGCTTCTTTGCTGGTGTGTTTGCAGCCGCTCCAAATGTCACCAGCGGTGCGGCAATGGCCGATTTGTGGCGTCCTGAACATAGAGCCGCTGCCCTGACCTTCTATGCCCAGTTTGTTCTCATGGGCGCCACCTTTGGTCCCATCTTTGGCGCCCTGCTCGAGACAACAGGCTCTTATGGATGGCGCTGGACGCTGTGGCTGGGCGGCATTTTGGGGTTTATCATTTCGTCTACAAACCTTTGTGTCTTGAGCGAGACTTATAGACCTGTGTTGGCCTCGCGCAAGGCTCGTGATATCAGGCTCGAAACTGGCCATTGGGAGGTCCACTCCAAGCACGATGAGTGGACCTTGTCCGTACGTGAGTTTTTAAAAGTCCACTGTGCACGCCCTGTATGCATGTTTTTGACCCCGATCGTGATGGCCATGGTCATTTTTGCCTCGTTTGTTTATGGCCTAATTTTCCTTGTGATCACCTCGGTGGGCGAAAATTTCGGCAAGTACAAGGGCTTCGAGGGCGCGTCACGCCAACTTCCGCTTCTTGCCGTGTTTCTTGGATTTTTACTTGGCAGTGCGGTCAATGTTTGCAACTCGCGGTACTATGCCAAGCGCTACAAGGAGGGGAAAAGCAGTCCAGAGATTCGCCTTATTGCCATGATGTGGCTGTGCTGGACAGTGCCGGCCGGCTGCTTTATCTTTGGTTGGACTCTTAGGCCAACAATTCACTGGATTGTGCCGTGCATTGGTCTCACGTTCCTTGGGTTCGGTATGGTTGTTGTTTTCCAGGGTGCGCTGAACTATATCGTTGATTGTTACCCCAGGTACAGTGCCAGTGGTATTGCTGCCAACACGTCGCTACGGAGTATTTTTGGCGGCGTTTTCCCCCTGTTTGCCTCGAAATTGTTTGGTAGGTTGGGGGTACACTGGGGAGCCTCGCTGATGGGGTTTATCTCGATCGCGCTGCTACCCATCCCCATAATATTTTATCGGGTGGGCGCCAGAGCGCGCACAATCAATCCGTTTGAGAGTTTGTTGACGTGAAACTGCCCCCCGGTTGCATGCTGCCGAGCCCTCCCCCGGCAATCACTTTCATCTTGAAAATAATCTATAAATAACTCGTAACATAAATAATTCATTGGAATCTCTTCACGGGCCCCTCACGGGGTCCTCGCAGGGCTCCCGCTGGTCACACTGGCAACACTCGGGCGATCCAGATCGATCCGCCTGCGCAAGGCGATGATCCGCTGCTGGATCTTGCCACTCAGCCGGTCCACAAGCTCGCGATCTTCCTGCTTGATCTCGTGCGTGGGCTTGTCCGACTCGCCGATCGCCCGCAGCATCCACAGCGCCGTAGCGTAATTCATCTCGCACGCCGCCACATCGTCGCCCAACTCTTGTGAGGCCGCAGTCCGCACGAGCTCGAGCGCCCGCTCAAACAGTAGCCGCTCTACCGGCGCGCCCGACTCGTTGAGCAGCTGCTGGCGCACAAGCTCAGCCTTGTCGATACACTCGTTGAACTGGAGGCGGATGCTCTGCACAACTTCAGTGAGAAGGCTCGGGGCTGTTTCTTCTCGGGCGTCGCGCGCGTTCCACCATTTGGCCGCGCTCTGCATCGCCGAGGCGAAAATGCCCAGCGCTTTGAGGTAGAGAGCCAGCGCCTCTTGAGCGACAATATCCTGGAGTGTAGGGTCCTCGTCGTGCTCAATTGCCGCCTGGCGCTGCTCAGCAAACACGGCAACCACGCGGCCCATGCGGTTGAGGCGATCCAAGCTGTGCACGAGCTTGTCCTCGAGGTTGTCCGAGGAGGCGCGGAACCGCGTGGCTACTGCAAGTTCTTGGGGCATCTGGGTCCCAAAAAGGCGCGCACTGGATTTGAGGAGTGCCTGGGCAAGCGCGTTGGTGGGTGAGGTGCCATAAGTGATGGAACTGAGGCGGCGGCGGCTGAACGCGGGCGGCCGTACCGGCGGCGAGCTGAGGTCGTCTGCGAGCGAGTTGACCTCAACAGTGCGCTTCTCCACCACAACGTATTCCGAGGTGGAGGGCGACTCACGCCGGGTCAGCGTGGCGGTGGCGCTGGGGGTGGTCCCTGGGCTGAGGGTGCCTCCCGGGCTGAGGGTGCCCCCTGGGCTCAAGGGGCCTGGACGTGCGCCCGCAAGGCTGCCACTCCCCACAAGCCCTTTCAACTCCTTGATACTCTCGTCGCTGCTGCTAAACGGGTTGGAATTGTACATCGAGCGACGAGCGGATTCCGGGGAGCCACCAGGCGACCGCAGGTACTCTGAAATATGCATCTTGCTGTCGAGCATGCTCAGGTCCAATTGCTGATCAGTTCCCCTCACATTCATCACCGGATGAGCAAAAAATTCCTCAAAAGAGAGCCGTTGCGTGGGCGACCGTTTGAGCAGGCTACAGATGAGCCCTCGCAATTCTGAGCTAATTTCCGCGCCCTCGGGAAACACAATCTCATCCTTGGCCTTTTCAATCTTGCGGCAAAGGTCCAGATGGTTGGCGGCGGGGAACGGCGGCCGCGTGGCGACCATCTCGTAAACGACCGCGCCGACACTCCAGAGATCGGCCAGCGCATTGTACTTTTCGTAATCAAGGATTTCGGGCGCCATGTACAGCGGCGACCCGCACAGCGTCTCTGCCATGGAGGTGCTGGGCAGGAACCGGGCAAAGCCAAAGTCGGCTACCTTGAGCACCGGAAGCTCCCAAAGCCCCGCAATGCCTGATGAGCGCGCTGAAGAGGCTTCCAAGGGCGGCATCAACAGCATGTTTTGCGGTTTGATGTCACGATGCACCAGATCGAACTGGCGCAGAAACTTGAGCGCGGCGCTCAATTGACAGATAAAATGCCGCACAACAACCTCATTGAGGCCGCCCACCTTGGTTACCGGGTACCGCTCGTACATTGACGCCACCAGTGGCAAGCTGCGAGTGAGCTGGGTACGCTTCCGGATAAAGTACGACAAGTCGCCCAGGGAACAATACTCCATCACCAGGTAAAAATTGGCCTCTGTTTGGACCACGTCCTGCAGGGAAACAATGTGCGGATGCTTCATTTGCTTGAGGATGGCCATCTCGGCCTCAAAATTGTCCAGCAGGCGCTTGTCGCGTTTAAGGTGCGCGCGGTGCACTACCTTGACGGCAACTATGGCTTGCTTGGGCGTGGTGGCCCTATAAACAGTGGCAAAGCTCCCCTTGCCTATCCGATCTCCTAGCGAGAACGGTAGCTGTGTCATGGGTAGGAAAGGCTAGGCGGGAGGGAAGCGCGACAAACGGATAAACTCCGGGCTAGGGTTGGGGACATTTAAATTTTAGCGTCTAGGCGATTAGGATAAGTCTGGGATTTCTAGTTTAGGTTCTAGATCCATTGAGGGGGGTGGGCACCCCCTCTGATCTGGTTTCACCCTGGTCTCGTCACCTCGTCGCCTGGTCATGTGGGTCCAATGCGTCATTGCATGAGATAAGATGTATGTGTCGATCCCATGGATTTCCCGATTAGCACCATGAACCCGGATCAACCCCGTTTTACCCCTCTCATATAGATATCGCCGTCCCCACCAGCCTCCTCAATGGAAGCTGTGTCACGATCAAATATTTATGTGGCCGATCCCGAGCCCGAAGCTGTGCCAAACCTCGAAATGGACCTTGTAGAGGTCGAGGTCAGCGCAACAGCCGCTGAACCAGAGGAAGAAGATGGGTTTTGCTTGTTTGGAGGCGAGACTATTCAGGTCGCCGATTTGGAGGCTGTGGAAGAGCCCGAGGAGCTTGCTTCTAGGCCTTTAAGCTATTATTTCTACAAATCAAGTCCCTCGAAACGCAGCGAATTTGAACAGACCGCTATCCTGGGCGAAAATGCCGCCGTGTGGGTCCTTGACCGCGAGACGACCGCTCCTGATGTTAATGCACATTATCTCCCCAAAAAACGCCGCTGCAGGCCAGGAAGTTCTGCCCGTAAACGCAAACTCGAGGCCAAGCATGCTGCAAAGGCCGAAAAGCAGGCGGCAGCCCGTGCGTACGCCCTCAGCCGCAGGCGCAACAGGCGCTAGTAGAGCTAGCCAAAGGTTTAACCAAAGGTTTATCTATTTAGGTAGTCAATAAATACCGCATTCAGTTGCCCCGCCGTGGCCAAAATATGCTCCTTTTGGTCCCGCATTGCCCGCATTTGCGCAGGGTTGGCAACCGACATGGTGTGCAGCTTGGCCCGGAGGTTTTTGGCCACCAACGCCCAAAAGGTTTTGACAAGGGGACCACCAGCGGCATTTTCGGCCCGCGCGGATAGCCAACACTCGCTCAAAACCTGGTTAAACTGGTCAACCGCCGTGGCTCGTTCGAGACACAGCGACCAGGCGGCGCTAAATGCTTGCTGAGATCCAAATGAGCGACTGATTGCCAGAACACTAGCTGCAGTTTGACTTTTGAGCCATCCATCAACCAAGCCAAGCAGTTTTTCACTGTCAAAAAGGCACAGCGTCAGGGCCGCTGGACGTAGACTGGGGCCACCTTTATAGGTTGTGATTGCTTCAGTTGCTTTTGATACAAGACTGGCTGTGATCCCGGCCAGCCGTGACGAGTGTGTGCGGACAATTTCGAGACTTTTCAGGTGTGGATTGGCCACCAACAATTTCTGGAGTTTCGAGACATAGGTGGCACTTTCCAGCACTTCTTTGCTCTGCTCGAGCTGTTTAGCCATCCCCAGGTACAAATTCAGGCTCCGCACAAGCTTGGAAGCCGTTTGGAGGCGCTGGGCCGCAGTGTGCACACGCTGCAGGCGCTCAAAGGGGGCCACAAACTCGGTCCTGAGGCGGCCCAATTCGCCCTCAATATTGTCCAAATCATTGGCCAAAAGTTGGGTTGACTTTCCGCACCGCTCCACGTCCTGAACGACCTGCACAAACAGGCCTGTATCTTGAGCCACGCATTCACGCATAGACGACTGGATTTCGTCTATATCGTACTCTACGCGTCGTATACTGGGTCCAAAGTCAATGTTAGTGTCGTTTACAGTCAACGTCTCGCGCAAAATGCGGTTAGCGACCTCGCTAGGCTCGCCAGCATAGCTCATAGTAAGCTCGTAAACGCTCAGTTCAAGCTATGATATTTACAATTTGATCGGCGCCACGGGGGTCGATTCCACCTGCTGTACGAAGTCTAGGCTATCCTCGACGAATTTCTCGAGTTGCTCAGCCCCGACGTCCTGGAGCACCAAATTGGCCTCGGTGCGGTACCCCCCAATCTTGCCGTCCTCGCTGCTAAATAGCTGCAGCAAGTTGTTTTTATAGTTGAGCTCGGCCCTAGTAATCTGAGAGTGCTCAATGTATGCATACTCAACACCCTTGATCTTCACAGACGCAGGCATGTAGTGCACCGTATTGCTGTCGCACTTTATCTTAGAGACGAATTCCTCGAGGTTTTCATCCTCTACAATTTCAGACTCGGTCGCCGTGAACCGCAAATCGCCAATACTGTCGGCAAGACTCACATAGCTATGGTGCTCGTGAAGCGCCGCAACCGCTACAGTATTGTCCATATCGATACTGAATCTCGCGCGCTTGCCTTCCTTGATAGTTTGCAAAGCAACCCACACCTCAATTGGCGGGTGCTGCTGCAGCGCTTCTGCTCCTACGAGGCAGTTGGGATGGAGGCGTACCCGCAGTACAAAGTCATTCCAGCTGTGGCCCGTTTCCTTGTCTTTCATTGTTTGTTTGGGTTTCATGAGCGCCAAGAGGTCTTTATCTTGAGTTTCCTCAACAAGCTCCTCGTGCACAGGCTCCACGGGGTCGCCAAGGTCCTCCTTTTCGCCCAACGGCTCGCTCAACGGCTCATTGAGCTCGCTCTCCTTCT
Organism: Wickerhamiella azyma; assembly: GCA_022577855.1. Classification (NCBI taxonomy): domain Eukaryota; kingdom Fungi; phylum Ascomycota; class Dipodascomycetes; order Dipodascales; family Trichomonascaceae; genus Wickerhamiella; species Wickerhamiella azyma. The sequence continues at coordinate 581,415 of JAKISA010000004.1, forward strand.
CCACCTCGCGCAGAGCGCTGTCCATGGCACTTTGCATCTCCGAATCAAAATCCTGCACCAAATCATGATGAAAGTCGCCAAGCTGGCCGGCCAAGGTGCGCACAAGCGGCACGTTGGTGTCAAAGGTCTTGTGCATGCCGGCGTTGGGAAGCACGGTGTTTTCGCCAACCTTGTGCAGCAGATGGCCGACAGTTGCTGTAACACTACTAATTTTGCGGTCCTTGGTGACACTAGTCAACTGCGAAACAATCAACTCCTTGAGAGATCCCTGCTGAGGGGTGTTTGTGTCAAACTGCACCTTGTCCATCCACTGATACTCAGCCTCAGCCTCGGTGGTTTGGGCCCTGATTTGCTGCCAGCGGAACCAGTTTTCGCCTCTGGTCATCCAGGGCAACCCTTGCAAATTATAAAACTGCTCAAATTGCGACTGAGAAATGTGCTCGTGGTTGGTGTCATAGAGGTACGAGCTTGAGGTCCACTTGGACGCGGGCACGAGCTGCAGCAGCAAGCGATGTGCAAGAATACGCGACTTTTTGTCGCGCGAATAAATAATGAGCTTGTCAGTCTCGTGCACAAGGTAGGTATCGCTGAGGTACTGGATGAGCATGAGGTCGCGCGACGACAGCTCAATCTGTTTTGAGAGCTCAGTCAAGTCCACTTCAAAGACGTGTAGTTGGTTCACAATCTGGTGGATCGAGGCCGAGATCCAGTCAAACGTTTGAGGCGAGCTTTGAATGTGCAGCTTGTGGTTTGCGGCATCAATCTTGATGGAAGCGCCCGATTTGGCCCACTCGCGGAGTGATTTGCCCTTGTGACCAATAATCAAAATGAAATCGCGCTCGCTCAGTTCAATAATGTGTTTCATTTCTTCTGGCCCGGTACTGGAAACTCCCCACAACCGCTCGAGAATCGTGCCCACGAGCTTTAATTTTTTGTGGCTCGGCGAGCTCGAGTGGCCCTTGGACTTGATGTAGGCTGAAAGCTGCTTGTTGCGGTAGCCCTTGGCCAGGGTTTGTCTGAGCCGGTGCATCTCCTGGGCAGATACCACAGGGGATTCTGGTCTTAGACTTTCGATATTTTTGGAGAATTCCTGCACTTCTGAGCCCAGGATCAAATCGTTGGACAAGCTCTCGCGGTTTTGCTCGAGCTCGCTGCCGAGTGAAATATTTTGGCTGCGGTCTTTTTGGGTGGGATCACGCTTTTTCTTTTTTTTCGGTAGGATCCCGGCCCTTGCGGCGGGAATAACTAGGAAATCATCGTTGTGGATACTGCGGCACCACCTTTTTATTGATTGGGCCGGTATTTGGGATTTCAGCATTATGACAAAAGTGTCTAGGCTGGCTATTCCTTGATAGACTTGATTTGAAAAATAGACTTTACATTAACTGGACAACTATAGAAGTTATATGTGAGAATGGCAGATACCTGCCGTTGGAGTATCTTTATTACCCTGAGCACTCGTTTGGACCCTTTTGACCATTCCCAATTGGACGCCAAGTAATCCATGCATACACAGTGCATGTAAGTACCCCAGCCGGGCGGCTATCGACTTCCCCTCACCACAAATGATCCGTGCATTGCGTAGATTTTCGAGCTCCCGCTCGACCCAAATGGTGAAATTTAACTATAAGGACGCCCTCAACCTCAATTCTGCCCTTTCCGAAGACGAAATTGCAATCTCAGAGGTCGCCCACGACTTTTGCCAATCGGTCCTCAAACCCAAAGTGCTCGAGGGTTGGCGTACCGAGCACTTCCCTAAAGAGTTGATGCGTGAATTTGGCAACGTCGGTTTGCTTGGCACCACTGTCGAGGGGTATGGCTGCGCCGGCACAAACTATGTGAGTTATGGCCTTGTTGCCCGCGAAGTTGAGCGGGTTGACTCGGGGTATCGCAGTGCCATGAGCGTGCAAAGTTCACTCGTGATGCACCCCATCAACGTTTTCGGCTCTGAGGAGCTCAAGGAGCGCCTCCTGCCCAAACTGGCTACCGGCGAGCTTGTGGGCTGTTTTGGCCTTACCGAGCCCAACCACGGCTCTAATCCAAACGGAATGGAGACGGTGGCCAAGCCCCACCCCACCAAAAAGGGCGTTTATGTCCTGAATGGCTCCAAGACTTGGATCACCAATTCACCCATTGCCGACGTTGCCGTGGTGTGGGCCAAGCTCGACGGCCAAGTTCGTGGCTTTGTGATTGAGCGTGCCAAAGTCCAGGGCTTTGAGACACCCGCAATCAAGCACAAGACGGCGCTAAGGGCCTCTATTACCGGTAGCATCTTTATGGACGGTGTAGAAGTTCCTGAAGAAAATATGCTCAATGTCACCGGTCTCAAGGGCCCCTTTTCATGCCTCAACAGTGCTCGTCTAGGCATTGCGTGGGGTGTCATGGGCGCCCTCGAGGAGGCCCTGCGTCTGGCTCGCGAGTACTCTTTGGACCGCAAACAGTTTAGCAACCCGCTTGGAGCCCACCAGCTTATTCAAATGAAGCTTGCACAAGCTTTGACTGACGCCAATTACGGTCTCATTACCGCTCTGCATGTGACCCGTTTGCGCGACGAAAACAACGAGGCCCCCGAAATGATTGCCATGATCAAGCGTCAAAACTGTGATCGTGCGCTCGAAAACAGCCGTAGGCTCATGGAAGTGTTTGGTGGAAACGCCAGCAGCGACGAGTACGACATTACACGGATCGCCCACAATTTGCAGACAGTGCAGACTTATGAGGGCCAAAGCGATATCCACGCGTTGGCTCTTGGCCGCCAGATTACTGGTATTGGCGCTTTTAATGCTCCTTAAATTTTCTAGGATGCGTAGCTTGGTCTTGAATCATTATCTTAAATCATTATCATTATCATCAATCATACAATATCCACCTTGATCCCCTCAAGCTCGCCCAGCAGCCACTGCCAGCTCATTTCGCCGCACAAGCTCCGGCTGGGCCGCAGGCTCAAACTGCGTAGCGATTTGATCCGCTTGGCGATTTGCCAGGTCTGGCTCAAATCAAAGGGTATGGCAAGCGACTCAAGGGCAAGGTTGGTGAGGGGAGGCAATGCATCATGAGTGCAATTGCCCTTGATCTCGAGGTGCTTGAGCGGCAGCGAGGCCACCGAGTTAAGCACTGTTTTAGCATCGGAATGAACAGTAAGTTCCAGCGAGCTCGCACTCAGACTCTCAAGGAACTGACAGGTCACTCCCATCGCAGAGTCCCAGTCCAACACCAAGCTTTGCAGCGCGCCCAATCTGTTGACGAGGCTGGCCAGCAACCCGCCGTGCAAATCTTGACCAGAAAGCGACAAATGTTCCAGGGAACTCAGGTCAAGGTCAGCAAGAGTCGCGCAGTCGCTAGTATTGGCAACCCCGTGGAGTTTGAGCTCGCGTAGCTGCCAGTCTCGGCTACCGGTGAAAAAAGCGTCCAGGGCAACAAGTGGAGTTTGTTGAGCACCAACAAAAGCATAGCTTGACCCCACCTCCTTTTTGTCGAGGTCTTTAGACAGCGACAATACCTGCAAAGGTGCTTTTTCCACGGCACTAGCGAGCCAGGCTAAGCTGTTAGAGTCCAAAAACGGCTGCACTTTGAGAACTCGCAACGAGCTCAGGTCAATAGGTTCATAATATTGGCCTGGTCGGATTGCAAAGTCGGCTACGAGCACCTCAAGAATAGAGGGATTGGGCAGCAGCGCCAGTATTGGTATTGGAAGTTCGGGGCATGCCGACCAATACAGAGACTCTAGGCTGCTCAAGTTTGTAAAAGCAGCACTAAATAGTTGTTTGAGCACACAATCGCTAATTGGAATGTTGGATCGCACCTCTAAACGCCGCACGAATTTACCCAAATTTGGTGACTCGGCTAAAACGCGCAAAAGTTGTCTGAGCCCGCGAGTGGTGCGCACAATTGTTGTTCCTGGGGCCAAGGCGGCACCCAACGACCGTTTGCCTACATCAATAATGATTGATCGGTACAAACGCGGTTTTAAGCAAGGTGCCAGCCCTGGGCACGCCAGTAATAGAGAAGTAACATCTGTTTGGCGCGAATACAGGGCGATTGTACTCCAGGCCTGCCAAGGCAGAGTCATGAGTCTGGAAAGTTTGTCATGCAAGTGATGAATTTGATTAACTGGTCACGCTTGGCAAACTGTACTTTTGGCAACCCGATGCCAAGATTAAAGGTATAGATCGCTGGCACCATTTAATTCCCGCGTAGTTCTCGGCTACAAAGCCAATCGGAGCTTGTTGGCCGGAGTTGGCCGTTACCGGAACGGCCAGCTCATGCAGGATCATGCATGATGGAAATGATAATTTTTGCGGGGCCGATTCAGCGCGTCAAAATGGACACTCCACCCTTGATTCTTAGCGATTTCAGGTGAATAACGGCAAATCACGTGCAATTATTCTAGGCCGTCGACCGGTCCGGACCGGAGATAAACTTTTGCTTGCGAGGCGAAGCAGGCAATTGGTGTCGGAATTAGTTGTTAACTGAGGTCCTATCTAGGCAATAGTGCAGTAAGTGAGGTACGAGACATGCTGGCCGGAGGTGGCACCGTTGACGACGGCGTCCTTCTTGTTGTTGTCAAGGAGCTGAGAGCTGAAGGTGTTGGAAAAGGTTGAGGAGTGCATTTAGATGAGGATGAGATGGCAGACAGCCTGGTTTTATAGTCTATGGCTCTCTTGTTCAGGTGCTATCTGGCTACTTGCATTTGGGTGCAGCTGCATGCATTTGAAATGCGGCTTTTGGTGCTTAACGTGGGTTTCCCCGAAAGATAATTAAGGCGTTGTAAAGGCAAAAACTTAGTCTTCAATATCTTGAGGCTGGATATCGTTTATAGCTCAGCGCTCATGAGAATTCGCACAAATTGGTGTGCCATTGGGCACTTATCAAAGGGGTTAACCGGGCTCGAGAGCTGCAAAAGAGCTGCAAAGGTGCTCAATTGGTGCATAATCTAGATGTGAGTTACATTGAGCTGCGCGGGTGGTGCATGAGGGTGTTTATCACTGTTTTACTAGCATGTTGCACTAAAGCAACACGGAGCACACACGGGGCAATAGAACCTGCGACGCATGTGATGTTGTATTGTATCCATCATGCCAGGCCCCATTGTGGCAGAGATGAAGGCTGTATCCTCAAATCTCGAGATTGAAAACACGTTTGTGCCCGTATGCCCTGACGACAAGCTGCTAGTGCGAGTAGTTGCGTTTGGGGTCACTCGTGCCGACCTGCACGCCTCCAAGGCTGAGGCTGGGGCTGGGGCAAGCGGTGCCATGGGCGTTGAGTTTTCGGGCCATGTGACTCGTGTTGGCGCCAAGGTTGCGAGCTACGAGGTGGGCGACCGGGTGGCCGGGTTTGTTTACGCAGGTGCGTGGGCCCAGTTTGTGGTGTGCGATCCGCAGCACGTTTTCCATGTCCCCAGACGCCTCAGTATGGCCGAGGCAGCTCTGTTACCTTTGGCATGGTTCTCGGCAATTGACGCTTTACAAGTTGGCGGGTTCAAAAAGCGCGACAAGGTGGTGGTGCACTTTGGGTCCCAGCACAGCGATGTTGCATTTGCCCTTGTTCAGCATGCCCAGGTGGTTGGTTGTAGGCGGGTTTTTGCCGTTTGCCACGACCACGAGTACGAGTACGTCAAGGCTAATAGCAAGCTGCTTGGTGCTCTGCCTGATGAGGTTGTTGTTTTGAGGCAAACTGGCTGGGCTGATACCGTCCAAAAGTGGGACCCTAAAGGCGTACAGCTTGTGTTTAGCGAGTCGCCACTTGCTCTCGACAAGGCCATCTCAGTGTTGTCGCCCGGCGGCTCGGTCGTGTACCTGGCACCCCAACCCACCATCGAGGGTAACCTTACAAGCCTCATCAACTCGCGGATCCGGGTGTCGAGTGTTAATGTGAGGGCAAGCCCGCCCAAATATGTTGGCGCCGTTAATGATTTTTTCAAGGACCGGATTGTTGACCGATTTGCCAATGGCCGGCTCAAGGCTGGGTTGTGTGTTGAGCTGGGGTGGCAGGAAGTTCGCCGGGCTATGATTGAGGCCAAAGTGAGGAGGGTGGTTTGTGTTGTCAAGTAGAGTGTGCAGTAGATTATCAATTGCATACAGGCGAGTGCGTCTGGGTACGAGTGCAGAGCGTGCATCGGGTGCATCAGGTGCATCGGGGCAAGGGCGTGCTCCTTGTGCAGGGCGTGGTAGATTATTGTAAATTATATACATATGTGCAAAGTACAGAGTGCAGTTCACTCCAAAACATGCGGAGCAACCTCCTGGACCTCAAGCAAAAGCAGCGGGCTCTTGATCACATAGTCGCGGACCTCCAGCTTTTCTTGGCGTTCGAGCGCAGAATAAATGGTGCCCACAATGGGAGCAACGTGCTTGGCCACCTCGGGGGTCGCAGCCGCCTTGATGAGCGCATAGACGTCGTACTGGTTGAGGCGCTGCGGGCTCTGCGTGCGGCTCATCCACGCGCGTTCCACAACCTCAAGGCTTGGCTGGGTGTTGAGGATGACGCGGCAGCTCGAGGGCGCCAGCTGCGTGTGCTTGAGCAGGCGCTCAGCGAGCTCGAGCTTAAAGGGCGAGTCGGGCCACTGGGTGGTCGCAAACGAGATGCAGCTGCTCAGGAACCGCTGCTGGGGGTAGATGGCCTCAACATGGTCCAAGGCGTCCACAACCAGGGCACGCGCAGCCTGAGAATCCTCCGGGAACGCCGCCATCAGGCCCTGCTTCCACGCGTTGAGCAGGACACTGAAATCGTCAAACGGTTTGGCCGGGTGGTGCTCGGCATAGTACGAGATGGCGCGCTTGGTGGTCGTCTGGATCTTTTCCGTGTCGAGCGTGCGCCGCGCGAGCCGCTGCAGGTACGCGGCCACGGCGCCGGGGTGCACGTACGAGGGGCATTCGCCGGCCATTCCCATCTCAAAAAAGGCTTCCGACACTTCCAGGGAGTCTAAATCAGTCAAAATCCGATTGAAAATGCGGTCGACCGTGCGCATCGTGTCGGGGGCAGCCCATGCCTCGATGATTTGGGCGTATTTCTCGGCCACCGCCTCGGGCGTGCTCGATTTGATGAGCCCATTCACGAGTGCTTCGTCCAAATGTATGCTGGGGCCGGTCTCGGCGACCGCAGCGGCATAGGTCTCCTCAATAAACTCGAGCGAGGTCGCCCCGGAGGGAGCGTGGTTGAGGGCCGCGGCAACCACGTGGGGGGTCCGCGTGGCGTGAGCCGTTTTCTCACATGTCTTGGCGCGCTCGCACAGCATGATCCACGCAGTTTCCACGGCGTCCGCGCGCTTGATGGAGCTCAAAGCAGTGAACAAGAAAACCATGCCGTACGAGCCAAGAAACGTTTTTTCGCTCTTTATATCGTTCAGGATCTTGTCCAAAATCTCGTACAAACGCGTGTCCTGCTTGAGAATGAATTTGCGCTTTTGGTTCTCGAATTGTTGGCGGAAAACAGAGCCGCGCGTGCGGCACGTTTCCAGCACTGCGAGCACGAGGCTCGAGGCGTTGACGGGTTCCCCGCCTTGTACTTGCTCGAGGTATTCACTAAACAAGCGCTCCACGTCCTTGAGCTCGCGGCAACCGGCCACACTGTGCTGCTCGGGGATGTGCTGAAAAGGTGTGAGTTTGGGGTGAGGAGCGGCATCCTTTTGGGGCCGTTGTGATTTGGGGGTGTTTTTCGGTTGTGTGGTGGTGGGATTTTGCGGCTGGATTTGCGGCAAGGTCTTGAGACCTCGACTCAGTGCAGAAACGTTTCGTAGCCGGAGCATGACAAAGTGGGAGCGAGGTCAAGTCAAGGTCAAAGGGGACGGGTGGAAATTAAAAGAGTCGAACTAATGTTAGGTATTTAGGAGGAATGGGTGCCCCTGGCCAGGTGAAAGGAGACGAATAGTTTGGCGTAAACTGCGGTACACAATGTGCACAATTGTATCCATGAAAACTATGCACCCATTGTATCCCAAGTTTATCCTGAACTCACTGGCTCGTTTTATTGCGCAGTGGGCAGCGATGGCGCTGAGGTGAAGGGGGCAGCGATGCGATTTAGATTCAAATCACGTGCAGGTCACGTGACCACACCTCGCAGTGTGGAGAGCAGCTGCCTTCTCCTTGGCCAAGGACATCCCTTCCCCTCCTCCATGCTCGCATAAATTAAATAACTAGCCAATACTATTGCTACGCACATGCATTCTCCGCGGCATGGCCTTCTCGCCCTTCTTTTTATCAACGGTCTTCAAATAGTGCAACAACCGCTCAGGCATGGGCCGCCGCTTGGGGTCCCACTGCAAACACCCCCGCACAAGTTTGTCAAAGATGCAAAATTGCGGGGCCTCGACAATGCGCGAGCGCCCGCGGTACCCTTCGGCCACGCTCAAGCTCCACGGGCCGCCAATGTTGCTGGCGCTGGGGCTGCCGAGCGTGCGCAGCTGCAGCTTGAGCATTTCGTGCTGGTCATGGCCGGGAAACAGCGGCTTCAAATTGCACAGCTCGGCAATCACCACGCCAAAACTCCACACGTCCAGGGGGAACCCGTGGCCGAGGGCTTGGAGCAGTTGCTCGGGGGCGCGGTACCAGCGCGTGGCCACGTACCCGGTCCATACGACGTCAAAGTCCCATGCACCAACCTCGCGGCTGAGGCCAAAATCCGCAATTTTCACCTCAAGACTTTGGGTGGCGGGACAGTTTCGCAGCAGCAGGTTCTCGGGCTTGATGTCGCGGTGCACATAGTCGTGCAGGTGAATGTGCCGGATGCCTTGCAAGAGCTGTACGCAGATACTTTCGATGACGGGGGGCGCCAGCAAGTCCCCCTTGCGGCTGTGAATGAGATCGAGCATAGTGTACTCCATTGCTTCCAAAACAAATTGCACTTGGTGGGTCAAGCTATCAACAAACATTTCGTCCAGGTTGACGAGCGCGCTGTGGCTGCCGACGCGCTTAAAGAATTGGGTCTCCCTCAGGTCCATGGGGTTGATGTTTTTATGGGCGATTCCTTGCAGACTTTTGATTGCGACGAGGCGGCCCGTCGCCTTGTTTTCGGCTAGGGTAACAGTACCAAACGTGCCTTTTCCTAGCAGACTCAACAAACGATAGCGCTGCTCAGTTAACCGCATCGGCAAGCTGTCTGCTGCGGGAGTCTTGAGCATGCGCGGGAGGCGGAGGACGGGCAGGTCGATTGACAGCATGCAGGGCAGGAGTCGGGGTCTTTGTTGTCAGAGTGCAGGTGGGCGCGTCTCTGACTTTTAATTGAATTGGGGTTAGGGTGATCACTGATATGTGACCTACGGGCCCACATGTGTCCCGGGTGGTGCGCGCGTCACATGGGGGAAATAAATTTATTCTTGGTTTATTTATGCTATGTATGATTCGCGAATTATTTTTCGCCGTGTTTGAGCCCCTCCACGGTAGCATATGTGGGGCACGTTGTATATCTTTGCATGGTTGACGGGCGGTGGCAGTTCCCCCGTCGCTGCAGGGGGCTGCGCAAGGGCTCTGCAGCGCAGAGTGATCACGCATGTGCTCTTGCAGGTGTTTGGTATGTACGGTGTGCACAACATGCACTGCTATGCACTTGGTCCTTGATCACTTGTAGACCGAGACAAGGCCCGCGTGGTTAGGGCAGATGCGTAAGCAAATTGGGACGCCGTGACATTCATGGAAGCTGCTCAAGGTGACGCCGATACAGCTGCAGACACACAAACATAATATTACTATAAGACAGCTATCTATTTTTGGAGCTCAAAGGTAGCGTGGCACTTACCGCAGTACTGGCGCTGGGTCTTGTTGAGCTTGTCCTTGTGCAAAGCCATAAAGACGGCGGGACCGCAGTTGTCGCACTCGCGGCGGAGACGCTTGACGGTTCCGTCCTCAGAGACCTGGTAGTACTGGAGGATGGCAAGCTTGGTCTTCTTGTGCTTGTGCTTGATCTTCTTGGGGGTGGTGTAGACCTTCTTCTTGCGCTTCTTACCACCACCACGCAGACGGAGCACGAGGTGAAGAGTCGACTCCTTCTGGATGTTGTAGTCGCTCAAAGTGCGGCCGTCATCGAGTTGCTTACCAGCAAAGATGAGGCGCTGCTGGTCAGGGGGGATACCCTCCTTGTCCTGGATCTTGGCCTTGACGTTGTCGATAGTGTCGGAAGACTCCACCTCAAGGGTGATGGTCTTCCCTGTGAGGGTTTTCACAAAGATTTGCATATTTACGGCTCGTCGGCAAGTTTTGCTTCTTTCTAACCGTAAACGGGTGGTGATTTAGTATGCAGGCAGAGTGTGTTATAGCATGGTGTGCAAGCCCTAGTGTATTGGTCAGCGCGCCACGTTTGCCACCGGGAAAAGTAGAAAGCGGGATATTAAATTTCAATTATGTAATAAATTGGCCCGCTGAGCAGAACAGAGCGAGCACTGTGGGGTCAAGGCTACAAATTCCAATACGATTGTTCCATTGCAGCTTGTACAATTGAATAGTCAAATTTTTTGGCGTCGAGTTTGATGGCCCGCTTGGGTTGAGACTGCTGTCGAGGCTCTTGAAACAGCATGAGCGACGCGTGGCCCAAAGCGATTCCGGCAATTCCTGCTTGGATACCTACAACCACGAGCATAAAGAGGAGCAGGCTCGCGTCGATTGAAAAACTAGGGCCTGTTGCGAGGTACATGGGGGGAGAGTAACTGCAGGACAAGACAAGGTAGAGCAGGGGTGAGGGGGGCAGCGTGCAGGGAGTCACTGCATGCGTGTGTCCCAGCACATGCAAGTGGGAACGCGCAGGGGGGGGCACGCAGGGGGGAGGCACGCATGGGGCACACGCATGGGGCACGTGCAGAGAGTAACGTACCGCTTCTGGGGCACTCAGGAGGTGCACGTGAGCTATTGCATACTGGCCGCATTGCATATGCTGAGGCACATTCTGCACGTAAAAGGGAGATCTCGAGGGGGTGGAGATTTTAATTGTAGATAAATATGCTAGTCTAGGGGCTATAGCGAAGGATGCAAGGGGAAGGGAAGGGGTCAGGGTAAGCACAAGGGCGCTCGGCGGGGCGCTCAGCGGGGCACCCGACGGGGCACCTCGTTTTGCTCAAATCAGGAAAGTACAAGCGGAGGAAGCCACATGCTCAAGGTCATGCAGCAGTAATAGTCTCTTGCTGGCCAAACAAGGCGCGCAGCACACTCTCAAACGCCTTTTTTCCGAGCGCGGCATTATCCTCAAACCTCTCCAAAGAAAATGCTTCGAGGCGGGACCTCAGAGGCTTCCAATTAAGGCTTGCCTGGATCTTTGCCTCTTGTTCAAAGTAAGTTTTGGATGGGTCGTCGCGGTCGGGGCGGTACGTCACAGTCTCGTAGACCTTGAGAATGCTGCACGCGGTCAAGTTTTGAGTACGAAGCGTCAGGGTCTTGTTGACCGGATCGACAATGCTGACCTCGCGAGCATAACTTGTTTGAGTGCCGATAATTGCCGCAACAAACTTGGGGATGCTTTGTTGGATGCAAATGAGGCGCTCCGAGTAGAGGCAGCCGTCGCGGATTTCGCGGCGCAAGACGTCTACCGAGGTCACATGGGTAGTAATTTCGTTGGGGTACTTGCGCCAGTTGGCGCAGGTAACTTGTTCCCAGGAGTGCTCAAACACGTGCGAAGTCTTGAAAAAGTGCATTTTGTCAGGTTGCCGAGTGCCGGGGTTCGATAAGCAAAAAGGTAGAGGTGGTGGGACAAGTGTATTTAGACTATGAAAACTAGGAATAGATCGAAATAGAATTTAGAAATAGAATTTAGAAATAGCCGGCCGTTGACTGGCTATCGGGATTACGTACCTCTTACCCCAGCTCAAGCCAGGGCTCACGCATGGTCACGCAGCAGGGCCCGTAGGCAGAGCCATTTGAGGGTAAGGCAAGCGGGCTGGGCTTGGCACGCCGACGCCAATGCAGATGCCGATCCGGTGAGCAATGGGGCTTTTAGCGCAGTTCATAGTGCAATTAATAAATAGCAAACCAAAGTGTAATGAGATCCCCCGGTGCCTGCCCAGGTGCCCACGGGGCCTACCGGGGGGAGCCCACCGGCCCAGCACGATCGGGCCGACCAGCCTATGCAAGGCCCAATTTGAGCTAAAAGTGACTTCTACTTGAAAAATCCAGACTAAAAACATCCCCCTCATCCGCTCTTTCCCAAGGCATCCCTCTCCCATCCCTCGACCTTCCCCAGCTTTACCCACAGCACCCCCTAGCCCCCTCTGACAATGCCCAAGCGAACTGACTCGCCATTTCGAGTGCAGAGCAGCTCGAGGCCGGCCACAAGCGTGCCCAAAAGTCTTGAAATCCAGCCGCCCGCGTTCCAAGGGCATGCGTCATCCCCAGTAAAACGCCCCGGGTCGCCCATGCGACGGCCAATTTCGCCGGCGAAATCACCAGCCAAAATGCGCAAAACAAGGCAACCCCAGCCGCCCCAATGGCTCACCACCCTCAAAACTCTCGGTCCCAACCAGATTTGGCACTACTTTAGCATTGGGTTCAGCGCCATTATGGTCATTATCGGCTTTACAATCCTCCTAGACATTTTCTCGATTATCCGCGGCGACGTGCGATTCCGGGTCGAACAACAGAGTGCAAGCGTCTTGTTTGATATCGAAGAGTGCCGCGCAAACTATATGACAAACAAGTGCCTCCCCGGACAGCGCGTTCCGGCCATGAACGAGCTGTGCGATCAGTGGGAGCTGTGCATGTCCCGTGACCCAGAAAAGATCCTCCACTTGAAGTTGCTGGCCGAAGCGCTCAACGACACTCTAAAGGAGCTGCTGGCGCCCATGGGATGGAACACTCTGGGCTTTTTGGTGGCGCTTTTCGTTGGCATCCCGATGCTCATTAATTGGCAGCGGCAGGCGCCAAACAAGGAGAAAATTTATGTCTTTAGGTGAGGGTGGCCTCGAGGGTTATTTATGTAGCATTAAGTTATTCATGTGCGGCGCGTGCAGCACGCAGGCATCCCATAGCGCTTTTAGGCGCACAGCAGTCAGCGCACAGCAGTCAGCCCAAGCAGTCAGCGCAGAGTAGATCTATAAATTATTCAGAGTCCATGGCACTCTCATCCTCCTCGAGCTCGTCCTCATCGTCCATGGCCTCGTCGGCCTCCTCAGCCTCATCGCCCTCGCCCTCGCCCTCGTCGCTCGACTCGGCAAGATCTTCCTCGCCATTGGCGATAAATTCCTCCTCATTGTACACAAACTCGGCCTCGTCCTCGTCCTCAATGCTGCGCTTGGACGACAAAATTTCCTGGCGCAGGTCCATTTGCGCGCTCAACAGATCAAGGCGGCCCTGCAGCGCAAGCAGTTTGGGCAGCGTGGCGGTACGCGCAGAAAGCGTGCTGTACAAGCTGGCCAATGTCTTGAGCAAGCTCGGCACAGTCACGAGGTAACCGCCGTGCACAACGAGGCACCAGCGGATCCATGTGAGCAGCCGGCTCGAGCGGTGCTGTGTGCGCGAAATTTTCTCGGCAAGACGCTCCAACAACTTGGTGGCCAGGGCGGGCTGCAAGCGCACGATAGAGCTCTTAATCATGCGCTCGTCGCGCTCGGCAATACAGGTCTCCAAAAGCTGCTTGTCGTCGTTTGTGAGGGCCTGGTTGAGCAGCACGGCAAAACTACCGGGAGCAGCAACCTTGAGGGTGGACTCTTCCTCGTCTTGCTCGCCCTCATCCTGGACCACCTCGAGAGCCTCAAGGCGCTCGGCCAAAGTGACCTCGCCATCACTCTCGTCGAGAGCGCTATAGTTGTCACCATTAAGCTGAATACTGCGAGACTCATTGTAGCCGACGGGAACTTCATCCTTGGATGCCTTGATTGTGCCGAGCTCCTGGTCCTTGACGGCAACCACCTCCTTGAGGGGCTCGCCGTTGAACCATTGCACACGCTCAATACTAGCCACAGAGGCGCCCACCTCGGGCCATGCAATCAGCATAAACTCACCGTCAAAGTAGACCTTGTGCACGGCCACAGTAGCGCCGGTGGATCTCTTGACTGCGACCTGGCTCACCTGCTTGCCATCCTTGTAAACGTGGACGAGGCCATCCTCGAGCACGGCAGCAAGGTACTCAGCATGCGAAGCCAAAAATACAACGTTGCTGGGGCACATAAACGAGGTGTTGTCGCTGCCGCAGTAAACCTGAATCTGACGGTCCTCATGGGCACTAGCGGCAAAGCCCTTGGGCACAGCAACCACATTAGAAATGGCAGTGGCAAAGCCTGGCAACACTGTGGCCTCCTCCAAGTCACTGCTCAAAATTTGCGGAGATGTGGAGCACACCACGAGCGAGTCGCCCGCGGGGAAAACGGCGCTGGCATCGTGCTCAAACGTCTCGACCGGCTTGAATTTCTCGTATTTTATTAATTCAGAGTCGCTCATGCCGTAGAGCGAGCCCTTAAACCAGGCGAGCGATTCCACCGACCCTTCGAAAACCTGCAGCTCGTTGCGGCTCACAGAATAAACAAGCAATTTTTGGGGCGATCCAAGCACGATTGTGTCTTCGGCATTATCCAGCGACCGCTTGCGCTTCTTGGAAGCCTGCGAGGCCCAAACAAGACTCGACACCCGTACACCCTTGGGCAGGGCCTGGTGGACGGTGGATCCCGAGGAAATGTCGCTGATGCACAGCTTCTGTGATTCTAACGCATTGTAGACGCTAGCAAACCGCTGGCCAGCTGTATCAAACCCAGCACATGCGAATGAAATTTCCATGATTATAAATTTTTTTGGCACCGCTTGATAAATCTGTGAGCTCTAAGCAAAGTGGAGTATGAATGCCGGGTCTAGGCATACCTAAATTTTGCGGCTAGTTTTTGCGGCTAGAGCGCCAGAGTGCAATTTTGGCACATGTAAACTTTCAATGATCTTAGGCTCATTTGAGCTTTTCTAGGGCATTTTTTAGCTCAAAATCAATGGCAGGCTCAAATTCACTGGTTTAAGTTGAGACTCGCGTTGGGCTCTAGGCTGGATAGGCTCTCGGGCTGCAGAAGCTCTTGGGCTGAGCAGGCTCGAGACAGAGGCTCAACCCACTCAGTGTGTCAATTGATACAATTCATCTATAAATACTATCTAGTCAACTTCCTCGACAGTGGGACCATCTTGGGAAGCATCGGGAGCAGAGCCAGGAGTTGCGCCAGGGAAGCCAGCACCGCCAGGAGCGCCACCACCAGGGGCAGCACCCCCATACACATTCTTGAGAATCGGGTTAGCAATACCCTCGAGCTCCTTTTGCTTGTCGGCATACTCCTCGGTAGAGGCAGACGAAGAACCATCGAGCCACTCAATAGTCTCGGAAATGGCAGACTCGAGCTTGGACAGGTCAGAGGCATCAACCTTGGACTTGATTGCGTCCTCGCCAATGCTACTCTTGAGACTATAGGCATAAGTCTCAAGACCGTTCTTGGCGGCCACGCGGTTGGCCTCCTTGTCGTCGTCCTCCTTGTACTTCTCCGCCTCATTCACCATACGCTCAATGTCCTCCTTGGAAAGGCGGCCCTTGTCGTTGGTGATGGTGATCTTTTGGGTCTTACCAGTACCCTTCTCGAGAGCAGACACATTGAGGATACCATTGGCGTCCATATCAAAGGTGACCTCGATCTGGGGCACACCGCGGGGTGCAGGAGGAATTCCGGTGAGCTCAAACTTGCCGAGCAAATTGTTATCCTTCGTGAATTTGCGCTCACCCTCAAACACCTGGATCAACACACCGGGCTGGTTGTCGGCGTAGGTACTGAAGGTCTGGGACTTTTTGGTGGGGATGGTGCTGTTGCGGCCAATGAGCTCGGTCATGACACCGCCAGCAGTCTCAATACCAAGAGTGAGAGGGGCGACGTCCAGCAAAAGCAGGTCCTGAGTCTTGGAGGAGGTATCGCCAGTCAAGATGGCGGCTTGGACAGCAGCGCCATAGGCCACAGCCTCGTCAGGGTTGATGCTGCGGTTGAGGTCCTTGCCATTAAAGAAGTCGCTCACGAGCTTCTGCACCTTGGGGATACGAGTCGAGCCACCGACCAAGACAATCTCGTCGACGTTGGACTTGTCGATCTTGGAGTCCTTGAGAACCTTCTCGACAGGGGCCAAAGTGGAGCGGAAAAGGTCCTGGCAAAGCTCCTCAAAGCGCGCACGAGTAATAGATGTGTAAAAGTCAATGCCCTCGTACAACGAGTCAATCTCAATAGGAGTCTGAGCGCTGCTCGAGAGGGCGCGCTTGGCACGCTCGCAGGCAGTGCGCAGGCGGCGAAGCGCACGCTGGTTTCCAGTGATATCCTTCTTGTTCTTGCGCTCAAACTCGGCAACAAAGTGGTTCACGAGGCGGTTGTCAAAGTCCTCACCACCGAGGTGGGTATCACCAGCGGTAGCCTTGACCTCAAATATGCCCTCGTCAATGCTGAGAAGTGAAACATCAAAAGTGCCACCACCAAGATCGAAGATCAGGACATTGTGCTCCTTGTCCTTGGACTTGTCAAGGCCATAAGCAATAGCAGCGGCGGTAGGCTCGTTGATGATGCGCAGCACATTGAGACCGGCAATGAGACCAGCGTCCTTGGTTGCTTGGCGCTGCGAATCATTAAAGTAGGCGGGAACAGTGATGACGGCGTCGTTCACTTGGCCGCCAAGGTAAGACTCTGCAATCTCCTTCATCTTGGTCAAGACCATTGACGAAATCTCCTCAGGGGTAAAGGTCTTGTTCTCGCCCTTGTACTCGACGTTGATGACGGGCTTGCCGCCCTTGTCGGTCACCTTGAATGGGAAGTGCTTGATATCGTTTTGTGTATCGGGGTCGGCGAACTTGCGGCCAATGAGACGCTTAGCATCGAATACAGTGTTTGCGGGGTTCATAGCGGCCTGGTTCTTGGCTGCATCACCAATCAAACGCTCTGTATCTGTGAAGGCAACAAATGATGGTGTAGTGCGGTTACCTTGATCATTGGCGATAATCTCGACTCGATCGTTCGCAAAGTGGGCTACGCAAGAGTATGTAGTACCCAAATCAATTCCAACTGCTTTAGACATGTGTGTGTGTTTGTACTGAGATGTTGGCCAGGACCATCTATATATATGCAACCTGTTGTATATTCAAGAATAAGCGAGAAGCATCCATGCATACCCTAACCCTGTGCAGATGGTTCCCGAATGTGCTGGCTTGAGCTGAAAGTTCGGGGCAAAAAGCCCAACTGCACTATGCCTGATGCTCGTAAAGACTGAGGTAGAGCCCAACTTCGATTGGCAGCAGCGGTTCGCCTGCTCAGCTCGACTCTGCGGCTCAGGATTCAAAGAGCTGCGCTGAGGAATTCCATCGCACGATTGAGCCCATCATTACTCTTGCATTCTGGCGAATGTGCTACTTTTGGCCAGAAGCTTTGAGTGCGTACAATATTAAGCTATATTCAAAATTCACTCATATGGCCTCAGTTTTCCGGGTGCGCTCTTTTCGAAGCTCTTCCATGCCAAGATTCTGGGTGCACTATATTTGAATCTCTTCCGTGGCATGCATTATACAGTTCATCAATGTCAGGGTCGCCTCCAAGCCTCTTCGACAAATAATCAAGGGTACAGCTGTGTTTCTTGACTGCTTTTAGTGCCAAACTCTTGCTCTCAGGGGTATGTTGAGTTTCCCTAAAGCGCTTGAAGACAAGCGCAAACCGTCACTGAGGTCCGGTGGATTGAGGTAGACCTTCTTGATGCCGCAGAGGAACAAGCTCTCGTGGGCCCTCAACCAAGTAGGGAGCTCGCTCACATTGTCTCTTTATTCAGCGCAATTACTGCTAACACAAAGACGGTGGTACTTCTCGACATAATCAACCAAATCTGGAATCTGGCGCAAGGCATCCTCAATGAACGACGGCTCTCGAGCCAATTAATTTTGGCCAAAATTCCAGCGATTACGGTGCAGGGCCTCCATCACAAACTCCTCGTCTTCTTGGAAGGCACAACAACCTGATACGTGACCCATCTCGGCCAGTTTCATGTTACTATCCCAATCATCCTCAAACCCTGCATGCACTCTTCTCGGATATTCGAAAGGGCGCATCTGCAAAATATTGAAACAAGTCTCTTTGAAATCAATCAAAGGACTCACAACTGACCAAGGACTGTGACTCCAGGTTACATTGCTTGGGCATTTCCAAAACAATGTCCACACAGACTTGTCGATCTGATCACTGATCAGCCAGTTGAGCGCGACTCAAGACAAATCCCGCCAGTATCCTGCTGGAAAAAAACTCCGAAATAGCGCATACGACGTTCATCTGATTGTATAGCTCGCCGACCTGGGGTAAACACTTTCTATAGCTAACGTGACGCCTCTCAACATCTATATGCCAAGAACGGCAGGCCAGATCCAGCTTAGAAAAAAAGTTGAGGTACTGTGCTGCGATTCCACAGAGATTGTAGCCCAGTATGTATATATATGTGGCGTGCTCCTAACTTGATGAACATCATACCTGGACCAGAGGCTATCGCTGAGGAAGTAGCGGCGACTTTCCCGGTTTATCTGTGAGTAACAAATGTATCTCGCCATATATGAACAGCCAATGTAGCCAATAATGCAATCAAGGGCTGGTATATGAAGCATGACAAGAACCTTGATAGAGCAAAGGGTCAAGCTAAGAGCGGTGGCCGGCAGTGCCGCCTCAAAAGCCCATTGGTCTTGAATGTTCTCGGCAAGCATACTATTTATTGTGCTGAGCAGGAGAGCATCATTGGGCCAGCCACAGGTGGCCTCAAATATGGCGGGGGTTGAAAAACAGCTCTGTTTGTGCACAGCGTGGGCTGTTACCCCAGTAATCTAGTAGCATTAAGCACTATTACCGTTACTTCAGGCTTTGCCATCGAAAAGTCGTGACGGCATTTAGTTTCCGCCTATGAAGAGGTCCACACATTTCAGATTTAGAAGTGAGCGGTAACTAACTCTCTTGTAATCTGGTTCATTGCCTTGTATGCAGCCTTTACATCCGCCACTATTGTCTACTGTGTGCCTGTAATGTGCGAGCGTGTGCAGGGGCAGTGGAGTGGTACATCGAGGGGGCGCCGTGCAGCCTGTATGGCGCGTTGCAAACGAGCCAATTTGGGGCAGAATGTACAGCCCCAGGACGCTGGTCATCCAGATACCGTAGTGATATACTTATTTTATCTCTTACTGTATATCTATTTATGTGCACTACTTCCGAGCCTCCATGATCATGAAATTAATGTCGCTGTAAAGCTCTGCGGTGGCTTTTATGGCATCAAAGTAGGCTTTCATAATATTAGAGTCCTTCTCTAAGTTCTGGGGCAGCATGTCGAAGTAACTGGGCGTCTCATCGTACCGCACTGCCTTCTTCCAAAACTCAGGCCTCACGAGAATTCCCTTCGGCAATAAATGAATAACACGGTCTAGCATCTCACCAAAAGTTTCCCAGACGTCAAAGCTGGCGGAATTTCCTGCCAAAGATGCCGACACTCTTTCAACAACAAGCTCAAGTTTGCGCATTTCGTCCGGCAAGCTTAGGTAGGTCTCGGTAATAGTCTTGTGGGGCATATTGCTCCAGAACTGGCCAGCCCTGATAAGATCCTTGCCAAACGTGCTTGGGACCATGGGGCGGCTGAGCTGGACTCAAGCTTGCCACTCCACGATTTTACCATTGAGCGCACGAATAGAAGAGGCTAGCTTGCAATGCTCGTGAAGAGTAAAGGAGATAACAAGGATGGGAGGGCGCTTGTTGCCTTTTGTTGTGCACCTGCGGTTTGTGCAGGGCTCCGCCAGCAGGGCGTTGAGAGCCACAATCAGATCAGCTCCATCGGGATTTGCAAATATTTCCTGGACCATATTGGCCAAAGGCATGCGGCACTTTTTAGGCTTTCGGCGTGCAACACTTTGATGAGCACGCCGTCGTTGGTCTCGATAACACGGTGCGCGTAAAACAGGGCGAATCTACGCGCCTCAATGGGCCAGTCGGCAAGGACGGCATGCAGTGTGCGAACCAAAGGAGGTGTGAGGACCACGGGAGAGAATCGATGGGCACCAAGTGGGCTATTTAAGTATAAACAGTACAACAGGGACATCATTGGGGGTGCATCACCATGTGCCGCGCCGCCTGATCCAGCAATGGAAAAGCCGGCGCTTCGTGCCAGATTGTACTTCCCTCAACCCAGTTTTTCTAATTGATTGGCTAAAATGCGCGCGCATCAGATGAATGAGTGGGATCTGTGCACCAATACCACATGCAGCACTCCCTTATCGGACAAAGCTACCTAAAAATGGACAAAAACGAGTAGACTTTATAACTCAATGGATTGTTTCTGCATAGTTATAGTGTCTGCTGCAGCTGAGTTTTTACCGTGACATGTACATCCTGGTTAACTTTTATAGTCAAATTGACAAGCACATGAATCCTGCCATTAATCAAGCAGCACTGAGCTCTAATCTACGCAAGCCCAAACCTTTAATTTCGTGAGCAAGACAGAGCCTCTTGGGCCCCGACCGACATATGCACAAGGTACATGTAGATGCAGGATCGACCCAAATGCCCAGCGAGTGCTCCACAACTAGCCCACAACTAGTCCTCAAAGAAGCCCCAAAATTACAATCCAATAAAAAACAGACTATGGCAAATTGTGGCACGGGTTGCCCAAAAGTTGATTTTGCGGCCAAAGGCCCTTGATCACATCAGCATGAGCGAATCCAATACTGAAGAATTGAGCCTTCCCAAGGCCACTGTCCAGAAAATTGTGACTGAAATTTTGCCCAAAGACTTAACTTTTTCGCGTGAGGCGCGTGATGCGTTGATTGAGTCGTGCGTGACCTTCATTATGATCCTTTCGACCGTGTCGAACGAAGTGGCTGAAAAGGACCAAAAAAAAACCATCTCGCCCGAGCACGTTATCCGTGCGCTCGAGCAGCTTGATTTTCCCGACTATATTGGCCCTGCTCAAGAAGCTATTGCCGCTCACAAGGAGACCATGAAGGTGAGGGAACGCAAGGTCGGCAAGCTCGAGCAAACGGGCCGTACCGAGGAAGATTTGCTTCGGGAGCAAGAACTGCTTTTTTCTAATGCACGGCAAAAGATGGTGGGCAGCGAGCCGGTCGAGCCAAAGGAGGAGCTCAAGGAGGAGCCCAAGCAGGAGGCCGAGTAGTATTGTAGCGTATTTATATTAATTCGAGGAGGGAGCTGCTGGAGGTTGCCCTAAGAGCGCTCAAGGGGAGCCTCAGGGAGCCCAAGGAGCTGCTGAGGGGTGGCTGAGGGACTGCTTGGGGCACCCAAAGAGCGGTCATGGGTACCATGGGCCTCAATGCACAGACCAAACTGGGCATTTTGTAGATTTTATAGTTGTTATCTAAGAAAACTAAATATGCGAGTTGCCCTGGGGCACGGGGCTGAGGCCGTGACGAGGGAATGGAGAGCTCACATGGAGCCCATAGGGAGCCCTGAGGAGCGAGCCCGGCGCCATGAAGCAGTACAGAGATCATGCTGCTTGGTACACGCTAGGCCCTCAACGCGCCGTCCTGTAAAATCGCCCGTTCACGCTCGCTGAGCATGCCCATGAGCGCCGCGTACCACTCGGGTTTTGAGCTCGCCAAGTCGCCAAAAGTCTGCTTGAGCACGCCAAATGGGTCCAGCGAGTCGAGAGGGCTTACCAAGTACGGGTTTGCATCGCGGTCCTCGCTGAAATCAAACGGAATAAACTCGTGCTTTTCGCTCGAGAGAGACGTCGCAGCCACAAACTCGGCCGGCGTTTCGTTTTGCACGATGAGGTCCTCGGCAAAACCATCATCAATATCGTCCCAGTCGTCGGCCTCGGCGCCAAAGTCAACGTCGTCCTCGTCAAACGCCTTGCGCTGCTCCTCGAGGCGGGCCATGGCCCCAGGCAACGTCTCGATGGTGAATGCGAGCGCTTGGAGCAGCTGAGGGTAGCACTGCTCCCACTCAGCAGGCTTTTGAGTCAAAATCACCAGGATGGCCAGCTCCTGCAGCTTGAGGTTCTCGACGTTTTTGATGCTGGGCATGGCCTGGATCCACAATTGCGCGACCGCAGGCACGGCATTGTGCAGGCTGAGGTAGTCTAAGGAGGCGGTGGAGTTGTAGATGCACGCCTGCACAACGCTCACAAGGCCCACGGCGTAGTGGTGGTTGGTTTGCCAGCGCTCCGAGTCGCGGCCAATCTTGTTTAGGACGGCGCCAAGCAGCGGCTCAAGGTAAGAGTTCATGGGCCCGTTGCGCAGTTCCGAAGTGCACAAAGCCATCTTGGCCAGCTGAAGGACCTGGATCCAATCCTGAACGGTCAAAATGTTGGCCGACAAAATGTCCACCACAAGGCCCACCAGCAGGTCGCGCGGCGTGGCTTCCACAGCGAGGACGTCCTTTCCGTAGCTGATATAGTTCTCAAACACGGCGTTTGCATCGTCCAAACACTCAAAGCCACCCGCCTGCACCGCCTGGATCACCATCGGAAGCAGGTTCCACATGAGCGGCGACACCGATTTGGTGCTGTACATTGTGTTTTCGTGGAGTGCCAGGGTCTCGGGGTAGAATTCCATGAGTTCGTGCTCGTAAACCGCCTGGAAAATCGGCGCAATGACGGCCTCTAGCTGCCTCAAAATGTCGGTATGCTTCTCGAGCGAATATTGCAGGTTCTCGACCGTGCGGAGAATGCTGCCGGCGGTATCGCGTTTTTCAGCGAGGAAATCGTCTTCATCAAGGTTGAACTGGTCGGGCTGCATGTTTGCCGCCTCGGCAAGCTCGCTTGCAACCGACAAAAATTGGTCGCGCAGCTGGGCAACCAGCTCGACCGCAAACGGCGTAACCTGCTCGGGGTGCATCTCAATGAAGACGTCCATCACCTCGAGGAGCGAATCCAAGTCGATCTTCTTGGTGAGGTCCAACAGATGCTGCAAAATGCGCGGGATATGCTCGCCAATGGCCGCCTTGACGTCTTCGTGGTCGCTGAGGCTTTGGAGCGCGCGAGCGGCATCTACCTGCACAGGAAGGTTCTCATCCCAAAAGGCCTCGAGGCTGGCCATGTAGAGACGCTGGAGAGCTTCGCGCGAGAACTGCACGGGGGCATAAGTGCCAATGAGGTGCACGATTTGGCTGCGGACAATGGGCTCGCTTTGAAGGTCGAGGTTGATCAGGTACGCTTCCATCGAGGCCTGCACAGGATTATTCTTCATAAGGATGACCCGGCTTATAATATCGAGCATCCGCAGAGTACCCACCTGCTCGGCAACTGACTCTTGGCGGCGTTCCTGGATGAAGGTGATGACGCGCTCAAACGCGGATTTGCGGCGCTGTACAAACTGCAGCAGCAAGTTCTCGGCGGCCTGATCGGGAACAAGCTGTTCAAACGCTGCGGCAGCCCGCTTGTGGATGTACTCGACCGGCTCTTCCTTGAACAGCACCAGGTCGTCCGGGGAGGGACACAGCAGGGGGTAGACCACGTGCAGCAGCAGACCGTCCACAAACGGCTCAACGACCGCCCACATCTCTTTATTGTTTGGCGTGCCTTCGAGATAGCTGAGCAAATTGCAAATGGCCGGCGGCGGCAGCCAGAGCTGTTTTTGGCTCCACTGCTCGAGCAACGTGAGCACTGCCTGCAAAACGTGCGGGGTCAGCTGCTCGCTGTACGCTTTGCGGAACGGGGCGAGCGCGTTAGCCTTGTCGCTGATCCCAGTGACGTTCGAGACATAGGCAATGTGGGTCCGCAACAAGGCAAAAGACGACCATTTCTTGGCCTTGGAAAAGTCCTCGCCGGGTTTTTGAAGGACCTGGACAAAGATTTGCGTGCTGCGGCCAATCACCTCCATGTTTTGCAGCAGAGAGGGCAGCGTACGGGCCGTGGCGTACTTGTAGATTTTCGCATAGTCGTACAGCATTGCTGCTGCCAGCGGGGTATCGGACGGGGTGGCATGCTCGGCAACTCCCAGAATCACGGGGTACAAACTTGAAACAACCGAGTCAAAGTTTTTTAGCGCTCGGTAACGGTACCAAAAGAAAACCTTGAGCGCGGCGCTCAAACCGGCCCAGACGGTGGGGGCATCTTCGCTCGACAGCATTTCGTGCACTTTGGGCACCAGGTCAGGCCAAGATTCAGGGTAATCGATCTCGATAATGCGGTGCAACACCACCAAAAAGATGCTGCGGAAAGTGTGCTGGGCGGTACTCAACCCGTTCAGCAGTTTAAGGCGCACCTCCGCCGCATTCTGAGGTTTGTTTTGCTTCCACGACACGGTAACGTGATTTTTCAGGTACACTCCCGCGGCGATCTTGATGGGGTTTTCAACGTCTGGAGCCATGAGCAGGTCAAGGCAGCCTTCCGAAAACGAAGCAGAGGCTCCCAACTCCTTGAGGGTTGCTTCAGCCTGGGTACGCGCTGCTGCGTCGGCCGCCAACGTCGCGGAAAACACGCCGTGTAGCTGCTGGAGGTCCATGTGTAATCGAGGCAAGCAGGGGCTAATGTGACCAGGGGGACAAGGGGGGTGACCCGGGTGAGCATGCATAAGGCGAGCCACATTTTTCAAGTTGCTCGCGCATGGCCCTTGGGTGGGGTCAATGGCCCACATTAGTCCCCACATTGGTCCCACTTTTGGTCATGCCATGTTGGTCATGCCATGGTCCCACATTGCACAGGGTGCCCAAAGGGTGCCCACTGGGTAAACTGAGGAAAACCTTTAAAGCCCTGAGGTACTTGCACTTAGAACTCCATGCCCCTCAATTCGCACACTCTAAATATAGCTTCGCCCTCCCCCTTCTCTGATTACATGACCCCGTGGTGGCTATTTGCACTTGTTTTGGCCGACGACTCGAGCTCCGACAGCAGCTCCGACAGCTCGAGCAGCTCGACCACCTCTGTTAGCATTAATGCCGCTGCCGCGGCCGGCGGTTTTGATATCCTTACGCCGCAAACCACCGATAGCGTCTATGTCAAGATCGGCGCATACCAAACGTTTTCGTGGAACTACACGAGCCTTAGCGTGACCCCCAGCGCCCTAAATGTGGAATTGTACTGCAGCCAAAACGACCACACCTACACTTTGGCTCAAAACCGCAGTATTGACGACACAATGTATGTGTGGAATACCACCGATACAAACCTGGATGACACGCATCTGATCACTGCAAAATACACGCTGCGCATCTACAACTCGTCAGGGTCAGCAACAGACACTGCTACGGGCGGGTACCTCGAACCGTTGAGCTATGTGTTTGCGGTGTACAAGCCCGAAAATTACGATTCGTGGGCCAATGCGGGCAAATATATCAATGCTGCCAAGGTATACGGGCCCCATATTGCCGGTGTAGCGGCTGTTTTGGCGTTGAGTGTTATCGCGTTTGTGTAGGGGCCACCCTTGAGCTCGGCGTAGGGCACCCCAGGGAGGGGCAAAAGGGCGCTCCACCCATCGCCCTGGGTGCCCTAAGCTCACGTGCACAAACCTGCGCACAAAATTATTTATAAATATCCTAGTTTGAGTGGTGAGTGGCGGGTGGAGTGGCCATAGGGGCACCCCAAAGCTCCCCAGTTGGCACCCAGGACACCCCAAAGCTCCCCAGTTGGCACCCAGGACACCCCCCCTGGGCACCCTGTGCCCAATTTTAACCTCTGGGCTCTCCTTGGGCACAGCTGCACAAAATTATCTTTAAATATCTTTAGTTCGAGTGGCATTGGCAAAAGGCAGCTTGCAGATAAGGCACCCGGGGAGGCCACAGGGAGGCCCCAGGGAAGCGCCAGGGCCCAGCCAGGCACCCTGGCAGCGACCTCCCTGTCCCGTCTGCCCCCGCGGTCACCTCCAAACAGCCATAATATCCTCGCCGTACCGCTTTACCACAACCGGCGACCCGCGGATCTCAAGCGCTCCTTTATCCTGCGACCCTAAAACTTGCTCAATGATCCCGGCATCACTTTCCTTGGCTGCGCCTCGACGCTCAACCACCAAGCCCCCTTTAATGAGCAGCATTCCCTCCATGATTAGAAAGGCCTACTCCCAGCCTTTACTACTCCTACCCTCCCCCAACCTGAGTAGATGTGGCCGGTTCTCGTCCTCCTCGTGGCCGCAGCAGTGTTTATCCTAAGCCTGTACTGCCCAATCCACCGCATCCCCCTCTTTTACTCGGTCCCCCTCGTCCTCAGCACCTGGATCCCCCTCAGTATTGTTGTCCTCGTGCCAGCCGACATTGCGGGCGGCCTGGGCCTTAGCGAGCACACGCGCCTCATGCTATGGCGCATTGTGTACTGGCTTAGCTTTGTCCTGACCTGGGCGGTGCTCCCGAGCCTCCAATATTACTGCGAATCCGGCTACCACGAGCCGCTCACAAAGATCAAGGACGCGCTCCGCAGCAACGTCAAGCGCCAAATGGCAATGGCTGCGGCGGGCGTAGTAGGCCTCCTGTACATGGGGTTGTCCACTGGCCTCAGGCCAAGCAGCCTCAAGGCTCTCGCAGTCGCCCTCAGCCACTCGTACGCTTTGGTGCTGTGCATCTGGCTGCTGGGCCACGGCTTGATCTCTGTGCCCCGCGACCTCTGGAACTCGCTGCCTGGCCCTGCGTTGCGCAGAATCTACGGCTCGGCGCCCTCCACCCTCGAGAACTTCACCGAGTCCCTCGGCAGCTACCACGAGGCTGCAGGACGCATTATCGCCCTGATTCCCGTCAAGACTCCAACTTACTCGGCGTGGATCGACGAGCTCGTGGACGATGTGCGCGCGTCGAGCCTTGGGTACCCCACAAACTCGCGCCACCAAATCAACCAGCTCGACGACCTCGTGCTGGCCCAGCTCAGCCAAAGGGTGGCCCGCGAGCGCGCTCGTGCTTTACGGTACCGCGCAGACTGGCGCAGGCTGCTCGAGGATGCCGCTTTCTACCAGGACTTGGGCTCTGACAAGTTTCGCTTTTACCGTACTCGGTTGCCATTCAGGTACTTTGCGAGCGTCCGCCCGTGGCTCGTGCGTGCGGGGGCTGCTGTCCTCGCCTCTCTTAGCCTGGTTATCGCCCTCAGCGAAGTGTTTATGGGCACCCGGCTCAGCCTCATTGACCTGGCCATCAAGTCGGCCAGCGACACTGCGCGCATCTTTTTGACCATGGGGCTGCTCGGGTACATGTGCTTTGTGACCGGGCAGGCTCTGTGCTCTGTGCGGGTGTTTAATTTGTACGGGCTCGTGCACCTGCACACCGACATCTCCAGCCTCATGTTTTACGCTACCTATGCGTGCCGCCTGGCTGTGCCTTTAAGCTACAACTTTTTGAGCATGAGCGGGTCCCAAGCCTCGGTATTTCAAGAGTTTCTGGGCAAATTCATCAACTTGACGCCGCTCGGCAAGTACTTCAACGAGGCGCTACCGCGGTTGATTGTGGTGTTTATGGCCATGACCTGGTTTGAAATTTACCGGGCCATGCACGACTACTTCGGGTTTGTGAGCGATGACGTCGAGAGTGCTGGCGATGGCAAGCAGCTGGTGGACCGGGCTCTGAGTGATGCGCGGTATGAATGGGGCCTCGAGGCTGTGCGCATGGGGAATTAAAGAGAGCGAGTGCGACTGCGCTCAAATCTGTAGATAGACTATTTATTATGAGTGAGAAAGAGGGTGAGGGAGGGCTGCCAGGGAGGCATGGCAGTGCAAAGCACAAAGGGAATTTTAATTAATGTTATATGCTATTCGCTCGACTCGGACCCGCGTCATTGCGTCATTGCGATTTTAAACCTCAAAGAGGAGTACACTAGATCAACAAACGCTCAATCTTGTCCTTGAGGCCGTAGATTTGCTCCTTGAGCTGCGAGGCATCGTTGGAAGTAACGGCAGCGGCGACCACGGGGCGCGACACGCCGCAGGCACGGCCAAGAGCAGTCTTGGAGGGAACAAACACGTACGGAACGTTCTTGTCCTCGCAAAGAAGAGGGATGTGCAGCACAATCTCAATGGGCTCGGTGTCGGCGGCCAAGATCACAAACTCGGCAATACCGCGGTTAAGGGTCTTGGTGGCCTCATTGGCACCCTTTTTGAGCTGGCGCAAGTGGGTGCTCTGCTGGACAATGTCGAGCAGCTGCTGGGTGGTGGCGGCATCAGCGAGAGGGAAAGCACGAGCGTCGGTCATTTTTTTTTATGGGGAGGAGTGAAATTTCTTGGGAGATTTTTACGTATGGCGGTCACGTGGAAAATCTTTTCGGGAGTGAAAAGCTGACTCAGGAGCACGCTCAATTTGCCACCCCACGGGTCCCAAACGCCACTCTGGCACTTATCAGCGCTTCCCACGCGGCTGCCGCTTGGGAGATAAGTGGCCTATCACCTCATCAACATCGTTTGTCATCCACCTCCACCTCCTCACCCATGCCTTCTGACTTGTGTCCCGTGTACGCTCCCTTTTTCGGCGCTCTTGGCTGCACCGCTGCCATTGTCTTTACCTGCTTTGGTGCTAGTTACGGTACGGCCAAGTCTGGTGTCGGTATCTGCGCCACAACCGTCCTCCGCCCCGACTTGCTGGTCAAGAACACTGTGCCGGTTATTATGGCCGGTATCATTGCTATTTACGGCCTTGTTGTTTCCGTTCTTGTCTCGGGTTCTTTGAAACAGGAGCAGGCCCTCTACACCGGCTTTATCCAGCTCGGCGCTGGCCTCAGCGTTGGTCTTGCTGGTTTGGCTGCTGGCTTTGCCATTGGTATTGTTGGCGATGCTGGTGTGCGTGGTACTGCCCAGCAGCCCCGCTTGTTTGTGGGTATGATTCTTATCCTGATTTTCGCCGAGGTGTTGGGTCTGTACGGCCTGATTGTGGCTTTGCTGCTCAACACCCGCGCCACTTTGGACGTTGTGTGCTAAAATAGATGTATAGTTAAGTTTTTTTGTTGGGGGCTGCCAAGGGCCTCGGGGAAGGGCTACCCAGGCATCGGCCAAGGGGCACCTCGGGGTAGGGCACCCGGGCTACCAAGGGGTCACCTCTTTTTTCTTTCCCGTGACCTCACCCTTGAGTGCGTCCTTTGAGAACTTGCTATTTTGTACTAAAAAACAAAAGCTTTGCATACCCTGGGGTGCCTGGGTGCCTGGGTGCCCTTTGGCACTGTCCGGGGTGCCGCACGGTGCCCCCCGCCCTTAGGTGCTCTCTGGCCCATATAAAATGCTAATTATGCTCTATTGTACTAAACCTTCAAACGCCCGCCTACAAACGACTCCCGTGACTCCCTCATGCAGCGGCAGTTCAAGCGCCTGCACGGCCGTTAGCGCGGGGCTGTCGGCCACCGCACGGCTAATTTGCGCCGCAGCAGCTCGGACTAACAACGAATCGGACCCTAAGTGAGCCACCCTTGCGCCAATGCTCACGGCAAGCACGTCGCTCGGCTGCTCCACAAACCGGCGATAATCATTGTACACGCCGTCAAATAGCGCCAGCGGTTCAAGTTCGCCCGACAAAACGGAACGCGGGGCGACCTCGGCCATGAAAACCTGCTCGGCGCGCGCGCGGTCGGTCTCGAGCAGCAGCCGCACCTCATCGGCGAACCGGCCCTCGTCGCGCGCGTGCTGGGCCAGGGCGGCTGTAACGAGCGAGCGGGGCAGCCGGGAGGTCGCAGACTCGGCCTCGAGCGTGGAAGAGCTCCTTAGAATACGCTGGACCACCCTGAGGGCCGCCTTATCGTCGGCAATGTGCAGCGCAACAAACACCGCCCAGTCCTCTTGAGCACCGCCCAACAGGCGCAGAGCGTACGATTCGTAGAGCTCGTCGGCCACTTTTGGCTGAAGGAGGCCCGGGTCGCTCTGCTGGAGCGCCTGGAGGAGCAAGAAACCCACGCCCTGGTCGACTAGGTCAAGCAACGTCCCGAGCGAGGACTGGCTGCCGACGAGCTTGAGCATGGCCAGCTCGGTGTTTGAGGGCGCTTCAATGCCTTCGAGCAGCTCGCTAACAGTCTCGGAACCGTACCACAGCCGCAACCCAACGCACTGCTTCCAGTCGAGTCCGTCAAACAGCCCATTGAAATCAAAATTGTTGGCGGCCACTTCGTGGATTTTACGGGCCGCTCCGTCGAGGTGCGAGTTGGCGGGCAACCCCTCGAGCATGTGCTTGGACGTTTCGGGGTTTTGGCCTAGACCTGCCACGGTGGTGGCCAGCCCAAACTCGCCCTGGCTGGCGGCCAACACACTTGCTTCTTCGAGCTTGTGCGAAGCTACCAGCCACCAAACGCGATCAAGACCTTGCAGACCCTTGGGCATGGGGCCAATAGACTTGGCGAGCCACGCGCTGAGCGAGCTCTTGACGTCGCCACTGGCAAAAAGCATGTCGGCAATGCCCCAGGCATCCCCGGCGTGGCACGCCTCGAGGTCGCTAAAAGTAATGCGGGTAGTTAGCAGAGGCAGTTCGGAGTCAGCGCGGGCTTTAGAGGTTGTTTTCTTCTCCAATACCGCAAGGTCCAAGGGGGTAGGGGCCGGCTCGGCACGAGGCGCTGCAAGCGCCGCCACGGGCTCGCTCAAGTTTGTAGAGGCCCCATCAAACAAGGCCATGCGCACATTAGAGGTATCGGCCTCGACCATTGCGCGGTTCGCATGTAAAATGCTCTCACGGCCAAGCAAGTCGACCCAGTTCAGAGGCGTTTGTTTTGGCGAAACGGGCGCTGTTTTGGCTTCAAGAAAGAGCATTTGGTTTTGGATTACGGGCTCCATGGCGCTTGCAAATTCTTCATTGTCCAATTCGGCCAAAACTGAGGTGGGTGCGGGCGCGGGAGTCACAGCGGGAACGGCGGCCTGGAGGGCGGACACGAGAGCGGCGGCTACAGGTTGAGCGTCCTCCCGCACCTCTGCATCATCCTCAACAATCATCTCGTCCGGATCAATACCCCAGGTGCTAAAATGAGGCACCTTGAAAACCCATACACCCTGGGTAAATGTGAGGAATTCGGCGCCTCTGGAGGTGCACTTCTTTTTCAAAGCCTCGACAAACTTGCCCACGCGAGGGTCGGAAGGTGCAAGCAACTCACCCGCGGCGTCGCGAG
This sequence comes from Wickerhamiella azyma, assembly GCA_022577855.1. NCBI lineage: Eukaryota > Fungi > Ascomycota > Dipodascomycetes > Dipodascales > Trichomonascaceae > Wickerhamiella > Wickerhamiella azyma. The sequence continues at coordinate 612,320 of JAKISA010000004.1, forward strand.
GGTGGATCTGCTCAATTGTCACCACGGCCGGTTTGTTGAGTTGGGTACCCTCGGGGGCCTTTTTGGACTCGTCAGGGTACACGCTGACTGCGCCAAGCGTAAATACCACCAGGGTGCCCATAATATCGCCCAAATTCTCAAGTTTGCTAAGGTCCACGGGGTCAGGGTACTCGACCTGGCCAAAGCCGCTGCGGCCCACAATAAAGTTGGGCACGCTGCTCAGCTGGGTCTTGGAGTAGCCAATGAGCTCGTCGAGCGAGGGACGCATGTAATAACCCTGCTCGAGCGCCCGTTTATTGACTGTGACGGTGGTGATATCGCCGTTAAAAATTTGCACCGAGGGCGTGGGGACAGCACTGAGAGCAGGGGCATCGGCGCTAGAGGGTGCCCCGAGTGCGTTTGCAGCCGCCACGGAGCCCGCGCTAGGCAGGGCGAGGCGCGTTTTGGGCTGGCCGACAACGACGCGCTGGCGCTTGATTTGCAGGTTGGTCGGCCGCACCTCGAGGAATTCCTTGTAATCGTTCATAAATTTGCGCTTGGGAGCGGTTTGCTGTGCCTCGGGCTCCTCGGGCTGCGCAACAGGCACGACCTCCTTACTCTTGATTTTGGGCCGTTCGAGGCGTTTGCTGAGCGATGTGTAGAGTTTTGGGGCCGGCACAGAGTCCAAAAAATCGAATGCGGGCGCATCGATCGAGGCATAAAGCGGGGCCGCCGCCCCAGGGGCCGTCGTGGCACCGGCAGGCTGCGCGGGCTGCTGGGCAAAGAGACCATTTTGCGCGGGTTTTTGAGCACCGAAAAGGCTGCCAGAGGACCCGGGGGCCGCTGTGCCCGAACCAAACAAGCTTCCCGAGCCTTGCGCGGCCTGCGGGGCTGCGGTTTGGCCACCAAACAGCGAGCCAGTGGGCTGCGTCTGGGCTGTGTTTGAGCCGAAAAGTGAGCCCCCCGTTGCAGCAGGCTGCGATGCGCTCGATCCAAACAAGCCTCCGGTTGTGCTGGCAGCAGGTTTGCTACCAAAAAGGCCCCCAGAGGTGCCTCCAGCTGTGCCGGTAGGAGCAGGCGTGCTAGAGCCAAAGAGGCCACCTCCCGAACCCGCCGCGGCACCTGTGGCAGGGGCAGGTGTGCTCTGGCCAAATAGGCCACCAGTGGCCGGCTGTGTCGAGGCCTGCTGGCCAAAAGCGGGCGTTGTGCTAGCAGCAGGTTTGCTACCAAAAAGACCGGTTGCGGTCGGCGTGGACGAGCCCTGAGCGGTAGCAGGGGCAGGAGTACTGGGCCCAAACAGGCCGCCAGGGCCTGTTACTGTGTTTGTGGTTCCAGAAGACCCGAAAAGGCCGCCTGAAGACGCGCCGGCGGGTTTTTGACCAAACGCGCTTGTGTTGGCAGTTGCGCCGGTACCTTTGTTGGAAAACAGCGAATTATTGTTTGTGGATGCTGTGTTTTGACCAAACAACGGGCCTCCAAACCCGGTTCCCGAGGTTCCCTGGGTCTGCCCAGAGGTCTGCCCAAACATTACAAATTTGGGCCTCGCTGGGAGAATTTATGGCTGCATGGATGATGGGGGTGGCCTGAAAAATCAACAGAGTCGAAAGATGAGATTGATAGTTGTTCTACATAGAATTGCTTGCGCACCAAAGGGCACCAAGGGTCACTACTCCAACAAGGTGGGCTCCCCCTTGTGCTTGGCAAACACACGCTCGCACGCGGGCCGCGCACAAATGGTCTTGTACCACTCGGCAATGTGCGGGTAGTCGCTCCACTTGGCAAACTCAAACTTGAAAAACGCCAAATAAATATCGTACCACCACGCAATGTCGGCCGCGCTGTAGGCACCGCCGGTGTACCACCCGCCGTTGGCAGCGAGGCGCTTCTCAAAGTTGTCGAAAAGCAGCTTTAATTTCGGCACGGCGTACTGGCTGTCCATGTACGCAAACAGGTGCTTCAGCAAAAACGACACACCGGGGGGAGTGATGTTTACTGCAGTCGCATGCACGGCCAGCATGGTAATGCAGGTACTGAAGGAGGCCTCGCAGGTGTAGAGTGCGTGGAGGATTTCTTGGCGCTGGGAGGCAGGAAGCAACCCATTCTCTGCGCTTTCCAACAAATATTGCATGATAAAGTTGCTTTCGGTCCATTTGCGGCCGCCGTCCTCGAGGACCGGCACCTCATGCACGGGGCTAATGCGGCGCACGACCGGTGGAAATTTGCCCCTGGTGAGGTCGGGCGCCGGCAGCAGCTCAAGCTCATAGTCGAGGCCGAGCTCCTCGAGCAGCAGGGCGACGCGCATACCACGCGAATGGTTCCAAGAATACAGTTTCATTTAAGATGATAAATAACGTGGGGAGCAACGTGCCGGCGGGGTGAAGCGGGGGTACCGAGGGTACCCGAGAGGTCGCGGTGCAAGCACCTGCGTTTGCTGGCCTGGGCAGCGCTCACACAGCCCAATATCACTCGTCCGAGCCCCTTGGCACCGAGCCCCCTAAAACTCAACCAACTGCTTCTCGTCAGTCTCAAAATGTTTTTTCTTGTGCAGGCCCTCCACGGCAATGACCTCACGGCCATAACAAAACCCGGGAAACACTAGCGTCAAGGTGCTAATAGCCAAAATCATCATGAGACCCTCAAGCACCAAAAAGTACCGCTCGTGGTCGGCCAAGTACCCTCTGAACCCTTGGGCAAGCTCGACCAAACGGTACACGCTACGAGCAAACACAAACATCCAGCAAATTGATACAGCAGGAGCCAAAAATTTGAACATGGGCCGTCTGCGGACTTCGGCGTGCTGGGGATCCATTTGCGACTCATCGGCGCGCCCAATGTTCACAAGAAGTTTCACATAAAAGCATAAAAACACCAACATACTCACAACCTGGAAAGCAATGCCGCCTTCAATGACCCAGCGGCCAACGTTGGCCGTGTTATAGTCGTTGCTCACAGCGGTTCCTCCGCCTGCTGCCTGGACAATAATGCTAAAGACATCAGCGCCAATGAAAACGCCAGTGTAAAACATGGGCTTAAACTTTGCGAAATGCAGGCCGTGGATCGTCAACAGTTTGGTCATTTGAAAGTAAACGCCAGCCATAATAAACGCGGGAACAATAATAAAGAACGCGTACTGGACCTTGTAGGTATCCTCATTGTACTCGACGTACCTTACACTCACGCGGATGGCGTATCCGACGACGGTCATGCCAATACCAATGAACCATGTTACGAGCATCCACCACTGCCGGTACGCGAGTCCAAGGACTGTTTGGGCAATAAGGAGTAGCGAGGCTAGCGCCAAACCCACACAGTTAGCTGCCAAGTTGGGTATATAGCCATACAGGTTTATGATCTGCGCCTCTGTAGCTGCCATGTTTACAAAGCTCGAGGGACGATGTGCATTATGCGGGTCGATGTCGAAAAGAAAATATTTTGAGAGCGGTTGAGGTGATCTAAAAATAGCTCTTTGAGTGGAGATTGGTGGTATTGTAGATTGATGCTACCGCGTGATTCGGATTTGGCCGTCGTTGCTTGTTGACTTTAATGCCGCAACGGTCGCCTGGCTGCATGCATTTGGGATGCTTAGGCGAGTGGCGGTTGGCCACCCCATGGGGGCGCAGGTGATCTAGTTAATCCAGGTGATTTAGGAATGAGCGAGAGTCTATCTAATTGGGTATATGCAGAAAGGCTAAAAAGACACCAGTTACGCCACAGAGGGGACACCCAAGAGCACCCCCTGGCTGCATGCTCGCCCAAGGTCACCCTGGGCCACCAAAGGCAAATGTTACCCAGCACATTACTGGTCAGCTCAACTCAAAAAAGAACGGATTTAGTTGTATATACTAGTAGGCCTAGCTTGTGTCTCAATACTCATGAATGCTCTCCTCGACGAGATACTTTTCGTCAGACTCAAAATGCTTTTTATGCCGGCCAGAAGCAGCACCGGCGTCGCCACCGTAGCAAACTCCGGGATACACAATTGTTAGCGAGGACATGGCCAAAATCATCATGAGACCCTCGAGCACCAAAAAGTAAATCTCGTGCTTGGCGAGGTAGCCACCATAGCCCTGGATCATTTCAACCACGCGATAGATGCTGCGGATAAACACAAACAACCAGCACACGCAAACGGCTGGAACAAGAAACCCAAACATGGGCCGCGCGCGAATCTCTGCGTAACGGGGGTCCAGCTGGGCCTCGCGTGCTTGGCGAATTCTCACTGCGAGTCGAATGAAGCAGAGAAAAAAAGCCAGCATACTGACCAATTGAAACACAATACCAACTACAATGATCCACCGGCCAATGTTTGCCGTGCTACTGTTGACAGCGGCACCACCGCCTCCACCTTGAATGAAAATGCTCACGAGGTCGCAGCCGATAAAGGCCCTTGTGTAAAAGATAGGCTTGTGCTTGGCAAATTGCCGCCCATGGATGGTTAAGAGTTTGGTCATTTGAAAGTAGACACCAGCCATGATGAATGAAGGCGCAAGAATAAAAAACGCGTACTGGATCTTGTAGGTTAGAGTGCCATAGTCGACGTGGCGCACGGTAACACGGATGGCATAGCCAGTAATTGTCATTGCAAGACCAATAACCCAAGTCGCCATCATCCACCACTGCTGATAGTAGAGGCCAAGACCAATCTGGGCAATAACCAATAGCGATGTTAGTGCCAAACCGGCACTATTGGCGCCCAGGTTTGGCATGTATCCATATAATTGCAAAATTTGGCTCTCTGTAGCTGTCATGGTAGCTACATCTACTTGCAGCTTGATTTTGTGCCCGAAAAAAGAAATTATGTATGTGGGACCGAATTCAGACTATGTGTGCATAATTGCAGAAGTTGAGCTGCTTGGATTTGTGCAGATAATACTAAATAGGTGCTCACGCCAAATCACCTCTTTAATAGGCGCTACAAGTAGTGAAAGCTCGCGAAAAGCAGTGGTCAAAAATAGGTCGCGCTGCGCCCATATGGATATGGGGTATACATATATGCATAAACAATATAACGACTGCGCCCGCTGCTATTGGTAATGACCTACATATCAAGACTGACTGGAGCGCAGGAGTCTGCATGTTTGCAGCGGAAACGCACAGGCTAGAGCATGTGCCAGCTGGGGTTCAGAAGGTTCATGTATTATTACCGACGTAGCTGCTATTTATGTCAATTATTGAAGAAACTTTTTGCTCGTTTCTAAACTTTCGTTTCTAAATTTGGACCGCTTGTTGAGATTTTGGCGACGCATGCTGGCACCATTGGTGGATGAGGATACTAGTTTGGCGTGATGGTTTTGGTACGATAGGCTTGATTAGTCTTAATTGCACAAAGCGATTGGGTGTCTCTGCATACCTCATGCAAGCCATGCAAGCCATGCAAGCCATGCAAGCCTCATGCACAGAAAGCTAAGCCCCCATCAGGCAAAAGCCTCCCACTGTGGAAAGGAGCTGCAGGAGTGTAGATCCAGTGGCTACTTGATCTCTTTTTTGCTCGCTCGATCGCTGCCTGTCGAGGGACATGTAAAGCAGCTAAAAAGGCCATCCAGGGGATGGCGATCCACAGGGGAGGGGGACCTAGTGACCCAAGTTACCCAGGAATGAACTCAAGTTTAGCTATTAAGGTATAAGTAGAAGGGCAGACTTAGTTAGGCCACAGGGGCCCAAGAGCACCTGGCTGTATGCTCCGAGGGCGAGCCAAACGCAAATGGAGGATCCAGTGACCCAGGAGATGGGATGAGATTTAAATCAAAGTTTAACTATTTAGGTACAGGCAGAAAGGCACAGGCAGAAAGGCACAGGCAGACCAGAGGGCGTGCTTGTGGGTGCCCAGGCAAATGTGACCCAGCACATCACCCCTGGCCACCCCTACCCTAGAACTACTCTCCACTCACAATCTGGTTAGCTCAATTCAATCAACACGAAAAATAAACTTACTTGCTCTCAGCTACAAAGCTCACGCCCTTGGAAATATTTCCCTTGAGACCATCGAGCGCGACGCCAAGCAACTTTTGCTCATAGTCGTTGGCCTTGGACACAACATCCTCAACGCCCTCGGCACCAGTCTTGCCCAGGGTAACAGGCGCGGCAAAGTAGTCCACGCCAACCTTGGCCTTGAGGGCAGCGCCGCCCTCAATGCCGTCCAGGTGCACGTACGCAGGGGCCACGGCCTTTTCGCCCTTGAGACCCTTGAGCACCGCCTCGGCAAAGATGTAACCGGCATAGGCCATGCTCAGTGTGGCAGAGCCGGCTCCATCCTTGGCCTTGACCACCTCATCACCACCAAATTGGATGCGGTGCACCAGCTTGTCGCGGGCCTCACCGCTAATCTCGGTCTTGGGGGTGGCAAGACTCAGGAGGGGCACAATTGTCTCGCCTGAGTGGCCGCCAACCACGGGAATGTAGTAGTCTTTGGGGTCGCCGTTGGAGAGTCCCGCGGTGAACGTCTCAGCGCGCACCGAATCGAGCGAAGTAACGCCGAAAACGCGCTTGGGGTCAAACACATTGTGCTTCTTGAGGACTTCGACAGCAATGGGCACCGTGCTGTTGACGGGGTTCGAGATAATCAACACAAACGCCTTGGGGGCCGCCTTGGCCACACCCTCGATAATATCGCGCACAATGCCGGCATTAATCTTGAACAAGTCGTCGCGGGTCATACCGGGCTTGCGGGGGATACCTGCAGGGATAACAACAATGTCTGCGCCCTTGAGTGCACCCTCAATTCCCTCGCCCTTGTCTTTAAGGAAGCCCTGGACGCTGCCCTTGGTGGAAATGTGGCCCAAGTCGGCAGCAACGCCGGGTGAGTTAACGACATCAAACAGAGCCAATTCGTCCACATAGGGCGAGAGCTTGAGAAGGAGGGAGAGGGGCTGACCGATACCGCCAGCGGCGCCGGCTACGACTGCTTTGACCATTTGGATCTTGTTGTTGAGGGGGACCAATCTGTGGCTATATATTAGCAGATACAGGCCCTAACCCTGACGGGAGGAGGGGGGTCGCACCACCCTGCAGTTCCGATGCATGAGAGCCAAGGTTTCTAATTCAATGGCGCAAAATCTTCCAAGAGGTTCACTACCCGGGACGCTCCCGGCAGATTTCTCCGCGTCCGGGCCGCACGAAAAAGATCGGAACACGTGCGATGATTCTCGCGTGTGGGGTACATGCGGGGTGCATACCTAGTTTTACCTTGGCCTAAAGCTAAACATCTATAACCTGTGACTCTTGTTTACCGTCAATAACAACCGCCTTGCCCCGTTTGGGCTGAACCTCGATCCGTGCCTTGTCGTCCTTGGTGACCAGGGTTACGGTGGCTTTGCGCTTGTTGTTGACCAGCAATCCATATTGTTCAACCTTGAGCGCCATTGCAATGCCGCTGGAGGAGCCTCTGAAATCTTGGCTGAGGCTCTCGAGCGGCCCAAACGTCACCGCCTCGGAGCGGGGGTCGCCAAGCGCACCCAGCCCGTGCTCATTGGCAATGAGGGCATCTGTGACTCGGGTGCGTGCGTCATAGCTTATGGTTGATGCGTGGGCGCGGTCGTCGCGCATCAGGTGGTACGACGCCAGGTCACGCCAGCGCCGGTCGTAGAGCTCGGTCTGCACTTTGCGAAGCCGGCGAAACATCCACCACGAGCCGACAATGAGCGGAGGTCCTACCAGCAGTATCAAACCCGGGGCCAAGAGCATTGCGCCGGCGGTAGTAGCCATGATTGCGCCAAACGTCTTGACCGGTTGCGGCAAAACGCCGAGGAGTTTGCGGGCCAAAAACAGTTTTTGCGCTTGGAGGGGCTGGGAAGTGGTGAATGTGCGGCGAAGCACGTGCGCCTGCATGTGCCTCTGCATTTTGTGGGGTCCTTTGGAGCTCTTTTTCTGACTAGCTAGCCTGACTAGCTTGACTGGGACTACGACCCGGGGGGGGGGGGGGGGGGGGGGGGGGGGGGGGGGGGGGGGGGGGGGGGGGGGGGGGGGGGGGGGGGGGGGGGGGGG